>JAHYIQ010000025.1:977500-2177500 GCA_030673865.1 Melipona bicolor | reverse complement strand
GCCCACCACCACACGGAACCGCGTGCGAGAGAGAAACCGTGCCACGGGCCGGACCTTGCTGCCCGCGATCACGTAAATGGGAGAAAATGACCTGCCACCGGTCTGCGTCCTGAACCATCTCCAGCGATCCCCGTCCGTGGAATTGGCAATTATTTATCCCGGACCGCTTCCGTGTTCGCCAGCGGGGGCAACGCGAAGACAGGATAGCCGAGCTAATTGGCAATTTCGAGCTTGCGTGCGAAACTAAGGTCGGCACCGGTTTCAATTCGTCGACATTCCCCGATTCGGCGACGATCGGCGTTCGATCGGTCGACAAACAGTCGCGGTATATCGCCGTTATCTTATCACCGGGACGCCTGTTTTGATAAGTCCGAGGAAAATCACCCGTTATCGGGCCTTTCTTTCCACTCGAACACTCTCTCTCTCTCTCTCTCTCTTTGTCTGTCTGAGGAGTGACGACTGCGAGAGGATAGCAGATCTTTGGAGCGAGAAATGCTTCCTAAGCGTTCAAAGGGCACCGTTTAACCCCGAATTGGGCTCAACCGCAGCACGTTTTCCCTGATGCTCGGTTATATTTCAGCGATATTGAAAAGCGATATCGATACCGAGCGGGTACCGGGACAAATAGATTAGCTTCTACTCTTTCTTCCCATGGGGGGAGGGCTCTGTAACGAACGTTCCGAACGTTCCACTTCGAAATACAGAGTATCGGCTGTCAATACGAACGGGCGCGATCGCGAGTGAATCATACGCGATGAACTCTGCGCAACAATGTCCGAGGAAACCGCGATTCGACGCGAAGGAGAACGACGTTACACGCCAACGAGATATTGAAACGGTCTTTAGAGACCACCGGCAAGATCCAAATTTCTCTCCGGCACCCTTTCCCAGAAGTTAGATTACAAGCTCTCGCGTTTCCGTGATACACACAACGCGCGACATTTATCCAGTAACAATCGCGAGCTGTAATCAACGCTCGCCGAAGCAAAGTTCGAAGCAACTTCGCATCCATCGTGTATATTTCAAAGCGCATCGTCGTAACTTTCGAGGTAGATAGCAAGATCAGACTGCCCCTCTTTCCCACCGAACAATCTCCATTTCTTCGTTGAATAAACCTTCAATCTGCCGCGCCGATCTGCGCAACGATTTTTCCGTGGCACGAGAGTTCGCGTCAAAGGTCAAGGGTTTACCGGGCCTTTCTCCGAGATAGCCTACTTTTCGAGAGACCCAGCCGCCGCGGGGAAGCGATCTCAATGGACCAAAGGCAAACAGACGAAACACTCCCGGATACTTAGCCAGCGCGCGCGTATTCTATCCACAGTGGGAAAATAGTCGAGAATTTACGATCGCAGCGAGCTTCGTCGAAATGAAGGAATCAACGTGGAATTTTCGTTACTTCGATTTTTTTCATTCGCTCGAGGAAATAAAAATTTTGGAAATAAAGGGTGATTCGTGTAACTCGCACGCATGAAATAACTTTTTAATTGTGCGTCTAATGAAAAATTGTTCAGTACGAAAGTTGGGAGGCAAAATATGGCGTGTCAATTTTTTCGGGGTTTCGAAAGGTCATCTTCATTTTTTTTAATCAGGCCGTATATCTTTTTTGTCATAAATCGAAAGAATATTAAATTCCAAATAAAAAAGTATTAAATATTAGCGTGATTATAGAGTGATTCACGTAACTACAATATATATATATATATATTGGAATTTTTTGAACTTGGTAAAAGTCCATTTATTCATATATTGAGATATTTACTTTTGAATTAACTAAAAAATACTAGATTACTAGGATTAGAAAAAATACTGGTTTATAACTGTAAACATGTTAAATTTTGTCCTCTGTTAATAATCAAAAGATAATATTTCGTCGTCTGACTCTAGGTTCAAAGTTCGATGAAATGGCAAAAGAAAAAAAAAAAAATAGCAAGTTTTGAGAAGGAATTACGAAAAGGAATTTTATCCCACATTTGAATCTTCACAATTTCCGAGAATGAAAGCACTCTCACTTTCTCAGCCAGACATACGATTCGAAACTCTTTCGACTTTGAAAAAAAAAACGAACTTGGGCAATCAAAGTAGAAGCTCCACGCTTTGAAACGAGGCCAAATAAGTTACAACATACCAAGTTTTTACCAAGTTACAACAGTTTGAAGTTTTTACAATTTTACAGTTGCATTTGAACAACGCAACCGGTCCCTCTCGAGCTAGGTATCGCGATCGTTCGACGAATTGCACTGCACTTCCCGTTTGTTCAATTTGGTCGCTCGCGACATCCGGTTTCCGCGCGGGAAAGAAAGCAAGCACGGCTGGTCGATTCAAACGTGTCTGGCGAGTCGTAAAAGAGACAAGAGAAACAGAGGCGAGTGATACAAGGAACGGGAGAGAATGGCTTCCACCTCAGCACCGAAATCACGACCTCCGTCGAGTTTCTAACTCGTGGAACTACGTGTACCTTACATGCCCATAGCTTCTCCGTCGCTGACCCTGCTAGTTCCTTTGGTCCTATATCTTCAGCGAGATGATCGTACCTGGCTACGCTGTTCGTGCCTTACATCCAATTGTAGCCGCGCCTTTTGCAGAAATTCAGGCGAAATTTCTAGGAACACGGCTGGCGACCGAATTTCGGGACAGAATTGGAGGAAATCCGACAAAATGCGAGGCTCGTTTCGCACAAAGAAGCCTCGCGAGAAACCCGAGTCTGTTAATTCTACGAATTTAATCAAGAGTACGAGTAATTTTTATCACTGAAAGTGATTTTAGCGGGGGTAAGCCAGAAAATCGGGCCTCTTCAGGTGCAACGCTGACGCAACGAAAATTAGCGATTGGTTGATTCGCGAGGGGGGCGTGGCGTTGTCTGGTACTGAGCGATCGCGCCTGTAATTTGTTTTCTATCGATTCAAAAGTTTGCACGTCGATAAAATTTTATGGCAAAAATGTCGTCTTCATTTCCTAGCCTTTCAGTGAGACGAATCGTACCGGAGTACAGGTCGTGCAGTTTTTTTTTCTTTGCCATGTCACAGCGAAAGATTCGACCACGTCAGTTCGATTCTCCTCGGAGCCCACCCTATTCTCCCCCGAAGCAGTTGAACCGCGAGTTCCGCAACACGATTCAGAATTATCTCGAGTCTGCTCGTGGCTGAAGCCGCAAGCTCAAGCCTCGGACGGATAGAAGATCAAGCGAATCTGTAATTCAGCCGCGTCTATGAAACATCGAAACTCGGCGAGATGCATTATTGGTGACACGCGAGCCAATTCCCGTCAGGATGGGGCGGGCATGAAGTTGGTAAAATACGGACGGGAGAAGTTTCCTAGCGGACACGGGTTGGCAAACTATCGACCTTTGATGTTCGAACGGCACGAAACGACCCCGGGAAGCTCGAGTCGCGAGGAAAGAAAGATTGCGAAAAAAATTGTCACGATCAAGAGCAGAATATATATCAGTTATGATTACATGAATATGCCATGTACGTGTGACAAATTAAAAATTTGATTACTTAAAAAATTGTAAACAAGACGGCCCATAAATTTGGGTCGGTCTCAAGTGCGATGAGCTCTTCTGCATCATAAAGGTCGAAGAATTGTCTATGCAATTTTTCTTATAACCACTCGGTATCCTCGAATTCGATCGAGTTCTACTCGACAGAGATACGACAGAGCTACAAAGATCCAAGTGCCGGGACCAAGTAACCAAGTAGAAACTTGTACGCTGACGTTTACCAAACTTGGACACGACGTCGACTCGAGTAAATCATCATCCCGGTGGACCGAATCCACCGAATCCACCGTGAATCGATATGATACAAATATCTGTATCGCTGGCGGCGCAAATCACAGGTAACCGAAAGTTTGCCGGTAAATCTTCCGGGTTGGCACGCGAACTCCAGCTCTCCCGCCGGTATCTCCGCGAAGTGCAAACGCAAACGGCTAGGAGCCCGCTGGCCTCGTTAGTTCAACAGATAACGGCGGGCAACGTGTAATAGGAAAATGTTGTATTGACAGATCAGAATTGGAATTAGAAACTGTCGATACCGTTGGACCACCGAAAAATGAAATGTCCCACTGGATAATTTAAAAATTGAAATTTCTAAGGACAGGTCGGGAACAGTGCGTGGAAATTGGCAAAATTGGTAAAACTGCGATCGAGTTTGTTAACGTGGTGGATTTCTGCTTGCGTAACTGACGTTGCACAGATGACAACAGTCTGGAGATTACGCGTTGACTCGAGTTTCCGTAATTAATCGGCGCAAGATATGCGCGTAGCAAGCGCCATTAGAGCATTACGTGGCGTGATCGCTTGCTCGTTGCAAGAATTTGATCGTGCCTCCTCGACTTTCCTCGACATTTGGCAACGCGAGTGTACCGCAATTTAAGGAGAAGCGCGTGCGTTGTTGATACTTCGTTATCAAGCCAGTGCCAACAATTTCTCTACGCTATTTGACAAACACAGGAGAGACCTAGCTCGACGAAAGAAAGAAAAACATTCAAATCAGACGGGAGAATTCTCCGAAGCACGAAACATAGAATGCAGCAGCGGTAACTCTGCGGTATCGTTATCACGGGAAAAACTAAACATATCGATTTTTTTGAATAAACGCGAGAGTTTTCCATTTGAGAGTTGAAAAATATCTCGCAGCTCCTGAGCAAAATAAACCTGGCGCCGACAGAATTCTCTGACTTTATACTTATATTTTCCCTCGGACGTGCGCGAATGAAAAATTGATCGAACGATCGGTCGTTTGCTCTCGCCGACCGATGTTACAACCCGCGGAATTATTAAAAAGCAACGCAGTGGGTGTGTGTTTGAGAACGATTTCAGAAAATTCGAAGTGCCCGTGTGCTCGATCGTTCACGGGGGAATTTGCGCGCGACCGAAAATTTGGCAAGCGGCCTCGATGGCCCAAGTTTCCAAACAATGTACGAACCACCATCGATCGGTTAATAAATACTCGGCGCGCCGGTCGCAACCCGCAGCGCACAATCGAGCGAAACTTGGCCGCCAAGGTGTGAAAACGATAATTTTCAGTTTGGCGAAAGAGAGAGAGAGAGATAGAAGTTGCTGGCATGCGTGCAGTCGCGAGATGATGAAGAGAGGCACCAAGGGTTAGAGAGGGAGGAGACCTTGAAAGGGGAAGGTAATTTTATCCAGGTGTACAGGCGGAGATCAGCGTATCTAATCTAGCGCTCGATGGAGGTCCCAAGTGCGCGAACGCGAGAGAGTTCGCTATGTAATTTCAGCGCGCGGGAGTTGCATCGCACTCGACTGAAATTCCATACGCGCCGCCAATTACGAATAAGTCGAGAGCTTTTCATGCTACGCTCCATCGACTTTACAAGGATATACGTACACCTCGCGACAGCCGGGCGATCATCAGCATCATTCTTCCTCTCGTTCGATTCGGCTAATAAAAACCAGCCCTGATACGTGCCCGACATTATTTTGTCACTGAAAGTGATTTTAGATGCAACGCTGATGCAACGAAAATTAGCGATTGGTTGATTTGGGTCACGTGATTCGCGAGGGGGCGTGGCGTTGTCTGGTACTGAGCGATCGCGCCTGTAATTTGTTTTGTATCGATTCAAATGTTTGCATGGGGTACAGTTTTTTCATCTATCGTTTCCTCAATTCGACGAACGGACACGTGTCGATACGTGTATTCTTCGGTTTCTTTCCGTGGCGATTTCTGAATCATCGAGAATTTCAAACCACAATCCAAAGATCGTGAGAGTCTGACTTCGGAGGAGTTGCGAGGTGGATTTCTTGAAATGTCGGCCGGGGCGTAATTACTCGCGGATTCTAACGATTCCCCTTGAAAGGGAAGATTCCACAATGGTCAGGTCGGAATAGTTGGAGCAACGAGTCGAGGAAGAAACGGACATCCAACGGACTCGCTGAGCGTCGAATGAGAGATACTCGTCGAAGTTGAAGTGGGGAAGCAAAGTTTACAAAGCATTTGTGTCGAGTGAATTTTCACAGTTCTCAAGTATTAACAGTACAACAAATAATATACAATTTTACAATTTTTAAATGTGTAATATTTTTCCGGCATAATATTTACCTTTGCCAGTAGATTTTAATAGAGTAAAAATAAAATAAAAAAAAACAATATCACGTAAATGTATGCTCGAAAACTCTTCGTTATAAAAATTCGAAATAAAAGTACATATTTATCTACTTTTGTAGGACAAAATATAGCGTGCCAATTTTCGAATCATCCTTAAATAACATATTTTTCTCATTTTCATTCACTAGAACTAGGGAGATCCCGCATGGTTTCTCGTACGTTTGGAACAAAGTAACTCAGGCCCGTTCCGATCGTCGAAATAAAGAAACAGATTGCGATCAAACGCGACGCGAAATGTTCAAACTACAATTAGAGAGGAGAACTTCAAACACGGCGCGAGTATCTCCGGAGGATTTACACGGGCACGTCCTTGGGAAGCTGCGTGATTATGGACACGGTGGCGGAATCGTTCCTAGCCATCAATGAGTTTACCGTCGGCAAACGGAGTACGGTTTACAAATCCGATAATACCGAATCGCCGTCGACGACTATGACGCTTGATCATGCGCCATTGTCGCTCCGCGGCATTTTCACAGCTCCGACGACGACGTAGTTTCGCAGGCCGCGCTAATAAATCCACATCGGCGAACCAACGATTTGCGCAGAGTTTCAAATTGAAAATTCTCCTCCTTGTTTTTCGTTTTCCGTTTTTCGCTCTTTCAAGACAGGAACGCTCTCAGAGAGAATGAAACCTCGAGCGTGCAATATGGGAAACGCGAGACGTCTTTGGGATTTTCAGCCCGGCGATATTCCGGTCTCGCGCGCGAAAGTAAATTCGAACGTACGACTCGTCCAGGGACAGGGATTATGCAAAACCGATTTAGTAAGCGCTATAATAGCGGGGGAACTTACGAGCCCGAATGGATAACGGGGGCAACGAAGCTGGAAGTGCATTGTCTTGTTCCGGGCGAAAGGGTCCCTCTCAGCCGGTTTAGTTTTCCCGCCATCGTTCTCTTAGATATCTGTCTTCCGGCGGGGCACGTCACGCGACGACGAACCAAAACGCAAAGGTTGCACCGGCGTAGCTGACGGATAACGCGATATTCCAGCTCTCTCTAAAATTTTCACTCGCCCGCGCGCGGTCCAGTGACAAAATTGACCGAGAAAGTGTATCGTCCGAGCGCGCACTCGTGAAGGAAATGGGAGCTTCGACATTCCAGCTACGTTCGTCAGATTCGTTTGAAACTTTAGCAACGCAACGATGACAATTGGGTTCCATTTGTGAGTCGTGATTCTCGAAAAGGGAGGGGCAATTCGAGAGAGAGTTATTTGCATTCCACCTTAAAATGGGGTCAAATCGTATTTCGAATTCGTTGAGTAGCTTTATTTTATTTTGAAATAATTTCAACAATCGAAGTATTGCAGAAGAAGCTTCCATTAAAATTATTTTATATTTGCGCATTTCGGTTCTTTTTTATTTGTTGTTTATCACGTTTTTTTTTTAACTTAAACAATTTTTATCTTAGTGATTTCTTCAAGGTACTTCAACTGTCCTTTTAAATATTTTTTTTCTTTCATGGATGTTCCTTGGTCGTTTAGGCCTTTTAGGCTTCTTCCACAGAAGTCAAGTATTCACCTTTTGAATAATAAGAATTATACGTCACAGGAGATCGCGGGGCATCACGATTAGAGCGTCGACACTAGATTTACGGACATTTCTTCTGTATTACACGTTAAATTGACAACACAGGCGTAATCTCAGAAAAGTCGATTTAATTATTTCAGAAATAATTGTAGATCAAGTTGATAAATTGTAATTATACATAGTTATAAAATATTCGTTACATTAACGTTATATGATACACGCGTGTTGAGATTCGTTTTGGAGTACATTGTCGCGGCGCATTTGAAATATCAAATTTTCTTTCCAAACACTAAAAATTATGATTTATATTATTTTACCAATAGTAATAATTTCACGAACGAAACTTGCGAAATTTATCAATTTACCGTCAATAAGTACATGTGAAACTTTAAAATTAAAGGTTCGCCCCATTGTGTACGTTGTTATTACTCTGTTAATAAAAATCGGGAAAAGTTGCCGGGAGAAAGTAGTAAAAATAATTAAAATTTTGCTCGTAAAGTCGGGAGAGCTAGCCGTAAACCCGGTGTTAACGAAATTGCAAAATGTTTCGTGCAACGTAAATACACGCTCGTAAAACGGGTCCGCGTTTATACGGCTTACATGTCCTTTGTACTCTCGCGGGCCAATACGGGCGAAGCGCGCGCGGCGCATCGAGCTACGAATATATTATACAATAACGCGGCTACATATAATTTACTTCCTACTGCATTATGAATATATCCGTTGACAAACGACGAATCGCGCGGCCGCGGCGTATTTACCGGTGGAAACTCGATTTCCACGTTTATACGTTTGCGACAACAAACGTCATTTCCGGATAGCGCTATCGAGCTTCGTCGCGCCGGCCAGACTCTTAACACATACACCCGGCAACGTTATTGGCATGAATGGAGGCGAAGCAACAATGCCACCTCTTTTTCCACTCCGATTCATCCGTTAACTCTTTGTTCGTTTAACGTCGCGGTTCGATCCAAAAGCGATCTCTCGTTTCATTGTTGCCCACGCTTCAAAGGAACCGCCACGCTCACGCACTCGCCGGCCTGTTCCTTTCCTCCAACGACCATTCTACTACAAACTCGCCACTTTTCACCGAGAAAAGTCAAGTTGCTCCGGTCTCGGTGCAAAACAAAAAAAATAATTCTCGTCCGTTTAAACCGTCGTCTGCTCGTGGCGTGCAATTTGAATAATTCGACGGCTATTAGGAGAGGAAATGCTCGAGCAAATTTCGCCGCGTCTTCCGCGAAGATCAGGGATCTTTTATTCGTCGTAAAGACGGCGATGCTTTATCACGTCGTTGAAAGTGTGGAATTTCTCGGAAACCAATACGCGATGTCGTAACTTTTCTCATCGTTGACGATGACGACGTCTCACTGCGAGATATTCTAGATGCTAGAGGTAATCGAGAGCGTTTCAATGATCGATAGTCGTGCATAATGCGTTCATTGCATATACGCTCGAACGACATGGTATATATACGTCGACGAAAAGACGAGATTATCTTTGTGTTAATTCGTGATTCGACTCTAAAGTGAATTACGCAGGAAGCGGTTGAAACTATCGTGCGAGGATCTTTGCAGCGTCATTCACATTTTCGAATCGCTCGCTGGCTGTCGCTAAGTCTACACTGTTGAAAGAAACGAGAGTCGAGGACGCTTATCTTGAGACTGTGCAGGGTGAATCAACTGAAATAACAAAAATTATTTAACACAAAAGTCGCGTGGTTTCGAGGGGGGCAAAATATGGGGTGTCAATTTCATCTTTATTTTTATTTTTTTTAATTGGACCATATATTTTTCTTATCACAAATCGAAAGAATATTAAATTCCAAGTAATTAAGCCACAGTTAAGTTGGTCCTGAAGCTAATAATTTGCCACCCATTAATGTTCCATGGACGTCGACGATCAAATGTATTACGCATAATTTAAAAGTTTCAAGCGTGCAAGTTACGTGAATCACCCTGTATATATAGAAAATACATCGCCACGTTATCTGATCTGGACAAACAAAATCTACACACAGATAGGCAGCGTTGTGTAATTTATGATCCTTCCTTCTTCAACTTGGCTGACAGCTGGAGAAAATTACCTCAAACGAAGAGAGTTGTCATTGTTTGTATGTGTATGTAAGGGTTTGTTAAATTTTTTCCTGCCATTTTTAAAGAGAACTGTTATCCTTGGTAATGAGTGAAATACAACGCAACAACAGAAAGAATATTTTGACCGTGAAACTCAAGATCAAGATCAATTTTGCGACAGGTTCTTTCCATATTATTACAACTGAAGGTGTAGAATTCATCCGCGATAGCCACGGGCAAACTTTTCTTTCCACCCTGTACAAACGAGCGTGCACGAGGATCTGCACGCGTTTCGAAACTCACGGGCGCGCAGCTTTTATCTTGCCCGAGTTATCATTGCCCGGTGTCCGCGCGGAAAGCTAAATATATACAGATTGGCTACGTGCGACGAATTGATTCCGCAGACTTATCGGATTTAGCTCGCGTTCGACTTATCTCACGGACGCGAGATACTTTATACCGCCGCGAATCGCAAATGTTCGAGGCGGAACGTCCGGGTGAACAGCAGTGTCGAGCTTCGGAGGGAATCGAATTTCCGCCGGTAGATCGATCACAATCGATCATTTCCATAACTTGAAACCCTGTCAAAGTTTGGCCCAATTACAATTACTTTGGCCAAGTCCTGTTTCGAATCTATTTTCGTCTCCTCGCAAAGGTGGAGAACGAAAGTGCACGTTGTCCTGTCAAAATTTTGTCCCCTTCCGGTTATCGGGAAGATGGAATACACGGGAAACGCCTCGCGCTGATCGATCTTGGCTTGGTTATCTGTCTCGTCGTGTTTGCCGAGCATTCCACACTTTCACGTTCCGAGCCGCTTTTAATCTTCGCGGTGCCCCTCCCGTTTACAAAATCGATTTTCCTCGAAATATTTCCCAAACCTTTGCCTTTTTTTCCTCGCCAACCAGTTGGACGCGAAATACGATAAAAGTCTACTAACTTTCCGCTAAATGGACATTATCGTTGCTGAGAGAGAACCAAACGACTCGATCACTTTTCCGGAGTGTACGCTTTCTCAAGGAAGATTTACCGAGTCCGCAGGCAACGAAACCTACTCTCGATAGGTTGCTTCAGCTGGTGGCCGAGCGCTTGCGAGCTGTATCGGGAATTCTTAGGGCGAAATAATCTTCTAATCGCCACGGGTTGCTGGGCGTCCTTTGACCCTTCGAATCCACCGCTCGACCGCTGCTGGATTACCGTTACACAACCTCTTGTAATCCGCTTGCCTCTTCGTCTATCCATCAGACTCGTTTTGCGAACACCGAAAGCGCTCTAATTCGGCAAATGGCGAAGTATAATACGTACACACACGTACGTACGTACGTTGAGGAATCTTTCGACCAGATGCATCGTTAAATGCAGCCTCGCAACTTGAAGGCAACTCGGTAGGTGGGTGCAAGTTAGCTGAACATTTATCAGGATACAATTGAATATGCCCGAAAATTAATCGCCGACATCCCAAAGGGCAAAGCAGCCCCGGTATTGGACTAAACTTTGATAAGGCTGCGAGGCAGGGACTCGTACAGCGGAAGACGAAACTTTATAGAGAGAATGCTAAATTTAACGTGAATATCGAGCACCCGAATTGCTCGCGTTCTCGATAAGTACGTTTTCGGAGATTGATTACGTTCGTTATATCCTCTTGAATGAAAAATTCCGTCCACGTGCGAACGATGTGCAAGGTGGAAAGAAAATCGCTTGTCCGTGACTACCACGGATGAATTCTTCCTTCGCCTTCGATTTGATGGAAAATTGACCTCGAATTGACCTCGAATTTCAATTTTTTTTCTTTTTAAAGATACCACATTTGTCGCAAATCAACAGTTGTTTTGAAAAATGGCGAAAAACACGTGCGTCCTAACAGCGACTTTATGATTCTGGACGCGTGAATGTCTGTATTACGTTTATATTTCGAATAATGTAACAGTTAGTTTTGTCATTTGATTATTTAGACTCAGACTGATGCTACAACTATGACGAATCAAATGTTAGTAAAACTTAATACGAAAATTACGTTCATAATCGTAAAGTCGCTGTTAGGACGCACGCGTCCGCAGTGTATTTTGCCATTTTTCAAGAGAACCATTAGGTTGCGAGCTATAGTTCCTTGGGAAAGTTTCACCTTCGTGACGAGTAGAATACAATGCAAAAAGAAAAAAAAAATTTTTTGACCTTGAAATTTCACGGCAGATTCTTTACACGTATTTCCGTCAAATCAAAAGTGTAGAATTCATCTGTGATACAGTCGCGGACAAACTTTTCTTTCCACCCTACGCACAAACGCTCGTTCGAACACGTTCGCGTCTCGGCACGAAACACAAATAAACCCCGAGGAAGGCAGTCTACGTTAACAGGCGCAATCAACCGGTCTCGTTGCAAGATTTAGCGTCTGCTTAATATAATCTCCGTACTAGTTACATCCAGATCGCGAGTAAACTAGTTTGAAGAAAGTTACACGCCGGCTGAGAATGGAATCGAGAGTATAATTGAGCAAGGCACGTAGTCAATGGTAGTTGGTCGAGACACCACAGAGCGTAAACGCGTTGACCATCGGGGTACAACGCGGGAGGCTGGAGCTTCGATCGCGTACATACAGAAAATTCGGGATTCGTCTTATACATTCGTGACGCGGAGAAACGTCACGCGGTAAATAATTCATGCGGGTCACGAGCGAGGCTAATCTGCACGTAAATTTACTCTCTCGCATCGTAGTTTCATGCGAGCGCCGAGTATTAAATAATTTGTCACCAGCAATTTCTCTCCACTCCGCCGGCGAGTTCTTGGCCATTACTTTTAAACGAGATTACTTTGCTCGATCGTTTAAATGTTAATTAATTGAATACCAAGCGAATAGAGAGTTGGTTACGTCGCACGTGAGAGATTGGAAACGCGAACGGATTTAATGCGATTGCGCGGGAAAAGAGCACGGTGCATCGGTGGAAACGTCGTTCTCAATCGTAAAAGAGTATCATACGGTGGAATACGTAATCGTAAAAGACAGAAGTACCAGGTACAGGCTGCTGGCGCCATGTGTGGGACCTCGAACTCGGCAATTCCGGGATCGTAAGACCCGACACGGACCAGCCCCCTCTGGGACGGCGGTATCGCGAACTCCACGTAACCACAGACCACTTCGAACCACAGGCCACGGGCTGATATTTGGTTTCTGGACCCAAACGTAATTCCGTGGCCCGAGGTTCATTGTCCCGAGCGCAAGATTTATGAGACTCGAGACTTCCAAGTTCAACGTGTGGCCCCGACAGTCAAGTTCCGCGAATCACGAGCCGCAGATTTCGAGGTTCCATTCGGATATAGTTTTCTGCATGTAGCGAGAGCAAATATTTATCTGTGAGTTTTTAAAGACAATCAGACTGGTGTATGTTCGCGTACAATTCCCCGGGGAATATCCCCGAGTCCGTGTGTCAGATTCGAAAGTTTCTGGCAACTCTGCGTCGCGAAACGTTAAGGAAATTCGACGTTTTGGTGCACAGAGAAAGAGAGAAAGAGAGAGAGAGAGAGAGTCACACGCTCGTCGGCGATATGTACTCGCACAGTCGGGAAATAAGTAACAACTTGGCAAAAGTTTAATGACGCGCGATGGGGGCCGAGCAAAGGCGCTTTATCCCGAAACAAAATTTCCAGGACAGTCGAGAGACCTCAAAGAGCCACGCACGTTGAACGTCGGTGTAACCCCGTGCACGGAGGTATAATACGAAGCGCGTTGCAGCAGACTCGCGTTTGATAAACGGTCACTCGGCCGACGTGTGCCGCACATTGAAAGGCGCGCCCCGTGTACAAATTCGACGCACTCGCTTTTAACCTTTCGCCAAATTTCATTTCCTGCCACGGCTGGAAATTCTACGCTCGTCCCGTTTGAAGCTTCCAGTTTCATTGGCATAATTAACATTCTGCTCGTCGCATGAATTTTGCGGTATTAATAGCCGGACTAAAATGGTATTAATCCGCAGGTCGCCGCAAGTATTCGAGTTTAATCTGAGCGTTCTAACTCGAGGCAAATTGGGCTGCGATAAAAGAGAGATGCGGAGCGGCTGAAAAAATAGCAGGTAATTGTTCTACAGATTTGTTTTATCGAACGAAGCGAAAAGTTGCAGTATCAGTCGAAATAATTGCTCCAAGAATACACGAACGAACGAAGCGATGCGGTGTATTTTTTTTTTCATCACTGAAAGTGATTTTAGCGGGGGTAACCCAGAAAATCGGGCCTCTTGAAGTGCAACGCTGATGCAACGAAAATTAGCGATTGGTTGATTCGTGAGGGGCGTGGCGTAGACTTCGAGTAGGAGTGGCGTTGTCTGCTACTGAGCGATCGCGCCTGTAATTTGTTTTCTATCGATTCAAATGTTTGCAATAAATATCAATAAAATTTTATGGCAAAAAAGTCGTCATTTCCTAGTCAGAACAGTTGGGTCTTTCAGTAAGACGAATCGTACAAGTCGTGCAGTTTTTCACGATTTGCTCGATGATACTCGAAGAGAGAGACAGGGTAATTTCGGAAAGTCTCGATTGACCGTGGCGCGGGAATGGCAGTCAAAATAAAATCATAGCACCTCGTAATCGCCTTGAGCGTTACAGGTAACGCGGTGCCGCGTCGTTATCTCTCAATTTACCGTTGCTATAAATCGTCACGTACCTACGAATTTCTGCTTTCCGGCTGCGCGCAGAAAGCCTGCATAATTAAACGTTCGAACGTGGGAACGTATCAACGTTGGAATCAGTCGACGCACTGTACGATTACTTTCAACGTGACGACCTTTCGAGTTACTTTTTTTAAAAAAAAGAAAGAAAATTAGAGAAGATTAAAATTGAAAATCTAGTACAGCGTACTCTAGTACTGAGAGTACGTGAAAATAATGGCGGGAAACGCCAAAACAAGGAATTAAAATAAAAACAAAGTTATAGAGAAATTTTGATTTGCAAAGAGGGACTTGCGCTGTTTTTTTTCGTTCTGGTCTCGTGTTAGGCTGCTGTTATAAAAAAAATTGAAATAAATTGTAAAACGTAAAATAAAAAACCAAAGAGCCTACGAGTGTCATTCAGGTTAATTCGGCCAAAAATGGGACGGAGAATGTTTTGGGAATTGAGGTATCAAACGTATAATAACGTAACTGATAGAAATCGCTCTCTCCTTTCAAATCTTTTCTCTTTGGACTTTCGCTGTACAAACGTCTCCAGTGCTGGTATTAAATTCTCTGACTTGGAAAATTAGATGTCGCTCGCCGCTCTCTTTCTCCTTACAGAAAATATGCAAATCTTTCGTTTGTTTGGCGAATCGTCACGTTGCCAAAAATATCTAGATTTCTCCGGTGATACGTCACGTGCGCCAGTTACGACGTTTAGCGAATTGGCCGAAACGAACAGAAGCCAAAGCAGTGGCGAAACGCGTCGCGCGGCGGGGCAGCGGCCGTTCGCAGATTTAATTTCTCGTACAATCGACCACGGGAATCAGCGTTGCATGCGGAAGGGGATTGCAATTACGACATTAAATCGGTCGTGTTGCAAGTGCATTAATACCGCGCGCATCGCTCAATGCGAGTGTTATTCCGTTGAACAAGAAATCGCGGGATTGGATTCCAACGTAATTGGGTTCCAAAGAAGTGGGGCGGCAAGACAAACGATTTTCCAATTCGTTCAAACTTGTTCGGCGATAGTGTGACAGTGCGGATAGATAACAATGGGTGTAAATCTGAATTTCATCAAGCTAATAATCTGTTGCATTTGCTAAGAAACCTTGTTGCATTTTGATATGAAGTATCGTAGATTGTTAAGTTATAATCTGTAGTTGTAGTTGTTATACCTTTAGTTGCCTTTAATTAAATAACAGATGGCCTGTAATGTTTGCTGATCGTAGGAAAGCATGAAAATGGGGCCTCTTCAGGTGCAACGCTGATGCAACGAAAATTAGCGATTGGTTGATTTGGGTCACGTGATTCGCGAGAGGGCGTGGCGTTGTCTGGTACTGAGCGATCGCGTCTGTAATTTGTTTTGTATCGATTCAAATGTTTGCAATAAATATCAATAAAATTTTATGGCAAAAAGGTCGTCTACATTTCCTAGTTAGAACAGTTGCTTCTTTCAGTGAGGGGAATCGTACTGGGGTACAAGTCGCGCAGTTTTTTTATATGTTCGGCTATCATTATGAGAAAAAGTCCTTCTTGTTCAAAGATCCAGGTTCAGAAACTTTTGTCGCGACATTGTTTCATCGCTGGAATCGGAGCTAAATGCCCGAATGAATGCGCGCACAAAGGAACGCAGTTAGCGACGAATTGGCCGGAGCTCGATGCAAATCGACGTGCAACGCGAACCGAACGGTGGCCAATTCAATTTCTCCGGCCGCCGAATTTCGTTTACCACCGGTTTTTTATAATCATCGAGCCTGCACGTGTAGCCGGCAGAAATCACGGCGGCGGGAACGAAGGAAACGCTAACGAGCGCCGATTGAAACGCGTCGCCGTGAACAAAAAAAAAGTCGATAAAGGAATATCGGAATTGGCTAATACGAAGGGACGATTAACGGCCTCGTGTATCGAGGGGGAGCAGCGTAGGTGGCAATAAACCCGAGGTATGAACGCGAAATCGAGGAAAAAAAGGAGGAGACGACGCGAACCTTTCACAGTCGCGCCGATTAGCGTCGTTTCAGCTCCCACGGGCCGCGAACGAAGAATCAGTTTCGAAGAATCATCCGAATCGCCGCTCTCGCTTCTCTGCGAAAAATGTCCAAACAACGGGGCGAATATCGATGACAAAAATCACCTCCTCGGTGGTGTTCCTCCGGCTATTTGACCGAGGGAATTTGCTCGGCTGGCAAAAATACGACAGTCTCCTCGTGCATATGCATCCCGCCACCTGGGGCTTACAAGCCTCGCTATGCTAATCTGTAGCGTTTAATGGGTCTTGAGTGCATTTTCAGCTATAATTTGCGGGCGTGTTGGCTCCCGCTTAGCCCCACGTTGCGTGCCACGTCACAAGCAGACAAATGACACTCGAGCCTTTTGCTGCGTCTTGTCCGTTTTAATCAAAGCGTTGCGAGCGAAGAATTTCAGATTCTGTTCGGTAATTGCACTTACAAGCCGACGAGATACGTTAAACGGATTAAAGTGAGTAAGTCACGACACGAATCCGCGATGAAAAATCGAATACGCGTTGTGTCTAGTCAAAGTGTCGTCCGCGCAGAAGGCAGAGGCCGTAATTCTCGTTAACGTTATAAATCTTCTCTCGCGTCGGGGAACACCGGCGAAGATCAAGACAGATTCGGCGACTGCCGAAGGCGACGATTCGACCACGGCCAAAGACACAAAATAAGCCTGGCAAAGCCGTCTACAACGACGAAACTTCTCTCCTCCGATTGAAAGGTCCAACTCGGAGCAGCGTAGACTCGCTACACGCAGCTTCATTTGCGAAAGACAGAAAGCAACGCGAAACGAGCTCCCTCGACGAACTTCGCCGACGTTCCGCAGACTCTCGTCTAATTGAAAATATAAGTCTCGGCCCGAATTCTACAGCCTACGGGAAGTATAATGCAAGAGTTCCGGGAGGAGTCCGGGAGAGGTCGGAGGAAGTTGCAGACTCGGAGAACACGATAGTTTAAAAAAGTTTGTCCGTCGGAATGTAAAATGTATCCGGGACAAAAAAAAAAAAAAAAAAGAAAAGAAAAAGAGAAGAAAGGAAAGAGAAAGGTCGGTCCAAAGCCTGCGTTGAGCTTTGATTTTCCCTTTGCAGGCTGTTCCTCGCGGCCTGGCTCTAGGCTGAGAGATGTAAGAACGCTAATGAGACGCTCGTCCTTCTCTGGATCGTGCATTCACCTGGCGCGACCCCGCTTTTTACCTTCAATTCACCGATACACCGGTTATCCACGAACGTTTCCGCGTTCGTGCGTTTATGTTTGCGATCAGAATTGATCATTTTCAAACTTTTTACGAACAATTTCCTACGTACTACGTTATCGCGTCGCTATTTATCTTTATTTATTTCTCATTTTATATTTTTGCTTCTTTTCCGATAAATATACATATATGTGCCTTGAAAAATTTATGATATTTACTCTTCCAAAGCTGCACCAAAGCTATCTGAATAGTGGCGCTATCAAATTACGCAAGCGAATGGTCGATAACAATGTTTCGCTGCAGGAGTATACGCAGGTCGGAGATTTGGGTCACACGGTGGAATTTCACAATTCTCCTGGCGAGAGCGTCACAGACGTAAGTAGAAAAGTTGCAAAGTTTCTTTTGCATTTCAAGGTACAACTGCAAATTTGAAGAAACCAAAAAATCGGCAATATATTGATACAAATTTTGTATTTCGTATTCATCCTAAAAGTGTCAAGGCATTCAAAAAACTATGAGACAATGATCATTGGGAAAAAGCAAATAACACAGATGAACAGAAACATTTTATTTAGTTTTTGAAACTAAAAATAATAAGATGGAAAAAGACGGTGACCTGTTAACGAAGAGGAGAATAATATCTTGAATAAATGTAGAGGAGTTCCGAAAGAGAATGTGAAACTGACTATTATCTACGTCATTAAGTGCAAAGAATATCAATCGATCACGGTAGGATAGGATCAGGTATACGCGAAGCGTCGGTAGGTTCAACCTTAAAGCGGCAGAACGAATTTATGATGCACATTTCCGTTCAACGTTCGTAATTCCTTCAATCTGAAAAATAAGATTGAATTCTCGTCGCGCGGTAAACTAGTTCGCGTGGGAAACTTTAAGAGGGTCGGGACTTTGTACGGCTTTGTACTCTCTCCTTCCTCGTTCCCCCCGCGCGATGCATTCGTTTATAAGCAGAATTCCGACTCGAAACTCGACGTTCCTTCCGGTTTCTCGAGATCGATAAAGAGCCGTCGCGCGCCCACGCAAATGATAGCCTCGAACACAGGCTCGGCTTTCTTAAAACGCGAAACACCCAACGTCATCCTTGAATTATACGTTTCCACGTCCGCCGCGCGGCAACGATTGCTCGAGGCTTGCCGCTTAACGTCCGAGAATCTTTTGAAACTCCTTTGGCGTTACAAATTTCGATTAACCTCTCGCGACCTTCTAGCTACGATTATTTCATCCGATAACGGAAGAGTCGCTCTTTCGTTTGAACCACTCGAGAATTACGTCGGTCAACTTTGCACGCTGAAGGGAGACTTTGAACTCCAATTCCAAGTACAGAACAATTAAATGAGAATTTTACTATTTGAATAATTTTAATTTTAACCACCTGCTTTGCAAGCAGATTTTTCTCCCACACAAAAAATGAAATAAGAAGAAAAATTTTAGACGAGCATCTTGAAAATACTCTTCGTCAAACCAGATATCGCTAAACTAGCACCTAACAAACGAGCGTTCTCAGTGTTCTCGTTGAAGATTTCATATCTTTTCAAATTAAATCTTTGTAAATTGATATAAATTTTTCTAATCAATGCGCCGTTTAAAAAATAAAAATTGTTTCAACATCCTCGTGAATAACAACTGGTAAAAATTTCGAGAAATTTTTCGAAAGACGACGCCCTCGAGCTTTATAATTTCTCCCTTTATTCGCGGTTCGCGGGATTGAAATTGATGACCGATTGGCGAGTCGATTTTATTTCCCGCCGACTGCGCCGTTTTCCTCGAGTACCGCCTGTATTGGAAGTCATTCATAAATAACGAGAAGTTCGCGAAGCTTCCCGCTTAATCCTTTGAATATTAACGAACGATATAATTCAAACATCGCGAATACGTGCTAACGTTTCAATGCTCGCGCGAAATGAGCGTTAAAAACTGAATTTCGTACGAATTGAAATGTAACAGGCAACGAAAGATCAGGGTCCTCGAGAGACCGAGGAACGTGTTAATAATAGAAATTGAAATTGAATTTAAAGTTTCTTTTTCTATCTCGGATTATTGACTAATTTAACGACGGCAAATGAAATACATTAACGTGCCCCGGGGTATTAATCTGCAACGGAAATGAAATGCTGGCTCTCAGTTTTAAATAAACGTATTGTTTTTCACGGATATCAGCCCCGGCTCTTTCTCTCCCCGGCTGTTTCCTAAATTATTAGTTTACAATACTCCGGGCTCGCGCGCAACTCGAGTCCTTTCTTTTTTCCCTCTTTTTCTTCTTCTTTCGTTTTTCGAGCGATCGATAAAATAAAAGCTTCGCGCCTACCACGTTCCGCTTCCGTGCGAGAGATTCGCATTGATATATAATTTAAAAATCCACCGCTATTCGCTTCCCACTATTACGTTCGTTGTTCGTTCCTCACGCTCGGATAACGTTGCAAAATTTTCCGCGTGTCACGTTCCAATTTATGCGTGCCTGCTCGCATCATTGACACCTCAACCCGATCGATAATCATTAACAGCGGACACGGCGCGTCTCTCCCGGGCGTGAAAATCAACTCTGTCAACGCGCCCTGCTTAAACCACTTTTATAGATAAATAATCTACTCCTTGAACTGAAAATCACTCGGGAGTTAGAAATTTGGAAAGGAGGTAAAATAAGCCGACTTGTCCTCTTTTAACCGCTAATTTATGTAATACCAAAATGCGAAACGATACAAATTGCACTTTACTAAACGACACAGACCTCAGTGTTATGTTTTCTTATGAATAAAACAGTATTTCAAATAAAAATTAATTGTGTTCAACTAAATGATACCATTCAGGACATCAATAACGTGATTCTTTTCGAATTGTTCAACTGTAATCTCATCAATTACCTCATCACCCGGAGACTTTCCTCTGGGTATAACAAACAATTGCTTTTGCTCCTAACGGAAATGTTTTTACCTGAAGAGGATGGTATCTAATTACCGTCTCATTAATTAATTTCCTCTTCTAATTGCGAGTGAAATGTTTCATTTTCAGTTTCACATTCTTCCCCTATATTTCCAGTCGTGCGTTCAAACTCCGTTTCATCACAATCGCTATCATTTGCTGAGAAAATACTATGTTACTCTTCTTTTTTTTTTCAATAAAAACAAGCGTATCGTTGTCTGAGGTGCTGAATTTTACTAACGAACAGTGATTGTTGCGCCTGGCCGCCGCACTCGCGACGAAGACACATAATAGTAAATAAAAAAACTGCACGATCCAGAAGCAACTGTTCTGACTAGGAAATGAAGACCTTTTTGCCATAAAATTTTATTGGCATGCAAACATTTGAATCGATACAAAACAAATTACCAGACAGCGCCACTCCTACTCGAGATCTACGCCACGCCCCCTCGCGAATCACGTGACCCAAATCAACCAATCGCTAATTTTCGTTGCATCAGCGTTGCACCCGATTTTCTGGGTTACCCCTACTAAAAACACTTTCAGTGTTAAGAAACTGAACAGTCACGTTTAAATTTACGCGCGTCACTTTCCAAAGTTTCACCAGTTATCTCGTCTTGCGCGATGAAAAGCATTTCTGCGACGACGAGTCAACTCGTCACACGCAGTTAAAGGGCCATCGTCGATATTATCGGCACTTCCAACAGCTTCCCCGTTGAAAGGTGAAATCTCGCAACGGGAAACAAGTTGGGAAACGCGTTCCTTCTTCCAAACGAATCCCCGGATGACGGGGTGATTGCACGCCAAGGTAAAATTGCACGGCGGAGAGCACGAGCCTCTCTGCATAGAGCCGAGGACGTGAATTTCTAGGTCATTCACCGGATGACCTATCGGCCAGAGTTACCAAGACAGGTCCCAAAGGCGGGCATTAAGTGAATGCCTGGAACAACAGTATCCAATTCGAGCCTTGTTGCTTCACCATCCGAGGTCGATCGGCGCAACAGCAGCAGCGTTAACGTGTGCGTGCGTTAACGTGAACCAACGGCGACGCGCGCGACGTAACGAGTCTCTGTCGTGCTCGATACGGCCCCGGTCGCGAGACTCCTCCGCAACACGCTGCGAGGAAGCTTCTCCCTAGGGAAATTCGTCATATTGGCATTCCTGAAACGGCGTGCACGTCCGTCTGGTGTGCACGCGTCGTGTAACGAGCGAGTGTTTTCCCAGCTCTCGCGTCTTTGACGCTTATCGAACGATTCGATACCTCGACGATCAACCTTGGCCGTTTTATTTCCGACGATAAAATTACGGGGATAAGATTTACGAGACGTCGGGCGACACCTTTTGAAAACACTCGTGTCGAGTGATAAATCGTTGAATTCTAATCTTGAACTCTCTCTCTCGCGCGAAGTGAAATATTTCGCGACACGTGCCCCGTCCCTTTTACGTCTCCTTGGACGTCAAAGCGTTCGCAATCGCGCAAACTCCTCGTCATAACTCTTCGCGAGGAAGCTTATCGCGATCGTATAAAATTCTTTCGACGCGCGCGAACGGCGTGACGTGTTGCGAACCGTCCCGATAATTTACGCGTTTCAGGATCGCCTCGCGTTCCCCATTGAAACGCCGGGCAAATAATAAACGGGGCGACGCGGGCAACAATCGTCGCAATCCGAGAGATTGCGCGCATATTCGGAACTGTCAACGGATGAATCGCGCGAAATTTATTTCTCTATAATCACCCGACGCTACGTCGCCCCCGTAAAATACTATTCCGACGTTTTATCCGTCTCTCGTATCCTTCCCTTTTCGACGTTTCGTTCGTCTTCTCTTCGTTAGAACTGTATTTGAACGCAGCTAGCGCTGTTCGTGCTATCCCGCCAGCTATCGCAAGTTGGACAGCCGACTGCGACGGCTAAGCGCGCGGATATTGCTTTAGAAACTGTGTGCTCCTAACTTTCAGATCTAATATAGCGCGTACGGTCCGTGATCTTTCCGAGACGTACGTACCCAGGACGTAAAATAGCAAGAGATAACGTTCTTAATGATCGACGTTGACGGAGAGGAAACTATAAAAAAAAATAATGTCGACCAATAAACGACGATACTCTGCAGTTGTAATTACGAGTACTCGTCACCAGTACAGGAAACACCATGTTCGAACATCAGATAAAGCGATACGTGTTTGTTTGAAATTTCCACCGATGTTGTTTTCTCCCACACTTGAACGTTGAACTCGCACCGATATCGTCGAACCATCGCTCAAGCCCGTTATCACTGTCAACGCGAGAGTTCGAGCGGCACGGCGAAGCGATTTTTATCAATGATAAAATAAAGAATACCGCGATAAACGGGACCCGCTCGCGAATATAATATGCGCGGGATAAAACAAACGTGTGTGGAACGCAATCTTTTCGCGGGAGCCTTAATTTGAAATTCCAATAGATCTAATAAAATCTAGCACATCGCTGCCCGCAACGTATCGCGGTTTTACTTCATCGCTTTTCGCCACGTGATTGGCCTTCGATCGGTTAACGCCATTTATTCTCCAACAATTCGGGTCTATCCGTAAACGAATTATTCCTCGTGATAATACGTATTAAAATCAAATTAACGATCGGCGGAGCAATCTCCGTTACTGTAAGCACCTTTACGAGTGAATTCACAGCGAGTTAGAAGAAAAGAGAGAGGGGCAGATTTAAACATCTGTTTGAACGTGTTTGACGATGTTTGACGCAGCGCGTAGTATCTTCGCGTGATCGAATAACTCAATTTCGTGTTAGGCGATCGACTGCGATTCGTCCGAAAGGAAACAGCACGGTAAATTGTCTATATTTCAGTAGTTTTTCGCTTCTTTTCTATCGAGTGAATATTAATTTCAAGGAATTGTACTCAACACCTCTTATCGAATAAATAATATTGGTTGAACGCCGTGAAATTCGGTGTTTCGATTATTTCAATAATACATTATAATAAATATATTGGGTTGTCAGGAAAGTTCGTGCCGATTTAACATAAATTAAATTTAACATTTAACAAATGTATACTAAAATTTAAATCTTCTGCGTTTCAATTTTCCTTCAAAATCGGCACAACAATCCAATACTTTCTGAGAGATGCAGATTGACAAAAAATTTCATCGTTTTCAGTGTAAGTCGCGACTGGACTTTTGCCGTGTGCCAAAGTCTACCATAGCCAAGGGGTTAATTGAATTTGTAGGTGCCAGTATCTCAAGAAATCGTTGTTCCGAAAGAAAGCCCGGATTAACGCAGGGACAACTTTACGGATTAACAGGGACAGAGCGCGAAGCGGTAAACAGAAACGTTCACGAATGTTTCACGAAACAACGGGGTACGTTTCAACAAGTTGAATCCTAGGGTGGCTTAGACAAAACAAGCTACTACGTTTCAGTGGTTCGTACGCGAATTTCCGATGTATACAAAACGGTTATCTCGCCAGGACCAGAATCGCGAGCGAAACTTGCCGATACTCGACTGAGGCTAACTCCGGTCCTTTGGTGAATTTCCAAAGCTCGTCCTTGTTCGATATCCCGGATCTTAAATGGATTTCAGAGCGCGAGAGGGCCCGGTGGCACGAGCGACGTCGCCGTCTCGTTAAGGCGGCTCTCATGAACGATGAATATTTTAGAAGCTGCATCTTCAACATCGGCCACGCCCAAATGACACGACACCCCGGCCAGCTGCTTCTTCTTCCTCTTCTTTTTCTTCTATGCGCTCGCTCGTTTGCGCCAACCTTCTCTTTACGGCCCTTTGCCAGTGCCGTCTCGCGCTCTGCTTTCGTTTTATTTCCCGTTTCGGGAAAGGAGAATTCATTTTTAATCGTCGCGAGAAATGATTTTCCACGGGATTTCAAGCACGCTTGGATATATCGAAATTTGTGAGAAATTCGTGAGAAACCGCGTTTGGAGAGAGGAATTCGATTACGACGATGAATCAACCTGAAGATTCAACCTAGATCGTTGCAACATTGTTGAAACGAGTTCAACTTCGCACTTTTCTTACGTCTGTTTGTTTCACGATTTTCTCGCTTCGATCGTGAAAACATTTTGAAAAAAAAAGAATCGTTGTATTAAACAAACGGGAGAATAATAGTAGACAGGCAGTTTCTGTTCACCGGACAAAGGCACGTTCGCTTCCATCCGAGTTGAGGCAAACGTTTAGACAGCGAGCGCCGCGGATGGGAACGTTTTCTCGTTTAATCAACCGAAATTAATGAATTCAAACGTCTTTCGCGCACGCGAGTTCAAACAGAACCGGACGAAAGTTCTCGTTCTATCGACTGGCTCGAATCTTTCTGGTCTCGGTAGCCAGAGCTGTTCAAGCTGACCAAAGCCCAAATCGAAGAATCGATACGCTAATTTTCAGAATACGTAACCCACGTGGTTGTTCTTTAATCACTGATCGCTATTCAGTTCCTTGAATAATGATAATTGCAGGTGAAAAAGGAAACTTTTATATTTTACTTTAAAACAAATGTTCCTTTAGAACGTTTATTAATCGAATACAAAATAACTTTAAAATTGAATTAAGTTGAAATTGAACTTTTGTAACAGAATCAAAATTTTAATATAAATTTAAGTTAAAAGTTTACTAAATAACTTATATTAATAAAAGTTTGCAGTTAAATTAATACTGAGTCAATTGTGAATCACTCATAATTCACATAAATTCCTTACGAAAGTTTAAAAAACGGTGGAGGATATTATTTTTTCAAAAACTGAAACTATCATTAATCATTAACACTTGTATATTATAATCGTTCCAGCAATGCGTGTCGACGATTTCTTTAAATTTAAACGATATCGCACGTTGGAGAGATATGATCAACAAAATTTCGTGATAAATACGAATGATTATTTCGAATGCTATATCATTTGATATTGGAAGTGACGATGCTTCGTAAGTAAATTGCTGGCAGATGACACAAAAAACTTTTGTCGCAAAAGGTTCAATATATTCAGTCTGTAATATTTCACTAACAGACGAGTCTGCTTTCAAATGCAAATGACTTGGAAATCGTGCGCTATCGAATTTGACGAGTTACACGACGACGACGACGACGACGACGACGACGACGACGACGACGAGGACCGACGAGTGTGACACGACGAAGAAATTTAACGGCGGAAGGGACGCGCGCCGGCACACATGCACGTACCCTTTTAACCCATTAACCCGTACGTTCGGCGGTAAACGGGTTAAGCCGAAAAGTCTTTCTTGCTATGCGCAGAAAGCCTTGCGGGCGCGCGCATCGCCTTGAATTTCAAGCAGACACGGCGATCCTCCCAGACCGCGCGCAATCCTGCATTTCTACACGTTAAATGTTTATCGCTGCCACTTCGTAATTCTCTCTCTGAGCAGCCTCTCCTCCGGTACCCGGTGCCACGATTTAACGCGGACGACGAGGGTGCGAGAGGCGAGAACTCGAGCAGAGGGAGAGAACACGGCTGAAAAATCGAGAGATTAAGCGCTCCACGGCCGAGCGAAATAAATCCTCGGCTCCTCGCCCGGTAATATAGAAAATTAGAAGCAGCTCGCGGGACAAAACTAATCCATCGATTATTAAGAACGTGATGAGGATCCAGGAGCAGGACGTTTCTCCCCCAGGAGCAGGCGTAACTCAATCGTCGAGTTAAGTCCGGTCGAAACGACATAGACCGCGATATAAATTCAACCTCGTTCCAATTGCATTGCCGTTATTCGGCTCTCGATTAACCGGATTGTTCGCTGGGAGGCTAACTGAATTTTTGCGTATCCACCTTTCCTTTTGTTTCTTTTCGAACGTTGGAACGCTCGTCGAATTTCACGGTGGAATTTCGAGTATTAAAATTGCTGTTTGAAGGTTTGAAGTCCATGTTCGTGTGCTCGCGGAAATAGGTGGGTAGCTGAGAAGGAAGAAATTTGGTAGTCAGTGAGGGGTTTCTCGATTACTAGAACGGTTAAAGGAAACGATATCCTAGGTATCTGGGTCACGGTGCTTAGCAAATGAAGGTAAGAAAAAAAACAGTCTATTCTTCCACGTTTCTCCACAAAGCCGTAGAGCCGCGCAAAGCAGCGAAACTTTGAAAAATATCTGGGGTATAGTACCACGAGTTAACTAACACATCACTCAATAAGTTTTTAGTCTTAATCCTTCAAACGATATGTGTCAAAATTTCGTGACATTCTGATCATTAGTTTACAGGTTACAGTGGTTTTAGTGACCCCAGTTTTGTAATTTTCAAAACGATGGATAAGAAAGAATTTCGTGCGTTGATTAAACATTGTTTTTTGATAGGGAATAAATACTGTTGAAGCCAAACAGTGACTTGATAAGCATTACGGAGACTCTGCACCAGGGAAATCAACTATTATCGACTGGTACGCTGAATTTAAACGCAGTCGTACAAACACCGATGATGCTGAACACTCTGGTCGCCCTAAATCAGCAGTTGTTCCGGGAAACATAAAAAAAGTCCACGAAACAGTTTTGAAAGACCGTAAAGTGAAGTTGCGATATCAGAAGGTAGTGCGTTTACAATTTTACACGAAAATTTGAGCGTGCGTAAGTTGCTTTCGGAGTGAATACTGCGTTTGCTCAAACCGGGCCAAACACAACAACGCGTCGACGATTCAGAGCGCTGTTTGGAGCTGTTTAAGCGAGATAAAAAGGATTTCTTGCGTCGGTATGTGACAACGGATGAAACATGGATTCACTGTTACACACCTGAATCAAAAAGATCGTCAACTGAGTGGACAGCAGCCGATGAAAGTCGTCCAAAGCGACCAAAAACTCAAAAGTCAGCTGGCAAGGTTATGGAATCTGTATTTTGGGATGATACGCGCATGGTATTTTGTTCATCAACTATCTTGAGAAAGATAAAACGATCAATAGCGAATATTACATGGCATTATTGGATCGATTGAGCGCAGAAATCAAGAAACAACGGCCTCACGTGCAAAAGAAAAAAGTGCTGTTTCACCGAGACAATGCTCCGTGTCACAAGTCGATGAAAACGACGATTAAGTTGAATGAATTACGGTTCGAATTGCTTCTCCACAGACCGTTCTCTCCAGATCTGGCCCTC
This sequence comes from Melipona bicolor, assembly GCA_030673865.1. Lineage (NCBI taxonomy): Eukaryota > Metazoa > Arthropoda > Insecta > Hymenoptera > Apidae > Melipona > Melipona bicolor. The sequence continues at coordinate 2,149,922 of JAHYIQ010000025.1, read as the reverse complement.
AGCGACTACTGGCTTTTCGCAGACATCAAAAAGATGCTTCAGAGAAAGAAATTTAGCTCAAATGAATGCCGAAACTGAGGTCTATTTTGAGAGCAAAGACAAATCGTTCTAATAAAAAGGCATGCAAAAGTTAGAGGAGCGTTGGAACGAATGTATCACTCTTGATGGAGAGTGTGTTGACGAATAAAGTCGAATTTCTAAAAAAAAAGTTTGTTTTTCTTAGCTAGACCAAAGACTTATTGAGTGATGTGTTAACTCGACCATTCGTATACTCAATCTCCATTGGAGGTTCGACACTCGACGCCCGACCCAAGATACGATCAGAGGCCAACGCCAGTTCGTCACGTTTTTCCGTCGAGCAGATCGGATCCTTTTCAATGCGTCTTCTCGCTGTTTGCTCCTCGTCGCACACTTTCCGGAAAATCTCCCACGCCGGGACCATTTTTCACAGCTTTCACCCCTCGATATTAATCCCGATGAAGCTTATTTTAGCTCCAGCTCCTGCTGGAGTGCATGTGCCGTGCGCAATGTTCCTTTCCTCATAAAAAGGACGACGGCCAAGCGCGTACAGAAGACGCTTAATGCGTTTTCGCTCGTCGCTCCGGGGACATTTGTCTCCGCTTCGTGGTAATTGTACCCTCGCACAAAGGCCCGAAACGGACCACATTTTTCCACGAGGTTTGCTGCCTCGCCGCCGGAACGAAAAAGGGAGCGAACGTTGTTGCTGAATTTTTCTTGATAATTTTCTTGGACTCGCACGAGCGGCGGACAAATTTTGACATTCGCGCAATACTCGCATTTTCCGCGCGTTTCCACGTTTCGCGAAGAAAGCTGAATACTCGCAACAGCTAGAAATTCAAATAAAATATTTTCTTCTGCTTCTCGAATTCAAGAAAATAAATATTGAATTTCCGAGTTGCCGAACGCGCGGCATTGTTCCATTCTACTGATATGTTTACAACTTCCACGCAGTTGGATGTACGTTCAACGTGTCCGAAACGAAAAAATTTCCACATCTTCAACGCGTAAAACAATTCAACGTGGAATCGGCCAAACAATAACCTGCGTGGAAACAATAGTCTGCGGAATAATCGTACAATAATAATGATCCCTCGATGAAACTTGAAATAATATTAATTTTCCACGTTTTCAAGCCGCATGAAATTTCTATCGATTCCTCGAAATCACCGACTAAACTAATTTTACAGGTGGACGTAGTTGGAAATACATTTAACGTGTCCGAAACGAAAAATACTCGTGCCTTCAACGTGGAAACAATAGTCAAACAATAGTCTGCGTAATAATCGTATAATAATAACGATTGCAACTTGAAATAACGTGAATTTCCCGCATGAAAATCCTCGTTGATTCCTCTGGAAAACTAATCTCGCAGTTGATAGATGTAGACGCGACTAGTCGCTTCCGGATTACCAGTCAATTAAATCGAAGAATGCGACCGCTGATGGAACGGCTTGAGAAATCCACGCGGCCGCTGACCCGGGTCGGGGAGCAGCAATAAATTTCGCGATGGAGGCGGCTATCTTGCCGAGGCAGTCGACAAAACAGCCAGACTCGGTAAAATGCAAGCTCCCCTCTATCGAGGGCAGGAGAAGGGAAAAGCTTTCACCGAACTTTGCTTCATCTTTAATTTAACTTTCCCGCGGACTTCTTCATATTTTAATCATTTTCATATTAGAGGCTGTCGAAGTAACAGCCAATATATTTCCAATATCGGGGCCGCTCGAGTAGAGGAGCCGTGGCTCGAAGAAAAGTTTCGTATTACTGGGTTACGAGTAAGCTCTGGCCCTGTAATCGCGATCATCCAGTTTCGGTGAAACGCGTGCATCTTGGCACGATATATGTATATATATATATATATATATAGTATGTTACATATATATGTGTGTGTGTGTGTGTATATAGGTGTGTGTGAATATATATATAGATGTATATATAGGTGTGTGTTTGTGTAGGTGTGTGTATGTAGGTGTGTTTGTGTAGGTATGTGTGTGTGTAGGTGTGTGTGTGTGTGTAGGTGTGTGTATATATATAAATACACACACACCTATATATAGTCTGACAAATTTGTTTCGTTGAACCAACGTGACTGCGATGATATTTCGACGAGATCATCTGGCAAAACAGTTGATTTTCTATTGCTCTGTTTAGCTCGACTCGACAACCTAGAGTTATCCATTAATTTTTCAAGGAAATCATCTTTGCACTCGAAGAAATTAGATTTAGAACGAACTAAGTGAATTAAAAACGTGAATAACGAAAAGGTTCATTCACCTCGACCAAATGCATCGCACGAAGTTAACGGAATATTCTAGATTCCAAATACGATTTGGACCGATCCCTTCGCCGTTTTATTAAAACGATCGCGATGTATTCTAGTATTCTAACCGTGCGGCGAAATTTCATTGACGAGAATTCGTTCGCGGGATTTCGAATCGAATCCAATTAAAGAAATATGAAACAAGAGCCTGTTGAACGTGATTTCTAATTGGAGAGACGCGGAATCTGCTCGTCGCTGATAAAACAGACTGTAGATCAGATTGCAAAGCAGGCGGATTGCTGTTTCTTGCACGGTGCAGGGGAACGGAGTACAACAACGCGACGTGTTATACAAATGGAAATGTACTTCACCTCGCAAACACCGTGTCGAGCTAATTCCTACCGATTCTTGCGCGCCAGATTCGTGCAAATTACACGTTTCACCTCTCCGGATACAATGCACTTTTCCCGGTGTAGCAATCAACGCCCGATTGTTGCGCAAATGCGAGTAGAAGGAGGAACCGCTTAAACCGGAATGATCAGAGGGCTACTTGTTTAATAGTTCATTGTACCGTGAAACTCAAACTTTGCATACTTTGCAAATTCAACAGTGATTTATGAAGTGTATCACAATAGCGCGCGCGCGACAGAGAGAGAGAGACGTAAAACTATAAAGAACGATGAATAATCCTATCGCTGGAATTATCGATGCTGTTGAAGTGATTAATGTGCAACCTGCTGCGATGCATTTGTTTTTTAATTTTCCATGAATTATGCATTGTTTGCAAATTATTTTCCACGAATCGTGCATTACTGTCATTCGCTCGTCACTCGTGAACGAACGTTGCAGAAACAGGCAACTGCAACGTTCGAGTTGTTACAGCAAGAACAGTCGTTTTTAAAAAAAAAGTATTCTACTTTTCGCGCAAGAAGCGTTTGGTATTTAAAGAGCAAATACCACAACGTATATTTCTGTAATTTAGAAAGAATATTATCAGAAGAATCGCGTTGGATCTTATTGACAGTCTTCGGGCTACGCGCTGGAAACATAATAAGACGTCTGCAAGAAGATCGCATCAAATTGATAAAACGATTGGTTTCAGTGGAAGAGAAAAGTCAAAACAGAGATTGCAATTTTCCCACGAGACAGAATGATTTGTACTGTTGTAAAAATTTATTTGATCGCTCGCGTGTATCAAATGCAGATAATAATACGACGTTGAGCCCTGAAGGCAACAAGATTGTTACCTTGCAAATTATACGGCACATTATGACGTACATGTGTACGTAACAATGCTTCGATATTTTATACACGATATTAACACGAACATTTGTTATATCAACGAGGAGTTTCACAGAGGAGAAAAGTCGCCGCTGTTGCCACTCTCGCTCTAATCTAACACTGAGAAATTCGCGCTCGGGAGTACTTTATATAAAATATAAAAATGTTCTCTGAAATTTCCAAGGATAGCGGTAGAAAACCACAATCAGGTCAGAAAAGTATCTCGTAACAGATCGGAACGTCGTCGGAAAATACGTCGGGGAAGCTCGCGAAGTGGATACCGTGGACGTGAATTTTTATTGCGAGTGGCAACGTGGAACACGTGACCAGAAGCGTAAGCGTAACAGCCACCAACGCGGCAGCGCGTTCTCGAGGATGGAAGGAAAAAGGAAACGCGTTCCGATCGCCGTGGATGCAAAGAGACAACGCACTTGTCTCTCGTGAACGCGCGTTCAACGGCAAGGCCATCGATATAAAAGGCCGTAACTCGGCCGAAGGCCGCGTACCGTGTGGGAAAACCTGAGACAGAGAGACCGGTCGACCTACTACGGACGCCACGCACGCCACAATTCTTTTTTTCTCTCCTTTTTCTCTTTTTTTTTTTCTCTAAAGCCACAGATATACTCGTGATTAAGACTCGCTCGCGTGTATTATCCGCGAGATCGAATCGGATTGCGCGCGGGCAGGATCTCTGGCGCCGTGCCTGTTACCGCGAATATCCACACATTCGCAAACGAGAGAGATCCGAGCGAGATCCACGAGATGTCTGAGACGTGTGTTTCGCCGGCAAAGATCGATTCTCGACTTTCGAAGTGTCGTCTCGTTTGACTTCCAAGGTTCCATCGAGACGTTGTTCCCTCAACGACGAAGAAAGCAGTCGTCACAATAAACGTCAAATTAATAGATATTTGCTATTTCCCGAGAGATCCAGCTCCTTTCCTCTAGCAATTCGAGCCTTTGCCTCGTTATCGGGAAAAACAGCCCGGTAGGAAATGGCAAACGAGTAGAGGGAAACGGCGAATCGCTGTCTGTTTGCTCAAACAACAAACGCAGTTTGTATCTCTTTCCTTCGTCCGAGTCGAACGCTAAAAATAACGGAGATCGTCTGCGATGAATTGACGAAGCTGCTCGAGTATATATTCAACCCAGCGAACGTAAATACAAATACGTTAAATGTTAATTGCATTTATCGTTGCGTTGCCAGCGAGCATTACAATTAGCGAGCAAGAGGTACGCGCGGTTATAACGTAAAAACATGTGCAAACGCAACGAGTTAAATCGAACAACGCGCAACGAAGACTCGAAAGAGCGGAGGGGGGGGAAAAGGAGCCAGCAGTTGATTAAAGCCGCCGTTTGAAAACTGCGCGCGATCAATTTGAGACGATTAAAGAGAAAGGAGCGGAACGCAATTCGGAACGCAAAGCGGCAGGACTTGTCGCAACCGGTGGCCACCGTAAGTTTGATTAATATTCACGAGCCAACCAGAGTGTTATCGGGAAAAATAACAAATAAATACCGGCGCGCGTGACGGCCCATTGCACTCATTATTTGCCTTTAATTTATTCAAATGCGATGCATATTGACGCGCGGGCAAGATTGTTAGCGGCTATTAAACCCGATCCCCAAAGGAACCGACGCCGATGCTCGATTATATAACCAACGTTAAACAATATTTTAACGGGAGACAATTTGTCACTTTCGCTAGGCCCCGCTTTTCCACAATTTTAATCGTCAGGAATCATCTCGAACTGTTTTCATCTATTAACACGGACTAACTAAGTTTCTAATAGACCTCGAAAGGGATCGATCTGTTATAAACTTTCGACAATCCATGTTCGCAAAAGAGGAGAGATTATAGCGGTAAATGACTCCAAGTCGGGCAAACAATTGGTTTGCCAATTGTTTAAGATAACAGCCGGATTATATCCTGGACCGGGTCGATCCATCCTTTTCACGGGGGAAACACAAGCGGAATGAAGAAGAAGCGTCGTTTCCACGCAGAAGCGAGAAGAAAACTATAAATTATTCCCCCGCATATTTCCGCACGTAACTCCGATATTTCACTCGGCGATCTATCACTTCATAATCCATTTCAAGGAAAAATCCAAAGTCACTGGTATTTTTATACGTGTACGGGGTCGTTATTATGCCGGCCACGGTGAGTGCCCGTAATTCTTCGTATTACGTATGCACGGTGTGAAAGTGTAAATCGTGTTGACAGGTCATAATGATTCGAACGTGACAATATTGGATATCGCCATCCTACCTATCGTGATCCTACGCGTGGCCGACATTTTTCTAGCCGTGATTTTTTCGCCGATTTCCGCGCTTGTCTTTGGTCCATCACGGTCTCATCAAAGGATAGCGTGGAAAATGAAGAAACGCGCCGACGGTGAGGAATTACTCTGGAGATCAAATCTTGGATATTGTTCCTTCCATTCGTCAGCTTCCTTGGCTCGAGGAATTATCGAAGCCACGTTCCGCTTCAGAATGTACATCGACAGTCGATGGACGCGCGACGCAATTTTTCTCGACAACGAGAGAGAGAAAGAGAAATGAGAGAGGGAAGAAATGTGCGAAATAACGGTAGTCGGATTGGTCGGGCTAGCAGCGACCCACTCTTTTATCTCGTGGGAACGAGCAACTTCTGCAAAAAAATAATACGTTTTTCGTGTCGCGAAAAATTTCTAGTTTCCTATTATCGAGCATGTGGATCGCCATTGCGTGTCACGCTTACATCCCGCGGCAGAGTCAACGAACTGCCGCACTCGACGTACACCTTAAATCAGATTACTCCGCGCATTTTCTTCCCCCTTGCGAAGTCAGGATGTAGGGAAACGCTTGCATACGGGACAATAAAACACTCGACTGCTTCTTTAAACTGCCGTGTTCGAAGACCGAGCGCCAGGAAGTGGCAAGTATTTAGCACGTAAAGCCGTAGCGTCAGGAACTCTTCCAGTTATTTGCTGCTTCTTTTCCTCTTGCGTGCGTTAATAGATTTAAACATTGTCATCAAACGTGCGGCACAACAGTTGATGATTGAAAGATCGACGAACGCGTACCTTTAATTTCAAATCTGCGCAACTTCGACGTGTAAAAACGATCGAGATGACGTGCGAAATCCTAGCGCGTCCTAGTCGTCGAATACTCCACTTTGACGCGTTGAAGTCTTCGAAACGAATGAACCAAATCGAAATGATTCGCGAGAAATGTTTGCAGAATAGACGAGATCGAGACGTAAATAATGCCGAATGAATTCACGCCCTGACTGAGAAATTATCGACGTACCTAAACCTAACTTAAACCTGATTTTTGCTCCGAAACAAAATTAATCGTTGCGACCGATCATGGCGTTGTCGAAGAATGTTTCTGTTACCCTGCTTATTTTAGAATTCGGTCAAGGATGAAAGTTACAACAAGTATAACGAAAAGAGCTCATCGGACGATTTTTACGTCAAGAAATCGCCTCGATTGCCTTGCTCTCTCCAAGAAAGTCTCCAGCGCGGTTGTAAAGTATAAGTGGAACGAGTTCTTATTTATACCTCTACCACGTAACATTTCAAGGCCGTTTACTTTTTCAAGGACGCGATTCTCGACAACAACGTTGCCATTTTTTCACATGTTCCCGCGATGAAACAAACGATCCTTTCGCTTCGACCTGCATTCACCCGCTTAAAATAACATTTCTTGACCCGTTCACGCCAACGTTGGCACACTTTAAGCTACGATACATTACCGAGAGCTTGCATTTATTGCCCTGTTAGCCTCCACGTACGAGGCATTACTATTTAAGGCTTGCTTTATAGAGACCGTGCTCGATCCTATCAATTAACGCAATAACCTTTACTCAGTGGAATTCGATGAATCAAGTAACACTCGAAAGCTTCGACAACTTTGGTCGAACCATTTCAAAAGGAATCGTGCAAATTAATTTGAAGAAAGAAGAAAACAAATTAAAAGCACTCGCGTGACGATCGATACTCCTGGATGTTCTTTGACAATTTCGGAATTTCTCGAGGAGGACGAAAAAGTTAATTTAAATTTCAACCAAATAGCCAGAAATTGCTCGTCGGACATTGTAATTAATTTCCGAGAGCCGAACGGAACCAGCATTATATGCTCGGACCATTCTATTCAAGAAGCTATTCTCTGTTCTCTCCATATCTCATTACCCCTTATCGCACGATGCACAGAGAGACTATGGACTTAATAAGCATAAGTGCCTCCAAGTGCACAGAGTGAGAGTGCATTGGACGCCATAATTATCACCAGTTTTATAATTCCGTCCTGTTCAATATGATTGTCGTTCGCTTAAGTCTCTCCCACTGATTCATTCAGAACTCCGTTAGACATCCGTACGTGTATATCACACGTTATTTTACATATTGTTGCAAACTGTCATTTTCAGACTCGTTTGTCTCCTCTTAATCATTCCGACACGTTTTCTTCGCAACCGCGCGAAATGTCTAAATATCGCGGAGTTTTTCCTCCAACAATCCGCGTTCGTGCGTTATTACCGCCGCGATTTCTGAAGCGCTGCGAATTGTTGCAAATTGCGAGGCTACGATACAATCGCGGGAATGACTTTTTCATTCAATTTTGCTAGAAACAAAACGTAGCCCCCGCACACGGGGCTCTAAAGTTAAACTAATTTTCGCTGAACAACAATCGAGCTTGAAACTCATACAGCATTGTGCATACATGGAGCGTAATCAGTGATGTACAATAAAACGCAAAAACGGGGCGAGCACCGCCGCGCGAAAGTTGTAACCGCGTTTTAAAGTATCGTTTGCCCGAATTATTTATCTTCCCGTTTAACTTCCCGTTTAACGTCGTCCGCGTTAGAAATTTCATTAAAACGCCGAGAAAATTAAAAGTATCGAACGAAGCAGCTGTGTGCGCACTGACGTGATATTTTGTTACGGGCAGTTGAACTACGTTACGGAATACTCGAAAAGGTAATATATATTCGACAGTTTAATTAAAAGTAAGAAAATTTGAATCGCGCGCGCCTCGAATTAGGTCGTCCGGTGCCTCGTCTAATTTAAAAAACTTTAGAATTCATCCTCTCTAACAACGCGAATGATATTCTAAAGAAAAAAAGAACACTCAAGAAGGTTCTGCGAACGAGATTTCTCAATTTCACTTCCAATCGCCAATGAATGCGAATTGCGAAACGAGAACTCCCATTGCCTAATGCGCGAGGTAACAGACACGAGAGCGCAGGTACACGCCAGCAGTCGGAGATATCGGAATCGAGGGCTCCTTCCATCGGTATTCAATTTTTTCGTGTCGTGACGGAGATAACCGTGGCGGCCAGAACGAAATCCGCGGAACGTTTCATTGTCAGCGTGCGCGGCAATAAAACGAAAGACGAGCCATTAGCCTGTACACATGTGGCGCGCGGCCAGTCGTGGCGGTAGTGCGTGGCGTGCATGGGCATTCGTCACTTTCTGAATGGATTTCAAAAGCGCGTGAGTCAGCCCCTTCCTGGAAAGTTGATGCTATTTCAGCGTGTACGGAAAACTAAAGCGAAATAAAGCATGACTAACGACTCTCCGGCAGATTTACGCGCGTGGCTAGCAGCAACGCTCGGAAACTCAGCGACCCAGCTACGTTACGCACCCCGGTTTTCCCTCCCTTTTTCTTTGTTTTTCGTCGAACTGCGTCGGCAGTATCAACAGTGTCATGATTTACGAGCCAAAGGGAGCGAATCGCGTTGGTAAGATTCGTAACTATTTTCCTATTATATAATTTTTCGCTTCGTTTCCTTTTCATTCAGCTTCGCCTCTTATCCGTTCCCGATCCGTTTAATCTTTTCAACATTTTAATTATTGGAAACAGAAACGCGACACGTTTTTCCTTCCCTTTTTTCTATTTCATTTTATCCGTTTACGTTTTGGTTGTCGCTTCTTCTGTTGCACGTGAAAGTCGCTCTCGTGCGAAATGCGTGCACAGAACCACGCGTATCGTCCTTCCCCCATGTCGCCATTCACCGGCCGTGTTCCCGTGTAACCGAGCGTGTAGCTTCTCGGTCGGATAAGCGGGATTTTCTATCTTACGCGGATTCACGTGTCGCGGTGCAGACAGCCGCCGAAAACATTGCCGTCGCGAGGAATTTTCATAGCGGGTTACACCTTGGGTGACGCGTCTTCGATTTCGGGGTATCTCGCAACTGAATGAATTCGCGCAGCCGGTTAGCGGCGTCTCGTGGCACCGGAGAATGCCAAGAATGTTACGGTCGACCGATCCCGCGTCTGATTCATTCTGTTTCAAAAGTACGCGAGTGTACGTCGCGTCAACGACGGTTAACTCTTTTTTTTTTTGCAAGTTTAATACTGTCACCGTCTCTGAATTTTTATTTAAACAAACGACCAAATAAAGACTCACCATTGTCGGAAAAATTTCAGGATAAAATCGAAATAACGATCGTTTTGCAATTCGTTTGAATTCAAGTAGAATAGAGTACATCTTTGAACGGAGTGCATCTTCCAAGAGAATAAGAGAGACGAATAAGTTAAATAATAATATGGTGACATAATAATAATCAGAGAAGAAGCTTTTTAATATGCATAATACTCAAAGCGAGAGCTTTTTCAAACTAAAAGTTTAAATGCACTTAAGCAGAAAGGGTACATTATCTCCGAGGCAGTGAGTGAAATTTAATCACTGAAACATTTCCGGTATCTCTTTAAAGAATCATTAATTTCATTAAGGTAGCTACACGTAGTAGCTCTGAAGAAAATTAAAACGTACCCTGAACTACATAAGAAATAGCAGGGTAACGAAATCCTAACCTGGAATCCTGAAGAAGAAATTTTATGATTTTCTGAAAAATTTTGATAACTTGTACAAACGGTCCATTGAACGGCAAATTTTATTCATACAGATAAATAATCTCTATTTAAGGAGTCTAAACTTAATCTAAACTAAGGAGTTTACGATAAAAGATATCGTTAAGCCTATGGGTATACTCTAAACGTAAACGTTTCCCACAGATAACATGTAATTTACCATGATCAATAGAGCAACAGATATCATTTGCAGTTAGACGTTATACGTGCGCTTGAATTATAAAACAAACGAAGCGTCTATTTTTCTTTTAAGTACGTACATATATCGATGCCCTATATTTACGACGATCAATGAAATTCGCGTATATGACGTGCTCATAACCTAGAGTACTTCGACTTAAATAACCCACGTTGTCGACGCAAGTATGTTTATAACGTAAAAACCGAAAACTCAAAGACTCGACAAAAAAAGAAAGAAAAACGGTGATTTGTCTCGACGCGTAACCTACGATACGCGTTGGTACACGTATTTGAAAGGCAATGCTCGAGAGCGTGTCAGTTTGAAAAGACGGAGCACAATCGAGCCATTTCGTAGCGGTTAGGGAACGACCGTGTAGGATCGGCTCCGTTTTCTAGTTGGTCGACCCGCTCCCGAATACCTGCCAACTGCAGATCGACGCTCTGAACTTTCGACCGAACGACAACGGCGATTCGTTTGGGAAAAGAAAAAGAATCGCTACGACTTTACACCGTGGACGTTTCAAGTCATCGAGTCAGAGAACGTATCGCGGATCGAACGATCGCGGTACGAGGCACGAGGATTGTTTCCCACCAAAGTTCAAGCAACGAGAACAGAGATGAACGTTCGAGTTGCTCGTGCTCCCGAGGCAAGATTCCATTCCGAGCGAGTCCAGGTTACTCGAAGAAAAGAGCGTGTTCGACTGCTCCGCCTGCCTCGTGTGCCACGGAGAGAAGAGGTAGGTAAGGTAAGAGATCGACTACTCTTATTCGCGTGCATCCCAAGAAGGTCACAGCCAGACGGTCGCACGGACGGGACGCGCGCGAAGAAAGAGAATGAATCGACGAGCCCGGTCGAAGGAACGGGGAGGGAGAGAGAGAGAGAGAGAAGAAGAAAAAAGAATATGGAGACACTTACTGCCATACAAGGTGGACGCTCTCTCGTTGCAGCTGAAACGATCCTATCCGTCAATCGGAGCCGCCACCGGCAACCTTGCTCCTTCGTCTTCTCTGTTTCTTTTGGCCGGTTGCGAGAGACGCCGCAGCTGCGACACACACAGAGACAGAGCGGTCGATTCACGAAACGAGACGAAACGAAACGAAATGAAGACGTATCAACGCGTTTCACTCGCGCCTTAGATTCTTTCTTTTCCCTCCGTTTTCACCGCGTATACCGCGCGCATCGCGGGTACATCATCGAACTCGCGAATTGATTGAATCACACACCGAGAAGAATTTGTCGGAACACTCACTTTAACGACGCCGCTCACCCGGTCGCTCCGGTAAATTTCAAATTTAACGGAGAAAAATCACGTGGTAACAAGTTGGGGGAGAAAAAAAATCAAACCCGACGACAGCGACACTTGCGATCAACTGACTGATCTCGTTCGATGCCGCGAGAATCGATAATATCGATTGCCAACTGACCCACGCGTCTGGATGGTCGCATTACGTCGCACAGAAAAACGGAGAACTGTTGATCGCAGCACTGACGAAGCGCGCGGGGACGAAATCCTGTGTACGGGGCCCGGTGTCGAACACGGTACGCGTCGCACATACAACTTTCGCGCGCTGCAGACTCCGGCAGACTGAGTGTCGAGAAAGTCTTGAGGCTAGCGTACGCGATTGCTGCGCTCCTGGCGGCCGATACCTCACCTATCGCGTCACGCGTCTTTGCCCGGTCTTTCTGTGCTCCGATTCCTTAGAAACTCGAGTGTACGTATGTACATACGTTTCTCGTACGGGTTTCTGCACATGTTAAATCAAATCCTGCGCCTGGCTCGCCGATGCGGAAAATCCCATCCGGAAATAACAATCTCGATTTTCGTAAACATAACAAGAACACCGGTCCCGACACGGCGATGTACGCGACGTGATCGCATAAAGGTTCGTTTATTTGGAATTTCGTCACTTTTCTTTCTATTTATCGCGTTTTACAGGTTAGAATTTGCGTCTGACAAGAAACTCTCGATTCGATTTAGATTCTCTGGGTCAGCTATTTAACCTCTTGCACTACTAACTGGTTCGCGGACCATAACGAGTGACCAAACCGTATACAATATTCTTTTTGAATTCATCGGTATGTCACTGAATAGAAATTACTAAGAAGTAATAAAGTTATTATTTGTTTTGCTGTTATGGTTATATTTCAGTATTATCTTAAAACTGAGACAATTTTAGGCCAAATATAATGCGTGAAACGTCATTCCAGCGCAAGAGATTAACCCTCAAGCGTAATCTACAGAGTGTAAATTTAGGTCTTTCGAAATAGTACCTTAAACCTCCACCAGAGGTATGCAGGGCTCGATATTTAAAATATAGTATGACAACTGTCGCTCCAATGTGCAGCCATTGAACTTCGAAATTAGTTTGTTTATTGCTCTTACCTGATTTGACTTCGACGACGAAATTGCCAGACCCTCTCGGTAAACATGACGGTACGTGAGACACAGTAAATAATCTCTTTCTAACGTGAATACATAGACGCGTGTACGTGTGGCGTTTAAGCATTTAGCGAGCGTCGTGGCACGCGTTTCCGCGATTCGTAACCGAGTTGAATTGTACGCGCGACGTGATGGACGCGCCATATTTCTGTGTTGTACGGATGCAAGCTTGGTGAGTGTTATATAAATCCGATAGTTCCGCTGTAAATTTTAGAATTCACCGATCGAACATACACTTCAGTGATTTCTTTCCATTGATACGCGAGACTATACTTTTTTTAACAAACACTATTCGATACCAAACGTGGATCAATCGAATGTAGGTCATAACGCCATTTTTTTGTAATTGAATGATTGTATTCGTTGTCATTCGTTGACGAACGTTTTGTACTCGATGTTTTTCAGTACTCGCGAAAGGTTAATCGATAAGGCCGCCAGCCGTAAACGAATCCATCAAAAACAATAATCATTGTCGAACGAACAAGATCGGTTGTCGAAATGGAAATTTCGTTCGAAACGGTTTATAATGTTTTCCCCCCCTGTGTATGTTAATGTTAACGTTTAAACGTCAGAGTTACGATTGGATCAACGTTAAATTCTGGACGTCTCTTTGGACCGTTTCGTCGAATGTAGAGGGCGTGGCAACAACGGACGAATTTTTAGCCGCGCGTTCTCTTCGGTTGTGTACCATTTATTAGAAGCAATTGAATAAATTACGTTTCATTCACCGTGGTCCCCTCGTTCGTGTGTTTCACGCATCGACCCTCGACCTCTTCTAATAATACCTCACGTAAAATAGTTTTTAACATGTTCCCTCCAGATGAACCGTGATTTCGGGCATCTACAAGAAATACGAGATAGCGTTTCGCCATTCCGATCGCCTGAAAACACGTTTTTCGTGAAATATTCCTCCGTGGTGAATTGTGCACAATGGGGAAATTCAGTGTTACGCGTTTAAAAATTCAGTCACATTTTCTCTTTCTGGTGTTCTTCTCGAGAATCAAAATATCGTACAGCGGAAAAAGAAAGAATAATTTCTTGCGCAAAAATTATTGTCTGATATATATAGTTATTTCACAGTTATGGTCAATTATAAGAAACAATATAATGATCGATAAATTGTATCGTACGTTAGGTATAGAAATACGTACTATACAAACACGTACGTGAATGTTTCAAATTAATCGCTGGGAAAACCATGTCTCGCACGAACAATTCTCATTCTATTCTTTTGATTTATTCTTGCGTAAAAAATCATCCCTTGTTCGACCGCAACTTGTTCATACTTGCATATTTTTTTATGCATCGGAAGCAAAAAAAAAAAAAGATTAATTTGATGCGTGCAGGCGCATGCTTCTCTAAATATTTGATTCGGTTCAGTTTCGTTCCCAAAAACCGATGATTAGCGCAGTTTCGTCGAATAAGCGGATCAATCGGAGAGACGGTCGAATGAAACGGCACAAAGAATATACGCGTATCTACCGACGTGTAGTCGCGCTCGCATTGTGAGAATACATATGGGGAAACAGGTGCAAGTCGGAAATCGCATTGGATGTGATATATTCCAAGGCAGTTCATTACGATGTCCTAATTGATAACAAAGACCCTTCGATTTTATTGTGTTTCATTACAATTCGTGCATTTTTCTGAAAGAAGAAAAATAGGAATTTTCACTGCGAATGTTAGATTATTTGTCTGTTTTCTTTCTTTTTCTTTTTCAATAATCGCAATGTTATTTGATTCTCTGTTTACCAAGGTTTGAGCAGAAGGGAGAGAACACGACACAGGTGCGAAAATAAATTACGAAGCGTTTCTTAATGAAACTTTTGCAGTAGACAGTGCTGTGGTAATTTTTCAAGCCTGTCTCATACTTGTCCTGTTCCCCGTGGAAAGGGGATGACCGGAGACTGAAACACGAAGAGTGAAAAATATTTATATTCCCCGGAAAAAGCCCCGTACATTATTAAAACTTGCTAATAAAATCAGCTGTAATTGAGACGGAGTAATTAATATTAATCGAAAGAAATGTCGCATTCGTTTTATTTATTCCAGTTCGTTCGATTATTTAGTTTCATAGTAACGGCAATAGTCAAAGGATAATCTCTGTTCTGTGAAAATTTAAAAAAATTTCACGCTTTTTGAATATCACGAACGAAAATTCAATGGAAATTAATGGAGTTCTCTAAGTGTTTCACGTTTCTCAAATTGTTCTACTTTCACGGTAGAACGCCATACTACAGCATAATTCAGTTGGTGACATTTTGCAACGCGATTAGTTAGTTTTAAAGTATGAAAAATATACGAAGTATCTAACAAGCATTTTTCTCCTGACAGTTGGCGAACTTTCATTACTTCAATTAAATACAGTGTCCGCCAAGTTTTTCTACTCATTACCATGCTTGTATAAGTACAAAACTCTGCGACGCACAACTTTGTCTTGCGTTCTCTCCTTATCTATCTATTTCTCAGATTGTTTGACGTACTTTCGAATAACAAGGAAATAAACGTGAATTATTAACGACGAATAACCCAAATGATTGTGCCAAATTTCGGGACCCTCGAATAATAAAGTTATTTCTTAATTTCAGGAATACCCGGTATCAGTTTACTTGGAGCTGTTACAAACTATTAAGAGAATGTAATTAAGCGGAGAATGCAGATAATGCCATGTATATTAAACTTGGGATAGTTGAAATATCCCACCAGCGGCGTCTAACCACGTGAGTATCTTATTAAAATATTTACGTGCCTAAGTAAAAACACAAGTTAACCCGCTTTTTAGTTACTGCCTGTCGCGTTAACTTCTTTCAATTCCTCCCTCTGTTTCTTCTCCGCGTTTCGTCGCAAGAAGTTAAATTTGCGAGGAACAAACAGAGGAGAAATTATTTTACTCTTGCGCCAAATATTACGTAAAACGCATGCTTTCAACAGCAACGATTGCGTTTTATTCAACAGATATTACGACAGATATCGTCGAATTATAACGAGTCCGGAATTTTTGAGAAACGGCGTCTGCGTACCGAGATGCGTCGCCTAATTGATAGTCTGAAATGCAAGTCCGATGATTCTCGAAATGCACAGAAGTGCTTGCTAATCGATTACTTCGGTGCATTAGCGTACAACGAGCAATCTATTGCGAGGAGGCTCCTTGGCGTAGGAACAATGCGCCCGTTCAAATGGAATAATGTACATTTCGAGTGTAAAGCGGAGATACTGTAAACTCCAATACAGGATATATTTACCGAATTCGAATTATTATGATTGAACTGAAAGGTAGAAGAAAGAAACTGTCGCTTAGTTAAACTTAATTGTCCGGGATGGGTAGCCTCGAAATTTATAAAGTGATTTCTATTTTCTATTTACTAGGATCGTTTAACAAACTCGTATGATCTAGTATTAACAACGTACAACCTCGAATGTTAAATTACTTTTATTTTTAAATTATCGGCTTTGCCATGTCAATAGCAATATTGCCATATCAAATATTCTCTCAATATTCATGAACTAAGCTTTTCAAATTACCCCTCTGTCTTCGTAACGAACAATAAATTGGCCAGAATATCTCCCGAAATATCTTGATCGGATGTTCTAAATGAGCATCACCGTACAAAGCTTGGGGGGGCGATTACCCAAATTGCCGTCTCGATCAGCGTAATCCAAGTAACTTTTCTTTCAGCGGTCGCCATAATTTCTTCTTACGGTCGATCTCTGTCTACTTTTTCCCCCTATAAATGTTCATCAATATGAGACCGTCCTTTCTCGTCTGTTCACTGTCCCTTCGTTAGTCACTGTCATTAGGCGCAGTTTCACTCCGCCAAGTTACATACCGCTCCATGGTTACGATACTCACGATTCACGATGTTGATCTTCGCAAGATATTCTCTTCCCGTTGGCCTATCTTTCTCCGCATACGTAGCGTAGTTTTCATTGCACGTCATCTAAGTTATTATTCTCCTATGCGCGTTCTCTCTCATCCCCTCTGTACCCGACTCGTTTCTTGTATTTTGATATCACAGGCTCTGTCTGTCTCATTCCGCGGGCTGCTTCGTTAGTTTCAGCAGCGGCGTTTGATTATGCGGCGTAGCCGGAAGGCCCAATGTTTAATTTCTTTCTCTTTGCACGGCCGCGGGACTCGTTGCGATGAATGGCAGCATAAGAAATAGTAAAGGTACGTTTGTACAGGCAAGGCACGCGGCTAGATACACCGTGCAGCGCTCACTTGCTCTATGTACGTGTCTGTGCGCGCGTGTGTAAGACCGTGCAACCAGGCAACAGGGAACACTGTCGGTTCTTTTGTGGGTCTCTCCTTGCCGGCTTTTTAGTTACGCTATTCCTCCGATTTCTTTTGTGACCGCCTGGGCAAAGTAACGTGTGCACGGTGCTTCGTACAAGCCACGAGAGCCGGCAACAATATGAACTTCCTCGAATTCAATGCGTGATTGGCTACTTGCGCGGTATCAGAAACCAGTACGACGGAATTCCATTTGTCTTGGCCTGTTGTCAGGGGACAAATAATTCATAGAACGGGACGTTAATATCATAGAAGTTTGTTGATTTTGCTTTCTGCCATATGACGCGATTGCGCCAACCACGCGATACAGCTTGTGCAAACGACATGGCAGATCAGTCGAGAGTCAAGTTCGCAAGTTCCGGTATAACGGTATATGAAATCTCACATCATCGGAAAGTTGAAGTGTTCCGCTCGGTAACTTGGGAAATATCTTCTTCCGTGTGCGGTTGACAAGTGTCTCCGCGCAGAGAAGTATGAAATCAAAGAGCAAAAATGTTAACGTCGAAATTTAAGAGACGCGACTTCTCAGCAAAATTCGTCGCACGACAGATACGCGGTTGAATATGACTTTTCGTTCGGGAAACAGAATGGGAGTTCGCATTCGGATAAATGGATTCAATCTCGCGGGAGTTCGTTTTGGCTAAAATTTCACTCCGCTAAGTGGTTGCCGTATCGGATCGCGCGATGATTATCTCTAGATTTTAGTCCAGAGCTGAAAGTGTGAAGTTCGCTCGCGTATCGATTTACGAAAGTGCGATAGCGACCATTGTCTTATCACGTGTTGAACGCTGACTGACCTACTTGCGGTTATTTGCCAATCGATTCCTAATGAAATCGATGACGGTGGAACTCATCAGCGAATTGCAAAAATCTTCCTCGCGCATCGGGTCGAAAATTCACAATCTGGCAATGGGAAATTTGAGAAAATTTGCTCGAAAAATGTCTCTTCGGATCTTTCGCGTTATATTAATTTCGATCGCTTCATTGTATATTTTATGTTTACAATTATTTGTAATTCTTAATACGATTAATTGCATCAATACTTTTGTTTAAAATTCATTTATCGATAGATTGCAATTGTTGTTTGAAACGAAAGATAAATTCGATTATGTATACGTATATACACACGTGAAATCACGAAACGGAAATGTAAGGATCTTAGGAAGAAAACGTTGGAAAAAGAGGAAAATTATTTGGCCCGGTCGAAATAAGGAAAAAATCTCGATGATTTTGACAAAAAATTTGCGTGGAACAGATACTTTGCTCTTCGTTCACGTTTATGTTTTTTTCTCTTGCACAATGGGATTCGTGTAAATTGTAGACGAGACGTCATCCGAGCACATTATTGCTGATTTCAGTGCTAAATTCATAAAAATCACAGATGGTGATGAACTAAGAAGAAAACGAAGCGAAACGAAACGCGTAACGTTCCACGGTAAATAAGTAACATCGCGGAGGGCAGTGCACCGATGGAGTTTCATTTCAGGTCGGAGGAAAGAAAGGAAGAAAGAAAGAAAGAAATAGCTGGCCGGACAACGCGCAGCCTGTAACGATAACCGGCTGCTTCGAAGAAAGAATACAAATTGTTCTATTATTTTCACGAAACAAAGAGCCGCGTTGTAAGATTCGAATCTGGAACGAGGCTTATCAAAAATAAAAGCAACCAGTCTTGCTTCAAAGGGACGGGGATAAGTAAGGAAACAGAGGGAAAAAGAATCGCACTGTATCGACTTGCGGTAAGCATCGCGGATGTCCTCTCGGTTATACACGCTTGAAAAATAAGATTTTCGTTGGTAAAATTCGACCGTAAAGTGAAGAAATTAATTAAAAGACGTAGAGTGTATCCCCCAATCTGCTGGCAAAATTTCAGGATCGGTGTTTGCATAACGTTAATTTCCGCAAGGATCGTATTAATCATTTCTAAATGGCGCAGGGATTTTAATGAAACGATTCAAGGAGTAAATGATCTAATCAAGTGATTTATCATACAGATTTATTTGCTCATATGGTCATAAGTGTATAATAATTGTAACCTAACACTCTGCGTATAAATATTATCGGCTGAGGAGTTAACCGTTTAGGCTGGTTAGAATCAGCGTTCGTTACACACGGTGCCAGTTTGTGAACTCGTTAGAAGTAGTGTTGCCGAGAAAGTGTTGTTAGTTACGGACAGAGCAGCTTTGGTACAGCGACATTCACAAACGACGTACATTCGTTGGGGTGGTTCTTTATTATTTAGAATATCTACACGAGGTCGTATTCCCTGATCGCGCTCTGAATATGTAGATCCAACGGGAAAGTCACGTCGACGTCCTTGTGTTTGTAGCCGTTCAGGAAGTAAGACGTTCCTTCTATGTTGGCTGGAATCTCCTTGGGTAGAAACTCTTTTGGTCGTGGTTCCAGGTCAAATCCTGATATCGGATATTTCAGTAACCTGAAATTCATGGACAAAGAATAACGAGAATGCGAGTAACGCGGGGTTTGTAAAATATTTTTGATATTTGTCACAAGTACTTACACGTACGTCGTTGGACTAATGTGGATGCGAAGTGGTTCGCTTAGAGATTCAAATTTGTTAGCTAAGGTAACATTGTGCCCGAAAAGACAGTACCTTGGCATCTTTTTCCCAACAACCCCTGCTAGTACCATCCCAGTGTGAATGCCAATACGCATCTGAAATGTTATTCTCGTCGTGAGTGTCTCTATTGTCACGAATAGAAATAGAAATTAGAGCTTTATTAATAAAAATGAAGTATTTATAGTACGTTCTTTAAATTCAAAAATGAGAGAGATACATTACAAACACGACGATTGAATATTAAAATTGTAGAAATGCAATCGGCATGAATTACAAAATAATAAATTATTAGTGAGTTGTGATTTCATTAGCTCTGACGTAACCTGCTTTGAAAGTTAATGTGACTGCATTTGCTTCACTTATCGTCCTTTCAATTATCGCAATAGTCTCATAGATAGGAATAATAACATCACTTTCTTGAAATATGATAATAATGTGAAATGTTAGTCATTTCAATAAACTTATGTAAGATTCAATTTCGCTTTTGTTGTTTAAATTAACAGAAAGATTAATTATAAAATTATATCAGTACTTCAGAGAGTACCATAATATTAATTTCATTATTGAAAACGTTTTCAATCCAACGTGACAGAATAGAAATCTAGTGACAAAACAAATTTCCCATTACCCTTATCGGTTTGCCCTTGTGAGTTAAATGATGAGAACACGCTTGTATCATTTTTAGAGCCATCCAAGCTATTTGTTGTGCATGAATATAAGTGTTACGATGGAGGCCACACGCGACGCAGTAGGCATCTCCGATTGTTTCCACCTGAAATTTTGGCATTAAGTTAATCGAGCATTAAGTACATCTTATCTCTATAACGAATCTTCAAAGATTCGTACTTTGTAAACATCCAACTGGCCACAAAACGAGTCAAACTGTTCGTAAAGATTTTGAAGCATATTGATGACCATCATTGGTGTCGCGGTAGAACAAATCTCCGTAAAGCCAACAATATCGCTGAAAAGCATCGTCACTTCGGGATAAGTTTTTGCTTCGATTGTTTCTCCTGAAAAAGAAAAATATATATATATGTATATATCTTTAAATATAAATTCCAATTCGAGACAAACAGTTTAATTACGAGGCATTTAAAACCGTCATTAAAATATTTACCCAGCCATAAACGTTTCGCTATATCTGGAGGGAATATAAGATGAAGCAAGCTGACGTTCTTCTCTCTCTCGGCGGACACAGCTAGATTTGCTTCTTCTATGGAACTTTTCAACTTGTCCATTCGTCTCCTCAATCCATCCTGCAGAAACGAAAAATTAATATTTACGTTTTTACGTTGCTTTTTCCCGACGAGGTGGACGAAATTCAAAGAATCGATTTACACCGGGAACGACTTTATCAACGCATGTTGTCGATTCAATTCACCGTACTGGACAGTGACGCCATCTAGAACGAAACTCTCTGCACGCTAGTGCCCTCTATCCCGAGGAATCAAAATCCTTTTCAAACGTAAAGTCCTTTAAAGATGCATGGTACGAACGCGATCCAGCCAATTGAAAGTCTCAATGAATACTTGAAGAGGACCTATCCATTGATAAAATTTTCATCAAACTGCACGCTGGAGATCTCTCTCGCGTCGTTTGCAACGTACTATAGCATCGTTTAATGCAATATCGCCACTCGTTACGAGTTCCATAAATATAGATGTAACGATACCGGGGACGAGAGCGTGAAACGTGAATTTTGTTGTACCTGTGCCCTGGCCTGCTCCCCCACCAGGATGACGTCTCTCGTGGCGTCGTGTAATGGAATATCGGATATAAAAAGTCCTCGACCAGTCAGCCCTTCCAGGCCGTTCAGGAACGGCGAACTCACAAATAGGATGGAATCCGATTCCGGACAATGCACCATCTGACCTTTCATCTCTAAACCCTGGAATCGTCAAAATCCCATTAGTGGCATAATTTTTGAAACTCGATCCAAGAAGGATAACGCATTTCGATGCTCGAGCATTTTAAATAAGGAAAGATACATTCGCGTGACACAGCGAATTATTTGCCTGACTTTGCTTCAAATCTAACGAAAGACGTATTGATTTTTGATCTCGTACGTTGCACGTATGTTCGAAATTCGAAAAACGTCAATTGTAACAATGTGACAATTGTTCCAATTTCCATTGGAAGTAGCATTGTACACTCAAATACCTCCGCGGGGTATTTATCGACGCCCTGCGGTCTCTGGAGGGCGAGCACGAAAGGCGTGTTCGCGTGTTTCAATATCTCGTGGAAAGTTAATGTAACTCCGCGCGGCCGTGTAAATGCGAAGTACGTCGATATTCCTCTGCCCAATCGGTTCAGATGATGCCCGAAGATCCTCATAAATCCGACCCCAAGCTGCACAAGCTCTAATTGCCGATCGACCACGAAATGCCACGGAAAGGCTTTGCAGAAGCTTGCCACCCCCATACGTAGGTCCGTGGCTTCGGTCGACAGTGGACGGAACAGGGACGTAACCGTGTCGAGATTATCGTCGATCTCCGGATCGACCACCACATGTTCGCTATAGCGCTCCGGAGTGATGCGATACCTGCGAAACAGTTCATTGAACATTATTACGCTTACAGGATATACGGAGTGCCATCGATTAACGTGCAGAACCTAATCGTCTGCTGCGTAATATTTCAAGTTCTAATCTCCAAAACAGTCAAACGCTAGATACTACTTGCATAGCACGACACAGTCTTGAGACTTCTAACCCCTAATACCTCGAAATTTCGAAGCGAAGCAACGCAGAAACTAAATCGACCCGATTTCAATTTTTCGTCTATTTATCGGACCGCTAATCAGTCTCCGAATTCACCCCGTCGTTCACATCGCGGCGATCGATTTTCCCCGCGGGAAGCTTTAATTAAAACGAAACTATTCCAAGCTAATTACCGGCTTCAAACTATTTGGACAATGTGCTCCCTTGTTACAAGCAACCAGGGACAGATTTACGATTCGACGAATTCTTTCTCTCCAAAGCGAGTACTGTGTAATGAAGATTCGCGATACGCGGCCGTCCGCGTGTTCTCGGTTTAAATGTCCGCAAACATTAGCGATCAATATTTGTCCACTTCGCGGTGACGCGATTCCTAGGACTCTTTCACCGTCTCCGTGTAAATTGAGCGATACGATGTCAACACGCACACGCCGGTTGACAATCGAACTAGCAAATACTAAATATTGTTCTTTTGACTGGTAACATCGGTGTGGTATTATTCGGAACCCTCGAGTGCACCGGCGATCAATAAATCGCGAATTGCGGCGGTGCACGTACCGGATTTCGAATAACGTTTCCCGATGAAATCTAAAATGGCACGTCGCGAAACACGAGTGAAAACTAATAAAACTGTTTTTTCGGATCTCTCTGTCCCTCGTTCCTCGAGTACGTGAACACAGAGACTTTATTAAAATTTTCACGTTTCGCAAACATGCAACGATTGCGCGAGTGCAAAAAGACGTTCCTTCACGTGGAACCTTTTTCATTGCTGGACGAATGAAAACTGAATTCGAACCGAAAAGAAAAAGCAAAAGCAAAAAAAAAAAAGGAAGAAAAATTCGAAAGCGGCGGAGAACAACTCACCTGAAAAATTTGTTACTGTAGGGATCGGGTAGAATCTGCACTTTGGCATCGTCGTTGTAAAACTGTCTGGCGATGCCTTTCAAGCTGCCAACCAGCAGATAGGCGACAGACGGGTGGTCAGTGGTGAAATGCAGCTCGATCGCTTCCGGCGTGGCGATGCACACGAACTCGGCCTCTGCCTCGGATCCGGACTGATGTTGCACGACGTCGTTCACGCCGTCGAGAGTGGTCAGGAAGGCTGTCAGATCGTTCCCGAGGCAACGGAACGCTCTCTCGAGCAGACCCACGCAAGCGGTGTAAATCAGCTCCTGGCCAAGCTGATCGAAAAACGTCCACGCCACGTCCACGTCTGGAAAAGGTTCGCTGAATTAGCTTCGACCTTCGCCGCGCGACCTTCTTCCGAGGTCGATCGCGCTCTCGAGCCCCGATCGAGCTTGCGCTTGATTCCTCGTGGAATCGACCTTCCTCGACTTCTCGACGGGGCGGCCGAAGAGCAATGCGAGCCGCTCGTTCGAATGACTCGAACCTAGCTGACCTAGCTGCTTTACATTTGAACAGGTTTCGCGCTATGTGGGTCAGGAGTGACCCACGGTTGGTACTTACCGTTAGATGTTCCTTCGGATCGATGCAGCCACGCGGATGTAATTGGTATCTCTTCGTCTTTTCCGGGACGCGAATCAATCGTTTTAATTGGTTCCCCTTTGGAACTTTGGAAATCGTAGGTTTTACAGGATAATGCGAAAGTTGCAGAGGGGAAAAGTATGTGTTTGAAGTTAAATTGGGAAAGTGCGCGACTGGGCAAAACTGGAGAATTCGTTGTGTTGAACATTTAAATGCAGCGCCGAAAGCGATGGGAAATCACGTGAAATGTTTTTACGCGTCGCTATTCGGAGTTTTGATTGCTTTTTTTGCACGTCTGTATGAATATGTCATGGCGTGTGTGGACAAATCGTTCGTTATTGACAATATTTCTCGACGAACGAACGCTGCAATTAGTTCTTTCTCAACGAAAATGAATCGATAAACCGCTGTCAATTAATTTTTATTCTCCAATTAGTACCTCGCGCGATGTGGCTTTTATTTGTTGCGCCTCTTCGACTACTCGACTGCTGATTGTTTAATACGCGATATCAGATTTAATGGGAAACTAGGCTAAAAGTAGCTAGACGATAATCCGAATTATCTCGTCCTCGCCAGCGATAAAAATCGGCAGCAAACAATCGGCACTCTCGATTTATTGACACTCCCGTTCTTTCAACCAATCAAACACCTCCGCAATTACTTCTTTCGCAGAAAGAAGCGAAAACCCACGTTCCATTGTCGGTTCCACGAATATCCGTTATTCGACTGAATTCAGGATATCTAACAAGTTTTCCACCAACATCGTAGTTGTAATTTCTCTTGCAGAAAGGCGCATTCGTCTCCTGAAATTCTCCTCGGCATCTTCCTCGTTTTCTTTCGAGCAAGCTGACCCGATTTCGTTAATTACTCATCTATTGTACCACTCGAGCGTTCCGACGGAATCTGTAACGTCTCATTTGCACGAGGACAGCGAGCGCGCGAGGAGATCCAATGGAGATTTCAAGGAACAGATCGATTTGCGACTTTGATCGGTTGGAAATTTCTTTCGCTGACGGATCGTTGTAAAAACGCGCTTTGTACGAATTTGGTTTTAAATTTTCAATGTAACAGAGTCGATGTTTCTTCTCTCGGGAAATTCGATATTTCTCAATAGACAGGACAATTAAAAGAAAAAAAGCGCGCAGAGAGTGGATTTCTCGTTCCACTGAGATATTCCTCGCAGCGGCCGTAATTTCGCTGACGAGGCGACCAGCGACGAATTACTCGAACCTCTCCCCGTACCCCGTGGTAAAGACCGAAACGAGCAAAAAAAGAAAAAAAAAGAAAATAAATGAAAATTCCGATCGTTACACGCCGACTACTTCCAATCTCTGACGATTTTGTTTCGCCAAGCGCTCCGTCCGTTGTTGTAATTCCAGCTTTCAGATGAATTTTTTTAGCTCGATCGAATTCAGATAACTTCTTGATTGAACGAGTCGCTGCGAGATTGACACGAATAAGAGACAGACGCGACCGAAATCGTGAACAAAATCTACTCTGTCACATAATGATAATTGTTAATTTCAAAGACACCGTGGAGATATTTTCTCGTCGAGGGTGATTTCGATCTCTCCAGGGCCACACTCCAGGGATCACGATTCTTGCTTGTCAATTACACATGGAAATGCTCGAGAGTCCCTTTCGTGTTCCAAGAGCTTTGGACATTGGCAATACATCCAGATATTTGGTACGGATCTATTCTCCTATTTGTCCTCTGCGAGGACAGAGAGACTCGATCGAGCAGTCGAACTGGTCGCAAATTCGAACCTCTTGGTCGAATTATTAAATTTCACGACGCAAAAGCGGCACGAAGCTATTGTCAACGCTGTAATAACCCGTGTCAAAGTGATCAGAGTAAAGTTTCCAGTTCCTTTTCCGACTGAGTCCACCCTCAGGAAGATTCAACCCTCTAATCTGTCATCTCGAAAATAGTTCACATTATTCTTCAGCCACTTTGAGATCCCTTCCATTCTTCCGGCTCTGTTGAGAAACGCAAATTCCCCGAAAAGAGAGTCGACGCGAAAGGCGTGCTGTTGAGGCATATCGAGGAGCTTACGAGGGGGGTAAACCCGGGGGGTCGCGCGGTCGATAAACGGGAGCTTCGATTTCTATCGAGCCCTCGTGACAAAACGGCGTGGTTAGCTCGCCTTGCAAATCCGGAAATCGAGACGACCCGGCCCGGGAGTTAGATCTAATGGCCTCGCGTATTATTTCCCACCGAATGTCACTGGCAGCGCGCGATAATCAATAGCGGTCATCGACCGCCTGTATAATACGCACGGCCAATCGTCTGGAACGTGGCGTGATGCTTCTGCAACAGCCTGCCAAATCGGTCAGCTAAGCTTGACAAATCGATGTCCCGTTGCTAGTCGGAGGCTCGAGGCAGCCAGAGTCGGTCGTCGATCGCAACGAAATCTGCTGCAGGAGTAAACATATTCAAGACGCGAGGCAAACAAGGATCTGAGATCAGTGTAAACTGACGTACTCGACGCGGGAACAAGTGGTGCAAAACCGTACGAATCCGTCAAGGGCTGAGCAAACAATTTACATTCTCTTAAATGTTGCAATTAACGTACGCGCGTGGTACTCTCGTGGAAAGTTACAGTCGAAATTTTTCCGAATAAATACAAATTTCGATACTCGATTCCGAATAAATATAGATTCTTCTTTCTGGAAGAAATAGTATCACTTGCCACAGTTGGAAGTCCCTTCAATTGGTTCCGAGGCCTAACCTGAATCAACTCGACGTCGATTCCGGACCTCACCGGGCAATGTCATAAATGTCCCTTCCTATGAATACCGAATTTATCCGACATTCCCAATAAATCCGAATAATTCCTATCGAAACGTGTGTTTTTTTTTTCGAATTTTTTGACACACTTCCACGCAAGATTTTATAGTTTTGTACACGTGGACGCATTAATTGACACAATTAATTCAAATTGCTTTCGATCGTTCGACAGATTGTAGAAACGTACGAGCACGCACGCGCGTTCGTAGAGAAATTTACGCGTACAGAGAGACGTGATTTTTAAATTTGCATATTAAAAGAAATATGTATTCCAGCGACTTGGGAGAGAGTTCGTTGGAGCTAGGGTTTTCTGCAGATACGCTGGGGCTGATACGACGTTATCGATCGAACGCTGCAATGTGACTTGAATTCTCACGCTTCTTTACGGATTACTTATTTCGAGGGAGAAAGTACAAGCGACGGATAGAATCTGGTTTACGGATTTCAGTTTTTGTTCTCGTTTCCTAGAAAATAGCGGCTGATCTAGTTTTACCGTGGTAAAAGGTGGCTCCTCCATCTCGGCGAGGAGACAACAGCGTCTCGGGGAAAAATCAGGGACGCCGGTTTCGTGAAAAATTTAGAGAAACCATCTCTGACGCACGGAGATTTGTCGCGTTTGGACGCCAAGCTCGTCCGAAAAATCTTGAAAATTTAATTCGGGCAAGTTCCTCTATTTCCTGGTCCTAGCGAATCTGCGCTCTATAAATAGTGCATTATACGGGCTGCGAGAGAGCCAACGAAAATGTGATTTCATCCGACTTTCTGAGAAGCCGCCCAGCCCGGAAAACCTACGCTGCTTTTCTCTCGCGCTCTTTCTTTCTCTCCTCTCGACAGAGTCTCTCTGTTTTGCAACGTAGCGTGGCGTGGCGAGGCACGAAGGTTCGAGGAAAGGAACACGCAACCTCGTGTAAGAGGAAATACCCTAGCGCAGAGAGTCACCGCCGCACAACTCCTAAAATCGATAGTCTTCGACCTTACGGGAACTGTCCTCAATTACAAAACCACCAAGATTTTCACGTCTTTGTCGGCGAAAAAGAAAAATTTGACGCCCGTGATCCTTTGTGCGACAACGCGCTCCTTCTCTCTTCGATTGATTAAAGATACCGCGTTCGACTGTCGAAGCAACGTTGAGGCAACAATACGACGAGGCGAAATACCACCGGGCTTCTTCACCGTTCGCTTTGAGTCCGTGTTTCATCGGCGTTCGCGCGCGCGCGTGGTAACAGTTCTCAACCGCGTTTATTCATGATTCGATTTCGATGAAACGCGGTGTACTCCCTTTGAGGGAACGTTGATATTCACGACTGATTGAATTGGGACAAATGCGTCGAGAGGGAACACTTTGAAAACCGACAACGTATCGGCAGTTACATATACGATTCTGCACGGTTACGTCTGCGAGTCTGCCTCGTGTGTGCTTCGTGTGCGAACGTTCCGCGATCGACAATTCGCCGAGGATAAGACAGAAAGCCAACCGGGGCTGTGTTTAAACAGGTGTATAATTCAGACTGGAGCGACTCTCGGTAGATTCGTATCTTAACACTTTATCTAACGCTCACGATGGAAATTGCCGCTCGCTAACGACCGATTCGCATAGCATGCACCCTGCTTTGCACGTTCAGCGAGAAAGATTTGAAAATAATGAATTTTTTTTTCTAATGAAAAAAGTCAAGATTCCATTTTATTTATAATTTGGGTTTGAATATTTGGTATTCATAAACAAATGTTTAAGAAAATTTGTTAACATTTAGTTTGGAAGAACTTAAATATATTGTTCGAACAGATTTTTTTGCAAAACGGTATAAACTTAAAAAACCTTAATTTTGTCAATTTACACAAAAACGGTGTAATTATCTTCAATAATTTCCGAGATATTTGACTTCCAACTTTGAGGGTAGTTTTGAAAAAAACACATCGACCATACGGGTCGAATATTTTTTTGAAAAGTGCATTCATACCAAATTTCATCAAAATCGGCGATTCTAGGTTATATTCCCTTGTCAGTGCTAAGCTCAATATAATTACTTTTAGACTGATATTACAAGGTATAATACCTTGAACCTTCACGAAATGAACTAATTTTTTAAATATTTCTTTAAAACGCGATGACAACAATCGTGACAATCACCCTTATGGAATATTACAAAATGTACAGACAACTAAAAAGTAATTAATAAGCTATCGATTGATAACCGAAAAGCCTAGTTAGTAGGCTAGCGATCGATGACCATTAACATAAAAAAAAAAGAGTCGATTAATAAGCTTTCACTAGGTAAAGTGTTAAAAACGGTTGTGTTTTGCCTCGACGAGTTTCCTTTCTTCCGGAGGCAGGCGGCGGTCTATCGGTCGCGATTGTGTGCACCATTCCTGACGCGAGTCAATACGAGAAAAGCTCTAACACGAGATACGCCTTTTCAAGGCGAAGCGTTTCGAGCCACTCTCCGAGGTTCCATCACGAGAAATCCTTTTCGCGCTTGGCCAACTCCGAAGAACGATCCCTCTTTCTCTTCCCTTCTTGTTATCTTTTATTTTTTCTCCACTCCTTATCCGCCATTGCTTCCTTCGCTCTCTCGTTGCCCGGTTATCGGTTACGTCGAAGAAGTTTCCATCCCTGACACGTGTACCGCGCGGGTCTTCTGTTCGTTGCAACACCATCGAGCCTTTTTTTCCTTTTCTTTAATCCCTCGCGCTGGGAATTGTTGCGCTGATACACGTGACCAAATCATACTTCCACAATTTTCTTCCTTCTCGTTAGACAGCAGTCTACACTCTTTTTCTTTTGTGATATGACAAAATATTACTACATTCACTATCATTTTTTATCACTGAAAGTGATTTTAGCGGAGGTAAATGAAAATCGGGCCTCTTCAGGTGCAACGCTGATGCAACGAAAATTAACGATTGGTTGATTTGGGTGACGTGATTCGTTAAAGGGCGTAGAGTAGACCTCGAGTGGGCGTGGCGTTGTCTGGTAATTTGTTTTGTATCGATTCAAATGTTTGCACATCAATAAAATTTTATGACAAAAGGTCGTCTTCATTTCCTAGTCGGAACAGTTGCTTCTGGGCCTTTCAGTGAGACGAATCGTACTGAGGTACAAGTCGTGCAGTTTTTTTTAATACCACTTGTAATTTGTCATTCCCTTTTTTTTCCTTCGAACTCCGTTGGAATGATATCACCAAGTTCACTGTCGCTTTCTACTTTAAAATACGTAGAAATTATTTTAAGAAATAATAAATTTATTATTTATGCCTAGGCTACAATCAAATATGTCGAAAATTGAGGAAAGATTTTCGATAGATGTACGTATCTCTGTGAAAACCATAACGTGTTGCTTATTGTAGTGGGATCCCTTGGAAGTAGAATACAATGCAGAAAGAAACTTTGACGTTGAATTTCTTTCCACTCTGTAGGACGTATCGCTTCGAAAAATAATCTCAGTCATTCTTGGTCTTGAACTGAGTATCGACGTGCATAGCACGTCAACTCTAATTCTGAGGCAAAAAAAAATTCTGGACGTTATTCCAGCGCATAGGGGTTAAGTCATAGTTATAGGCGGATTGTTCCAAAGAGTTAAATAACAACGATAACCGTAACGCGCTTAAACCGGGGAACTGCGAGTTTAAGACTTGGTCGGAGACGAATCTTTCGAGATTGGTAAAAGGGTTTCCCATATCCTAGTTGCGAGAGCGCAAGCTGTGCCGTGCACCGCAACGCGGTTACAAAGGAAGAGCCGTGCTATTACATTATCGTGTACACAGCGTGTCGCGCTAATGAACGATAAATTACTATCGCCGAAACTTTCTCCCTTTTGCTGTTCCATTTTCGTTCGACGAAACCTCAAACGCGATTCCCTTGTTTTTCACTCCGTCGACTCTATTTTATTATTAGTTATTAGATATTAATTCAGGCCGACATCTTCTTGACGTCGTAAATCTCGTTTGCCAAATGACGAAGCATGGTCGAATCATGTACAAACTGGATATTGCTTTTTATTACGTTCGCAGTGGAGGAAGAAACGTTGAAATTTCGTGCACGCGAACAGTCTTTCCGACTTTGAACGACCGCCGCCGGAAGTCTTTGATAAGTCGAATTTGAATACCGTTGCCATCCGCATTGATTGTCCATGATGATTAATGAGACGTTCGGAGAACATGCTCCGCTGTAACTACAGCACTTGACAACCGAATGCAAATTAGGTTAACATGCCCTCGAAAATGAAGGATCGAGCCAGAGCTACCCAACATCCCGTATATTGCGTCCCGTCTGCAGCAACTGTACAAGCTGCTATGGAATTCTCGGTGGATCATTAAGATCGATCCATCGACGGGCTGGTATTATTCAGAGGACTCCTAGGATCTTCTCCTTCGCCGGCGTGATTTCGTTAAGCGGAAAAATGATCGTTTTACCGAGCTGAGGCTCTCTGAGGGTAATTATCTTCCTAAAACGATTGTGTTATATCGATTACACCAGTTTGCGAGAACTTCGCGCAAATTAATTAATTGCTCTTGTTCTTCTTCCTCTTCGGTGAAGCACCCTTGCTCGAAGCTCTTTACTTGCGAAATATATATTCTCTGGAAAAATAAGTTTTCGTTCGCACTGCGAACTTCGAAGCACGAACGTTTCAGCTTCAGTTCCTTGTTCAAGTAAATAGAGCAAGTTGATCACGCTCGAAAGATACACAGGCACACGCATCTTCATTCATTGGTTTCAATTATCCGCGACTGTTAATGCAGCGGGCGGCTGCATTTTCAATTCAGAGGCATCGAGACGACGCTTCTTCCGTGCACCTGCATAATCGATAGTTTCATTAAGGAAGACAAAAAGCAGGAATCGGGCCACTCCGAACGGCGTCTCTGCTTTCCATTACGGATTCGTATAATAGGTTTACATGCGAACGGCAAATTAGATCGCGGTGGATCGTACAGGTTAAGGACCTCTACGCACACACACATACACACACAGCTTTAAAAGTTTCGTGGATGGAACTTATAACTACCTTCGAATGCAATAAGTGTCTGTCATAATTGAAGTGGGTAAAGATAATTACAGCAACTATCTCCCAAGTACTCTGAAACAATACCTGCTTGTTTTAAGATTGGCCCTAATCTTTCAGTTATTGAGTATCAATGACTTTCGCGAATTTAAGTATAACAGATCGCGGAGTTACTTTTTCGAGCTGAAAATTAACAGCTAACAGATAACGAAATATTGACAGTATGGCTGAATCGAGAACAGGAACTTCGTGAACGTTCTAAACAATTTTCGCGCTCGAAATGTCCGTCTGCCGCGGACGTCTGATAAATTTGAAATCAAGAAACGTCGTGGAAGCGGTGCGAGTTTCGTCATAATAGGCTACGTGTCAAATCAATACGATAATATATTGAAATAGCATGCATTGCTCGTGACATAATTGCTGGGAATGTACATACACGTGCACGCACATACGCGCGATGGAATAATATAACGACGTAGATAATTCAACGTTAAAAGCGCAGAAGAATGAGTCCTGTCGCAAGTTTAATCTCTGGGATTCTCAGATTTCGCACTTCCAGTTTCCATTGTCTGGATTTTGTTTCAATCTTCTAGGCTTTTGAATTTGCAGTTAATCTCTGATTTTTTATGTTCCTGGTTTCAGAGGTCTTGGACTCTCAAAGTCTTCAGCTCTTTCATCATCTGCGGGCTCTATTACCTTCCTCTAATAGAGTTCAGACATTCTTGAATTCTTGAGATCTTTCGAATTTTGAAACTCGAAACTTTTGGTCCCTGCTTTCTTATGTTCTTGGTTTCAGAAGTCTTGGACTCTCATAGTCTTCAGCTCTTTTATCATCTGCGGGCTCTATTACCTTCCTGTAATAGAGCTCAGACATTCTTGAATTCTTGAGATCTTTTGAATTTTGGAACTTTCAACTTTTGGTTCTCTGCTTTCTTATGTTCTTGGTTTCAGAAGTCTTGGACTCTCATAGTCTTCAACTCTTTTATCATCTGCGGGCTCTATTACCTTCCTGTAATAGAGCTCAGACATTTTTGAATTCTTGAGATCTTTCGAATTTTGGAACTCACAACTTTTGGTCTTTGCGTTCTTCGACACAAGTTGACTTTCCGACCTTCGGATTTTTGGACTCGCGAGTTCTCAGATCCCTGGATTTCAGGTTTTCAGATGGTCATGAATTTCCAGCATCGTCTCTGTCGAGTCAGTGCATTTGGTATAACACTTTTATCGACAGCTCTAAGGGAACCCAAGTTTCTAATATCGTCCGCACGAGCCCAGTCCCATATTGTCTTTATTGGGTCACACATGTGTCAGGTCATTTCAGAGGGATCATATGGTCCCTATTATAGATCGGGTTAGGCGTGCGCCACATATCAGACGAATGACAAGATTCACTTTTTTTCTATTATAATACATCACCCACTCGGAGAAATATCTCTAGAGTCGAAAACTGTGAAAATACACATTAAAGAATTCCATTTTCTTTTCTTCACTTTCCACGTACATATTTCATAACGTACAAATTTCGCATTCGTTCAATCATTCATCGCGATCCTTCTTTTCTATTTATATTCCATAATCCTCGTGATAGAACCCATCGCGTTATTTAATCCAACAACTCTCCAGAGATGGAGAAGGAATATCTGAATCTGATTTACTAGCCACGCTGGTTATCTCTCACCTTTGATGTTTCCTTGATAAAACATTCAGTTGGGTTCGTGTTTCGCGAATGTCAGTTGCCGAGGAGAAACGTTCCACAAACGAGACCAATGGAACTCGACCAGCGAAACACGGCGGAGCGGTGGCAAATTTAAAAATTACGAGTCACTCGAGCATGGGAGAACCATTGGGGAAAACGACGAACTCGACACCGTTTAAAATACGACGCAGGTTACAGGCGTTATCGTCGAGATAGAACACGATTACGGTGGGCACGAGCGCAGTTTTCTTGGACCGCAGGTTCGTCAGGTTCATTAATCTTTCTGGTTAGAAATTACACGCACGTGGTATGTACGTGCGTACATATTATACGTTGTACCGAAGCGAAAACTTTGGCACATGGGGATCGCTCGTTGCACACCCCGCCGGAGAACTGCATCATCAAGATAACGTCGCGAGCGTGACTGGCATGGTTATTCCGCTCCCGCGTCGCGAATTTGCATTTCTACGGGTAATTACGGGATCAAGTATCTGTGTTTTCAATTCGCGTTGCAGCAAAATCGAGATTCGAGCCGATTTCAACGACACGTCCGCGTCTCAACCGAGCCTCTGTGCCTTTCAGCACAGATGGCTTACGTCTGTTTCGTCCGTTCGATACCGGAGAGTGATCTGCAACCCATCAGGGTATTTCAGTATACTTTTCAGGTTTTCGATACACTTTAATATTTATCCGGATGTTTGTCCGGCATTGCTAAACAAATCTTCTTCGAGGATTGAATGGCCCAATACCCAGTATCCGATACGTTCTCGAAACTACATGTGCAACGTGCGTGTAGCGCTATCGATAATCCCCCGATCCTAATTGCCGGGATATATTAAACCGCGACCGCGGGATTCACGCAGCCAGGGAATAACAGATGGATTTATCTACGATTCAACTACGCTGCACGTGTAATATTTGAGCAGCTCCGTTGGGAACTGGCAATGAGTTGAGCAGCGTCATCGATCACGCGAGCCTCGAATCGTCGAAGGACACTCTTCGACGAAACGAAGTTCGAAGGAGAGAACCAGCGAGTGGCTGCTGGCGATAGAATGTTCGCAGATTGCGAGGACGACCGCATTGGTTATCGAGTTGCGAGGTTGCTCGAAATTTTTTAATTTACTTCTCGCGATCGTCGACACTCAAAAAAAAATTGAAAATTGAAAATTTCTGGCAATTCTCACGGCGAGAAGAAAACAGTCAGGATGGTGCCTTTCTCATTCGATCGATCGCCGATGCGACGAAGGCGTGCGAAAACGAGCGGATCGGATAAAAGGGGATTACAAATCGCGCCCCTGTTACAAAGATGGAACGCCTTTGAATATTTTATACCTCCGCGGGGCTACGGTATCGATTGGTTTTCGCGCCATTCCGCGGTCATTCAATTAAAAACTCGGTCAAGCCTGTATTAACAAGTGCCGCGTTATCAGCGGCCGTGTGAAAGAGTAAAGCGGCCGGAGGCGCTTAAAAGAGAATCGGCGGAAGGGAATAAGGGAAGCTCAACGAAATTAGTCCCGCGGATCTCCATCTCGATGAATAGATACGCTCTCTCCGCCTTCTCTATTCATCGGCTTCCAATTTTTCTTTTCCTTCTTCTCTTCCATTTTCTCCCGATTCTTTCCATCTCCCTTCCCCCCTCCCCTGTCGCCTCCTCGCGCTTTATTCCTTTCTTCCATTAAAAGGTCGCCACGGCGTCGAACGGCCGGCGTTCGACCCGAGCATCCATCTCGGAGAAGAATCGCTCGCCACATCCGGCGCCAACTAAACTGCACAGAACGCACAAATTGCCGTTCATTCGTCGTTCGCCGAACGGGAAAAAAAAAGAAAAAAAAAATGAATGAAAATGTCCCGATGTCGCGGGGATGCGCGATCGCGGAACGCGCTCGCACGGGGCATCGATTTTATTTTACGGCTGTACGCTCGCTTCGAAGAAAACGCCTGCAAAATTGATAGGCGTATCAATCTTGCTCGCAACGCGCGACGACAACGCAGATAGGGACTGTCGCGTTTGCACAGTTAACGCCTTGAGCGTTTACGTCGAGCAGAAAAGAAATTCGCTTTTGCCATTTATTGTAAAGTTTAGGTAAAAGAATGATACGTATTTGTAATTTTAGTACATTTCGGAATGTTTCGAGGCGAAATAAACGTAGAAAATACGCGCTTGAAAATAACGGGAACTGTTCGGGAGAAATCCGGCGCGATCGATACGATGCGAAAGCAAATTGAATTTATCTCTGATTATTTTAATTTCGCAAATATCTGATATCCTTTACTTCTTTTTACGAATTGATGAAAATTCAAGTTCCTCTGTCTGCAGTTTGAATTTTTCATGGTTTTTTCATTTTTCTTCTTATGCAATAATTTTCAAAGAAATAGAATGCTTAAAGCGAGATTTTTAACGTTTTTTACGCATGTTTGAATTTTTACTATTTCCAAGAAAATAAAAAAGAGTATCCCTTCTTGCCTATTATGCCATGTAAAATTATTTTCAAAAAGAAACAAGCTTGACAAACTTTAAAACCAAGAGACCGAGCTGATCGTTGTGCGATCTTTCTTTGCGAAATTACATCGATCCAAATTTTTCGTCGACAGTTTTTTACTGTCGCGTACACGATATCTTCGTAAAGTACGAAGCAACAGCACGAGCAATCCGTAAGTAAGTGGGCAAGCGTCTTGCCACTTCCGTACGCGCTGCACGAAGCCAGCGAAGTATCGCATAACTTTTCGACTCTAGAGATTCGAAGGAGGGTTTGCCGGATACGGCTTCGGAAAACGGCGAAACGCCAATAATCATCGACTTGTTCTTGATCTGTCGCGTCGACACTCGGAAATAACTGCGAGGATAGAACGACAAGAATAACGCAAAGTGATACTCCCTCTCCGTTTCGAAATAAAGAATTTGCTCCTTTCAGAATGTAACTTGATTTGTCATTATCTTGCCTTTTAACAACTTTATGGATCTAAATATTCTCGAACTACGAAAGTTTAATTAATTATTGACAATCCGCCGAGCAATTGTAATTGCTTCCTCGCTACAAATGATATTTTTCTTGATAATGCTAATGGTTAGAGCGTAATCTACTTTTGGTAACATTATTTATTAAGGTTATTTCCTCTTTTGTGATTGTAATAATTTGTAACAATAATGTAGTATATTTATAATGATAATTTGTAGTCATTTCTGCTAATAGCTTTTGCAGACTGAAGCTTTTAATACAGCCATATTGCGGTTTGTTGGTTTTAAAATTTTTAAGAAGACGTTTCAACAAAACACTTTCTTCTGGTTCACTCTGAGGGGTGTTTGCCATTATTTTTGAGGGTTAATAATAAAAGAAAGTGCAACAACAGCGGGCAATATTTGCAAACCATACTTCGACACTTCTCACATAACCTAACTTTCAGCTGAAACGAACTTAATAGGTTAGAGTCTAACCTATAAATCTTGAAAGTCTCTGCGTTTGCGTAGCATTTGACAGTTGATTTCCTTTTAACCTTGATATAATGAAAGTACACAAATGTAGACATTTATATTTTGGAACGGAGGTAGTAATAAATCGAGAGGAACGAACTGTTTTTATAGCTGTCGGACTTGCAAAACTTTGCACGATCGAAAAAAAAAAAATAACGGAAATAAAAACTTTTAAAACGCGACGTACGTGCGTTCGTTGACGGACGATCTGTCAAGCAACAATTTTTTTTCTTTTCAACGAATGAGGCATTGCGCGTCGCGATGACAAACTTCAACCAGTGAAAGTTTGCACTGGCTCGTCCCTTTCATCTCAATCGCGATATTACTTGGAATCTATTTTCGAATCGTTCCCAGTAATTACAGCAGCCGTGAAACAAAATTACAGATTTAACGGAGTTCTGAGATTAATATCGCATCGGCAGCTATAAACGCTCTAGAATTTCTAGTCAATTGCGAAACGTTGCGCAATTGTTGACAACTTGTTTAAACGAGCTTCTTTACAGCTGATAACGTTAGTCGTTAACGAAAGATTGTGGCACGCAGACTGGATATTAAACAGCGTGCAATTATTGGCTGAGAACTTTGTTAAAATGCGGAATTGGAAAATCACCGGAGAGTAATTAGTAGACGGCAGATTGTTGCATGCTCGAATATTGCGTTTTGAAAACAGCGCGTGTACGCTCATTGGGAAATTCGTTAGCTCCTCGTGAACGTGCAACTTGCTAGTTAAAATTTTGCTACAACGTCGAAGAACGCGTTATCGCTTCGATAAAGTTTTACAATTATAGTAGAACCTTGATTATCGGAAGAATCGATTATCTGGCTGCAGGGGAGGATCGAGAAACAAGAACAGAAACTGAGACGAAATTGTTAATTGTCGATTGCTCGACTATCTCAAAAACACGTAAATAAATTGAGTCTGAATATCGTGCACCTTTAATTCGATTAATCAAAGTTCTATCGTGTATCGTTCTCTTCGGTCCTCTTTTGTTCGTACAGGGTGGCCACTGAAAAACTGAAGGGTTCGTTCATTTTCAATTTTTATCACTAAAAGTGATTTTAGCGGAGGTAACCCAGAAAATCGGGCCTCTTCAGGTGCAACGCTAATGCAACGAAAATTAGCGATTGGTTGATTTGGGTCGCGTGATTCGCGAGGGGGCGTGGGCTAGACCTCGAGTGGGCGTGGCGTTGTCTGGTAATTTGTTTTGTATCGATTCAAATTTTATGGCAAAAGAGTATTCATTTCCTAGTCAGAACAGTTGCTTCTGGGCCTTTGTTTTTACTTTCCTTTTTTGTAGGTTATAAAAAAAGTATTGAAAAAATGCATTAATTATATTTCCAAACAAAATGACAAAAAATTTAAAAAACATGCGTTTGTAAAAGTTATTTTTGTTCGATGTCACTCAGTCTTTCAGTGACCACCCTGTACATAAAATAAAATGGCGAAGCGAAGCGTGTACGAATCGAAATCCGGTAGCAATAACATCTTACGGCAGTTATAATACAGCGTCTCGTAAATGTCCTCCAGTAGGTTGTAGTTCTCCTCGGTGCCGACGTTGCACAGCAGCTTCTCACTGGAATATCGAGAAAGACAGTTTACGATTACGAGAGGCAAAACAGCGAATTCGCTCGACTAGTTTTTTCAAACACGACGCATAAACAATACAGTTAACGAGTTTTCCAGCGACGTTTCGTTCGCTTCTCGGTGAAATTCATTTAACGCGGATCAGCTGTTCGTGGAACGATACCTTTCGTTTTCATCGGGGTGATCTTGTTACACGAACGAGCTCGTAATTCACTGTGTCGATCGTCGAAATAAAGAACGGGCAGGGAAACCTTTTCGTTTCGCGTGAATTTCTAAAGGAAGGGTGCGAAGTAAACTACAGACGCCGTGGAACGCACGATTGATCGAAATT
The DNA here is from genome assembly GCA_030673865.1 of Melipona bicolor. Taxonomy (NCBI): domain Eukaryota; kingdom Metazoa; phylum Arthropoda; class Insecta; order Hymenoptera; family Apidae; genus Melipona; species Melipona bicolor. The sequence continues at coordinate 2,110,947 of JAHYIQ010000025.1, read as the reverse complement.
TCAGACCCGCTGGCACGACGAAACGAGAGAGAAAGTTGCCACTTTCGGCATTGTCCAGCGCCGAGAAACAAATTCGAGCAAATTAAAGTAAATATATCCTCGCGGAATATATCGAAATATATCGCCTGCTAATATTAAATTTCAATGCGCGTAATGCGGATTCGATGTTTGATTTGTTTCCGCGCTGATTGAAGTCAGCTGAAAGTTGTCGAGCTTCAAGCTTGCAGAAACGGTTCTTTCTGCCGGTACAATTACCTTAATTAGCGTCTATTATAAATTTCCACTCGCAGGGATATTTGTCAAGCTTTCATGCGTTCGGCTTATTTATTGGACAATATCAGCCTTTGAATGAATTCGCAAATCGACGACAAAACAGCATGTGACACGCGTTTAATATGTATCTCGCGCTTTAAATCGAGTTTGTTCAATCGACGATAACGTAATTCGTCGAGTGAGAATCTTCAAAAATGAATACATCAATCCTCTGTTTTTGCTGCTGCGTTTTGTTCGACGATTCCGCTGAACGGTTTTGACCAACCTTTCCCATCGGGAAATTTTTAATCGACTCGTCGCTCGTCGATTAAAAGGTCTGCTTCGCGTGGAAGGATATAATTTGCACGATGGAAATACTTACAGAGACTCACTCGTGGTTGGAAACAGCTCGTCGCCTTTGCTCAGGAGAGCTCCCAAAGCCACGGAAACCACCTCGTTCTGCAACAAAAGCGAAAGTCGAGGTGACTGCACAGACAGTAGAGGAGAAAGGTGTCTTTCGTTGGACTCGAGACGTGCGCTGCGTACGGGATTTACGCACGCGCATCCCTAGAATCACAGTGACTACCAAAATTGCGACACTTATCATGGGATACTTCGTTTCGAGTGTTTACACTTTTGGCAGACTAAATCTCAGTAGATTTGATGTCTCGCATTGGCATAAAAGCTGATCGATTATATTTCGTGGCAGTCGAAGAAAATTTTGTACTTGGAGTTATTTAATCGCGATATTAACGACTACTGATAGGTTAGATACTTTTCACTTTTTAATTGCAAGCAACTTGTCAATATTTGATGTCGAGTATGCGTGTGCCACGTGCGCATACCCAGCTGGAGATCGAAATCTCAAGACGTAATTACACTTACAGAGAATTAGATCTCGAAACGTGAAAGAACTGTTAGTCGATCGTATTTTTTCCAATTGTTCGCTACTGGAGGAAATCAATATGACCGTAACAAGAAGAACGTTTCGTGCGGCAGTTTTCTTTCGAGATGCTCGCATAAACTGCATCTGTCACTGAAGAACGAGACCCGCAAGAAACATCCGTGCTTCCATCCCTCTGGAAAGCCCATAAAACGATCCCGCTGTCGGGAACGATTACGACCGAACGATTACTCTTTTTCCTACTTACTTCGCGGCTGTTTCTTTCTTCATCTGCGTGAACGTAACTTCCCTTTACAACGCGTAGACTACAACGGAATTGACAATCACTCGATAGAGGTTCGCGAGCGAACCAATCCAGCCTCTGATCGTAAATTATGTATCGGGTACTTGGCGGCCAGAACTTATCGTTCCACTTGGCGGTGCGATAACCACCATCGGGTAACTTTCCATTCTCCGTGGGCGAAGGAAAGGAGAGAAGGGAAGCAATGAAAATTTCTACCCGCGAAGCAGTTATGTAGGACATTAATTTGCCCGGACGACCCTTCGTTGCTCGCCAGGGTTAAACGCAGACTCGCTCCCTGACCGGTTCGCCATGCTCGGTCACGTTGAATTACGATTTGCATTACACCTCGCCGCCCATCGACGAGAATTTTCCCCTAAACTTCGACATCCGACCGTAACGTTACATCGTAAATGAACTTCCGTTCGCGAGTCATCGAATTAACCAAGCAAATCGATCCCCAAATCGTTATTTACGATTTCATTCCGATCGTGTCGACCGGAGTCGAATTTAATCAAATCGATAAGTTATTCTCTGCGATTGCCAGTAATAACAATAATGAGAAATTATCATCGCAACAGACCCTTACCGTCGTCACAGAATTTACAGGTTTCGATCCCAAAAAACTCGAGCATCGGTGAGGAGATACGCGCACGCTGGAAAAGTTTTCACGTACGACGTTATGTCTCGCAGCGTGCGGCATAAATTTCTAATTCGATGGCACCGGTTCGTAAATTCTGGTTACTCGCTGGTTACGCTCGAAACTGCCGTAAAAATTGCGACGTATAAATCACGAAAGAAACTGTTCTGACTAGGAAATGAAGACGACCTTTTTGCCATAAAATTTTATCGATATGCAAACATTTGAATCGATACAAAACAAATTACAGCGATCGCTCATTACCAGACAACGCCACTCCTACTCGAGGTCTACCCCACGCCCTCTCGCGAATCACGTGACCCAAATCAACCAATCGCTAATTTTCGTTGCATCAGCGTTGCACCTGAGGAGGCCCAATTTTCTGGGTTACCCCAGCTAAAATCACTTTCAGTGGTAAAAAAGAAGCAGAGAGACAAGATCGTATATGCGAAACCGTTCGCAGAGGCAGAAATTTATGAAATTGAACGGTTATCGCTGGTGATTCCAACGGAGATTCCTAATGACGTTCGCCGCCGTTTGAGATGTATCAAACGAAGAATACTGAGGAACAATATGAAAAACAGTAACGCTTAATCCTTGCGAAATTGGAATCGTTCACCGTTTTAAAACGACCGAAGTTGGCTAACGAGCAGCTCATGGCAGAGTTCCCGAGAATTTGCGAGTGGAGTGGGGTTTAGTCAACAAGCTACCAGCTCCGGGCAAAATGTATCGCGTCGATGGAGGGAGAGAGAGAGAGAGAAGAGAGACTGCGGGTGTGGCGACGTGCAAACGCGTTTGACATCTTGTAAAAGCAGATCGGGCGTTCCTTTGTGCGGCGGCTTTGCTCACGAAATCTTAGATGGAAATGGCGAGTTTTCAGTGGTGAACGTCTGGGATGCCAGGGGGCAGGAGGTCGCGAGTAAGCTCGATCGATAACATAATCTCCATTGTCGGCCGGGGTCCGTTACTTCTGTTTGACTTCGGCACGATCGCGCTTGATGGAAAGTTCCTCCGTTTAAAGGCAAGGGGGGGTCGCTTCCGCGACCTGGCTAACTTCGAGTTGATTAAATTTCTTTATCGCTGGCGGGACTCTTAAAAAGGAGAGTAAACAGCCGAGTCGGAAGTGGGCAAATTGACGAGAATTTTGTCCTCCCTCCCCCCGATTGCTTTGGTTTCGGAGTACTCGGAAGTACCAAAGATCTAAAGAGTGCCGCGCTCCGATCGAATCTCCAGCCAAACTTCAACCTCTGATCAAACAATAGCTCTCAGCTCTCGCGACGCGGAATTTTCAGCTCGCTAAAAGCCGACCATCTTCCCGATAGGTCCCGATAGAGGGAAAGTTTTCGTTGGATGGTCGAAGGTCGATTATCGACTGTCGCAAGTATTTGAACACCCCTGAAATTCAAAAAGTCTTCTTATCTTTTTGAGGGACAGGAGCACGTTCGCGAGGAGAAAGAAACGAAAACGTCGCTGGGTAAATTTACCGAATTTTGTTACTCGATCTCAGCCTATTTCTGCCTGTCTATCGAGATAATGTATAGAGCGGTTATCGAATTTATTATGTTCCGTGCTCGACGACATCTTTTACACCTTCTCTCTGTGGAACGTGACAGTTTTTCCGATGCCAGTTCGTAACTGTTTTCGCGCATGATTGATGACAACCGTTCAACCGTCGACGCGTTACGCGCCACACGGTTGCCAGCTATCAGGAAGAAATATTCGAATTTCCACCAGTTCCGCCGGATCGCGTCATCAATCGTTCGATATCGAACGCGACCGTAGTCGTAATTAATTCACGTGGCGACTGACCACGCTTCGATCGATGAGAATTTAAAGGAAAGTCTCGCGAGATGTCGAGGTCTACTAAATAACGTAATAACTCGCCGGTGACTCTTCGAGATCGGATGGACTCGAGACGGATTGGGCGTGATTGCGATCGACGAAACAAGTGAGAAATAACTTGCAACAACTCAATTTTGTAGAAATTTTTACGCGCGCGACACTACGCCGGTTGTAACGTGCAACGCGTTAAATCGAATTTGGCAGAAACAGGGATCGTTCGGATACGCAAAGTCTCGACAGCGATGCTCCAATTTGGGGCGAAAATCGATAGGAACAATGGGAGAAGGTCGCTCGAACCATTCGCGTTTCATCGTAGACCGGTTTTTACGACTGAACGGATTCTTTCGAAGTTGCTCTCTCTCTCTCGCATCGCTATGTGACGATATGCGTCGAAAGTTTCGAACAGCGTCTCGACTTTCCACGACATGCTGCAAGATTTTCTACGCGCTCCTTCCACTTTCTCGTCTTAAATACTCGTACGTCAAGACGTACTTTCGCGTTTTTTTTTTCGAATATTCGAAATATTCGAAAGCGTGAAACGTATGATTTTTATACACGCGGATCTAAACATGACGCACCGTGCAATGAATGTGACGTCAACGTCAGTTATTTCTTTCTCAATCTAACCAAATTGGAATATTGCAATTTTCGATCGACGATCGGCGTACTTTCGAAATAACTTCAACTTTCCATTTTGAATTTAATCCATCGCTAGACTTCTCATTTTCCAATCATCAACCCTAAATAAAAATTGCACGACTTATACCCCAGTACGATTCGTCTCACTGATAGGCCCAGAAGCAACTGTTCTGACTAGGCAATGAAGACGACATTTTTGCCATAAAATTTTATCGATATGCAAACATTTGAATCGATACAAAACAAATTACAGGCGAGATCTCTCAGTACCAGACAAGGCCACTCCCACTCGAGGTCTATGCCCCCTCGCGAATCACATGACCCAAATCAACCAATCGCTAATTTTCGTTGCACCTGAAGAGGCCCGATTTTCTGGGTTACAATCTGGGTTACAATTTTAGATACAATCAGAGTTATTATCAGAAGTAACCTCTCTTCCTCGAGAGGTGATCTCATGAAACTTTATGAGTATTATACGACAAATTTCCCAACGTGGTTGTTCGAAAATTCGAATCGCGTCGAAAAACACGGACTGGAGGATGTGAATGAGGTGAATGAGTCCTAGGAGAAGGCTCCGACGTGAAATTAATTGTTCCCCTGCCGGTGACTGACGCGGAGACAGAAACACACTTGGCGAAACCCGGTGAGGAGGGTGGAGAGAGAGAAACGACGCGTAAATTGATTCGAGCTCCGTTCCATTTCGACGAATTGGACGGACGGGGGCCCGAAACTTCGTTACTTAGTCAAATTTGCCGGGAATCAAGTTTTCCGCGCGCGTGCACTTACAGAATCGCCAGTCGAAAACGTGTCCACCGTCGTCGCCGAAACGACATTAAGCACGGTCGAAGGTTGTCACGCGGAAACCAATCTCATTTCTTATCAATACCGAGAGATCGAGGAATTTTAGTCGACCAGTCGAGAATTTTGCACTTATTCTCCGCGTTTCTATCACAAGATTATCGTAACAGCAAGTTTCTCTTTTAGGGGGATGAAATTGATAATATTGCGGCTTGCAATTACGCTTTTCACATACAGAGATAGAGACTATTCGCTCGATGAAAAATTGTCTATGTTTTAAATTGTTGCAACTTTATGAGAAAAATGTCGTGTAATATTAAAGCACGAAGCTTACGCTTTGACAGCCAAATGTTACTTTCTTTTCTTTTTTTTTTTTCATAGAAGAAACAAGGATACTTTTGTTCTTGAGATTTGTAAAAATTTAAATGCCTCTGGACGTATTAAAAGGATTAAATCTGTTACGGTCTTGAAGATTAAAGTCTCCTCTTGAAATTTTTTTCGGTTCTTCTGAAAAACATACTTTTTCTAATTGTGTCACTGTTTAAGGTGATTGTTTATATTGTATATTATTTTTTCGGTAAATGCGTGTCTACAATTAATTTAATAATTCTCACAATCATGTGTTTCACGCACGTAACAACGTTTCTCACAGACTCTTCATTCTTCTCTCTCATTTTTGAACATTGATTACGCTGTATCGCGTTAATGCATGGTCCGTACTACAGATATGGTGTCTCACTCAATTAATTATGGCGCCGCTAACCTTGCACGTGACATCAAACATAATTTGATTGTCTAACTGTGGTAAAAAAGGACACGGTGTAAAAGAACGTGTATTATAATTCAATTCGCAACTGAAGGAAATATTTAAAAATATTTAAAAATATTTATCAATGTCAAACAGTTTTATTCGATTGAAAGCGTTTTATAAAATTCCATTTTCCTTTACTTTACATCATCTTTGTTGTTCTCTTTTCGGCAAGAATGTAGCCGTAACAAAGTAAGGTTGCCGAAGTATAAATCGTAGATATTTGACAAAAGAAGCATACAACAAATCATATGGACCAAATTTGTACATACGTCCTACTTTAGACCTGCATTCAACGTCCGGGGAGCGACACAAGGAAAAGTTTCTATAAACTCCAGATTTTCTTGGAACTTCCGTACGTTCTTTGCAGAACCTTTTGCCTTCAAAACAAATTTCAAAATTTCAAAGAATCAAATTTCTCTTCTTGTAACTAATTTCGCTTCGAGCCCTCGTCGCTTCGAGCGTAGCGTTCAGCTTTAACAGTAACACGTCGTTCGAAAGAGAAGAGTAATCGAAAAATAAAACGGGCGATATACACGCTCGGTTGGAATATTAAATAGAATCGAGATGCAACTCGGAATTAACATTTTATAAGCGAGATCGTTCGCCGCGATACCTCCTCGCGTTTCGAGTTTCATTCGTGCGTGCAAATATTGATATAATCGGACGGAGATTGCAAATTTTAATATACGCGATGTGTGTGTGCATGTGTGTGTGTGTGTGTACACGATTGAAAATCGAGCGGATCCGCCGTGGAAATCTGCTGCGAGGAAGATGTGTGAAAATCATAGCGGGTAGCTAACCTGAATCTGAAAGACGTTCCGCTGCGCTGTGTCGATTTCCCGAAACGGTGCAATCACGAAAAGCGGTTGCAACGATGGAAGAACGACGCGGATTACACTTGCCAGCAGGCAGAGCATTGTGTTCCTGTACTTTGTCGTTCGTTGGAATTGAACTCCGGCAAAGATACGTTTCTGGTGTTAAGAGGGACGAGTTTAACTCCCTTTCATTACGAGCGTTAACACCCACACGACGATTTGTGTCTACACGTGTCTGTTGACGTATTCTATTTTTTTTTTTTTTTATCAATGAAAGTGATTTTAGCGGGGGTAACCCAGAAAATCGAGCCTCTTGAGGTGCAACGCTAATGCAACGAAAATTAGCGATTGGTTGATTTGGGCCACGTGATTCGCGAGGGGGCGTGGCGTAGACCTCGAGTAGGAGTGGCGTTGTCTGGTACGAGGGGGAGCGATCGCACCTGTAATTTGTTTTCTGTCGATTCAAATGTTTGCATTAATAAAATTTTATGGATGGTTAAAAAACATCGATCAAAAACTGTTATTTATTAGCGTTAATAAATATACGATTACACGGGTAATCAATTCAGAATAACGTAGTGCTCTGAAAGGAACATTTAGTTTAAACATTTCAATGATATTCAGACACGAGACCATCATTGAATATCCTATTGACAAAGACCAAGTCAGCTAATTTCCTGCGATGTTCAAGTGTGGTCAAATTTAATTTGGTTAGAACGTATTCGTAATTATGAGAATATCTAGACATAGGATCACCACTGATAAGCTGCCAAGCGTAGAAATTTGTGTAGCGTGAATATAGGTATTGTAGCAGGGTGACCAGATTAGCGAGCCGTATTCCAATATTGGTCTAACCAAAGTGCAGTAAAGTAATCTTGGCGTGTTCGTATCATTGAAAAGTCTAGCGGTTAACTGTCTAGAGTTAACATTACTAGCCGATGATCGCAATCGCACGCAATTCGCTCGTTCACGGGCACGACGGTGCCAAAATTTCGCTTTTCAAAGAAGGAAAACAACGCTAAAAAACGCTAGCCGCGTTTAGAAAGAACAAAGCGCAACACAGGGTGGGAAGACGATTCCCGAGGGCAGAATAGAAACGGAAGCGTAGCTCGGGGCGCTTCTCCGCGGGTAAATGCAATTGAAACTGCACTATACGAAAAATAACGAGATCTGTCGAGGACAGACACTGGCTGAATGCGAATAACGCGACCCTCCCCCTCGTTCGAACGTTGAACGTCGATTTCCTTTGATGCTTTTATTCGTCAGTCGGGGGACAAAGAGTAACAAAGGCACGCAAGAGAACGAACGTAAGATATCGTTGATCTCGTTGCCTCGTCGAGTGTTGCGTTGGAGGTGGAAGATGCAAATGATCAGATGGAACTGAATTTTGAAATTCGAGCGGAGACGCGATAAAACGCGAACGAGGAGAGGAATAATATTTCAGTTTCGTTCGACTTGAACCGATTTATCAATCAAGCTTGCGATTACGATGTATCACGTATATTTGCGTGCACATTCTTCACGAGTAATATCTACGTCTACATTGGAAACCGCAATGCCACAGACGGGAGTGCAAAACAGTTGCAACAACGTTTTCACTTGAATTTCTAACGAACCGATATTGTTGGTTGGCAAGAACGAGGAATTCTCTTGCTTTTATTGGAACGTAAAACAATGTGCGCGAGGTTGCATTTAACCACGGAGAGCTGGTAACGATATTGCATCGCTTCTTCGACTCCGTGTTTACAAACTAACTAATAGGTTCGTACAATCTGCTCAAGACGCCTAAATGGAACATTCGAATTCGGGAGTGTGCGTCGTTCGTTTAAAAAGCGTCAGTTTTGTTGCAACGCAATTTTTTCAGCGGTATGTAATTTCCAGTTCACGGAAGGTAAGCTCTCCAGAGCGAGAATCTTTCTTCTTTTTCTGAGGGTAAGAATGTGATCAGAAGCGAATATTGGTTGCTTCTTTGAGGCATCGCGCTTCGTCTTCCAATAAGGCGAGGAATGCAAGAACGTGGATCCGAGTGATCGCTTTACGAGTAAAGTTTGGGCGAAATTACGCGAATTAATACCAAGGCGAGGTGATACCGCAAGTCTATTGGCTTTTTCGTTCGCGATGTTTCTGTCAAAGACAGTCACGACTGGTGTACCTCTGCTTATTGGGGTTCAAGGTACCACTGATGTGGGAAATGAATAACTATGATGAATCTTGCTACTCCTATGATTTGTTGTTAAAATTCAACCATTTCACTTTTACTATAACTTTTTTGTAATTTCTTTGATTAACTGTTTGACTATGACAACTGATTGACTAACTGACTAACTTGTACTGCTGTACAGTGCAAGTTATTAAAAGCTGTCGATTGAATACTATATAAAAACTATGTTACTGCAATTGACTAACTTAACGAGTCATCCATTTTATCGATGCTTGGATTACCCTTTCCAAAGGACTCTGAAGAGTTAGAAGTAGAACTGGAGACGTGTTAGGACCAATCAGGAAGTATGAGGGAAGGTTTCCAAAATTTCCTATCGCCGCCCATAAGAATGAAGCAGCAGTTCTAAGAACGATCCCGTTGCATACAACAGAGGTGGCTAAATGGCGGCCTTGCCTCTACTTTTCCGATTGCTAGCGCTACCCCCTCTACTGCATCCATCTCTCTATTACCCCACTCTCACAGTTGATTTCCCTAGCAAGCAAGTGGAGCGCTAGCGATCAGGAAAGTGGGGGCAAGGGCCAGTAGGCCGCCAGTTTTCTAACAACAAGTGACATCAAATACCTGATTTGCCACGCTGAGTTGGAGCACATCCACGTCACAACCGATTTATAACGTACTCTTGGCTCCAACAGTTTCAAATTTACGCGTTCGATCGAGCAACGAAGCACCTTTGCGTGCATGCTCTCTGCCGTGTAAAATGTTGTAGCTGCGAAACCGAACAACGGTTGCATTGCCCATTAATCAATCTTCCTTTCAACGTAATGCGTTATTGTGTTCCACCGCGGAACACAATGGGGCGAGCAACCGCGAAATCATGACGAAAACACAGAGTTGCTCGTCGTTTTGTAGTTTGTATAGGTGATGGATGCACGCGCGAAAGAGTGCCACGTTGAAGCGGCAAAAACTAGTTCAAAGTTTCGAAGAGGTCGGCTGAAAAATTGAGACAACGCCTCTCGTGGAGGCGTTGCATCGCTGAAAGTTTACGCAACTTCGCTTCGCGTTTGGTGAAGTGAAACGAGCGTTCCCTGTTAGTCTGCGAGAAAACAGTGCGTTAGAAACTTGCCGTATCGTTGGCCTCGCTAGATTTTTTGTGTCCTTGCCATTCCCTCTCAATCTATGTCGTTCGCGAACGTTGAAAGTGAAACGCGCTTCGCTGACCGATCCTCCGTGTACATGACAAAAGGACACAAGAGAAATTGCATTCTTATTAATCCGAGTGAGTAATAACAGAAAGGGTGGAAAAAACTGCACGACTTGTTTCCCAGTATCATTCGTCTCACTGAAAGTCGCCACTCCTACTCGAGGTCTACGCCACGCCCCCTCACGAATCACGTGACCCAAATCAACCAATCGCTAATTTTCGTTGCATTAGCGTTGCACCTGAAGAGGCCCGATTTTCTAGGTTACCCCTGCTAAAATCACTTTCAGTGATAAAACATCACAGGGAACACGAGGTGAATGAGTGAGAGAAGTAATAGTGGAAACACACAGGCGAGGATGAGTGCAAAGCGGATGAAACGTAAGTGAGCGATTGAAAAACGATAGACGGGAGGAATTTCGAAACGATACGCGGATTCGACGACACCGACGGAAAGCCATGAAACGGTGTTTACAACACCGTGGCACTCACGGGGATGTAACACGCGAAAATTTGTTAGCACTCGGTAAGAGGAAAGAAGCTTCAATCGGTTTATTGCTCTTTTGTAACGGTAGCTAAGCTTATTACTTTTTACGGTCTTTTACATAGAGCAAATCTTTTTTTTTTTCTTTTTGAAAGTGGATTTTTTTCGAGAATTTCGACCGCGATACTCGATTTTGGAACGCGTCAAACGAGTCAAAGGAGAAAGCTGATTACAGAATTTTGAGAGACTCGCGCGAGAGTGTCGATGCAAACAGACGTTTGAAACAAACCGCCGATAAATAATCATTTAGCAGGATGAACACGTATATTTTCTCATCCATAAATTCAAATAAATTGCAATTTGACTGGAAATTTCCTCGTTAAACACGAGTGGAGTTTAATCAAACAATTGTGAAAGCAAGAGCGAGGATTTTTTTTCAACGAGAATGCGTGTAATTTTCTCCCTTTTTTTTCTTTCTCCAACAAATAGAGCTAACCGGTAATTGCATCGCGAAACTCGTTACGCTGCAAGATTCGTGGCGCGAAATGGGAGAGCTATCTCGCGCTTTTTTCAAATTTATTTCCTTCGGAAACGGACTCCGGGATAAAGAAAATATCCAACTTTTTTATTTTCGTTCTCGCAAAGTATCTTTTATTCCAATTCCATCGATATACTCTGGACGATGATCTGCTTCGTATTTTGCTCTCGATATCCATTAACAAAGTAGCTCCTTTTTTCAAGAAAAATTACAATACCATATTCGTATCACGTATCATTCGTTTCAAGAAACAATGCCGACGTACGAACGAACAGAAGAAGCGTTCGAACAAAGCGGGGGAGGTTCGTGCTGTTTTGGCAATTCGTGGCTTGGACTGTTCTTTCTAGCGGCCTCGCCGGCCAACTCCAATATTTGGTCTCGGCTCGTGTAAACAAAGCCTCGAAACCTCAAATCTTTTTAACCGAGGCAACTACCGGTGGTATTCGCATTTGAATATCGGCCGCGGTCGCTGTCTCCTTCGCGTTCGCCGTGGCCTGCAACACCGAATCGATCACGGCGCGTTTCCACAGGCCCGCCGCGGGGCTACAATAGTTGCCCTGGTATCCGGTTCGAAACGCATCCGCCAGTCAGGCGATTATTTCGAGACGTGGAAGCACCGTAAAAGCCGCGAGGTAGAGAGAGAAAGAGAAAGGGAGACAGAGAGAAGGTACGTATCGATCGAGTTTGTATCGCGTGTGTTTTCCATTTGCACCTTGGCGAGACACCGACGCGGCGCAAAATCAGGCCTACGATATTTCAGGACGACGTCGGCGTTTCGTTCGAGAATATCGTACTCTGGAAATTAGCGGGCCGAGTTATTTGTCGCGACTGTCCTTCATCCTTCAATTAACACGTTGATCGCCACGTCATCCGGATGACGATCTTAATTTTAAATTCTTAAGGCAAGGAAAGACGTAGTCATAGTATGTATTTGGTAGAACAATGAGTTTTTGGATAGTAAATTGTCTTCAAATTGAAAGAATTGAATTGTCAAACAACGATGTAATAGACATGTAGTTTATGTAAAAATACATAATATTATAATAGTCATTTATAATAATGTATTGAGAAATATTTTAACTCCTTGGTAGACACTAGAACGAAAGGCGCCTATAGGCGTTCAGTTCACGTTGCTCGAATCAAACTGAAGACCTAAAAATGTTATTGACAATAATTGCAACAAAGAAATATTCGATCAGACACGATTGAATTCTAATTCAACAATGTTATTTAAACGCTATTATTTTACAGTTATTTCATTTATGAAATTTCATTTAATGAAAACCTTAAAATGAAATGGTAACAAATTAATCAGAAAAAGACACAAATGCGTAGAAAACATAACAGAAGAAGAGAGACGCGCTACGAATGCAAGAAATCTAATGGATTATATATCGATCCACTTTTCCAATTGTACCACATTTTCCCAAATTATTAGATTTTATACACAGATATTAGATTCCTAGATTGTTATTATGAAATAAAGCTCAAAGTTCAAACAATTCAGTGCAGGATACGATCGAAATAAATAATATTGGTTTAACGTAATGCAATTTAGTATTTCGATTATTTCAATATGCTTTCTGAGAAATGCCGACGAAAAGTTTCACCGTTTTCAGTATAGGTCGAGATTGAAGTTACCATACGCTACGTGCGGTAGGTATCAAAGTTTACTTTGGCCAAGGGATTAAACAAAACTGTTTTAACTGACAATGAGATTTCGAGACCTCGTTGTAAATTCTCTAAATGGTTTAGGAAACTCGAGGGACGCAAAAGAACGAGTGAAAACTTCTACTTTGATAAGTCAACATCGAAGAACACGTCTACGTCACAAACTTAACAAAAGGAATAAGAAAACCAAGGCATAAAAACAGAAGAACAAAAGACAAAATTATAAGCAACAAGATATCTGAGGAGTAATCCTAAGTTGTAGTAAACATGAAATCTCGATTCTCAGAATAATTTTCGCTTTCTCTTCGTCAAGTATCGTATCATGTCGGATGAATCGCCAGAAAGAAGAGAAGCTATTAATTTTCAAAACTGTCAAGTTAGCTATAACGAGAGGAGGTTTCTTTGAAAGAAACAAAATCTTAACGAACGTGACTGGTTCTCTTCAAACGTGTTTCAAAGATACGACGACGAGGAGGCTAACCATTCGACTGGCTCGCGATCAGCTGATTAAATCCTCGATGCCAGGAGGCGTTGTTCTTTTGTGCGCGTCAAATGGATTGTAAAATTCAATTTAACGCCGACCGAGTAACAGAAGATATCTCGCTGCGCCTTGTTCAATGGCAGCGAGAAACATCGCGCCGTCGTTTTATTTATATTCGTTCGGTCGTTTATTAATTGGACGCGGGGTCCGGTTTTTCTCCGATCCGTTGGCCGATTGGCCGCGGCCGCGAGCATGACAGCGAGAAAACAAACGACCTGCGATTTTCGCTACGTCAGTTCGCGTCCCCCTCTGTCTCGGCTCTCTGTTTTTCGAGAAAAACACGACCGATCCGTGGCTTGTGCCCGGAATTAACGATCGTGTTGTCTTCGATTTCGTAAAGTGGAAAGATGGAAAACCGACGAGAGTGCTCTCTCTCGTTCGTAAATCACTGTGTTTGCCCGTGTTTGCCTGTGTTTGACCGTTTTATTTGAAGTTGTCATTTTTTTTCTTCCTTTCTTTTTTTCCGAGGATTTATTTCTAGCAACAAAGACGCGGAAAAAACGACACAATTTGCGGTCGTCGAGAGATTGTTTCGACTGTTCCAGTTATTGGAACATCGTGCTTGAAGTTGGATACTCGAAACAGAACGTGCTTAGCGCATTCTGAAGCGACAATCAATCGTCCATTTAGATAATCCGTCCGTTCACCAAAATGTTCACCGTTCTGATTATAGCGATCTCTCTTAAGAGGCCTGCCTGTCTCTAGATTTGTTGGAAATTCGTGATTGTCCTATTAACCACGTTTTGAATCAGATTGTTGTTACCACACATAACTGCTCCGACTATATTCAAGCATTAATTATCGCGTACTTTCCTGCAATGTTTCATCGACAATCATAGGAAAATAATTCTTTCGAAATTTCCGTGAGATTAAATCGATGAGATCAAAACAAAAAAGAAGAAAAGAAAGAAAGAGAGGAAGATAACAGAGGACCTTCTTCTTTTTCGGCGGAAAATTTATGCCCACATTAGAGGTGCCACTTACATTACCCTTGTCCACAGGTGGAATTTCTTACGTGCTTTTGTGTCCCCCGTATGAGTCATCAACACATCCTAGTCCACGCGCTTACGTAATCATGTTCACCAACACACACTTCTCACTTACGATGCTGCGTTATCTAGTGTTCTATACCGTGATAAGGAACACGGAGCGGAGATAGCTTCGTAAGCTGGAAGCTTAATTTGAGCAACGCTATCCTGACCATTGTGTAATACATGCACTGTAATACATTACGAGATGCACGCAGATGTACACTTTCTAAGATGTAGAAAGGTTTGACAATTGCTTAGCCGTTTCAGTTCCACGTGGCTATGGCGAAAAGTTAAGTTAAACGAATTAAATTATCAAACGAACAACGCAATAATACCAACATGGTAAATTGTTAAATTATTTTGAACAAGTCGTGACTGTTTCATCTACGTAAGAATGCATAATATTATAACAGTTGTTTGCGATATGTTTGAAAACGTTGGAACACGAAACTGACTGAGATTTAGAAGCCTCTATGTTCGAGGGGTGCAAAAAATGTGTAAAAACTGAAGAGAACTTTCATTCGTCGTAAGCTTAACAAGAAGAATAGATAACAGAAGATTAAAAAACAGGAACATAAGGAAACCTGCGCTCGGAGATCAACGTGTTAACGGTGCAAGCGTACGATGTATGTGTCTTGGTCCGAAATCTCGAGGGAACGTTAAGGCGAAGTGTTTCGATTGCGTCTGCCCTGAGCAGTTATTTATCGATCAGAAAGAAGAGGCGAACGAGGTGAAACTTACGCAGCCGATGTAAAAGTGGCCACTCGGACTAATTTGCCGCGATTTCGGGATTAGGGGGCCTAATCCCTTTAATTCCCGTTTACGAGGCGGCCGTGCAGCTGGCGCGAAAGGAAGACTCGACGAACGACAAGGGGTTGAAAAATTGAACGCGCCTCAATTCGAGTTGAGCGTGCGCCGCATCCGTTCATCCAAGCCGAGTCGAAGCTTCCGTTTCCCGAGCAAGCCTCTTGTGTCTTTTTCGTCGCGACGTGACGCTCTCCTCCCTTGTTCTCGTTAATTCTTTAACGCGCGACGAACGTCAGAAGCGGTCGCGCGTCGTTCCCTTTGCTCGTCGCAACAATAAAATATGAAACAGTTTGCCGCGTACTTGCTCGTGCGACGCGAGCGTAATTTTTGAGAGTAAAGTGACAAATATAATTGTTGTTCTTCCACCATAATTGGGATACAGCTCTTCCGCGGAGTTTTTAATGTAAATGGTTGCGTTATCACCTTCGAGAGATGATTGGAAATTCATTTTTCTGGGGGAAAGATGCAAAACGTTTCATCTCGGAAACAAAAACTATAACGAAAGTAAAACTAAAAGTGATTTTAGCGGGGGTAACTCAGAAAATCGGGCCTCTTCAGGTGCAACGCTGATGCAACGAAAATTAGCGATTGGTTGATTTGGGTCACGTGATTCTAGAGGAGGCGTGGGGTAGACATCGAGTAGAAATGGCGTTGTCTGGTACTGTAATTTGTTTTGTATCGATTCAAAAGTTTTGCATATCAGTAAAATTTTATGGCAAAAAAGTCTTCATTTTCTAACAGTCAAGACAGTTGTTTCTGGGCCTTTCAGTGAGACGAATCGTACTGGGGTACAATCGTGCAGTTTTTGTCAAACAACTTGCTTGTTTTATCGATGATCGACGCGAGGGGAGAACAAAGCGGCGAGAAACGTCACTGAAAAACAGTCCCTCTTTTTCCCTCTTTTTTTTCGGCCGCGAACGCGAGCCGAGCACCGCGATTGAATTAACGCGCCGTAAATCCGGCGAATTAAACGGCAAAGTGGGAAAGAATACGACGTTTCACGGCGCGATAAAATTAAAAGTGGAGACCAGTGGGCGAGCGCAAAAATAATATCTAGTCGGCCGGCCATGCCACTTCCTGGGTTAATTGCTCTCGACCCTTTTCGGTCGCGAGCAACCTAGCGATTCTCTTTGAAAAACGCTCGATAACTCTTCCCTCGCCGAGGGCTCCGAGAATTTTCACAAAAGAAAACAAATACGCTTCCCGATCGATATCCTCCCTCCCCCCACCCGTGGCGTCGTTTCCGCGTGAACTGCCGGCAAACCGCCAGGAATTTAGCGCGATCCCGTGATCTAATTTATTTATCGTATACCCTCCAAAGAGTTTCTGGCTGGACGCCGTTCAATCAACTGTTAAATCAATTCCATTGACTACCAGTGACTGTTGGAGCCACGGTGGTTGAACAAGCTTCGGAATTAGCAGAGAAAAGTCGAAAGAATATCTCTCGCGTGATAACGCAAGTTTAGTTTAAAGTCTTGAAGCTCTGTCACTGAAAAATGGAGATTGAACACGTGCTGTGTACTCCGACGCGTCTTTACGTTTCTAAAACTTTAAACTCGTGTAAAAGTGTGAAATTCTCTTCGATCGTTTATTAAAAAAAATAATTTGCACGAGTGAAATATTTATTAGCTCTCTGTCCGTGTATCGCTGCATAACTTTTTCTGCGAAAGATAAATGATACGATGGCTCATAAGAGAGTATATATGCAGAACGAAGGACTGTTTACGCGGACGTACGCACGAGTACGTCGGATATTATCCGTCAGTCTGGACGTGAAAAGGTTTCCCGAGATGACAAAGTGACCAGAACGTTTGGAAAATAAAGATACGAACGAACGTGCTTCAGATCGAGTGGCCGGCGGCTGAAACTACGTGTATACAGATGTATTGGTGCGGGTGGGTGAGAGTGTTTTTGAATCGCCGGTGACAGTCATACGTTGGAGAGCAAGCGTTTAGACGGACTGCGAGACAAAAGGGAGTGTTGCAAAAGGGATAAACGCAAAAAGAACAATCGCTCTGCTTTGTATCGCTCTGTTATCAAAAAGATTCGCTGTGTGGATTCACTGCGTTATCGCCGAGACTTTCGTTTGAAAAATTTCGCGATATGAAAAGGGTGCGATTAATCTCGCGATTCGTTGATCTTATTTAAATTACACGATACATCAAGCGACGTACACTACCGGTTATAAATATCACAACATCCCAAAATATAAATATTCCGAAAGAGATTTTGACAAATTTTACTCGATACGATCAATACGCGTAAAGGTCCGTTTATACTGTCGACGAGTGGTGCGCGAAACGAATATATTATCGAAGCTGGCATCGATAGTGTTCCGTCACTGTTATTATTTCTAATCATTTCGAAACATTAATTCCGCAGCCTCGTGCTCGACTTGTTGCCAACGAGTTTTCAATAAGCCAGTCCTCGGCGTTCACACTGTTGAAAAGTGACAATTAAACAAACTACTTTGTATCGCGATTTAACAAAGAATTCTCTTTCTATTTTGGTCTGACTTTGATCCGAATTGGATAGACACTGCGTCTCATTTTTCATCTCCTTCTCGTATCTGATTCTCTTCCCCCGGTGCTGAATCCCCGAAAAAAAGTGAAAAATATTATTTATAATGTAAGTTATTATATAACATTATTTATAATATAAATTGAAAGTGAAAAATATTCGTTGACGCGTGATTTTTTTCGTGACGATGAAAATCGCAGGTACAGAGCAACGCTGGGACATTATCGACGCTTCAGTTCGCTCAAAGCGAAACAAAATTACGGAATAATGTTACGAAATAAGGACAACGGAAAGCGCTCGATTTATTTATATCGAATTTCAGCCAGTGGCACCTGTCGCCAGCAGCACTTTTTTAATAAGTCTTTTTTAATAAATCCAGCCCGATTCGTCTGAAACTGTCAAACCCGCGCAAATCGACCAGTAACGCGCAGACCTCTTTGCCAGATGTGCATTTGGCAGGATCGAAAACGCGCTGCTATTTACCAAGCCTGGCAGAAATTAAAGTGCTACGTGTTCTTCCTGGCTCTGGCGAACGACACGCGGCTGTTTGGCCTCAAACATCGGCCTCAAGTTCGGTTGCTACAGGGAAATGCATCCCAAACGCGAGTTACGGTACCGGAGCTCCGAACATGTATCAACCGCTGTACAGGAAGCCGGTCAGGTTAATGAAACAGAACAGAAAGTGGCCGCTAATGAAAACACAACGGGGCTGAAACGGATCGTTTCCGGGGGAAATTTAAAGTTCGCGAACGGGCAGCGTCTGACAGCGGTCAGATATTACGGTCAGATCGTTGTCGATTTCAATTTCCCGCTGCGAACTTCCTGGGCCCTCTTGGTTTAATTAATTGGCTGCTAATAAAATGAAGCCATTTGTCGTCGCCTCGCCGACAAGAGCCGAGAGTTGACGCGAGTAAATTGCAGATAGATGCAGATTCTGCGCGACGATTATCGATAACACCCCTTTTAAACCTCTTCTTTTCACGTGAAAGTGAATTTTCACACTTGAGTTCCGATTTTTCAACGATGATCTCTCGATAATATTATATTTACTAAAGCTACTATTATTTGCTATACTATTATTTACTAAAACGTAAAGTTTTTAGAATTAATTACAACTATGTTCATGTCACATTGTAATTAAAATGTAATATATAACATATGTATGATACTTGAGTTTCGACTTTATTAAAAAGAACTTTTCAAGAATAAACTGAAGACTACTAAAACGTAAAGTTTTTAGAATTAATTACAACTATGTTTGTAATTAAAATATAATATGTATCGTATTATTATGGTAACCATGTTTGTAAGTATAACGAATACGATGACAGAAATACGATAAAAATTTGGCGAGTTCGAGGGATAAAATATCTTTATTTTCACGAATATCGAGCTAAATTCTACAACAACAAGTCAGTGCAATCCGCGCGAGACATAAGCTCCGTGACTTTCGACTTTGACACGACGTAACAGATTCACGCAAAGGGTTGCGTGATTAATGTCCCCTGCATGTTAATATCCATTGATAGATTGAGAAGTTCCGTATCGCAGCTCTCAAAATAGGATACCGGGAGAAGTTTCAACAAAGATCGACGGTGACGAAGTAAGTCGTGGTGACAGAAATCTGGAATTTACCAGCGAGGAGATTTTAGCGCCTCTTTCGTTATGTTTTCCACATACTAAACACTTGCGTCTTTTTCTGATTAATTTATTACCACATCTTTTCATTTTAAAATTTTCATTAAACAAAATTTCATGACTGAAGTAGCTGTAAAATAATCACGTACAAACAATACACGACCAACGGAAGACGTAATTGTCGAATTAGAATTCATTTACGTCTGTTCCAAGTGAAATTTCCTGCAATTATTGTCAATAACATATTCACGTGAAATAATGTAATTAATAATACATGAAATAACTGTAAAATAATCGTGTTTAATTAGAATTCAGTTACGTCTGATCCAATATTATTTCGTTGCAATTATTGTCAATAATTTGCTGGGCGCCTATAGGCGCCTTCAGTGTGAAGTGAGCAACGTGAAGTGAGCAACGTGAAGTGAGCGTCTATAGGCGCCAAGAGTAGCCAAAAGATTAACAAGAAAAGCGAGATAGAATAACTGACCCCGAAAAATTTCCAAATCCCTGGAGACTTTCGTTTTTAACGCATATCGACGTGTTTTTTTTTCTCTTTTTCTTTAAATATATGTTACGTATTTCCGATTTCGAAAGATTTCCAAATCTTGGAGACTTTCGTTTGGAACAAATATCGGTATCGTTTCGTTACTTTTGCACGTGTTACGTATTTCCCATTTCGAAAGGTAAGAACTAATCAAAAGAAACGTAAAGCGAAAGAATCGGCCGACTGGTGGCTCCGTTTTCACAAAATCGCTCAGCGATATATGTCAGAATGCCTTGTACCTACTTGAAGCTGCGGGTTCCGACTGAAAACCGCAACCGCACGGTCTCGCGCAAATCTGTGTTATCCGTTCGATTAAACAACGCGGAGCGTGGCGTCAAGTCACACTCCGGGTTTCGAGAGTAAACGTGAAACTCGCGTGAAAGAGAGGAAAAAAGGAAACTCAAGGATCTTCGTCTCGCCGTGAGCATCGATGAGACGTCGACTCAACAGGTTATGCGCCTATGAGCCGTTGTTAAACGGCGATCAATTTTCGTTTCCGGCGATCGGATTTCTTCGAACTTCGTCCCGCCGGAATAAATTCCGCGACTCGATTGTGGATTCCAACGCAACGATATGGCAACACGCGTGCGACGTTGCTCCATTTGCTTTCTGTCTGTCGTTCTCCGAACTCGTCAAATGTCGTCAATTTTCCGAATTTTCCGACAGAAATGAAATTTTTCTATCGCTTGAAATCCCAGCTGACAGTTTTGGTTAAACTTTCTCGTAAATGTAGATCTTTCAATTTTTAATTTAAAATTTTGTCCGCTTCCTTCTATAACACTTTCTAGTGAAAAGTTGTGAAAATCCATCCTTTCTCAATCAAAGAATAGATAGATCCAAAATCAGCAAAATTTGTTCACGAGTTACGATTGAAATTAAGCGAATAAAACGATCCCTTTCACCTGTCCAGTCGTTGAACACGTCAGCGAGCAACAATCGCATTCAAGCGTGCAAATTCGCGCTTCTTCTTTTCACGTTCGCGTTTGCATAACGCGAAGCTTGATAAACGGGGATATTATTCCCCGTAAACGGGGCGATAAACGAGCGAGGATGAAAGAGTCGCGTCTCTGATCCCTCTAGAGGATCGCGACGTCTCGCCAAGAAAAACAAAATTATAATAGGAAAGCGACCCGCCAATTATTTCCATCGGCGCTTCAACGTTGGCGCGTTGATCAAATCTTCGAATTTTAAGCTCCGCCGTTCGCGAGATGTTCGCGAACGGGGGCCACGCGAGGGAAAATGTGCAACTTTTGCTCTCTGGATTTACCCTTTCGCGGATTACGTTCACCCTTCTGCGAATCAAATTTACCCTTTCGCCCTTTTGCAAACCAAATTCACTTTGTTAGCGACTGAAAGGCGAACTAATATTATTACTTTTTACCACGCTGTTCGATAACGTACCCCGCTGAGGAAACTTTTTCAACTATTAAATTTCATAAATGCAAGAAATATGCATTTTGGCCTTCGAACCATGAATATGCAGCGAATATTGTTCAATCGTTTTGTTGCAATTATTATTCCTACAGATTCTCGTAATTATTACACGAATATGTACATAAAACCAGCCCGCGTTGCAGCAGCTGAACCGTTGTAGACGAATCTACATACAGGTGTGAATAAATACCCATGGCTATTAAATAATAACAATATTCCATGTGATCTTTTGCTTAAATACATGCAATTATCACGTACATGCGATAAAATTTTTACCTCGAAATAACAACTTTGCGTCGGATTTTATTTTTTTATTGCGGTGGCTTAACAGAGCCAAATTCGTAGAAATTTGATTCGCTAAAGAGTGAATTCGATTTGCAAAAAATGGTTTGGTTCGAGCCCATTCTCGCGAATTTTTTTCAAACGGATCAACGAGTTAGCAAGTTTCCCGAAAAAAATGTTTTCTGCCCGAGGTCTTTCGAAAGTTTTATAACCGCAGAGAAAACTCGCAAATCCGGACGCGTTTTTAACATTTTGCAAATGG
This sequence comes from Melipona bicolor, assembly GCA_030673865.1. NCBI lineage: Eukaryota > Metazoa > Arthropoda > Insecta > Hymenoptera > Apidae > Melipona > Melipona bicolor. Next base: position 2,088,855 of record JAHYIQ010000025.1, on the reverse strand, counting down.
AACGCGACGACCGTGACAAATTTCTAGGCGAGCGGCCGATGGGAGGCATGCATATGAATTCCTGGTGGCTGGCCAGTGAAAACTTGTCGGGCACCCGATATGGAAATCGGTGCCGCGCAAAGTCCGAGGTATCAAATTCGAATTAAGTGCTTGTACCTTGAAACGTATAGGGCAATATGCGCGATTTTAGCAAACGGGCCGTCTCCTGATTTGAAATTCATATTACGTGTTAGCTCGCATTACTCACGTTCTCTCCCACTCACTCTCTCTCTCTCTCTTTTCCTGGTCAAACGACGGGAAACGAGTTACCGATCGTTCTGCGAAATATTCGCAGAGATTTCGATGCACGATCGCGGGGAAATGCAATATCTCACGTGCAAAATGTCGTCTCTCGCTTCGAGTATTTAGTTACGCTACTGCGAATTTGTAACAAGGTAGCACAAGGAAACGCTTGCGAAAACCCAGAAATGATTCTGTCATTGGAAAAAATCGCCAGAACGGTCTGATCATTCGAAGGATTCGTAGTTTTAACGACGCAATTCAAAATTTGGCACTGGTTGCAAGATCGTTGCAGCAACGTTGCATCGGTTGTCTAAATAGCGTATAAATTTTCGATTGTAGACTTTGAGAATGGCGATAGTGATCGCGTCTTCGTTACATAGTGACTCTCTAGGTGTTGTGTGCTATTTTACTGATAGTCACGACGCTTTCTTTTTATCACTGAAAGTGATTTTAGCGAGAGTAACCCAGAAAATCGGGTTACTGCTCTTCAGGTGCAACGCTAATGCAACGAAAATTAGCAATTGGTTGATTTGGGTCACGTGATTCGCGAGGAGGCGTAGCGTAGACCTCGAGTAGGAGTGGCTTTGTCTAATACTGAGCGATCGTGCCTGCAATTTGTTTCGTATCGATTCAAATGTTTTGCAGGAAAAATTTCCAAAAAACCTGCTGGTAAGTCGTTTTCAGCTCACTTTATGGCACAGGTCAGTCCCATAAAGTAATTCTTGCATGTCCCTCACATTACGTTTATTGATCCTGGCAGTAGAAGAGGGCAGAGAAATCCCCTACATATACAAATTTCCCAAAAAAGATCACAGTCGTGGCATCGGTCACGTCGCTATTGTTGAAAATGTCCACCCTCGTGATCAATGTTTGGCATTTCGATCTTTCAAATCGCAAAACCCCAATTTCGCGCGACACCGTAGATTTTTCGTAGATTATAATTACCGTCTATCATGATATAATTCAGCGCGGAGAACGTATTGTCAGGAAAAGTTCGCCACGAATAATTCCTTTTGTCCGAAATTTTCTCCGGTAAACGATGAATCGATTCTTCCCGATTGACGGGGACTAATGGGAGTTTCATGGCGCGGCCAGAGGGAGAAAGAAACCACGGAGGACGATTCTTCTTTCTTCAACAGCGTTTTTCTCGTTGAAATCGATTTGATCGATAAAATCTCGTTAAGATCCTCGCCGACGAAATTTTTCGTCGCATTGCGCACGTTCGCGTAATTTGGAAAAATTTGAAAATTCAAGTGAACGATCTCGAGAAGAGTCCACGTGGATTTCATTTTTTTCAAAGCATGACTCTGCAATCTAAGAACACGAATTTGCAATCGTTATCGATCATCGACGGCGATTAAGTTGTTTGCACAGTGGAGGACAAACGCAGTCGTTGTTTTAATGGTTTTTCTAACGAGATGGCGAGGGAACTAACGGAGGTGGAATAATTATGAAATGAAGTTGTTTGAAAAGACCATTCGAAGCAATATAATTGATACACAAACAGAGGCCGGTGATTCTGAGAACAAGACGGGAAAGTAACGTGATAATCACCGTTTCGTTACCCTCCAGAACTCCCGCTTCTTTCCGAATATTAATTCTATCAACGCTGGGTAAAAGAATAACAAAGTTGTGAAAAGGTAGAGTAATTAAGGCCGCCTAAAGAGTAAAACAGTTAAATCGCGGCAAGTGCTTGGCATCGTTCGAATGTTATTTAAACAGCTACGATTGGGTTGTTGGAGACAAAGGATCGCAACCCTATTACGCCACACAATGCAGTACATCTCGCTCTTTAAAGAGAAAATTGCGTTAATAATCGATTTCGTTATGTTCATTATCCAATCCAGTTCGCTAGTTTCGTTACACGGCGTAGCTTTGTACATGTAATAATCCGTTTTAATCCATAATTTCATATAAAAATTTTCGTCGGACAATGTAGCACTTTTTTTCTTTATAGTTTCGCAATTTTCGCAATGATCCTTCTCCGATTGTTTGACACGGCACAAATTTATACACGCGAATCTGTCTCTGAGACGCGACAAACTTCTTTTAATTTCCACGACGGAAAATACGAAACCGCACGGCTGAAATGTAAGAGCGCTGATTAATACCGCATCGCAAAAGTCGGCTTTGGTATTTTAATTAAACCGGTCCACGAATTAATTCAGCAGGCATCGCAGCGCGAACAGGCACAGAAGCGGAAGAGGAAGTTGGCGAAGCTCGTCGATCGTTCGAAGGCCGATAGCTACGTGTAACAATTCCCGAGCACACGCACGCGAGCACGCACGATGGGACGCGAAAAACATTTCCTCGACGAGTGTGTCAGTATCGTCGGCTGGCCTTCGAATTTTTGTCACACGACGAAGAAACTTCGCCGGCGTTTTCGCGGCTATACGGCAGCGAAACAGAAAGGAGCCCCTCTCGTGCACGTTTATTGCACATTTCCGACCCAATTCCTGGCCCGGCAAGAATTCTAATTTGTGTTACACGCGGCCACGGCAGCTCGTGTTTCTTTGGGAACGATCTCGGCTGACTTTATTGCGTTCAAATGGTTTCTGCGGACGAGCAACGAGTTCCCCGTCAACGCCGGACGATCTTCTGAGCAAACGCGAAACGTCCCGTCGATCACGACGATTCCCCTAATTCGGAGAAAATGTAAACTTTGCCCTAATAAACGAGAACAGCGTTGACAGGTGCGGGAAGTTTTCCTGTTCCTTCGAGGAAAAGTAGCCAGAGTTTGAAAGAAACGATAGGGATTTTAGGAATTGCGATGTGAAACTGCAGTTCCTATAACGACTTTATTAGGTGAACGACGTAACTTACGCTTTGGTAGACAGGTAGAAAACTTTGAGTAAACGACTTGAAAATTTTTGAATACCTGGTAGTGCAATACGGTGAGTGATTCGAGAAGTTTATAGTTTATATAGGACAACACTTTTTTATTTTGTCCTGTAACTATTAATCCTACGTTCAGTTTGACACTATATTCAAATGTCATTTGTAATTTGAAGAAGTTTGTAGTTGTATCTTCATATGTGACATATTCGTTCGATAGATAAAACAGTAAATTCTATCTTGATAAAGTGGCAAATTAATAGATAGTGGCTTTGAGGAAAATGTTGACAACACTTTTACTTTTATTGTCCTATAACTATTAATCCAACGTTCAGTTTGATATTACATTCAAATGTCATTTGCAGTTTGGAGAAGTTTATAGTTATATCTTCATATGTGGCACATTCTCTCAATAGATAAAACAGTAAATTCCATCTTGATAAAATGGCAAATTAATAGATAGCTTTGAGGAAAATGTTGACAACACTCTTTTACTTTGTCCTATAGCTATTAATCCTATGTTCAGTTTGATATTACATTCAAATGTCATTTGCAGTTTGGAGAAGTTTATAGTTGTATCTTTATAGAAGTTTATAGTTATATCTTCATTCGTTTGATAGATAAAACAGTAAATTCCATCTTGCTAAAATGGCAAATTAATAGATAGCTGCTTTGAGGAAAATGTTGACAACACTCTTTTACTTTGTCCTATAACTATTAATCCTACGTTCAGTTTGACATTACATTCAAATGTCATTTGCAATTTGGAGAACTTTCAAATTTATAAGAAATTTGTTGCAAAAACGAATCTATCGTTTGGAATATCTATCAATGGATTATCCTTTGTCGTACGAAGATCGATACACGAGAAAAAATTGAATATTATGTAATTTAATTTCCGAGTATTTTGGACAACAACGGTTGAAGTATACGTCATATGCTAAATATAAAGAAGTAAATAGTTAAATTTTACTTTATACGTCAGAATGATGACGTCTGTTGTACGGTTCTGTTCCGATGTGTTGCATCCGTGTAAAGCTTTATGACAAATACCCTTCTTTTTTCGAGTGACAAAAGAGAGACAGACGACTGCAATAAACCCAATTGCAAGAACCTATAAAAAGCCTGGATAAATGTCATGCAGCAATTTCACGAAACTGCCAATAAAAGGAGGAATAATTTCGTACTTGGACATCGCGTCCCAAATATAATTTCATACGTATGAAAAGTTGTCGGAGCAACTCGTTCAACTTTTAACACCACATAATTGGCATTCTTTCAAACATGCACTTTATCAACGAGAAAATGCGCGTGCGTGCTAATTAAACTTCCAACCGATACGAGCTTTGCGAGCGTACGTTCTATGTTAGAAAAAGAGACGATTCGACAGTGGAAATTTAGAAAGAGTCTGAAGTGAAACGCGTTTGCGAATAACTCGTAGGAAAGTCCCGTTTCAATTCCCTTTCTCTGGGAACGGAATAAAAACCAAGGCTTTCCTCTCCGAGGACTTGTTCGTCGAGTTCCACGCCTCACCATCGTCGAATTTCATCACCCTGTGCGAATCACGCACGCACGTACAATTTCCAGACGTTTTGCTTATTGCATCTCCCACGCCCGGGAGTCCGCGCCTTTGGGATGTAATAATTGCGCGCGGGAACTAGAGACGCTGCGAAAGGGAAGAAGACGCGGAAAATTGAATTCTCAAGTTTTATGAAAAATTTATCGAAAGGCGACGCAAACTCGACTGCGTCGGGAGAAGTTGCATAAATTCCCCTTTCTCCTTTCCTCGTCTTGCAGTCAGACTTCCCGGTCCCGCGTTCCGTCGTGTCTGTTTCCGCAACAACTTTCTCGAGCCCCTCGGTTTCCTCGACTCGTCGGTGGAAAAGAGAAAAGAGACTTCGAGAGAACCTAGTTTGTAATATCTGAACATCGTTTGGAAGAGAAAGGAGAAAATAGAAAGAGACAAATACCGATGGATTCGTGAGAATGAGCACGGCGGCCCTCAGGTGCTTGAGGTTCAGGGTCTGGGTGTCCTCCGCGTCCTCGGTCTCCTCTCGCATCAACAGCGACGTGACTTCGAAGGACGACTGCCTGGACCTGCCGCTGTCGCCTCGACCCAGTCTGACGATCCTCGAGCGATCGGTGTCCCTCCTTGCGGCCTGCTCGCCGCAGCTAGCAGCCTTCGAGAGATCCCGCGAGAAAGGACATGCCATGTTGTTGCCCGGTGAACGCAGTTCACAGGTGATCACTGGTCGGAACTCTGTGCGCGTGGTCCTGCGTATGCGTGTGAATCGTTCGATGGTCGCGGGTCGCGTTAAACGAGTACCGGCGGGTTGCGTGGCGTCACTCTCATGTTTGATCGGCGATCAGCTGTGCGGTTGACAGCGCTTTTGCTACTCTTTCTCCTCTCCGATTCTCGGCCTCGCGGCTCGACGGGGCGACGATTCAACGGGACAACGCGCGCGTCCAACGTTTGCTCCTCTCTGCCCTGTCTGGTCCTCGTGTCGACCGGTCCGCTCGCATCGTTGCCCTAGAGCTCGTGCCGGGTCAGGCACCTGCCGCCACTACCGTCCGTCCTCGTGTGCCACACCGCCGTTAACGACGACACTATCATTTCACTAATCGCGAGTGAAATTCACTTAGTTGCCAGTTGCCGTTGCTTGTGGCTGTTTATCGCAGTTGGCTGTTTACCAACCACTGCAACGCTATCGCCACTCAGACGAGCCGGCGTTCTCCCTGTGAGCGAGACAGATGATCCAGCGGATCAGCGTGCGGTTTACACACACTGGCAACCTTTTTCTTCGATTTCAATGACCGCGGACACTCGTCTATCTCTCTCTCTCTCTCTCTTTCTCTATTTTCGTCAGGATCAGACCAGGACACTTTGGAAACAATGAATGAATCGCCGCGACGATCGGTGCGCGCGGCCAGCTTCTTCTCCCAGTTTTCTTTCCTTTCCTCCGCAACTCTCGAGGAAGCCGACGAACGAATAATTTTCACCGACCTGTCGAAAAGCACCGGCTCGAAATTGCTCGATCCGAAACTGGTCGATCGCGCGTGTTCCTGACGTGTCTCGGGCAGCGTGTAATCACGGTGCACGATCGGCCGCCAATTGCGAAAGCACGCTACGTACGGTGGTGTGTCGGAGCGCGTAGCGCCATACTAGTGGCGGATTGACCGAGGCGCAACGAGCAGCGCCGAGTTGGTGAGCGGTGCACGGGGTGCGGTAGGAACTATCGGCGGGGTGAGTCGTCGGGACGCGGAGCTGCGAGGAGCGTCGAGGCGCCACGATGGACGCTGGTGGAAACGCCTGCGCGAATTTTCAGCCCCTCTCGACCTACCGAGAGAGAGAGAGACAGACAGACAGACAGACAGACAGACACAGAGAAAGAGTGAGTGAGAGAGAGAGAGCGAGCGGCTTTTTCTCTTTACTGGCAGCTCTTTCAACCGCAAACGAAAACCTGCTCCCTTTGCCCTACTTGCCTGTCCACCTGCACGCCTCTCTGTCCAACCGCAACTTGCCTCACAGGTGTCTCTCGATCCCTTTTGCTCGCTGTTCCGGCCAGAATTTACGGAAATCCTCCTCGGCTCGACTCTTTCCGCCAGGACACCAGTTCGAAACGTCCGATCGACAGCTCCGACTCCGACCCGTCGATGCAATTCGGGCCGAATCCTACGGCTATGCAACACACGTACTGTGCTTCCAACACACGTACACAACAATGGGAAGCGTGTGTTGGCCTGCGTGCCTTTAGACGGAACTTTGTTAGCGATGGAGAGCTTCCCTGGTAAACAGCGCGAGCTTAACGCCCGAGGCTGGTATCTCGTACCATCGAGAAATTTATCGCCAGCTGGCCCGGTACCCGGCGAACGTGTTCTCCGAGCAGGCAACGAATTTCGTTTCGGCAGTGTTGCACAGCGTGCCAGCGCTCGGTTCTAAGACGGCCCAGTTAATCCCGCAATCCGACGACAGCGACGCGCAGAACAAACGCGCTCTCCAGCTCTCTCGGCGAGCGAGCAATTGAATTTTTCAATGGACAGTTGCAATTTTCCGCGAGTAATAATGGAACGTTGGACGGTCCCCGGCTTGGACCGGCGACTTTGATAACAAACGCAACGTGTCTCTCCTTTTTTCCTGTTTTAATATTTGCCTTGCGCGGCAGCCGTTCCCCCGAGGGGGGAAAAACATTCTTTTTGCACGAGCGTATACGCCTCATCCGTAATATTCTCATTACGTCCGTGTGTTTGAAGTTTTATTACCGACGCGGCGCAAAAACCGGAGACTTGTGCAAACTGCAGGTTCGGAAAAGCTCCCCCAGAGAGGGGTAGGGGGGAGAGGATATTTTACGTCGCGTCCTGCGCGCTTTTTCCACCGACAATATTCCCCGCGTGCAAAAACTGCAGATTTTCCAACTGTGTGCCCTGCCTCATCGATCGAGAAGATGAACCTAATTTTTACCTCGCTTGTCGACACTCAAATTTTCCCTCCTTTGTCCTCCTTCGTTTCGCAAGATTGTCCCAAGGCGTCACAAATATTCAACGCTGGAACTACCGACGACGGAAATACAAATACAAGTTTATAGCCAACAGGAACAAATTTGTAACACAAGCTTCTGTTTGTATCAATAATATTTTACTAAAAATCATTTGAGTATCTAAAAATACGCTATTATACAAATTTACAAATTACACATTTTAGTAAAATTTCTATGAAAAATTCCAAATTGGTCACTTTGACCAATATTTGTTAACTCAACGGCACTCGCCATGAGGACACCAATTTTGATATTAAATCAGATACTCTATTCCGGCATTGTCTGAGAATACACGATCCTCTAATTGTTTCGCAGCGAACGCGTGCAAGTGTACGAATAAGAATACGCAAGGTAACAAAGGACTTGAGAAAATTGAGCCGCGAGAGAGAAAGAATTCGCAGATGCTCCCATGCTTATTTCACGCAGCGAAAAGCGTTCGTGGGATGACGTTTATTCAACGAACGTTGAGGAACCGTTGAATAAGACGTTGAGGAGACACACGCCGAGAGAACTCTCGAATGTAAAGAAATGTACGCGAAAGTAGCGGCTGTTCTTGGAAATGTGGGTCACTGTGCTTCCGCAAGTTTTAATATCCTTGCCCATTATGAGGTTACGCGGACGCCCGTTGCGATATTCTAGTCCTCCCTCGGAGCGTCCTTCCATCCTAGCGGTGATAAAAGGTTGCCGGCTGCAGTTTATAATTGATAATTTCTGCCTCGGCAATTATTAGATATTTTTAAAAATACGCTCGATTGCGGACGTGCTCGAGACGTTTAGCAACTGCCTCGGAAGAGTGAAACGAACGAAACGAAAGAGACATTATTAGCGATCACTTTCCCTCGTCCAGACGTAATCTCTCGGGCAGCCGTTGATTGTCGAAGTACTCGTCGAACTGTCGGCAAGTCGCGAAACCGCGGGACGAGCCCGGGGAAGTAATAACTTTCATCCTCTGCTCCTCCGTCTTCCACAGAGCCTTCCTTCTTTTCTTCCAACTTCCACCCCCGGTTTCGTTTCCTCAAGCACGTGTACTCTCTTTGCATTGTACGCGCTTAACGACGAGGCAGACTCGCGAGCGGCAAGTTCATTTCGCTTGAAAGCAATGTCTTGAAACACGACAGATCCTTTTGTAACTCTAATAACTCGGTTCCGCCCTCGGACGGGGGACGAACCTTTATCCGAAGAAGGAGAAGGGCGCTTCTTTGTGTGTTCGAGACTCTTAACGTTAAATCTCGAGAGGGACGCAGCGAGGCAGAAATAAAGCAAACCCCGTTCTTTTTTTTTTTCTCTCTCTCCAGGAATAAAAATAAACGCGTTTATTACCTCGCCGACAGTTTTTACGGAGAGGAGTTTGAAAATTTCATTGCTGCGATTCGCGGCGCAAATTAGACGACTAATGATTAATCAGATTACGGGCGGGGCTCGATTGTTGTTGGCAGTCGGGAGGTTTATCGTCGAAACATAATTGGCTGGGAACTTTCGCTGGCGCGAGCAACAGCTATTTGACATTTCCGCGCAGCGATAAACATTCTCGTCGCTTTGTGCAAGCTTCCAAGCTCCTAGCCAGTTTATTAATAGAAGCAACTTTATCTTCCCGATAAATAAATATGTATAGACGTGTGCGATTAAGTTTATCAGTCGGTGTTGGTTAATAAATAATGAAACAAAGAATCTTTCGATGCTAGAAGAATTTAATCATCGATCGGAAGTTTTCGTATAGAAGTATGTTTCGTTTCAGTACTAGTATTTTTCATGTTCATTGATAGTAGTCGAGATAGAATTGGAAGACATTGTAAATTCAACTTTCGTCCTAATTTTTCCTCATCAATTGAAGTTTATTCAACAGAAGGAAATGGATAAGTAAATACAGACGTTGCAATTAAATCGGAATTTACTAACGAGTTTTGTTAATAATAAAATGAAAACTCTTTCAATTCGAAATTTTGATCTTTCGTTTCTAAAAAATACATGTTATCACTGAAACTGATTTAAGCGGGGGCAACGCAGAAAATCGGGCCTCTTCAGGTGCAACGCTGATGCAACGAAAATTAGCGATTGGTCGATTTGGGTCACGTGATTCGCGAGGGGGCGTGGCGTAGACCTCGAGTAGGAGTGGCGTTGTCTGGTAATTTGTTTCGTATCGATAAAATTTTATGGCAAAAAAGTCTTCATTTTCTAGTCAGAACAGTTGCTTCAGTGAGACGAATCGTACTGGGGTACAAGTCGTGTAGTTTCTTTTCAAGCTGCAACTAGCTCGCCGTTCGTGGAAGAATTAAAAGGCATTGTTCGCAGTATAAACTTTCCGTCCTCCTAATCTCTCTTTATTTCCACTTGGAAATATTCCATCATCGTTCATTGTCACTCGGTTCTGGCGACGTGCGTTCGTACTTTCGAGGGTAATTTCACGGGGGGCGTGCAATCGAGACCAAAGTTTTCCGAATATATCGCAATTCGTCGGGATTCTTCTCTCGCGGGGAACCGAGAAAATGAAATGTCTCGCGAGGTGGGTGTACCTAATGCTTCAGTACCTCTAATGGAATTCCCCGATGGTCAAACAATTTTCAATAATGCGCGACGAGACACGACCGTGCACATACGCCACGTTCTTCAGTCTGCTTAATATGCTTTTATCCACCCAACGACGTCGAGCAAATTGCACACGATTATTTCCGGCAGTTTTGCAAATTTTCCAGGCTGTTCCTCGATTTGCCGTCGCATCACGCGCAATTTCTCGAAAATGCACGCGTTTCGCGATCTTCGTTGTCGTTGTTTTTCGAAAGGAGAGCTTTCTCTTTCTATCGATTCGCTGGAAGACAACCTCCAAGAATATTCTACCGGCTTTAACTCACCTGGTATCGATCCATAAACGGAACGAAACGCTCCCTTTCTGCAAAGTCACGGAACTGGCTGAAAACGATTCCCAACACGTAGACGCGCGTCCCTTTCCGAAAAGTTGCAGTTCCAAAACAAACTCGGCCCGGGATCTTCGCATGCACAGGGCGCATCACGACGGCGACAAGGAACACGAAACATAGGTCCTCCGTGAGAGGCGAAGGGAAGGGAAGGGAAGGCAGTGCCAGCTCGACGCGACAAATGGATCCCGGATCAGATTCATTGTCTCATCAGGGGAACGTAATTTCTGAAACTTCGTTCGGCGACGAACTCTCTCGGAGTTCCACGCTCCGGGAAACGGCAAACCGGGGCTTTGTTACGAGCGAAATAAACAAACTTGCAGATGGCTGCGAGAATTCTTCGGGCAACAAGGCGCGACGTCTCCGTCGCCTTTCTGTGTCACGTACGTCGCTATATACGTACGCTTGTACTACTCGAGTACCGCGCGCGCCACCAGATCGATGCAGCCTAATTAACGGTCACTAATTTTTTTTCTCTTTCTTCTTGTCCCCCTTCGCTCTTACTCTTTCTCGCTCTACCTACGCCGGTAATCAAGATCCCGCGCTATTATTAGCGAAATTAATTTTAACGCGCGAGTTAAAATTCTCAGAATGCCGGCGGCCAACGTTCGTACTACTTCGCGAATGTGGAAATTTCATCGATTCACGACGATGTTTCCAAACGAGCGTGAATCGACGAATTGGACGGAAAGTTTGGTAACGAAGTGAGTGAAATTCGGTGAATAGATTGATCGTAGCGAGCAGCGAGAAATTGGGAAACTGCGTGCGTTGACAACTTGTAGCTCGCCGACTCCCTAATGCGATTAGTTGGTGAGTTATGGCGAAAACAGAGATTTGCGAGGCCCGGAAAAATCGGACGACAGCAAAGTTTTTACGACTCGTTCGACGTTACGCTCGTCTCGGCAAGTTTGTTCCAGGGCTATCGACCGTACGTCGATGTTAATGGAATTGCGAATGAAGCCTGATGATACAGAGTTTGATGCGAATTTATCCATAGATTACACACATACGCGTCGTGGAAATTTGACAGAATTCACTTTTTGTTTAATGGAACTACGATTAGGATTGAAATTCGACAGTTGACAATGGAGATCCTCGGTTCTGTCAAAGTGAAGTTTTGAAAATCGTCGACGATGAACATTTGTTCAAAACAAAATTATACTTTACAGTTTCACGGTGCTGTTTGTTTGAACGAGAGGAGACTTTCACCCCGGAAAGATATTGCTCTCTGCGATGCCAAATTATCTCTGCTCCGTTTATTATATTCTTCGGTACTTTGGTTGGCTTGTCAAAGTGACGACTCATACGTGATTAATCCCTGCAACAGCATCAATTAAATCGTATTACACGTGTAAAATCTCCGTTATTCAAATATCCATTATCCAGACGTTCCATCCTTGCACGTTCTACCAGGCAAACGTAGCCAAACAGCACGTTGCTTTCATTAGTTCAGTAATGAAATTCCTTAATACCTTACTTAGTGCTTAATGACGCTATAGAGAAAATGTGCAACAGCGACTGTCAGAGACTCAGAAGCGTGAGACGGTTTAGAAAATGACGACGAGAGTACTGCAATAGTACCTGCGGATTAGTTGTATTTAGCTGTTAAATTCGAATATCGTCTGTTGTATTTGTCATTAAAAATACAAAAGTCGAAAGCGCTCGGTTATTGAAAGTATCGACTTTATTCCAGGGCTTGGGTATCAATCCTTTCAATCGCATCGGACGAACGATCGACCGGAAGAACGATAGTGAAATTAATTCAACGTAAAGCTCGGCACTGATGGGGTAAGTCGGGAATAATGGCCCAGTTGCTTCTTTCTTTTCTTTTTCGTGAGAATTGTTACGTCTCAAATATAATCGATATCTGAAACGAAATATACTTCTGCGAGAGTAGATACGTATAAATTTATAACGCTGCAAGCAGAATGTTAAAAAGTAATCGTGGATTTACGAAACAAAAGAAATGGCATTTTATGGTTTTTGCAAGTGAGAAAATTTATTATTTTACGTAGACTTATCTCATTTATGTTAAATATATTTTTTGGTTTGTTTAAAAGACTCATTGTCTTTTAAACTTCATTGTAAAACATAAAACATAAAACTTTTAAAAACATATTTAGCCAGTTAAAAACATATTCAGCTGATTCTTTTTCCTTATTAAATTTATGATCTATCCCCAAGTTTTCAGCCAAATTAAATGCCACACATCTCATTTGCTATTCACGTTGTTGATGCGAAATCTTTTGCAATTTTAAGTGCAATTTTTTCATTTTTGTATTTCATTTCTGAAAAATGATGGAGATGATCTTAAAGTTTTGTTTGAATCCTGTATTGTTAGATTTTCTTTTATACTCAGTTAACGTGATTCCCTGCAGAGATATTTAACTAATTATCGTACGCAATTTCACAATGATCCTAAAAACCGAGTCTTGACAGTTAATGTTGATGACTCACTTTTTCTTTTGCAAAGTCATTACAAAAGTATAACCATAACGCTGAATTTTGGAAAAATGATTACTTTTAGGTAAAAAAAAGAAAAAACGTCAGTAAATTATAGTTTGAAGGAGAAACAGTGTACTCTATTTTTCAAACAAAAACGAACGTGGTCAAGGTACGATATGCCGTTAAAAAGAAGCTAAAAGTTGACATTTGACGACCCGCGTAGCGAGACCGAGCCATCTCGCGAGCCGGCTCTGCTTACCCTGCTTAATTTATTTTTCCAAGTAACGGACGGCTGCGTCTGTTGCGCGCAGAGAGAACGACGCTGGCATTACTTTAACGAGCAAGTTAATATTTTACAAGCGACGCGAATGGAAAGCGCGATGCGTCCGCGGCGCAATAATCTCTCGGGCAGAGTGGAATAGCAGGAACGAAAGGCAGGCAGGCAGAAGGTAAACGGAGAAATTTGCGGCCGACTAAATGACGATATACGAGCATGGACTATTTAATTGCACAATAGAAATCCATTCTGCGAGCTGTATAAACTGGCCCCGAATTGGCTGGTTGCTCGTTTTGTTCTCAAAATCAGGCGTATGCACAACGGGGGATGACTTTGCTGATCACGAGGATCGTGCAACGTTTCGCGACGTGTGAAACGCGTCTCGTGCGAGGATATCGCGCTCGAGCTTGTTCCCGGAATAAAATTATCCCCGGCGCTTTCGTCGGACGTCCGCTTACTTTGCAGACAGCGGACGAAGCGGTCGGCTTTAACTACTCAAGCCTGTAGCTACTCTCGCGTAGTGCTCTAATTTTTCAAAAGTCGCAACTACGAAGAATCCATTTCTGCCAGAGTGAAATTTTACTCCCGGCCGTAATCCCTTTGTTCGTGGAATTTATTCGAACGTTCGCTCGCGTTACAATCCAGCGGATTTACAATTAAACTGGAATTCAATTCAATTCGAACGAGAACCTTGTTTGGACGTTGCACGTGACGCTTGTGTTGTTTAGCAGATGTGTTTGGACAGCACGTACACGCGATGAACTTCTTTTTAGTAGTGTGGGATGTCTCGTTATTCGGAATTTCTTAATGTGTTGCCTATGAGCGAAGCACGAAACAAAAAACTTGGGATTATTTGTCTAGAATTGCCGACATTGATTAAAGAATAAAATTGAAACATTGAGAAACGTTGAAGTCGGAAAAAGAAACTTTATAATACAATACAAGAGTACACAAGCTTTTATTTTAGGAAAAATTATTTAATAAATCTTTGAAAATATGGTGTCTTACGTCTATAAAATATATAAATTGGTTATTTTGATCACTTTGGTAGGTCTAGTGTTGAGACGTAAAATATGAGCGTATGTGGTTGTGTATGAGTGTGTATGAGTATGTATGAGTGTGTGAAGACAGAGTATGTATGAGTATGTATGAGTGTTTGAAGGTAAGATTTTCATGACGTCGGCCTAATAATGAAAGTCATAGAGAGAACTTAATAGCTACTGCATCTGAAGAAAGTTTTTGAAAAAAATATTCTCACTGGTTATCGGTCTTTTGGATACCATTCACGTTAGGCAGAAAGTCATTTTCGCATCATCGCAATTAGCAAAAATATTTAGGTGGTCCCTTTTAAATGGACCACCGTGCATATGTACGTGTCGTTACATGGTCGTATTTCCTAAACTCGATGTAAACAGCGCGGCCGCCCAGTTTCGATTCATTCAAAATTTATCGGTAGGCGGACTCGCGTGCACCGACAGCAAATTGGAAAGTACACGAATCACGTGCCGCCATTTTGATAACAGCGTTCGGGACCGAAACTTACGGGGAGCTTGTGCATGCCGTTCGAACATTCCCAGGGCACTTGACTTCCCGTTTCACTGCGTGTCACGTACTAGTTGAGTTTAGCACCAACCGGTCTTAGAATGACTGATTTCAAAATTTAATTTCAAATTATACGTCCCTCGTTCATTTAAAATTCTTATATTGTAAAAATTCTTATATTATCTGATTAATCGATCTTCAATTTTTCTTTTCCTTTTCACCTCGCTTCTATCGGAGCTCTATCTCTCCGGCGCGATAGGAAACGAGCTTTCGAGCCGGTTGAGAAAAGCGGCGAATTTCCAAATTCTAATGGATACAAACGATCGAAATTACGGTGGAAAGTCGGTGTCGGTGTTTCCGCCTCCACGTGTGTCCGCGATTAATGAAAATTGCAACGGGAATTCGTCGCAATAACCGCCACCGTCACAAAGAAATATCGAATACGGGGGCACACTCTACGTTCCAATTATTGCCGGCAGTTATTCCTCATCAAACGAAACTATGCGTTCAAATGTAGGCGCAGACACGCGTGGTAGGTGAAAATAATACAAATACAGGTTTCTTTTAACCTACCTGGTTTAAATTGAATATAAATAGAGTTTATTAATTTAGGAACTAACAGATACTGAAAAGTCTCGCTACTTGTTATAATACTCTCTAGATCTATACGTCTCGCTACCCTCTATCTGATTCCTTCACAATATGCACTCTCGAAAGCTTCATTCTTCGCACACAGAGACACAAAATCACACTCTCGTATTTTAAGTCTTAAAACTTAAAACTAGACAAATCCAGCTTTCGTTCGCATCAGACACTCAGCAAGTGACGATTGTCTTGCTCTTAGACCGCACAGGACCAACTACCGAGCAATTTCCCAAGCCTCCTCACCCCACAGTACATCTCGAATTAAACGCAAGTGTCCCGTGAACTCAGTCTCGCAACTGCGTTGCTGTTTACCCGAAAGTAACGAAATGAAAAAGCATCGAATTCGCGGAGAAACCGCGCGTAAACTGTCATCAAGCATCGGTGACGAGCGGGCTGAAGAAATTCTGGTCTGGAACGCGCACGGGATACCCAACCCGGAGCAATTGCAGGGTTTTTTCGCGCGGCGTTCTCGCCCGGGGAAATTAACTCGTTGGGTTAGGAGGAGGAGAGCTCGAAACCGTAATCAGCTACATTCCGAAGCTGGGGAGAGCTCCATTTCCGGTGGCCAGGCCGCCTTCTTTCAGTCGGGAATCGTCGGTCTTGCGTGCAAACGCCTCCGCGCTTCAATCGCGAAACAACAGTCGCACGCGAGGATGCTCAAAGAAAGGGAGAGATTAAAGGAGAGAGAGATAGCCAGAAGGCTCTCGACAGGAACGTTCGAACGCACGTGACGCGTCGGAACTTTGAGTCCCGAGAGCTTGAATCGGCCGCGAGACCCGCTCGGCGAAACTTCCGCTCGAATTCTGCTCGTGACACTCGACAATGGAGTCTCGTTGCGTTTCAGCCTGCGCGCCTCCATACAGCCGTATGGAAATTCGACGACAGTTTCATCCGGCAATGAATCAAGCCTCGTTTTACGCCGGCGAGAAACTTAAATAACGGACAATAGCTGGCGATGCTCCAAGAGGCGGGAGGCAATAGGCAACGTTTAATTTTCAGCTCGTCCGATCGGTAATGAACGCTGAACAGCTGCAGTATCGAGGATTGTTGCTCCGAATTAAGTAACTCTATGGCGTACAATGGAACGATTCAGTCCAGGTTAGCTAGCCACCGTGGAAGCCATTTAAATCGAACGAACGCACGTACGTACCCGGCCTGTTTCATACTGTTTTCCTTAAAAAGTTGATTCCGCCCGCTCGGGTAAGCCAGGATGGATAAACTGGATGTCTCGACTGTACCGCGCACGCTGTACGTTGACCACTACTTAAGCTCGGCCGTGATTTACCTTTCCCTCTTTAATCTTCGCCGGTTTGTATTACATTCGGCCGTGATTTACCTTTCCCTCTTTAGAATCCACCGGTTTTTGAGAGCACGCGAGTGGACGTAACAGTGTTTGCGCAGCAAACGTGTGAAAAAATATTTAAAAGAGGCTGTGTTTGGCACGAAAGCCACAATGTTCGGACGAATCAACGTACATTACTCAAATAGCGATTTAAATAAAGGAACGACGAAAGTAGCGCGACAGAACATTTTGACGTTGCTTCCAAACAACATAAACCCTCAACACACGCTTTCGGCTCGTCACGTACGCCTGACTTTTTTTCGCAATTCAGCAATAATTATCGGCCGAAATGTGACTTTTGTGATCGGTATTTTCACAAAAATGATTTCAGGCCTTGAATTCAATGTTCATGTTCTAAAACAGAGCCTGAGTGCCTTTGTCTCTACTGCATGGGTCTCTCCACTTGCTTGGTAAGGAAATCAACAGACTGAGAGAGTGGGGCTGATGCGAGTAGTGGGGAGATCGATGCAGTGGAGGGGGTAGCGCGAGCCGCCAGTTAGCCACCTCTGTTCTAATACACTGGAAACTATTCCGTTGCTTGCGAGGTACTGCTTATTTGGTTATTGACATAGAAAGAAACCCAAAATTAACTGAGTTTATGGAGGACCTGTTTGCAAATTCTCTAAATTATCTATACAATTGAGGGATGTAAAAGATGTAAGAATTATCAATAAATATAGTGGTTATTAGTAGTATAATTATCCTACAAACGATTGCGTAAATATTGTCGATGGTGAGCAGTAAAATCTGCGTACGATACGTACCGGCGGCAACTTAGAGACAATAAACGAGAAAAATATGCGACCATCAGTGTTAAGAATATAAACCTTTGCTAGTCGAGTAGCCAACATCGAAAAAATCAATGGATACAAGCTTTTCAGTTTAGGTGATTGCGCCATGTGTGTAATAATCAGGAGCAATCCCACTACTTCTTAAAGCTGCGATAATAGCTGACATAAATGTAATCTGAAAAATAAAAACTCAGTCACTCTTTAAGTCTTTGCACTCAAAATTACTTTTCAATTATTTTTCTTCTTTTTTGCAATTTAAAAATAAGAGTTCCTGTGATAAAAATTGATGTTGTGTCACACTTGACAAAAGCAAACCTAACAAAACCTTAAACTTGCATCTTCGTTCTGTTTGATCACTCTTGTCGCACAGTTTTTTTTTCTTTTTTTTTGAGGAACTCGACCAGATTCGCACCGTGACACCTGAACGCAGCAGTCCACGAACGTTTATTTGCAAAGTGGCTGTGACGTATGTATCTGAATTCTGCCCAATCAAACTGGACGCTCGTTGACTCGGCAGGGCACGTCTCGAGCCACTTCGACCCACTCTGATTCTAATCTGCCACGATTCCGGCAACTTTCCGCCAATCTAACAGCTGCGTCGTCTGTGCACTTCCAGGAATTGCGCTGATTAGCTTCGACCTTGTCGAGCCGACCTCTGATAAATCTGAACCGAGTTCCAGATTCTCCTTGCCAGCGAAGCCTCGTCGAAGAGACAGCGATTTATCGAAAAATCGTTTTAACGCGTCTCTTGACTCTCGTTCGAGTTCATATTTCGAGCTCCGGTGTTTGTTTGTTTAAATCGGAGCATCGATGCAACAGAAGTAATTGGATATGGAGAAGAAAAATATTGGATCAGCGTAGTAGTGCGCGTGTAAATACTTTTTTCATAGGTTAAAAACTTAGATTCTTGACTATATATATTGTTTCATTCGTCGTGTCTAGTATCAGTGACTCGTAGTCTCTGTATTTTTAGTTACATCTTCTCTTCAATTCGTTCGTAATCGCAAGAACTGCAACGATTGCTCCGAGAAATGTCTACAAAAGAGTTTGAAACGACTTAAAAGTTTTAAGTGACGTTCAAAGGAGTCTACGAAAGGTCTATAGAAAGGCGATTATCATTTTATCTCGCCGCTTTCTTGCATCTCTTTCCAATGCGAGTCGAAGAAATATGTAAATTGATCTCTCGAGAATTTGTATAATTGTCACTGCATTATACGGAAAAGTAGCTTCGAGCAGATCATCGATATTCTTTATATAAATTTGATTAGAATGAACGTGTACATATGAACAGCGACAGTGAAACCGCGATAATATTAATAAATCACCGAGCAAGGGAAATTTATTTGCTCCTCAAACGACTATGTCGACAAAGTTTCATCATTTTCTTCTCAGTGATTTAGATTTTGTTCAATACCTTTCCAATTTTTTTTTTCACTCTTGGGCCTTTCAATTTCATTTCTCTTTTTCCCACGGAATTTCTCCGAAATAATCTGATTTGCTCCTGTTCAGACACCTGCCTTATTCGAGTCAGCGGAAGCTTAACTCGACTAACATGGATCTTCCTCCATTCAAACAACCGCGCTTCTCGCTTCGTTCGTCTTATTCGGATCCCTTTAGTTCGTTTGACTTACTCTTGCCAGAAGTTGAATAACGCCCCACGCTCATAACCTACTTTCCTCTTTCGTTCGTTTTCATAATCGTAACGTGTCAACAGAAGCGATCGTAAATTGTGGATTAATTGAATAAAGTTTCGTTTAAGTCTAGCTCACCGTAATTGTCTGTTCAAACGTAATATAACCCACAATGTAGTCGTATTGTAATTTCTTTTAATTTCGCGAGGAAATTACTAATTACCAGGCAGAAAAAATACTGAGCCAATTTTTAGAATATTCTTCCGCAGTAACGGTTTTAAAATTAAAAAAGAAGCGAAACTTCGTAACGAAAGTTAACTGAATATTACGATCTTTAATGAGCAATATTACGTTCGTCGTTAATGAATTAATATTAAAAAAAACTGCACGACTCGTACCCCAGTACGATTCGTCTCACTTTTTTGCCATAAAATTTTATTGATATGCAAACATTTTATTCACAAAATAAATTGCAAGCCAGACAACGCCACTCCTAGTCGAGGTCTACGCCACGCCCCCTCGCGAATCACGTGACCGAAATCAACCAATCGCTAATTTTCGTTGCATCAGCGTTGCACCTGAAGAGGTCCGATTTTCTGGGTTACCCCCGCTAAAACTTTCAGTGATAAAATTGGAACTGGAACTTTTCGCAAGTGAATTAGACAGCTTTGCTGAAAAACGTAAAGTCAATCACCGTCGGAGTGCCGGGAAATCCAATCGCAAAGTTCGACATATTTCAGTTCGCGTTATACTTTCATTGTACGAATTAATTAATATCGTTTTTTACGCGGGAGAAAAATCTGCAGTTCGCCTCTCCATTCGTCGAGTACGGATTTCAAAACTAATCGCGTGAAACCGATCCTTCTCCAACCTCTGAATCCTGAAACCGAAAAGCGCGACGAGTACGATTTGAATTGCCGAACACCGGGCGCAAAGTAGGGAACCAAGTTAATCCAAGTTGAAATGGAATCGGTGCGAGTTACTACGGATTTTCGGGATGCGAAACGGAATCGATGTTTTTCATTATAACAGGGATTAAAGGCGAAACAGAGTTATGAGCGATCCTAGAAATTGAACGAGACTGCGAACTTGGTTGCGAAGCAGTCCTTGCTGAAATTGAAATGAGTTTTGCCGCGCGTTGAGGTTGCTTCGATCTACTTCGCGTGTTTCGATAGTAGATTCAGAAACTGCTAGACAGACGGCTGAATGCAGTAGAGGACTTCAGTTTCGAGGAACTTCGTTTCGAATGTAAAGGTGTAACCTACAGTGAAATGTCGATTGATTCGATTTTCAATGATCCAACGTGCAAGATAAATCGTCCAATTATGTATATTTTTCATTCTAGTGTCTAGATAAACTGCTTACGTAAAGATTCTATGTGTACTAGAAGAAAAAGAGTGGCGGTGAAATTAAGTAACATTGAAGGTTTAAAAAAAAGGCGAAAATTGACGTCTAATTTAGCGATAGAATACGATGTTAGAAAATTTACAATTAGCAATGTTAAAAATATGAATGTGAATCGCTATTAATGTTATTATTAATATTAATTAATGTTTATTGTTACTATTATTATTAATATTAATATTTCAAAATTGGATACTAAGAGGAATTCTCGTCTCTATAGAAGTTTGAAAATAGCAAATGAAGATGAATTAGATCGAGCTGTGTACGTGAAAATGGATCTTGCATCAGTTCAAGAGAAAGCTCTTAAATTATATGTCAGATTAACAGATAATGGTTTAGATTAAGAGATAAGTTTTGATGCATCTACTGACGATTCTTCTATGCAATAAACATCCATGTTTAAAAACTGTTTAATCTCTAGTTGATTCGCGGCATGATCGCGAATCTAGTTCTTTCAGACGGATTAGCAAACGGATTTGCCTCCCAATTAGTTCGTATAATCGACGTGCCACTCGTATCTCCATGGTAACCTTTATATATTGATTGTCACGGTCGTCACTATTGACAAATATATTGCATCCTCGTAATTACGTGCAGCGTGATTGCTAACTCGGGGTTGATTAAAAATGCAACTGTTTGTTGTCCGTTTTCGCGTGCGCGTATCAACAGAAAAAGATCCGGGAGGATGAAAAAAGAAAAAAAAAAAAGGAAAAGAGATTAAAACAAACGTCTTCAGTGAAATTAAAAATACGTTTAAAATGCTAAAAACGATCCAGTGCGGAAGAGTCTTCCTAACGAATCTTCCTTTTCTACGCGTAATCCTTTATTTTGCGGCTTAATTCGCTAATCCAGGAGGAAGACAGCTTCGCCTGGTAAAACCGCGAAGCTTCAAGCTGCGCTCGTCGAAGGAATTTCACTTCGCGTTTATTCAATTTCCAACTCGTACACTTGTCACGCGATCGTGAAGTACGATCTCTGGACGCGGTCTCGTCGTACGTAAACGAAGTTCGTGAACATTAAATTGCGAGCGCGTCTCGATGCTTCGGGATAGCGAAGCGAACCGCAGCAGCCGCAGAGGCAACCCACACGCGACATTTCTAGACCAAACTACGTGACGCGAGTGAACACATACGTCAGATAATAAGCTAAGAGAAATTCCGATGCCGGACGAAAGGAGGAAACGGAAGGTCTTCCTGGCAAGAGATTCGAATAAAATATCTTTGCTCGGCAAAGATTCCCTCTAATGAGCTGCGTGTTCGGTGTGTCATTTCGTGGCAACAGGTTTGGCATCCCAAGCTCGAAGACTGAAACGGACGAGAGCGATTGTTTCCGGAAGGGTTGATATTTTCTAGAATTGATTCTGACAACGTTGGAGAGCTCGAGGCTTGGCGAGTGCGCTTCTACCGGATGATCGAAAGCAAGTTCCGCGGTTATGCAGTGGTTTATGGTAGATACCATGCTTACGGCATGTTATAGCTAGCTGTTGTTAACCTCAACTCGGAAGTCCTGCGAATACTAGACGAAAGACCAAGCGATGAATTAATAAATAGTTGTTGCTTCGACTGATTTTCCGAATATTTTAAATATCATGATATCATGTAATCTACATTTTGTAGTTAATCAAACTCAAAATTATACGTATCCTTAAATTTCTTTATTTTCTAATATCCTGTGTATATTTTCTAATTTATATAGAATTTAATATAATTTATATATAATATATATAAATTATTAGTTATATATATAACTAATAATATAGCTATATATATTAACGTAGTGATATATATAACTATAATCAAAATTATATATTTTCCAATATTATATATTATATACAGATTGGTGAAATTCACGAAGCTCGTTTATAAACATTTTCATTTCGACGATTTTCTTTTCTTTTCAAGCGTTTCTCGATGCTTTGCTCTTCTCACGTGATTATTAGCAGCAATCGATGGCATCTGCAATTCGCTCACGTTACAAATTTATAAATCCCGCAGCGCTCGTTTCTTAACAACGTTCTCACAATTTCTCCGGGAAACCTCGTACCAATCGTTTAAGTGTCGACTACGACGTTACTGCACGATTGGGACAGATGGAGAAGCAC
Source organism: Melipona bicolor (assembly GCA_030673865.1). Classification (NCBI taxonomy): domain Eukaryota; kingdom Metazoa; phylum Arthropoda; class Insecta; order Hymenoptera; family Apidae; genus Melipona; species Melipona bicolor. Next base: position 2,066,116 of record JAHYIQ010000025.1, on the reverse strand, counting down.
CAGGGATTTTTTCCTTTTTCCTCTTCGCGAAGGAATCGAGCGAGTATCCACGAGAGACAGTATTGAAAAATGTCCCCCGATGGGAGCGCGAGAAGGCGTTATGGACGAACGTGCGAGATTTCCCATTGGATATCAGAGGTTTTGCAAAGGTTGTCGCGGCACTTATTGCACTGTTATCGCCGACGAGCTCCTTGACATTATCAAAGGCTGCATCGACTTTTGCTCGCAGTAACGAATGGCGCATTAGCCACGTGTCTTCGTTTTTATAGTTTGCTGAGCGTTTAGTAACTGTTCGTACGATACGTGAAAAAACGCATTGTAAGATTCTGCTGATTGGCGATGGAATATTTCAACTAGAGCGATCAGAGCTTACGAAAGAGTGGCAAATGTGTGGATGCAGCATTAATCGACGAAATGGAACGATCACTCCCATCGTGCTCGCGTCATTCTAATGTCACTCTATACACAGCTTGCGCATCTTCTCTTCGTAAGAAGAAGCGAGAAAGAGAGGAAAAGCCATTACTTTACACTCTAAAAGCTTGCACGTCTGTGGAATTGCAATTTATTTCCTTCTTGCGTCGAGATAAAAAAAAGAAAGAAATACAAACTAAATGTTTAAAAAAAAAGTAATGCCACACGATGCAATTCATTCTCTGTCAGCTCGTTACACTTGTTTCTTTCGCAAGACAGCCTACGTGGACTACGGAGTAGAAAACGCTCACGTAATAATTGCAGTTTCTTCCCGCATCGGGCTTTCCATATTTCGCGAAACAATTTCGTTGCGCGCGAGTGACACGATGTTTCGCGCTGGGTATCGTTTACGGAAATCGCGCGATTTACTCGTTCAACGACGACGTATCAGAGAAATGCGGTTCGAGGCGGTCGTGCCGGTACCATGAGTCGATAACAGCGGTGTTTTAATCGGCAGTATCGAAAATGACGACCGGCATTGAGGTTGTAAGTTGAACTGTAAATCAACATGATGAAAACACCGTGATCGTTATTACAGCGTGGAACGGGCGAGGAAGTCTCATTTTTCGCAATTCATTTAATCCAGTACTGCAATATTTATTAACCTCGAACACACAGATCTAATTTTTTAATAATCTTTCTTCACTGTTTGTTTATACATTTGTATGTTTTTACACGTTTGTAATATTTCGTTTGCATAGAAATATTGTTAATTTAATTTCATTTTACCTTTAAATGCTCCTCTTTTAACTCTTCGTAAATAATAGTACATATTTCAGGTACCATTTTGCTCAATAATTGAGGTGAAATTGCAATACTAAATTTTAAGTCTTCGTAATTCTTTCCAATTGCTAAGAACCTAGCAGATAGTCTCTTCTCTGCACTAACTGCATCTCTCACGATTGTATTTCCTTTTTCAAACCTTGGATTTTATTCAACAAAGTCATCCATACTTGCAGATAATTTCTGTAATCACGAAATTCATTTGTCTTTGGCTCTTTTAATAACGTGGAATTAGAACATTTGTTTCTTCGAATTAACCATATTTTTTTCTTTTTATCACTGAAAGTGATTTTAGCGGGGGCAACCCAGAGGGTGCAACGCTAATGCAACGAAAATTAGCGATTGGTTGATTTGGGTCACGTGATTCGCGAGGGGGCGTGGCATAGACCTCGAGTAGGAGTGGCCTTGTCTGATACTGAGCGATCGCGCCTGTAATTTGTTTTCTATCGATTCAAATGTTTGCATGTCAGTGAAACGAATCGTACTGGGGTACAAGTCGTGCAGTTTTTTTTTAACATTCAATTCTTCATTTTTTATAATTAACCTCCTGTTACTGAGAGTAATGCTTGAGTTAGAAAACGATCCGACATTTTGAAGCACGTATCGTCACACGAAAAACTGAAGAAGAAAACCGGTAGTGTGGCGGTAAACTGACTCTGATGCAGGTTTCATGAAACCTAGAAGTCTAGGCATGCATGTTTCAACGTGTGTGGGGGCCTTAAAATTTCAGGGCAAAGGGCATCGAGTCGTGAGAACATGCTCGTGGGACTTTGAGAGAGTTATAGTGAGTAGCGAGCTGTGATAGTGCGAGATATGTGTGCAGGTATCGAGGGAACTTAGTATCACTTTGTCGCCGCTGTATTCGGACTTTAGCTTTCCTTCCAATCACTTAAATGTTAATAAACTATTTGTTAGAAACTGCTTTTTTAAACCCAATTTACAAACTATTTATTATAAATTGGGTTTAAAACATTTTCAACTTTTTTCTACAATAATTTAGGGTTATTGTCTCAATGTTCGGTCCTTTTGTACGTTGCAATTATCTATATTATGGTGGTCTCACGCTTCCAGTATACGTAGTAACGTATTTTGCTATTACAAAATGTTGCTTTTTACGGGCGTGCGGGAACGAAACAAAGCAGTTCTCACCTCGACACACTTTCCCGCGCTTTTATACACGCTTCTCTCCTCTCCTTCCTGTTCCATTCCATTAATGGAATATATTAAAACGTTCTTGCCGAGCTTATTCCCTCGCAATCCCAATGGAGAGGACGTTGTACCCAACGAAGCGTAAACGGAAGGAAGAAATTCGTTCACGCACGAACTGCAACGCCCTCACTATAATTAGCATCACGGCTCTTTTATCAATTAACAGCGTGTTAGCGCTCGATATGCTTGCCAATCTCCTTCGTATCGACTAGGGCCACACTTTCATCGGATTCGGACGATATTTCAGGGAAAACGCAAGTCGCAATCGTCCGGACGAGATTGCTGCAACCAGAACCAAGGATTTCACTACGTGCCGTGTGCTGCAACTTGAAATTTTCGTCGTTCGATTCCTATCGGCTGGAAATAAAAGCTTCGTCGCGGTCGGTTTCACGAAACAAATACGCGTGAACTGCAACCCCGCATCCGGGCGTCCGTGGGAGGTATTCCTCGCGACAGACAATCCCTGAACATTTCCACTCGGATGAACGCCGATACGCGTGTGCCAAGCGACGCGACGCGACGAATTTGGATTCCAAATTGACGAGAGGTGATATTTATTGGTTCCGCTACTGCGGAGAGACTCCCCGTGATTATTTGGCAGGTTTTATTTGGTCGCTATCGCTCGATCCCGGCCGTGATATGTCAGAATTTTACGCGGGAACGCGTTCGAAAACTGACATTCACTCGCGGACCAGCGACGTCGAGAGTACTCTGCGATTATCGGAGATTTGCAAGTGTTCGTCCGCTCGTCAGGCTCAAATTGTTGCTCGGAAAGTAATTTCGTTTGTCTACCGAGTGTGTCGTTAATTGTTATTTCTAACCAGCATACTGTCATTAGGAAAACAAATTTATTTTTATCACTGAAAGTGATTTTAGCGGGGGTAACCCAGAAAATCGGGTTACCGCTCTTCAGGTGCAACGCTAATGCAACGAAAATTAGCGATTGGTCGATTTGAGTCACGTGATTCGCGAGAGGGCGTGGGGTAGACCTCGAGTAGGAGTGGCGTTGTCTGGTACTGAACGATCGCGACTGTAATTTGTTTTGTGTCGATTCAAATGTTTGCATATCAATAAAATTATTATGTTTTTATGGCAAAAAGGTCGTCTTCATTTCCTAGTCGGAACAGTTGCTTCTGGGCTTTTCAGTGAGACGAATCGTACTGGGGTACGAGTCGTGCAGTTTTTCTTCATCGTTTCTCTCACGATAGCACTCTGTGACTTTCCACGCCCCGAAAACCACGAGTTTGTCCATTAACGCTGGAAAGTGCGTTTTCGATCGTGCGGAAACGAAACGTTCGACCGTGGCGGAACAAGAATCGGCGTCGAACCGATACCGGATCGATCCACTTACATCGAACTTCAATCGCGTCGCGAATCTCATCGCCTCAGGCAAAACAGTAGTAGTCGGGAAGAGCTCGGTTGGCCCGAGAGGACCGAAAGGAAAAAAACCGCGAAAGTCGACATTAATCTTCATCGTCGGACGAGATCATAGAAGAGGAAAATTGATGGTCGTGCTGGGATAGCCTAACACGATTCCACCGACGGAGTGACGCCGTTTCATTACAAAAATTGACAAGGGACTGGCCGTAATCTAGCCTTGGTCCTCGCTCGGTCAAATCGATATCCATGGGCATATCAACTTGTTTCAACTTCCAAACGTCAAACGCCGTCGTTTCGCTTGGATCTTGCTAAGCAATTATGACAAGCGATCGACTTCCAATCGATTGTTACCGATCTCGTTGCGATACGACTGAATTCCTTCGAGAACACGGTAATCCCCAGTTGAGCGTCCGTCACTATTCCCAATTACAAATAAAATAATAATCTTCGATTGAGTTTTCTAAATTTTCGTGTCCTTTTATTTCAAAATAAAATTATAAATTTAGAAATTTAGAAATACAACGTTAAAAATGCTGTACGAAAGTACAAGCTGATTCACATTATAAGCAGAAGCAGCAAAGTTACCTCCATTTTTTTTTTTTAATTTCAAGCTGTGTTGTCTGAACTGTAATTCAAGCATTCAGAGCTATATCGCGCTACACTTGCTTTCAGCTGTGAATAACGCGAACGACAAGCGTTGTGAAAGAGGTTAACCCATTCGAAACAGATTACACCCCGCGCGTGTAATAATCTTGAACCCGAGTTATCAGTTATTAATGAAGAAGTAGCCGTGAAGATAAGATCGTTTCGAGATAAAGTAAAGCTTTAAGGATCCCCTTCAAGGATCGTTTCAAGGATTAAACAAAAAAAAAAAGAGGAAAAAAGCGTAGTTGGTGGAAAATTTTCCAATTAATTTATCACCTCTTAACGTTTTCTTAAAATGTATTTATGAATTATCTTTCAATTTTTATTACTAAAATCTAAAATAATGATCTCATGTTTCTTTAGTATTATTGAGATAAATGTTCTTCCACTTTAATAATATCTTCTCGCCCGCATGGTGTGTTATCGTAATAAAAATATCCTGAAGAGCCAATTACACACACGGTGTGCTTATTTATGCAAAAAGCGCTTGCAATTTTAATTTCTCACCTCCAAAGCGTTTCTTCTGTTCAAACTGTTTGACACAGAAGAAGAAAAGAAAGATTTCCGCTCCTGGGGGATCGTCTTTAAAATAATAATTCCTCGTCTCGAATGGGTTAACTGGATGGACTGTACCTCTGCGTCGTTTGTTCTTACAACCTAATCTCACCGATCGGAAGGTAGCCCGCGATGAGTCGCGTTGGTATGCGCCGCGTTGAACGACGTCGGTCATTTCAGCGTTATTATCCCGAACGTTCCGGTCCGTGTGCAGCGTGCAGCCAGGTTACCACTGCCGTTGAAACGAAACGAAACGAAAGCAGACGGAGGCGGGACGAGGTCGGCCACGTCCACGGAATCATCGATATTCGATGCGTGACGGTATTTTTAATTAATTCGGGGGGAACGCTATTCATCATCGGCCCCCTCGCGGAGCGGAGCAGCCGGACGATCCAAATTGCGAGGGCGTCCTTGACTAATTAAATTTTCCAAGGGGAAAGGAAAGGCGAAGGAGGCGGATAATTTTCTTTCGTGCTTGAAACGGGTCGATCAGCGAGAGCACACCGTGACGTTACGGTTTCCAATTTCAAGTTTTCCGACAGGCTCGCGACAACGTCTTGCCCTCGCGCTTTCACGGCCAACCTCGCTGTTATACTCTCTCTCTTTCTCTTGATCATCCTCAGCGTAGTTTCTCCGCTGTAACGTCCATTTAACAGGTACTTCGCTTCTATCGATTATCTCGTTATCCCAAGACGTTTCAGGCTGTTCGAGCGCAAATACACGTAGCTGTGTACACGTAGCGAGTGAATCGAACGAAATCGTTCGGATTCGATTAGGCAGTGGCGTGTGTGGGCGCGCGAAGCGTGTCGAAAATAAGGCTGGGAAACTTGTTTAGCCGTGGATTCTTGAATCAATTCCTCCGGATAAACAGCGAGTTTCTCGCGTAAATATTGAACGAATCATCATCCACAACGGGGGTTATCTCGTCAGAGTTTTGAACCGTGCAAATCCGAAATTAAAATTCCCGTGAAAAGAGAAGAGAGAAGCGTAACTGTTTAAAGATCCGGAGAATCCACGAATAAATTCTTTCACCGGTGTGTATCGTGCGTGGCGAAGAAATACAAATTTCAACTCGAGCGAAGCGAGAGCCTTTGGAAGATTATTCGGGCGTGCAGTCTGGCTAGGATCAGTCCTATTGTACTGAAGCCCGTAAACTTCCATCCGGGATATAATGGAAGCACGCTTCCCCGAATTCGCCGTGCGTGGAGGCGTCGTTTATATTTTCCCATATACGTTCTGGTTACCTGACGTGCGAACGTCGCTCACCGCCACGTGAAAATATTAAATTTCCACGCGGAGGGGAAAAAGATGTTGGTGCATCCCCGTTGCTCGAACGCGTCTCCTCTAAGTGGCAGGTAAATTTACATGGAACCGGCAGGTACGTTCGATTCCAGAGCATCGAGCGACGCTCTCACAACGGCGAATGAGGCTCGTTCGTAAATAAATCAGACGGCAACATGACAGGCAGATAGAGCCGGGCCGAGGGGGAATGGGAGGGGGGCTCGTAACTAACTGGCTGCAAGGTTCCCCCAATATTTGCACATCGGTGCTTTATGAAGAGGATAACGCTTCGAAACTACTTATCCGCTCGTGTTGCGTTCAGTTTCGCCTTCACGGTTTATCGGCGTAGTTCTGAGACGACGATCGTGGGACGATCAGGCACGCCGCGCGATCGCTATTGATTTCCCACGCAAATATTTCCAATTAGATAGTAAGAAGCTTCGGGCTGCTACGATTTTGTGGTATCGCGCAGGAGAGAGTTGGTTTATTGACTCGATTAAATATTTGTCCTCGAGTATTACCACTCGACTTGCTATACAAAGTTACTTAGGGATTTTTATCGTAAAAGTTTTTTAAATATCGTAAACAAGGATCCAGATCAAAAGCCTGAAATAATTCTATCGATGTAGGACAAGTTGAGAGCATTGGTTAGTTAAATCGATTAAATGTTTGTTTATTAGTATTATTGCTCGAAGATTAGTATATAAATTTCGTGTGTAGAGTTAGCGACTGAACGTAAGAATTCTCTAATTATTCATAAACGAGAATTCAGACAACGCCACTCCTACTCGAGGTCTACGCCACGCCCCCTCGCGAATCACGTGACCCAAATCAACCAATCGCTAATTTTCGTTGCATCAGCGTTGCACCTGAAGAGGCCCGATTTTCTGGGTTGCCCTCGCTAAAATCACTTTCAATGATAAAATCAGACAAACAAATCGTTGGCTTATTCTTATACATCTGCTTCTTAATCACTTCTAATCACGACGATCCATCGACGTTCAACGGCGATGCTTGGTCGTTTATCTTTTCCACGTACCATCGTTGTTAACGAGTCTGCTAACGTCCGACGACGCAACGACAAATCGAAGATCCATATTGGGCGCATTTTTGCGCTGATCGAAACCCATCTTCCTCTCACGATGCCGCTGCGTGATGTATTGCGGGGATCTACGAGGGGCGATCCCACACACACACACTCGTAACGGAAGGGTAATTCTTCATTGTGTGCGAGTGAAAGACGAAAGTGTGCGTATCTCAGTTGCCATTGACCTTGATTATCACCGTCCATCACTCTCTCGAATCACTGGGAACCATTTAATCCCTGATCGATGAACGTGCGTCCCGTTTGCGTAATCGGCCGATCCCGATACGATTGCTACCGATACGTTTCGCAGCGACACGTGCAAACCTCGTAAACTTTCAAGAACGATCGTCAATGCCCCAACGTCAATCATATAAGGACCACGTTATTTTCGCGCATTTACGAGGCAAACACTCGGCCCGAGACTATATATCTCAGCTCATAACCCACCCGATCGCGAGCCTCGTAAATCTTCTGTCGGTTGCATTGATCCCGAGTGTGTATGTCTGTGTGCGCGCCTCGACCGCTTAACATGCCAGGGGGCTTCCATTCGATGGGAAAGATCGCGGCAGACGTCACCTATAATCCATGGAGACCTGCATTCGGTGCTGGTTCACGAGGTTCGACGGGTCAAGGCGACGTGAGATGTGATTCTGGATACGTCCCTGGATCCTTCTGTTCCTAGATTAAAAGAATTTCAACTTACTGCACCGAAATCGTAAAAGAATGATCGCTGATGACACATTTGTCACTTTTTCTCCTTCGAACGAAGGTTCTCACATTTCATACTTACTTTTTCGTTAGAGGCACTCGGTCGAATTTCAAGATAAACGACACGTCCTACACACGTTATTTTTGACTCTGTACCAGGGGTTGTAAACGGTTTAACCTCCCTTATCGGGTCAAGAAACAGTTTCGGTTATCTCATTTCGTCCCTCGGGGGTAACTCAATTCCGCACGATAAACGCCAAAGATCGTACGAAACGCAAAAGGAAGAGGGGGAAGAACTTCCTCGGGAGAAACTTGGCGCGGTAATTTCTTGCAGAAAACAATCGAAAAATCTCTCCAATCGTTCAGATCGACATCGACTCGTCAACCTCGTCCTGAAATTCGAGTTCGTTGCGTCGCCGACGAAACGAAACAACGAAATTAACGCGAACGAATCGTTTCTGAAACGGATTGGGTCTCGCGCGGGGCGCGATCACTCGGCGCGCGAGCAGCAACCATGCCCTTTTGGCCTTTCACAATGAGGGCGAGGTCTTCGCGATCCCCTCGCGCTGCCCTATATACCGATATTGCGAGTCTGACGTGGCCCGTTCATCTCTGAAGCTGCGCGACAGCTGCGGGAGTAAACATCTGGCAGTTTTCGCCCGAAAGTGTGTCGACATCACGGATGCGCGTCGCCTGATCGCGCCGATAATCCGGCCGCGAAAACAACGACGATCGACGGAGAAGCGGAGGGAAAATTTGGGAACCACGCCAAAGTCCCTCCATTCCCTCGTTTTACGCGTAAATGGAAATCGAAAGGAAAATATTGGAGAGAGAAAAGCTGGTACGAGTTACAGAAACACATATTTATTTCATTTCACGTAGATTAACAAAAAATAATAATAATAATAATAATGACTGTTTCATAAAACAAAAGTAAATTTTCTTTTCAATTGGCGTATCAATTTTTCGAAATTTCCAACGTCACCTTTTCTTTTACTTTCTTTTCATCGTAAATCGAAAGAATATTAAATTCCAAGTAAAAAAATGTTGGTCAAGGGGATATTTTACGATAATTTGTCTCGAGGATGACCATTTGCTTTAATATTCCATGGACGTTGGTGTTACCATCAAATTATGGTAAAAGACTCGCGCAAAAGAAGTGGAGGAATCACGGCCGCGATGCGTGAAACTGGTGACAACTAAAACTTTCGAGGTCGGCGAAACCACGTCGAAACACGAGGAACGTTGATAAAAGTGAATATTGCTTCGACCCAAGTTTCGCGAGAAGCACGGGAAAGAGGTCAACGTTAAACGAGTCGAGGCCCAATTCGAGCGATCAAGCTCTTTGGCCAACTTTGACCGAATCTCCGCCGGGATCTTGAATATTTACGCGTCCCCGGCATCCCCGGGAGCGCTGATTTGAAATTTTCAAATTCTCCGTCCGCCGTCGGAGGGAGAGAGAGTAACTCTCAATACGGCGCGGCTCGGTTAAACTTTCATTCGCCCTCGACGATCTTTCCGCAGTTGGGCAACTGGACGCGTGAGAGTCGACTCTTTGTCGTCTTATCGTCTGGAACTCGCTGCCCGCCTTCTCGCCGCGTAAATTAATCACGAAACGAACGGAAGTTAAGGGAATCTCGAATCGACGAATCAGCGTTGTCCTTTGCTTTGCAGCTTCGTAATTTACGACTCGGGTCTTTGGAAACTTCTCTTAATTTCCAAACTAGAAACTATTTTTTCGTCTCTTGCAATTCTTTTAATTTGACTTTTTTCTTTGAAAAAAAGTAACTAATACAGCTGACTGAATTTGACAAGATTAGAGAAACAGTGAAAAATGGGAAAAGCTGTTAAGCTAGAAATTCGTATTTCGAATACTGTTACGAATTATAGAAACTGTTACGATTCAAATTGTTACTTAAATTATTTAATTATTTAGTGGACTACGCGCTCGCGTGTAATTACCGCCCGCGCGTACTTCAAGCTCAATTAAGCGATTTTTACGATTTTTTTTTCTTTTTTTTTCTGTGCAATTGTATAATGAGCATAATTTGCGGAGGATTTCGCGGAATACTCGAGGGTGCTCTCCCTACAGGACGAATGGAAATGTAACGTGCGAGCTTAATCCCTCGCGGTCCCTGCGAGATTAACTTGATGGAAAAATTAAATGACCCGAGCTGGAAATTTATTGATTGTTTGTTACAAATTGAATCTCGCTGCTCGATAAATTGCCGTCAATTTGAAATTTCCCGAGTCTGATCAAGAGAACGCGCGTCTAATCCTAATCCAAGCCAAGCAAGAAGAAGAAGAAGAAGAAAATCAAATTTATCTGGAGGATTAGTGTCTTTTCACATCTGGAGAGATACGAGGCACTGGTGGTTTCCGGTTTCTTCGGATCACCCACTCTTTGCGCGCCACCAGCTTGAAACTCGTCCGTTGGAGACATTTCGAAACGGAAGCCCGGGCTCTGAAAGTAGAAGCCGAAGCGCTACGAATTCCCGCCTTCCTTCGTTTCTAATTACAATTTAAGCCGTGAGCTTTCTTCCCAAGCGTGGATCGCCCGACCTGAATATTATATCGCGCTTCGTATAATTTCCTCCGCCCTGCGCTAATACGAAGCTAATCCGTTTGAACTTGTTGCCCTGATTCGCCCCGATAGTCTTTAAAAACGTCGGCTATTATTTTTGCTTCCACGAGGAAACTTGGCCTCCTCCTTTCACCCCGATGTTGGCTCTGTTTCGTTGGAGACCCCTCGAGACGTCGCCTCGGTGCATCCCCGTTTCCAGGAAGCATAAAGTTAATGGAATAGCCGGAGCGAGCTTTTCGGCAGTTCTAAGAATCTTCGGATTTGATCGGAATTCGAAAGTAGGTAACGACTTTATAACGAGTAACGTCGATCGTTGGAATAAAGACTGGATTGGAAGACGAATTTTTTGCCATAAAATTTTATCGATATGCAAACATTTGAATCGATAGAAAACAAATTACAGGCGCGATCGCTCAGTATGTCACCAAACAACGCCACTCCTACTCGAGGTCTAACCCACGCCCCCTGGCAAATCACGTGACCCAAATCAACCAATCGCTAATTTTCGTTGCATCAGCGTTGCACCTGAAGAGGCCCAATTTTCTGGGTTACCCCCGCTAAAATCACTTTCAGTGATAAAAAAAAGTACGTGCGTTTAAGGCGATCGCCTCCGGATCACGAGAAAGATTGATGAGAATTGATCGGAGAAGAAACTTGATACGAAAAGGGTTGGGTTCTAGGTATTCTCTTAGATTTAAAAACAAACAGATTTATCACACGTATCTCTCTCTCTCTCTTTAGTATCTTCACTTTATCGTTCGACTTTTTGCAACGATCTGCAACGAGATTTTCTTCGCGTTAGAAAGAAGGAAGGCATAAAACAATTTTCGAACCCCTTGCAATGGCATTACTCTGCGTCCTCGGATACTTTAGATAATGGACAACGGGAGTAACCTTCTAGATTTCAAAATGGGCGATCGGAATGTATTATAGAAAGTGGCTGGGGAATAGGAAGAGGAAACGCGGAAAAGAAATGGGTATTCCCGGTCCGAGGAGAAGAAAGCCCCAGAGCTTTCCGAGAAGCTCTTCCGAGTATTCGGCCGACGAATAATATCCTCGTCGATGGCAGCGCGAGAATAGGAGGAAAGCGGATTGGCAAGCGGAAAGGGTGTAGGAGGCGCATGGAGGGCGAGCTGAAGACGGGTAACAGGGTTGTATCTAGGTGGCGCAGCTGCGAGGGCAGAAAATCGATAGCCATCGTCTCCGGCGAACGGCAGGCCGACTTTCCAGTACGCGGCTCGTGTGCACGAGGTAAACACGGCTCCCATGGCAATTAGAATGGAATGATACGTGGGGAAGCCTCGACCAGTCCGCTTCTTTTTCAATCACAATGGTACGTTGCGACGTTGAAAGAGAGAGAGAGAGGGAGAGATATCGAAAAGGGACCGACTGACTGCGACGACCCGAGGACTGACCGTTGAGAACGGACTGTAACTGACAGACGAGACGGAACCGGACGAAATCGGTGGATGTCAGGTGGTTGTAATCGCGCGTATCCGAGTGACTAAAATACAAATTCGTTGGCAAACTATCGGCTCTTCTTTTTCTCTGTCTTATGTGCAGTACGGATTTGTGAATTACGCCCTCGAGTTGCTGGTTGTGAAGACCTTTGACAGCGAGACGTGGGAGGCGATAAAGTAGGTAAAACGTGGGCGCACGACGCGCCGACTCGCACCCTCGACACCTCCTTCTTCTCCCTCTAGCACTATCTTTTGTGTCACGTTTGCTCTGTATACACGCGGCTTGCACGATCCGACGTTTGTGTTTCCTTTCCTCCTCCTAGCGCGCGGCCCTAAACGATATTCGCACGGTGCCACTGTTGGCTCGATTTCGCAGACCTTGCTTCGCCAAGCCACGTGGTGTGACTCCATGCTTGCCTCTAGCTTTATTTTATTTCGTTCTAACGTCTCCCCATCTGTACCAACTGTCGAATTTGTCGACGATCGGAATCTCGTTCTTTAATTTAAGAAGGGGTCTTTTACAAATCGCTGAAAAACTTCCAATTTCGACGACCTAAAATTTTCTTCTCTGTCTAAAATTTGATATGGAAATACAGGTATCTACCTTTAGGGCTGCATCTTTATTCATGAAGGTTTGTTTGGTGTTTAAAGATTCATGATTACATTTCGAAGTGTTTGATACTTTATGCATCCCTTTATTGATAGTCATAAATATGCATTGCATATTTTTAAGGGAAATACGCTTCGCGCCTCTCCGTGTGTGAAAACAGATCGCAATATTTATCGTCTGAAAGTTTAGACGACGACGCTCTGCGACGCTTTCGATTTAATTATTCTCGACGAAAAATTGTCCAGTCTCAAATTAATCAAACGCACGATGGATCTTTCGAAATATTTGCGAAACGAAACTCGAGTCGATCGGCCACAAAAAGCGACCGAAAATACGAAATCCGATACGCTTGTGAAGCCACTGACGCTTTTGTCCGAATCGCGAACGATTTCGTTGTTCTTTGTGACGTATTACGTCATCGCGCGACAACCGAGTTAACAACACTCTGACCTTACGTTCCCCTCGCTCGATATTCCACTTTCTTCCATTCGAACGCACTCAGCGCTGCCATTTTTACCCTTCGAGTACATCAATCACACCCGCAAGCACCATTCGCACCTACGCTTACGTAAACCACCTTTTATCACCCTTTATCACCTCCGTTCACCCTCAGAATCGCCCGCCTTTAAAACTGTGCCGACGCGTAACACGCTCAAAAGAATTTCACCCCCTCGCGGAGAGGCGAGCGCGCGTGGAAACGGCACACATTCGGCGCACGTTCGACTGTGTGTCAAACGAACTGAAAGAGTCGAGCCTCGGGAAATTTCCCTTTCTTTCCTTTCTCTTCTCGCCCGTCTCATCGAATCAACAAGTTCGCGTAATAAACTTTTGTTTACCCCGATCCTCCCAGGGTTGACTCTGTTGACTCGGCGACGAGGTCCACGAAATATTGGCACGCTTCTCGCCGTTTGCCGAGAGCGGTCGTCGCGGTCCGTGGACCACGAGTCCTTCAATGCCCGATCGAACAGGCTGCATAAACGTTTCGTTGTTTGCCGATCGAACGATTCCGCCGGGGGAATCGCCTCGCACGCCTTATTTATTCCGTGGCATCTTCTCTTTCAAACCCACCGCCGGTTTCCTTCAACGTGAAAATGCAATCGCGCGATTCACGTTGAGGGCGAACTTTTCCACGGAGAGGAGGAATTCTTTTTCCCGAGTGTATTTCAAAACTATTACACAAGTAGAAACGGGTTCTTACCAGGGGTTTTCTTCTTCTCGCGTCTTGTTAAAAGTTCTTGCGGGTTGCTCGGAGAAATTTATAAAAAGATGAAGAAGTAACGAGAAACGAAAGAAGGATACCGAGACAGGTTTGTGCGACGTGTTCTTCGAAGTTTGAACAAATTTAATTGTCGCAGCAGTAATTATCGCAACGTGAGAAATATCTTGCGTGAAGCTTATAGTTCCTGTGCTTTTGTGTCGCCATTCACAAATATCAGAGAAATTTTTAATTTAAGTTTTTTACATAAAAATTAATCTGCTGCGTATTTCCTTCATTAGACACTATCTTCTGTAATATAACATTTATTTCTCTAGTGAAGAACGTCTCATTTCTCGTCAATAGCCATTTTCACAGCACCATTTCCCTTTCAGATACTCGTGCAGTATACAATGTCTCAAATGATCTTTTGAATCGCACTAACGAAAATGAAAAATAGTTAATTAACCCGAATAATTTCTACTGCTCGATATAATGGGAATGACAAGTATCGTTTCAATAGCCATCAGTATCTGTTAGCAAAAAAAAGAGAGACTGAGAAAGTCAATATTTGCACGTATTATATCGTATCCTTAGATTATCCATTATCGATCTTGACAAATTACTCTGATGGAATTGGAATATTCGTACGACCTTGACTGCGTGATATTCGCGTTACATTACGATCTTTTTACTCTCTTTTTTTTCCTTTTTAAATAGACGCAGAATTATTGCTCGGTCGATGAGGCACGAGTTTCGCGATCCGCCGAGATTTAATTGAACCTGGCCGGCGATTTAATGCTCGGGAATAATTTAACGCGGAGTCAACTCGGCCAAGAATATTCGTCCATTACGCAACTTGTTCCACGAAAGTCTAGTTTTCCGCGCTTTCACTGGAACGGCGGTGTTTATTAGGCGGGCTGCTGCCTGCGGAGGATAATTATTATTAGCGGAAATTGGTGCGTGCGGCTTGTTCGTTAGCGTTCGCGCGTTTTCTCCCTCGAAAGCGTCGTTTCGTCGGTGCTCAGAGTCGAACGTAGCGACGCAACGGTGAAACGAATGAAATTCGTTTGAACAAACGGGTCCAAACATGGGTCCGTTTAATCGTTCGTGTGTGTCTCTGTTTAATTCCGTGTGATTAGGAAAATAATGGTGATTTTGTCATTTAACGTCGATACGTCATTGATACCAATCGTTCCTTTATTCATCGCGTGACGAATGTAACGCGCATCAACGGAAATTAAATGGAAAATACATTACACGTACGTGCTAATCTCGTCGAGCTAACGGGCGAATTAAGAACAAAGAACTCGCGGGGATAATTTTGACATTTCGAGGTCAACTCGAAACTTATTTTCTCAACAGATAATCTTGCTACAGAGTCGTGGGCGGAACCAATATCAGCTTCTCTTCGGAGTAAAAGAAGCGGTCGACGGTTGCGACAGAGTCCCGGTAGGACGATGTTTGTCCGGGAATATCCGGGTTGGAGGTACGAAAATGTGGGTTACCCTCGAGATGCCACGAGACGACTCTCTTGAAGTCTCTCCGGGGGAGGAAAGGGTCACTTTAACCTGTCCTAAATCGCGTTTCACCGTCACCAGCGTGTTTGCAAGTTGCGCGATGTAATTTCCGCGATCTCGGCTGCCGCGTTTCGGTTCACGGAACTGTCGCGGCGCTTCTCACGCGCGTCGAGCGTCCTATTTTCCGTAAATTCGCACGCAATTATCGACAACGTCAAAGAACGCGCTGTTTTTTTAATCAATGCAGCGTACAAATACGCTTTTCGTACAAAATAAATTTGGGACAAAGATCCCCTTTTGTGCCTTATAGAGGCAGAAATTGAACGTTGAAAGTGTACGTGTGCTAATTGGAGAATTTATCAGAAACGTCCACTTAAATTTTAAGCTTTCCCAAAGCACCTAACCCAAAAGGCTTCGAGCTCTTAGCACGGCAGAGGCATCAAAGCGAAATAATCTCGGTGAATGGTGAGGATCGTATCGCGGCTTTTGTCGAACTTTAAGTAGTTTCTCGGCGGGAAGTTATGCGAAAACGGTGCGGCGAGCACGCAGTGACAGCTCATATCCATGTCAAACGATCGAGTGCCTTTAAACTGTACTTTGTAAGTTTAACAGCGAACCAGTCAGGAGCGTCTGGCCTGTGAAATGCTCGGCTTTCAGCCGCCGAGGAGTATTTACTTTGTTCGATGAGCAAAAACCAATTAATTTCCTTCGAACCTCTCTCGGCGAAAGACGAGAGAAAAAGGGAAAAGAAAGAGAGGAAAGAAGTAGAAGAAACGCACCTTTGCCGGATTACACAACGACACTTTCAATTTCCCGAGAATCCACTCTCATTCACCCCCCTCCCATCCCACCGATAGAGAACAAAAACGACTCGTTAACCGACCTTTCTAAATTTTAATAAAATCGATGCTTGCCCGCGCGCTTCAAAGTGGTCGTTAACGTTTCATCGCGTCGCCAACACTTTTCGACATCCCCGCGAGTAAATGTCCCCTGCATAAATAGTTGATCGAAGAAACGCGGGCTGTTGCTTCGCAATCGAACGTTTTTTGCGACAATGAAATCGAAGAATCGCAGTGGCGCAACTCTGTTTGGAGTTTTCAGAAGAACGACATTGCAGTTCGTTGCCGTTGAAAATTCGTTTATCGAATTATGGAAACCGTGGAAATGCAGTTGCGATTTAATTGATCGCGAAGCTAGTAGAGTCGAAATACGTGATCAAGTGCAAACTCTCGGAATGTTGATTCGCACCGCTATGATATATATATTTTCGGTTGTTTCTGTTGCGTATCCATCCTGCATGCATCCTTCGAAAATTACATCAACGTGTGGGACTGAGTTTTAAATAGATGCTTACTTAATGTCTCATTTATGGACAGGAAAGATGCCGCGGTCAACATGGAAGGACAGTTCCTGGTCCGCCAGATATACGACGATGAAATTACGTACAACATCATATCGGCAGCTGTCAATCGACTCAGTACGTATTTTTCTCCCGAAAACGTCAGCTTCTAATTACAAATCTCTGTTTCGCCAAAACAATACCAAAACCTCCCGGTCCATTTTTAACAAAACTCGAACGTCGTTTTGGCGTCGATGGAACGTGGAAGTTTGACGTAACAGACCGGAGCTTTTTAGCGAGAAATCTCCTCGGAGTTTAATCCTATTGAGAATCTTAATCTACATCGAAACAATCGCTTCCATCTATTTCCTCCGGCTAAATTCAGATCCCGCCAAGACCTTCGAAATATTTTTACCCTTTGTCGTTGTTATTCAAATTTTCGTCGTTATTTCTACGAGGCTAATCGTATTTCCCGAGATATCGGGTATAACGAGATCAAAGCAAAATATTTCTTCGACAATATTTCCTCAACAAAAGGCGAAACCGCTTCTATTCTAAAAGTTGCGACGCGGTCGTAAGCGAGTCCAGAGTGTTTCGCCTCTTTCACTCTGACGGATCGTGAATTTTACAAAGTTTGCCGTCTCGAGTAAAACCGGAATAGCAACGGTGTCACGCACACACACAGATCCTCGCCATAGATCCTCGACTAAAAATAAGAAAAAAGAGGGAGAAAGAAAGAGAAGAAGAACGAGCCAATCGCTTGGAACCTTCAACTCTGTAATCTCCCTCGACGAGCAATTTGTCGCGAGGCATCGACGTTCGGGCTAATCTCTTCCCTGCAACGGGAAAATTGTCATTTCTCGTCGGAGAGCGCGCGGCGCGCGGTGTCTCTGGGAAATTGCGACGTTATCCTGGAACGACGCCGGTATCGACAGCAGCCATTTAACGCGGCAAGCGTCGTTCGACCCCGAAAATCAAATTCCCGTACATACACCGACGATACACCCGACTGCGAAATCTTGCAGACATTCCGGCGGACGAGATCCTCGAGCTGTTCGGCCGGATGTTCTTCGAGTTCTGCCAGGACTCCGGCTACGACAAGATTCTGCAGGTGCTCGGGGCGACGCCCAGAGACTTTTTGCAGGTAAAATCGCGCCTCGATACCTCCCGCTCGCTTTCCTGCGGCGCGAGACTGCCTCGAGGTGGATTCCGCGCGACTCCGACTGCCGATTGCGGTGAAAGTTTTCTAAAACGATGACACGTGCATACGTAGGTAGATTGTCGTTCTTATGCGCGGATGTTCCGTTGCGCAACGCGATAGGATTGCGCAAAGTAAAAGAGATTGGATAGAAACGCATGGGCGAAGTGAAACTTGCGCGTAACTCGTGGAACGATAATGATTTGGCCGTAAGGTTTCAAGTGCTATATCGATGACGATAATGAGAGAGGAGAAAGTATTAGGTTGGCCGAAAGGTAACTGCGTTTTTTCATCAGAGACAAACGTACTGATCGTTCCGTTGTTCCTTTGGCAACTTTATGATTTCACGCGTGAAAAACAGTTCCAAGAACTGGATTGGAATGATAATGCTCTCGTCAGGAATTTCCAGTTTTGAGGCTTATACACTATACACGTTGGATAATTTTTCCTTTTAGGAAGTGGAACAAAATTCTTTTTGACTTTCCATTTCGAAATCGACGAGATTGCACATTTTCCTTCTCTAAAGCAATCTCGAACAATCAGCTGTCAAATTATGCAACGAACTTGCAGTTTAGAACAAAGTTGACATCTTAAGTTGCGCGTTACTTCCTGGCCAATCAAATTACTGTTTAAGACTTCAAATTACTGGTTAAGACCACTTGCGATCCGATTCGACTCGTTCTTCACTTCTGTCCTCGTTGTACGTTCGTATCGGACAATTCGCGATACTGCTCGCAGTGTTCGCGAAAGCCCGATGCGCTCGTTTGAGAGAATCGCGTCGCGCCGATTGCGTCAATCCACGGCCGAGTGATCAAACAAAAAGCGCGTAAACCCGTTCACGTGGTCGAAATATCGCGGAATATTGCCAGTCTCGCTGGAAAATGTTTCCGTCACGCGACCAACTACCCGTGACTTCTTTATGGCGTTTCCACGGTCGAATCGTTCGCTTATTTTCCTGCTAATTAGCGCACGCTGCACCCGCGTGTCTATTTAGATAACGAAATTGCGAAAGACCATCGAGCACGTTCAGACAGACGGTGTCACTTCGCAATATTTAGACTACTTAATTTTCTCTCGCTTGAACGGGAGAAAAAAGCCGCGACACGGTGTACGTTCGTTTGTAGGTTCATTCAGGAAACACGAGCGCGCGGCGTTCGAAATAATTATAAATTCATGGATTCTGTTTAATATCTCACGGTGTTTAGTCACTCGCGTTCGGGTTCAGCTCCGGCACGGTAAACACACGGTTTTGCTTTCGCATAATTATGAAAGACATATATTACGCGGTTACGTGCGAGAGATACAGAATCTCAACTTAACCGCGTGCGCACGCGTGTACGCGTCTCGCCTGCGGGGCCGCTGCGCTCTGAAACAGGATCTTGCAGGATGACAATTCCGCAGTTGCGTCATTTATCTGCAGACACGCGCGCGTTTGCGTCATTGCCACAAATAATGCGTGCGATCGCACGGAAGTTAAAAGGATTTCAGTTTGTTCGATAGCGAGAAATTACGAGAGCGTAATTGCTGAAGTTCTCGAGAGTCTGCGCAAAATTTAAAAGAGAGTTAAAAAGTTAAAAAATCGTCCGCGAGCAGCCACTTGGTTCGCGGCGAACGGAGCAATTAACAAGCGAAATGTCACTTGCCAGCGAGACGAGTTCGTTATCGCCAAGTCTCATTTCCGGTTCTCCCTCGGCTCGAGACAGTCACGCACGGCCAGCTAGCCCTCGTCTCGGTCCAAGTTGGCGCTCGGACATGGAAAATTTTCGCGTTCGCTCGTCCCGAGATATCGAAGATGGAAATTAATGGGAGAAATTGAATTGGAAACGCGTAACGAGCGTTACACGGTGAAACGGCGCGCTGATGTCCGTGGTCGGTTGAAACGCGAACTGGCAATCGAAAATAAATTAGGGGCAGAGAGATGTTTTGCTTAAGCGGAACGCGATGCCCGATAATGGCGCACGGGGGCGATAGACTGACAGGGCAAGTCGCGTAACCTTTAATTACAGAATTTGGACGCCCTCCACGACCATTTAGGCACTTTGTATCCGGGAATGAGGGCACCCTCTTTCCGATGTACCGAGAGGCCCGAGGACGGAGCGCTCATATTACATTATTACTCCGATCGACCTGGTTTGGAGCACATCGTGATTGGCATAGTCAAGGTATTTTCATCCCTTGAAAAAAGAAATATATATATATATATACATACATACATATAATAAACATAAATATATACATACGAAGATTCTCAACACATTTGAGACCGGCAAATTTTTTTCTTTTCTAATACTCTAGCTAATTGCCGCAAACTTCTGACGTTGAAACAGGTTTGACAAAAAAAAAAAATTAGTAAAATTTGTTTCGAGACATTAGTCTTGCGACGATCTGTCGTTTGAAACGAAGGAATAACTTCCACAGAAGGAATAGAATTTGAAAAGACGCGAATAATAATAATTCAGCGGTCGCGAATGTGTTAGTGCACGAATAACGCTGCAATCTTGCTCCACGATCCTTGCGATTTTCAGTTTCATGATTTCAATACCTACGTAGAATGCGAATGTTCGCGCGTTTGTGGAAAATCTAAAACGACAAAAATGTACAGCACGCAACGACAGTCGCTTGCTCGACGAAATTTTGTTAATTCCGCTCGTTAATTGCATCAGGCGTGTCATTCGCTTTTAAAAGGAAATTGTTAGTTACAGCGCAAGGTCGGGATTTCTGTAGTAATTATTCAAACGCAATTTGCCTTCGTGACGCCGTGACATTTCGGACCGCGTGTATTTCCAAGGGAACAGCTGCGTCAACTAACCAAATTTTGCAGTATTTAATTTCCATCCCGGTGGAAATTCATCCGGCGATAAAACGAACCGCGACTGAATCGATCGTACTTTGTCTTTCGTCGTAGACCGTGGCGAAAAAGCTTCACGGCACCGACGTAGAGATGCGTATACTGAAGACGAAGAACGAGTGCGATCACGTGCAGTTTCTGATCACCAACACGTCCGGTCCCGGGGTCGTGTCAAATCCCATGATCGCCGAGCTTGAAACTTTATCCGTGGGTGAGTAATTTCAGTTCTGGAAATAAAAAATCTGGAACGCGATGTAAAGTTATCGCAAACACTTCGTTAAAAATTTGTAATGAAAACATAGCACGATAATGTTCTCCTACGACGCGAGTAAAAGAATCGGTTTAACGAACGCCGTCTCCGACAGTGAGATCTCCCCGAGATTTCCAACGCGATTCTAGTTACAGCGGACTGTAAAAGCAAGGAGCGTGTTATGTGTAAAAAATTAATTGCGAGAACGAACATCGAATATAATGAACTTTGGCTCGTAATAAATTTAACGTGTGTCGATGTCAAAGTCGCATGGACACAGCGAGCGTGCTTTATCTTTCATATTTTTAGAATTTTAGCGAAACATTTATGGAGATTTTAATTCAGTTTTTCGGTATATATACGCTTTTTATTGTTTCTATAAAAAGGGGAGAGAGAAATTTTCCAGATGATAAAAAACATTTAATTCCATTTAGTAATATCGTTTCCATTTTGTAATATCAGGAATAAAGTAAATGTTAAAATCGGCGGAGCACCGACGTGAATAGAGAACTAAGAACAAATGGAAGCTTTGCTGAAAGCTTTTGCAAAAATACGACGTATGCCGTAGAACCGAAAGTGAGCCCGACGACGTTCTGCCGAGTTTTTCCGTTCCACCTGATGTTCAACCGAGACCTCACTATCGTTCAAACTGGATGCACCATAACCCGTGTCATCCCTCAAGTGTGCTCTGGTAATTGCAAGCTGAACGACATCCTTCTGACCGTAAGTTCCTGTAATTATAACTCGCATGATGCGTCAGGTGCTACCAACGTCCCCGCTGGATTTTGCAAATCTTGCATTCAATTACACGTAGCGTTTGTAATTACCTCGTAGAATAACAGCCATGAACAGAAATTGCAACGCTGATATTAATTTGGACGTGACCGTGTGTCTGTGAAGGCTGTCCGTGCATGATAAATATTTGGACATTGATAGAGAGCACGTTAAACATTTATTGTTGCGATTATAATTTCTATTGTCGTGCTGATTTCATCGACAAACAACAAATATTCGCTCGTTAACCTTGTTTGAAAGCCACGCAAATAACAACGGGTCACTCATCCAAGATGTGGCATTTTGTTAAAAAGAAAGAAAAAAAGAAAAAAGCACAAAGTGAAAATTTTGTGACAACATTCATCGACGTTATTTGCGATATAAATACGGGAAAAAGTATGAGACGATATTACTAATTCTGAACCACTTCGGAGGAGCCTGACTTAATAGAAAGACCAAAGTACTTGTGGTACACACACGGTGACAAATAATAAAATTAATTCACGATACATCTGTAAATGCACGCATGTGATATTTCACTATTCTCGACGACGCAAAAATCTCACCCTGCCATTGATAATTAAATATAGAATTTTTCTCGAAATTACGTTTGTAAATTACTAGCGAGAGGATGTCGTTTGAAAGAAAATTGATCGCGCGAGGCGTTGGCGAGAAATTGGAGGGTGGCGCCGTTCCCTCCGCGAGAAAAACAGCGTATTAGTCGGCGCGGGCCACGCGGAAATTGCGTTATTGTGCACCGAGCGCTGACCACCGACGACATAATTCCCGCGGATTCATGCGCGCGTAATCGCGTATCTTTCAAATGCGGTTTGTTCCAAGCGGCGCTACGTGACACGCGCCGTGGGAACGGCATCGTTTTAACTTCGTTTGCGTCCATTTGCCCGCGCAATTATTCGTTCGTTGTTGGCCCCCCCTCGATCGTCGTTGGTATTCCGCGACCGCTGCCTTCGCAGAAGTCGAAACAGAATGCCGTTGCCACGTGCATAAATGCATGCGACCAAGTATCGATCGATAACGAATCAAGAATCTCGTCCCGTTGATCCAGATACATATTTATAAACGCGCCCCATATACCGCGACTTGTTACTTAACTCGCTAAGTGAAGCGTCGGCCGATGCAACTTGAATATTGTTTTCTAATAAAAGAGAGCTTTCGCGCGTTGCCGGTATTGCCGCGAGAAATAAATTTCTAGACTCTTTTCTTCCGTTCCAGGTAAGACCGCATTTAGAGCTGACGTTCGAGAACATACTGTCACACATAAATACAGTTTACGTGCTACGAACGAAGAAGGGAGTGATGCGAGTCGACGCTTCGGAGGAGTACTCCTATCTACGTTTGAAGGTTAGTACGCCAGTTGAAAGTTATTTCCCAAAGTTAAAGGTTGCTTGCTTTCTGTTATTCTTTTCTCCAAATTACGTGTTCTCTTATATGTTATATATTCAATTAATTAATTAATATATTTACGTATTATATTATATATTACATTATATATTTACGTATTTTCTTTTATACTATATTAATAATATTAACAAGGTTTCGAGAAACTTTGTTTTTGTTGCTTATATATATGTATAAAATAAGCGTGTTTTATCGTCACGTGCAAGAACGCTACTTTTCCAGGGTCAAATGCTGTACATACCGGAGTCAGACCTCGTCACCTTTCTCTGTTATCCCAGCGTTATGAACTTGGATGATCTAACTAGGTAAGAATCTCCACGTACGTTTCTCTCACTCGCGAATGTTCAAGCTTCGTTCAAATTCGAGCAGCTGTCGTGCCAACATCGAGCCACTACCAGTTGATTCAAATCGAATGAAATTTCGCGTCAAAGATAAATTGTCTCGCCCGGCTAAGAAATTGAAAAGCTACTAACCATGATTAACTGAGCGAAATGACGGAGATAAATGAAAGATGAAGCCAAATTCAATCAAATTCCAATGCTGAAACCTCGTCGGAGCTGGTATACCGCTACTCGCGCAGGAGTCGGTCGTTTCGCGCGATTAACGCATCGAAGTCACGTTGATTAACGAGACACGTTTCTCCCGAGCACGTTAGCGCGACCTCGATTTGTTAGAAATCGAAGAGGCCGCGAACGTTCGCATTCCGCTCGATACCGCAAACGCGTACGGCGATACGAAAATTCGCCGTCTGGGCGTCGTCGCGGCAATTGTATCACGTCGATTGACGTATCGTTATCCGTAAACCGACCACCACAGCCGTACATTGATCCATACATCGTGCAGCAATTATCGAATAATTGCTAAATTGAATTTCAGTCGGACCAAATAGCACGACACGCGCGACTATGATCAATAACGGGAACGGATTCATCGCCGTTGCGCCCGTCGGCGACGAACTGAATTCTATAAAATCGACTGCGATATAACATAATATGTCTCTGCGCGTAACCGGTAACGCGAATGAACTAGTGGTTGTCGAGAAAGATTTCTCACTTGTGAAGAGAGAAATCTTTCTGTAACAATGCAGACGTTCACACGTTATACGGGGTGTTTCAAATTTGGATGTCAAAGCTTTAAAAGTATATAGAGGGCTGATGAATTAAGAAAAGATAGTCCTTTAAAGATTCACTCCATTCTGGAGGAAATCGCGCAAAAAGAAACAAGAATTTTTTATTATCTTTTTTAATTTTTATTTTATTTATTTATACGTTATTTTAGTTTTATTTTTCATTGTCAATTATATAAATACAATTCGTGTTATTACATATTTTATTATCATTCGTATTATCATCTGTTATCGTCTACATCGTCCATTCAATGAAGATACTGTTGAAAATGCTGTCAGCAATGTAAGCTGCCATTACTTTAAAGACTGACATTTTTCTCACGATGTTTGGTACAATCACAGTACATTTGATCTCCTAGTTGTTTTCTCGAGTTGATTGATGCATAATCATCGAGTAAACTTATTGAACGAATCGAAAGAATGAAAATTTTTCTGTTTTTTTTTTTTTTTCTTTAAAAGACCTCTACACGTTCGCAAAGTTTTGACATTTAAATTTTGACGTACAATATTTATTTAAAAATAAAATTTTATCGTATAATATTTCAATAACCGATCATCTTTCGTTCAAATCCATCGCCTTTTTCCGATTTCTCACGATCAGTGAAAGATTTCTATATTACAGTGTCTCGCAGAAAATATAGAATCGAGCGGAAATAAAATCTCACGAGGAAATACGAGTATCCCCCGTAGAAGACAATATCTTCTTTGAAGTGACAAGAAATCCGTATGTAAAGCTCTCAACTCGTCAGTCGATTTCCACCGAAACGCGACTGTTATTTAGGTCGTTATCGTAAATAGAAATAGACGAAACGTGCACCAGTGGCTGACTTTCCCTATTAATTCATCGTAACCTATTGCCCTGTCTCTCCGCTCGGGAAATATTTGTCCTCGGGGCAAAGTAACGGGTGTAGTGGCCATTCGATAGACGCTTGCGCGACAGTTCGCATAATTACAGTGATTCCACAGCGTCTGGTGCTCTGTTGCGAGCATAAATTCTCGTCACGCTGCCACCGAATTGCCTCTGTTCGAATAATCTTCGCTCTCGTTGACCCCCCGTAATTTCCCCTTACGTTCGACCGCTCTTCCCTCATTTCCTCTCGTTCTTTGCGGCGAAACGGCACGAAACAACGCTACACGTCTACTCGCGTCCGATCCCTTCCGATCTATTTCCTGGCCGAATTCTCCGGAGGATCGAGAAAGTCTCGCGGAGAGAATTCGGTCGCGAATGCAATCATTTCGCTAACGATACTCGCTCGAAGATGGTCCGTCGTTCTCGTGGTTGGCGATCGACCTTCTAAATAACTTCTAGAGCAGTACGAGCCAACTGGGATTCAGCGGAGCAGAAATCGAGGTACTTAAATTTAAAGCAAAGTTGAATTTAACCTCTTGCGCTGGAATGACGTGCCACGCACGTCGAGAATTTTTTGTTGAAAATTGCAACATTTTCTCAGTTTCAAGTATATTTAAATATAACCCAGGCAAAACAAATGACAGATCTTCTTGATAATTAATTACTTCTTGATAATTTCTATCCAGTGATATCATACCGACGAGTTCAAAAGAAAAAGAAAGCGACGAATTATCGTACACGGTTCGGTCACTCGTTATGGTCCGCGAACCAGTTGCCAACGGGTTTATTTCTTCTTGCAAAGTGAGACAACGCGACAGCTGTTAAAGTTCGAAATCGACCGAAAATTATACCGCATTGCATTATTTTCGGCACGCGGAATGATTACGATCCCTCGGAAGAGAACAAAGTTTACCCGATCGTCGCCAATGTACCAGCAACTTGAGGCTCTCGACTTTAACCTCAAGAGCACATTTTTACAGCCGCGTCGTCGGCAAGCGAGAGGAGAGGAGACGATGAATTATACATCAGGTATGATTAAATGCTGAATCCGAAATGAGAACGATTAGAAGTGTCGGAGATAAATTGCGTCGGATTTAAGAGGAGCCGCGGTCCCCGCGAAAAGTCACGAATATCGTTCAACGCCGCGAACACGGAATTAATGGGATCTTTCATTGTCGCGTCGGTCGTTGCTTTTTAAACTGTGCGGGTCAGGTAGCTCGAAGCCTCTTGGTGTTCTTGAAGGAACAATGGATCTTGAGCATTGCAGTGAATATCATTTCGCGCGAAAATCGTTTTGGTTGCAAAATTAAAAACGTCAGGTTGCGCGTGATAAATTCGTTCTCGGTGTTTCGTTTTCGAGGATATTAAAAATACGTGTTATACATGACTGAACGGATATGGTACGGGTTGAACGTTATTTTTAATTGTAAATAGAAAGGAAACGGACGCTATAAATATTTCAAGTATCACGTGAAATTGAAATATGTAGAATATTTGAAAAATCATTCGCTACTTTACACGGAAATATTGGATTTACGTTTATCGGTACTTGATAATTTAAATTCAGTGATACTTCAGTTTACGACTTTATCACTGACTATACACGTATTTACGGTGCTATTAATATTGGAATGTTAATCGTTTCAACGCATAATAATATAACATAATATATAATATATAATTCAAAAAATATTGTTGGATAAAGAAGAAAAAACGAAACTTTCAAACTTACTTAATTTATTTGAGAAGAATATTATATTATTGTAAAGAATAATCAACAGATTAATTTTATCACCGATGACGCGAACCCTATTTGCGAACAATCCGATGCATCTAAAAAATCTAAAAACAAGACGTTCCTTTAGATTTTGAAACCATCCCTGACACACGATGCAAATTGCGTCGTTCACACGTCAAACAACATGGTAATCGCTCAAACGTAGCTCGTTAACGCTCTCTCGCGTTTCTCAATCGACGCGGCAGAGAGCCTCTTTGCTTTTTACTTCGGGGCGTTTCTGATTGTCAGGCGAGGCTTGTACCTGAGCGACATCCCCCTTCACGACGCCACCAGAGATCTCGTGCTGATGTCGGAGCAATTCGAGGCTGATTACAAATTAACGAGGAACCTGGAATTGCTTACCGATAAATTGCAACAGACGTATCGCGAGCTCGACGGCGAGAAGCAGAAAACCGACAGGTAAGGATTTCCGTTCGCGTAATTCTCTGATTAAGGAAATCCCCATTGACCTCGTTTGCCATTTATCCTGACGCAATTCTGCCGAGGAATCGACTTCCTCGGCGTCCTCCGGGTTTCCTACTTGACAGGATACTCTCTCCTGCCGGAAATTGGATCGTGATTTCTTTTCTCTCTCTCTCTCTCTCTCTCTCTTTCTATCTCTCCTTCGTCTCGAGAGGTGTGGCAGCTCCGTCTGTTTCGACGCTTTGAAACATCGACGATCGTGGTCGCGGCGCGTCACGAGACGTCTTAATCTGGAAGTGAATTTACCTCGGGTGATACGACGGAATCAAAGGCATGAAAATTGAAAGACGTCGAGCGAATGATCGAGCTGTGACTTTGGCAGCTTCAATTTTGGCTTCCTGTCGAAATACGTTTGAACGTTTCTAAAAAAGGAGCGGAGAATGTATTTGACGGAGAGAAGGTAGAGAAGTAAGAGAAGGTTTATCCATTAATTACGGCAAGTATTATTAGACAACGCGTCGATCGTAAATTTAACACAAATAATCGAACGTATCAAATGATTCGCGAGAAATTAGAAAGAGAGAAAGGGAAAGCTCGCGTTCGACGTTTGAAGCGGTTGCTGTTTGCCAACGATTGAATGGGTGCCAATGAAGTCGACGATTCGAAGGGGGCTGTCGGTGAAAAGATGCTCGTGCCCCGCAGATTGTTGTACTCGGTGCTGCCCATTTCCGTGGCGAACGAGCTGAGGCACTCGAGGCCGGTTCCGGCGAAGAAGTACGACTGCGTGACCCTGTTGTTCTCCGGGATCGTCGGCTTCGGGGCGTACTGCGCCGCTCACACGGACTCCAGCGGCGCGATGAAAATCGTCAACATGCTCAATCAGCTGTACACGGCGTTCGACGTGCTCACCGATCCGAAGAAGAATCCGAACGTGTACAAGGTGAGCGTTTGCCTCTTCGAGAAATCTCTGTTGAAACCAGCTTCTCTGGAGAATTCTGCGTCCAAACTAAATGCAACACAGGGTGGTTGCTAAAAGACTGAATGCTATAAAACAGAAATACAACTTTTGCAAACACGTGTTTTTCTTAATTTTTTATTATTTTGTTTGGAAATATAATTGATGGATTTTTTCAGTATTCATTATATGTGAATTTTTGTGAATTAAAGTTTTTTTTTCGTTTTTAAGTATTTTTGGTAACTTGTAGAAGAGAAGAAGCGACGATGTACAGTTTGAAGATTCGATACGTTTCGAAAAACAATTGAAGGCAACGAAATGTTTACAGTTCCATCGAAATGAAGTTGAATCGTTGCAGGATGTAGAAAGTGCGTCTGTAAAAGTGCTCCGTTTCAGTTCGTGGCGATCACGTCGCGGTACTGTATATTTTCGAAAGGCGGTCTCGCGTTGGAAAGAAAGTTTCGTCGTAACGCGTGCCGTTTGAAACGCGTTAATGGATGGTTGCGACCGGCAGTGAATCGCTACCATTGTTGGAAATACTGGTCACTCTAAATAACAATAGAAGCGAAACTTTTCCATCCCTTAGGACTTCCTTTTTGCATGGAAAGTCCGACAATGCGTCTCTCTTCTTCTCTTATATCTTCCACAAGCTTTTCTACGTTTGCATCTTTTTCTGATTAATTTCTTACTACACCTTTTCATTGAATAAAATTTCATAATTTCATGAAATAACAATCACGTGTGATTAACGGAAGGTGTAACTGTTGAGTTTGAATTCACTTGCGATTCAGTGAGGTTTGTTGCAATTACTGTCGACAACATTTGCCAACAGTACCTCGAGAGCAAATTTTAAAAGCGCCATCAGTAGCCCTTTAAAAGGGTTAACAGGGACGCTGAGAAGCTAAAACGGAGGGATTCGCGTCCGGCGATTACAGGGGCGACAACGAATATACATTTGAATTTACGAGAGGGCTTGTTAGCACTGATCCACTTTGGTCGGACTAGGTCGAGACTGTTGGTGACAAATACATGGCCGTGAGCGGATTACCGGAACCGTGTCGTTGCCATGCACGATGCATCGCCCGTCTCGCATTGGATATGATGGATCTAGCCGCGGACGAGGTGCAGATCGATGGCGAGCCAGTGGTAAGCCCCCATAATTTTTATACCTTCGATTCTCGTGTGCTCGCGCGTCGAATCACTCGGAATGATAGCATCAATCCTCGGGGATACGTTTATTATCTACCTGTTACCGAGTTTATCGCCGACGCAGCACCGACGAAAATGCGATGAATAATTTTCTTCTCCCGGGCGAAATAGAATTCCTCGATTCCCTTTCGTGAAACGATCCGACGATGGCGAAATTACGACCGACAAAGTTGTATCTCGTTGCGGTACCTTACTCGATTTCCGTTTATTCGCCAGCGTTCATTCAATTAACCTGGGATTCTTTCGAGCAATTTCGAATTCCTTCGAGCGTAGCTGAAGCAGAAATTTATTTCCAATGTTAAATATTAATAAACACTCTGCTTTCGGTATTTTATATATATTTTCGCACACTGTATGCATACTCCCTGCATCTTTGCATCCTGAAATTTATTACACCCTGCAACAGATGCACGAAAACCCACGATCCAACCGCGACATTGATATTTCAAACGACACTGCTCGTACTTTAACTCTTTGCAAACGCAAAAACATTTTCCTTTTCTTTTTGTATCATCTATTGCAGCGATTTATTTACGAAATAAATAGCGAGTGAAATATCACTTCAAATCAAATGATGTAGCATTGAAAATAATCATCCTGTTTAAATGTTTGAGTTTAGCATGAAATTTTGTTGATTGTGTTTCTCTAGTTCTATGTGATTTCGCTTAAAGCAATCGAGTATAGCATAATTTCAGTTTTCTGAAAAATTTTCTCCACCATTTTATAAACGTTTGTAAGAAGCAATAAAAAGTGTAGTTTATGTGAGTTATTATTAATTATTCGAATAGGAATTCAACGATAATGAGTGTCAACTGACTCACAACTATCCTCAAGAATTTCTTCTTTTGAAATTTTATTATTCCTCTTAGATCGTTGTATTATATTACACCGTACCTACGCTCGTTATAATTATCAGCAACTATAAAAAATTTTATTATTCCAGCAGTTAGCTAAATTTATAGGGAACAGGCGTGTAGTTCCAAGAGTGTGTTTGTTTCTCCCCTTGGCGAACGAGATTAAATAACAGAAAATGCCGCTGAACGAGTTGAACGTTGCTCGACTTCTCAATTGCATTTCGCGGAAACGCGATGCTGAGCCAGCTACTCGGCAGGATATCTCTCGCATTCGAATACCCGTAGAGAGACTGTTGTTCTCCTTCCTGAACGTACGCTTCCTGTTCACATCCGAGAGCTTCCGCCCGTAACGTTCGCGCGAATTCTCACCAGTCGTGAATAAAAACAAAAACTGCACGACTTGCACCCCAGTACGATTCCCCTCACTGAAAGAAGCAGAACTGTTCTAACTAGGAAATGAAGTCGACTTTTTTTCCATAAAATTTTATCGATACGCAAACATTTGAATCGATACAAAACAAATTACAGTACCAGACAACGCCACTCCTACTCGAGGTCTAACCCACGCCCCCTCGCGAATCACGTGACCAAAATCAACCAATCGCTAATTTTCGTTGCATCAGCGTTGCACCTGAAGAGGCCCGATTTTCTGGGTTGCCTCCGCTAAAATCACTTTTAGTATTAAAAAAAAAAAGAAGGAGAAAAGAGCCACGTCTGACAAACGTGCGAACTGTTTCTCGCAGAAAATCACCATCGGGATCCACAGCGGGGAGGTTGTGACTGGGGTAATTGGACACCGTATGCCTCGTTACTGCCTCTTTGGGAACACGGTGAATCTCACCAGCCGAACGGAGACTACCGGCGAGCCAGGCAAAATAAACGTCTCCGAGGACGCGTACAGGTACGAAGTTTGCGTTAACTTTGTTGATTTATGGCAATTACCGGCCTACTCGTTTTTTTTCCCGAGGCGCTGTGAGTTTTGGCGAAATTTAATTAAAATTATTTCCTCTCCTCGGGAAACTTCTCGCCGTTTGCGGGATTTAATTCTCGAGTTTCATGCATTTTTTTAAAAACAGAGAGAAACCAGTTTCCTTTATTATTTCTAAAAATACCAAAAACTCGTCATTCGATTCTTAGCAAATATTTTATCTCGAATTTTTCGAGATTCTAATTTCCCCTGTAACCTGAAACGAACAGCGACAATTTGCAGTGCCCTTTGAACTGTAGCAACGCTGTAATTAACAATGTAACGTTGTCGTGGAACTGCGCCGTCGCTTTGTATGTTTATTAACGTGTTTATTAGCAGAAAGTTCCCACGCTGTGCTAAAATTTCCTTGGAAATTAATTACTTTGTTAGCGCTCGAGATTGCGTTATAGAATCGAGCGCTAGGGTTGCAGTCCTCGTTGCGCGTCGAGAAGTTTGCGACTTATTTTGCGATATCAAGGCTCGAACAATCGATCGTGTCCGGCGACATTATCGCGCGAACGAGTGTTCGAGACAGCGGTAGGAAGAGTAATTCAATTACACGAACGAACTCGAAGAAAATCTAGGAGAACCGGCGAGTTCTGTCATCCCCGCGGGAAATTCATTTGAACGCACCGGTATAAAATTTAATGCAAAACGCCGGTTGAAACGGCTGCACGTCCGTCAACCGATCTCCGGGGTATTTTAAATTTCAATATCGCCGCTGTTCTCCGGAGCGTTAACCGTACTTGACGGACGCGTTAAATTCGCGGAAGCAACGACTCGCATAAATCATTCGGGGCAACGACAATTTTGACAACGACGTCCCCCCTTTGTCGAAACTCGCGCGGGGACAACTTATTCGCAGCCCTTGGTTCTTCGTTGAAACGCCTCGGCGGCTCAACTCGCTCAACTTTATCGCGATATTTCATGCCAGTCGGATGGTGAAGCATCGCGGCGCAACTCGAACAACGGGCGAGAGAGTTGTGAAAAATAAACATAAAAATAATCCACCGACAAACTGAACTTTCGGTCGCGATCAAACTTGCGTTCGTAAAGTTCGGAATTTATGGACCGAGTTTTCACACCCCTTTGCCTGGAAAGGGACAAAATATTTTGCGAAAATATATTGGCGCCTGGAGTATTCGTTCCTCCGGGTCTTAAATTCATTAAGCCGCAGGCCAATTAAACTTGACTCTTCCTTCAATGACGAATCCTTCGCTGAAAGAGATTTTAGTAGAAACGAATGTTGTATTCTAAATCAGGCACTCTGTCTTTCCTTTTTCCCGATTTAAACCAAACTGTCGCGTCGTTGAAGAACGACGTCTCTTTTGCCCATCGACTAGACCTAGATTCTCTTTAATTGCCGCGTTTAACGTTTCCAAGTTGGAACGGCGCTTGGAATTCGACCATTGTTTGGCAGACGTTCGCAATAAATCGTCCTCCACCACTTCGGCCGAGTATTTATCTTAACAATTTTGATATCGATGGCCGGCCACGTTACAAAGTTTTCCAATAATCGAACATCCAGGATCGTCGAGTGTCCTGAAAATACTCAAAATGCTACGTCCTGTTTCTCAAACCGAGTACACGTTTATAATACTGCCCCGGACAAAAGGTTTTCGATCAGACACACGCAAGTATTTGACCGTGTTTGAAATTCTCTCTTTTTAAGTATAAAATATAATATTTTTCTGCAGAAAAGTATTAAGAATTAACGATGTCAATTGAACTCCCTTGCGCGAAAGACTTTCAAAGATATTATTAAATGCTAAAGCGTCCGATCGAGAGTTTGTTGGCAGGAGAATGTTGGTAAAATATCGCGTGGAAGAATGGAAAATTCCTGTTGCCGCGGTGTTCGATCAGAAAGTTGGACACGCGTGTACCGTTGAAACGCATTGTGAGAAGAAACTGAATCAAAAGTTGCGGACAAGTTTCGAAACATTTTAGCCAACGTGCGACACGTACATTCCGCGCGTCAAACTCCTCGAAACATATTTCGGATGGTGTGTATATGTTCGGATGGTATGGTATCTGTTCGATTTTATCGAACTTCAAACGCCGCCCGTAGGAACTAACTACGGATCTCGTAAATCTGTGTCGAGTGACCTATTTCGTTCTGCAAATGCGTTCTCTTTCTCGCATCTTTCTTTCAGAGACGGTCAGAGAGATCGCGAGAGGTTTGACAGTTTGACATTGACGAAAACTGAAGAGGGGAGGAGAGAAACTCTCGTTTGCGTATATAATTTATTAATCGTATTATTCTCTAATATAGGCACAATATAGGCACGTAATACTGCACTTTTGAAACACTTAAAAAAATCACTCTCTTCGTTTGTCCGAAACGTTTCCACAGACACTGCGAAAGATTCCAAATATATTTTCAAACTATGTCCAAGTATAAGCTTGAAAGTCTACAGTTTAAGAAACAATGGTTAAATTTTAAAAGAGGACGTCTTTCGAAATGTGACGCAAGACGCAAGTTCCCCGTTTCAAAGTTTCACAAAATCCCTGGACCCGGTGAACCATGGTGTACGCGCAGCTGCTCGCGCAGTGTCCTCAATCGCGAAGAAGGTCCAGATAGTTCCTCAACGACTCGGGGATCTGAAGTTCCCGAATCCCGTGCGGCAACGCCCAATTCTCGAACAAGGTCTCGCGGATACGACATCGGCAGAGATGCCTCAATTCCGGCGGGCTCAAGCCACTCCTCTCCGGCGGCAGCAGCTTCTGCTCGACCAGGATCGGGTACTGTTCGTAAATGGAAACGCTGAACACTCCGCTCTGCTCGGCGATGTGGCCCGGTGTCTTGAAGAACGCGCTCGACACGGTCCTCAGCACGAGCCTCAGACAGAGGAGCAACTGTTCCGGATACACGATCCGATCTTGGCCCGGTTGGGCGTCGTACTCGCTCAGCTTGTTCAGGAGCATCTCGAGCGGCGAGGGAGCTAGCCTGTCGGGCTCGACCGAGGCCCCGTAACGGAGCATGATCAAAAGAATATCCGGGGCGCCGTGTTGTATGGCCACTCTCAGCGGCAACGCCTGCCCGTAAGACTCCATGGGGATGTCGATGAACCGTCTCTTAACAGGCGTGAACGGGCAGCGATACTCCAGTCTTCCGAGCGTCGCGTGATGCAGGAAGTACAGCAGCGCTCGGAGGTTCTCCTCGCGGTCCTCGAAGTCGCTCTTCCAACCGGACAGAAAGTGAGTCACTCGCGTGCCGAAAATGGCGCCCACCAGGATGCGCTCGAACGTCTTCTCGCAGTAGTAGATGTCGTTGAGCAGCCTGGAGACGATCTCGTTGTTGTTGAGGTTCCAGTCGAAGCAGAGCTTCGCCGCCACGTACAGCACGTTGTGGAACTTGCCGAGGAGGCACACGTGCCCGTTCTCCATCATCGCGATGTTGTGGTAGCGGAGCGCTGACATCACTATCCTCTCGCACACGTCTTGCTTGTCTAGATTCTCAGCTGCAAGTTTCAGAAATTTCAGATCAGACCATCGGTATAAAGTGTTATTTGCGGAAAGGAATCTAACGGAAGATCAATCTAAAGGTTTAGATTAGGTTTTTATCGTAAAATTGTACGTTTGAGGAATAATTAGACTACCTTCCGGCAAAAACATTTCTGAGTTTTAGTCTGACGATGCGAAGTGTTATTTGTTGGAAGAGATTCGGATTGGGACAATTTTTGGTTTAGGTTAAGTTTAGGTTTAGATTAGCAAGAAGGGATCTGTCGAACAGGAGATCTAGGTTAGATTCGTTGTCGCAAATCAGGCCTGCAACGTGATGCGATCTAATCAGAGAGTCGTTCAAAGGATATTTACGATCATTGTTGCTGCTAATTGACGATTACCACGAGTATGGTTACGTACGACGGTTGTCGCGGTGAAAGTCGGCAACTTGATAGTAACGTCACCGTTTCACAATAATTCACGATGACCGCACCATCTTTCACTTCCTGGGAAATGCAAAACTCTTTCGCAACGTGTCGTCAGTCTTTAAATTTCAAGATGCTTCAAATTTGTTTCGATAGGAAAGATAAGTACATCGGATGAAATGATTTACATAATTTTCGTTAAAGTGAATTGCCGCGTGTGTTAACTAAATTCTATCACACGTGCATGCGGTTCTTTCGAATCATCCTGCGAGTGATCGAACGACACAACTTGCGAAACACTTTCACGGACAAGTGATTCCATTCGCGTCGCTTCGGGTGGTCGGTTTGCATAATTTTTCAAAGAAAGTAAAATCATATGGAAGCGAAGCGTTGCACAGGTTTCTCCCGCGTATAACATTACGTTGGATCACTTTCTATCCGGTGTTCGCGATCGAACCACTTTCATGGTCGCGCGGTATAATTTTCTAAGAGATCGCTGGACGCGACCGGGCGACCAGTCGATCGAAAACGTTCGTCCAAGTGCGTTGACACGCATCGGTGCCGATTCGAATCGATTCTCCTTGAATCTCCGTTAGACGTTACGGTAAATCGTCAGACGAAAATCACTTCCTTAAAACGGCCCGTGAGACGCCAACTCGTCTCGATCGTTACAATGCGATATTTTACAATGGGGGAGGCCATTACCTTTCGAGCAGCTGTTTATCACGTCTGAAAAGTAGCTGACCATCTCGCGACGTTTGTACCGAGAGGCCAAGCAACTTCGATCCATCTCCTCGAACAGTCTGTCGAAGTAACAGTCGATCAACACCTCCATCTCGTTTTTCTGTCGTCAGCAAGGATGATTCGAGACGTGCTAGCAAACTGTCGCGATCATTGTTCACCGACGAATGACGGCTGACACAGGAGAGACAACCGCGGAAACGAGAGAGGGCTAATTCGATTAGGCGTTAAATAAGTATATTCCAAGGGCTTCCTCCGTTCGACCATCGAAGGGGACAGCTTCGTGAAGCTTTCACCTTTGCCTAATAGCGTAGCAGCATACACGTTGTTACGCGTCGAGTCTTGGTAATTAATACGCTCGCGGTGATAAATTACACCATGTTCTCCGAAATTGAGATGGATACGAAGCACACACACTCCCTGGAAATGTACGCTTATGGCAAATATTTGAAGGTGTGAAAGGGAGTTTGTGATTTTCGGTCTATATTTGGGTTTTGGGTTTCTGTTATATTCAACAGTTTGTAAGCTGTTGGATACCCGTAGCATGTTGATTCTTGGATAAAGGTTCCATACGAATTTATATTCTTCGTTGTCGTTGCAGATACCTGTGCATGCCGGAGAACCAGGATCCCCAATTTTTGCTGGAGTACCGAGGACCCGTGACCATGAAGGGCAAGTCGGAGCCGATGAACGTGTGGTTCCTGTCCAGAGAGAGGGAGCTATCCGCGTAGATTCGCAAACGTCGTGGCCGTCGTGGCAATAATTTTACCACTCGGCTCGGACTCTACATTTATTTAGCGCATCACATAGAGGAACATGCGATTTTTACGATTCCACGTACTCTGTAAACGAACGCTCTTCGACTATCGTGCAAAACACAAGCCGCGGGATTTATCTCTTTGTATGATGTGACGCTTGATTCTAGGACGACTTCCGTTAAGATCAGCAAAAACCACTCATTCGCTATATTTTTGACGAATCGGAACTATCGAGTGACGAAGAAATTCCAAATTGCAGAAAAGAAGTAAGCTAATCCACGCGTAGCGCTGGCGAGTTGCAGCTGATGGACGCAGGTGTTGGAATCGGCGCGAGAAGAAGAAATGATGGAAATTTCCAGCGAGACGTTCTCCTTCCCTCGAGGCGATCGAGTCGAACCGAGAATGTTCTCTGTCAGCGGATATTGCAACGTTCATTATCTCGCATTCCGCCGCGAAAAGCTGTCGAAAATTGGAAAGCAGAACGCGGGTCAATCTACAGTAAGAAGTCCTCCTAGGCTCGAGCCAAGTACTGAAAACGGTTCCTCGTTTTAATATTAATCAACGTCCACACGGCGATCTCGGATCTCCACGTCCAGTCACCAACTTAACGACCACTGTTTTACTACCTGTAAATGTAAGAGGCAATCAAATATAAATGTCACCGTGATAGCGGACAGGCGTGTAGTTCATCGACGGTATGCGAAATCTCCTTTCCCCTCGTGTCACGTCGCGCAGGCACGGTTTAGGTCCGCAGTGGACGAGTCACGTCGGAGGTCGCGAAATCTACCATCACCCCTCGAGAGGAGAAAAAAGGAGGAAAAAGAAGCGGAGGCAGGAGGCTCCGATGGAATGTTTCGAAGCTGGAAGGTGTAACGGAACCTGTTCTACTCCCCGGCGCGTCCCACGCACGTCGCAAGGTCAACACATCGAAGCGTCGATGCGGCACAGATTCCAACCATCATTTTTTCCCCCCCTCGCAAACGAGTATCTCAATATGACTCGCCTCTCGCGCGAAAGTAATATATCACGCTTATTAGAAACCTGCCGATCGTCCTCGTTCTTTCGCGTTTATCCCATACTTTGCTCTCCACTCTCGTACTTTTCGACTCGTGTCTTTTCTTCCTTTCCACGCACGACGACCTTCGAGCAAACAGTAATCGAGCGAACCGAACGAACAGCAATGTACATTTCAGCCGATTCTCCGGTTATTTTATTGTCGCTTGTTGAGGATCACCGCGCGATTAATTATTCGTCGAAAATAATTGCGTACTTGCGGGGAATCCGGTTCAAACTTGGTTTCAACGTGCATTTAGCGAGGTTTGTAAATTACGTTGCGTTATATTTATGCGACAGGCGATAATAGTTACGGGCACGACTCCGGCACGATTAAGAATATCTTGTACATACTTATTATCACGAAGATATTCCAGTAAAACGACTGGCTGCGTTCAGATTGTTGCGTTACATTGTAATAATAACTTGCGAACATGTAACAACAGCTAAGCTTCATATTTATTGGGTAATACGTTTCACTCGGCTTGATCGATGCGGCCTCGCGCAAGCGATAGGGTAAGTACGTACAGGCACTGGCGATTATGCGAAAAAAAGGAAAAGGAGAATTAAATTACGGAATGTAATAAACGTGCTGAGTAACTCTTGAATTTTTAACTGAATGATTCCGCGTATAAAGTAGCACTTTGCAACGATGAAAGTAGACGCGCAAAGTGTATGAAAACTTTTCTCGGTTCAATCTCAATTTCAAAAATGCTCGTTAAAGTTCGACGCACTCGGAACTCGTTTCGTGTAAAACCGCGTGGTCGTCGATCTACGCGCCTCGCAAAATCGATCAGGAATCGCGAGAGAAGAGAAAAAAGGAGGAATTCCCGAGCGTATTATTTCCTAGACACGCCAGTTGCACGTTGCTTTAACTGTTTATAAAGTTGCTTATTCAATTGCGTGCCGTTGGTAAGTGGTATGCAGAGTACTGGTTTTCACGGCGGAGAAAGAAAGGCGAACGCTACTCAACTGGTTTACCCGGCGAGGTATGTGGAGAATAAGGCCAAATAATAAGGAGTGAAAGAAACATCGGACGCTATGGGATTAACCGATCGACGCCGGCGCGCGGCGATCGCAACGAAATCGTGATTCAAGCGTGGGGAAAAGGAAAAAGAAGGAAGGACGTTGGAGTTTACGGTACCGAGAATTTTCTAAACCACAAATCACCCGTTCCCTTTTTCTTCTGTCGTTTTCAGCGAACGGGCAGCTGTCACAAGTCTTCCGCGACGTCGTAGGAACGAAATCTTATCGCGCGCTTATGGCAAATTCGGCAATTCTCGCGCAGCAACGGAAAATTTCAACCCTTAAACGTTGCAAATAATTTTTTCTACGCTTCATCCACCGCAGTTGTTGCTAATAACAGTGAAACATTCAGCTGCGCTTCACTAACTTTATCGACGCTGTGAACTTTCAACCCTTACCCCGATTAAATATCGACTGTCGATACGTGATTTCGAGCGTACCGTTCTGGGGTTACGACGCCGTTGGAATTTCCTGTCTATCCGAGGATGATACTCTCCCTTCCTCGAAAAAGCGACAGCTGCGCGATCGATTTCTACTCATTTGAATAAAGACGTCCGCGGCCACGCGAGGTGACTGTTACCTTTCGGGTGAAACGGAATGAAAGATAAACTGTGGAATAATACTCCCCGGGGAACGAGTTTGCGAGGCAACGTGTGAAATTAACCTAGGTAATAACAATGTCGGGATGAGCGCAGGTCGCGACGTTAGATTCGTTATCGGCGCCTCCGCCAATTCTCGTCTACGACGGTCGTTACTTTTTAATTTAATGATTGATACCTTTGACGAGAAGTTAGTGAAAGTGCTACTTTCTAGAAATTCAGACACACGGAGGATTCACGCTTTTTAATTTCATTAATGTAAAATTCTGACGACTGTCGCGGAGAATGTGTATCAAACCGAGATCTACGAGATGCAGTAGTCGTCGAGCTGAATGCTTTCTTTTTTTCTCCAAGGTAAAATGCTTCGCTGCATAAATTATAGACTGTGAAATATCCAAGAAAAAAGGTGGATAAACGACATTGATAATGCCATTTTTTACGATAGAAGCGTGTCTAGCAAGTCCAAAGTTTCGCGACAGAGAGACAAACAAACGTAAGAAATGTCAGTTGCGTAACACGTGGGACGGAGAGTTTGACGATTAGAAAATATCGATCAATTTACTCCGGTAAACGAACTCTCGCGGAAACAAGCCGCTCTAACAAAGTCCGTAATAAACGAGATTAAACGTTGATAACCAAGGTCCTTATTCATTATGCCACGCGAGTCTCCGTAAATGAGATTAAACGTGTTGAACCCGTAACAGGGTTCTCTCTACAAGGCACTCGTGGCTGTCTCTAAATGGCGAGTGATCATGTCGCGTGTACCGAGCGTTCAAAACTTCTAATAAATTAACTACGTAATAAAATAACAGCGGCAATTGTCAAACATTTCGATTGGCTTATGTAACGATGACTTTGTTCGTGACAGATTAACACACGGGAGACACAATCAAACGCGAGATATCGTCACTCGTAATTTTCTGTAGCAGTGTACCTATATTTGTAATTTGAAAAGAGATTCAAGCGTAAAGAAAATTTGGAACGAGCAATTTGTTAAAATTAGGCTATTTAACGGAGCTTTAACAAGGGAGGTTGCATCTCGTTGTATCAGGTTGTATCGCGTTGCTGCGCGTCGCTCGTTCAATCTAAATCGTTCTCCTCTTCTTTGTGTTTTGAATCGATCGTTTCTGGCTTCGCGAGAGCAGAAGTTGTTTCTGGTCGCGGCAGACTGGACGAAACCTGCTTGCTCCTCTTTCATCCCGACTGGAGATCACTGTCGGGAGCGGGGTTGCCAGCAGGGTTCAGAGCTCTCGAGCAGCCACCTGTTCAAGTGCTAAAGATAACAAAGTAAAGCAAGGCCTCGGGCAAAGCAAATTTATTCCGCGCTTTCGGTCCGCTCTCCGCTCTCCCGAACGTATTTATCCGCCGTGTTATTTCTATACGGCCCTTGTACTTGTTCATCCTCGCAATTTATTATTTAATTACCTAATAACAACGTAATTTATTATCTCATAATTTATAACCTAAACCTCGAATAATAAACACGACTTACCAAGGAAAAGGGAAAAATGTTGCAGAAAAAGAGAGAGAGAGAGAGAGAGAGATATTTGAAATTTCAGAGGTTTGCAATTTCTAGCGCGAATTTTCAAGTACAATGCACGTGCACGTGTGTCAAACAATATAGGACAAGGCAGGAATATTCGAATTACATCGCACACGTCGTTTCGTAATTTCCCATTTATATGCTACGTGAATATTCTTCCGAAAGAAGAATGGCACGCATCGGACATTTTTGCGAAAGAGAAGAAACTGACGATGGATTCCACAATGCGTTTGTAATAAAGTTTGAAATATATGCAAAATAGCTCTCTTTTCCAGGACAGCATTCTACCATCGTCTCGCGATGCTTTATCGCAGCTATTGAAGCAGAAGCACAATCCACGGCGTTAGTGCGACTCGCGTCGTGAAATAACGAGCGAGCATCGATAATAGGGCAAATATAATTATCCTTGCCAATGCGGTGGCTCGACAAATGTCGCCGGTGCGGGGGGAGATCAATTCTCTTCGTAGTTACCGCGTGGAGGAAAAAAAGAGATCGATCGTCTCCGCGTGGTCTGGCCGTTGATAAAACGCGAGCGCCTTCCACCGGGACAGATTCATTGATTGCTCCCGACGTAACGCGGGTTATCATCAAAGAGTTACAACCGTTCTGCTTTCGTGCGAAGGTAATTACACGGTCGCTTGCTTACAGGTTGATACACGGTGGAACACGAGCGCGAACAAAAGAGATGAATCGTTGCGTAACGCGCTCGATTCCCATTGACGTGCTCCGATAAAATTTTTCGCGTCTTGTTATTTTCGTCATCGCCGCGTTGATTCCCATTTCTATACTCTGCTGTGTAATCTTCGCTCGCGCGGTGTCGATGAAATTTTGATGATCGGCAGGTGTATCCACCCGATTGGCGCACGCACACGCACACTCTGCCACGTGAAACTCGCACGAACACGCATGCACGCGAGAAAGCCGGTGAACGGTAAAGGACAGGTATTTAAATGGAAAACCGGATAGTCGATTCTACCTGACTCGGTAGAGGACGCCACGTCCTCCTCGAGCAAGTGCTTACGTGCCAGACAACTTCCAAGACACGACGTTCTCGTCGTCCTGCTCTCGCCTCTTCAAACTCGAGACTCTCTTTCTCGCTTATACGTCGATTCGTCCTTTCACTCGCTCGATCGCTCGCTTGTTCACTCGCGCGTTCCACCTGGCTATTTATTTACCTACCCATATACATACACACACTTGAACGTTCGGTCTTTCACTCGCTCGCTCATTCACTCGCGCTCGAGGGCCTCCTTCATGACTCGAGCGATCCTCCGCTCCCTCGTTCTCTGCCGCGATTCCGCTCCTTTCTCGCCCGTTTCAGCCGCTCCACGTTGCCTCGCGCGCGCGTGCATGCGCGTACACACGCTCACCACCTGGCCCAGGCGTCCCCCACTCCGGCGACAACCACACCGAGCGCTCCCACTCCGGGCGTTTCGTCGTGCCCCGTCGCGAGTCCCAACTTGGTCCCCACCTAGTCAACGAAACTGCATGAGTAAGTGTCAGAGGCACTCAGTACAGTTACTGACGGCCCGTACCGTGAACGATCGCCGTCGTCGACCGCTGTCGTCGTGTCCGTCGTGCCGAGCATTCGAGGGTTCTACCATGCGTTGCTCCTGATAAACGTAACCGACACGGCTTAGTAAGTGGCGGCTATTCTTTCTCCCTCTGTATCTCTTTCTCGTCTCGCCTCTTCCCTTTTTCTCGGCGACATCTCCGCCGCGCAGAGTACTCGCGATTGTTACTTGAAAGAAGGAAAAAGAAAAGTAGTCCCTCGAGTGTGGTAGTCGAACGATCCTCGGCGAGATGCAGTGTCAGATGCCGATCGTCACGAATTTCGATCGACTAACGATCAAGGAACATTAAGTCGAGGAGTTTCATCTTGTGCAACGGTTTGGCGGAAGACTGGAATTCTACTTCTGGTCGGAGTAAGATTCTACCGACAGTGGTTTGGACAGCGTGATCGACGTTTCTCGAGGATCTCGCGCGTGGTACCGCCGAGAGTCTGCGGCATGTCGCGCCATATGTTGAGCTCGTCGACGTGAATCGCCGATCAGTGACAACGAGCGTAACGTCGTTCCGTAAATCTGGTTCACGCGGTCGCGTCGTGTTGAATCCAATCGAAGTGATTTCACAACTTGTTGCGCGTGTGGTC
The DNA here is from genome assembly GCA_030673865.1 of Melipona bicolor. NCBI lineage: Eukaryota > Metazoa > Arthropoda > Insecta > Hymenoptera > Apidae > Melipona > Melipona bicolor. The sequence goes on along the minus strand of JAHYIQ010000025.1, from coordinate 2,022,898 downwards.
GAAGAACTCGACCCAAATTGCTCGCGCACTTTCTCACGCCAAGGACCAGGAGCCATTCCTCGACGAAACCCCCCATTTCTGCAAAGAAATTAGGGAATTCTTGCGGAGAAAGGAAAACAAAGAGAGAGAGAGAGAGAGAGAGAGAGAGAAAGGAGAAAGCAAAGGATCGTTCGATCGGTGACCAGTGACAGTGCTCTCGAATGTGTACATGGACGAGGTCGCCACGATGACCGTTCCACCGACACTGCCGGCGAAGACTCAGCCCCGGGACGCGAGTCAGGTTGCCCGACAGACTGTGTCAATCCGGGCTGTTTCTAGTCCCCCCACGGCTCCTCTGAGCACAGGGGCCGGAGCAACGGTATTTGTCGGACTGGCTGCTCCTGGCGTCGATTCCGCGGCAACCTACAGGAGAAGAATCCCGGAAGTGCAGGCTGCGAACGGTTACGGCAAGCAGAGCAGCGTGAAGTCGGTTCAGACCGCGCAGAACGAGCAACAGCTGCAGTACGAGCAACAGCAGCAGCAGCAGTATCGTCGTAATAACAATAATAATAACAATCATCATCATCATCATCATTATCATCATCATCAACAGCAACAGCACCAGCAAGCGGCACACGTGGTAAAGATCAAGATCAACCCGGATGGTGACAAGAACGGGAGGGTGATATCGACCGTACGATTGACGTTGGACGAGAACGTCGGCCACAAAGCCGAGCAGGAGAACGGGATCGCGTGCGAACGTTCGAGCAAGCGTGACGTCGGTGTGGTCGTGAGTGCGACGAATCTGGTGAACGAGCAGCGTCGTGGAAGTGCCGGTGCCGGTGACGGCTGTGTCAGGATCAGTGTTGGCTCGAATACTTTTGCACGTTGCACCAGCAACGAGAGGAACGACGACAGCAAGGCCAGTCGAAACTCAGTCGACGACCTCACCTCCGCCGCAGACATGGTACACCGCGACACCTCGGAGCCACTCAACACGTCCTCCTCGAACAATCGTTCGAGCGCTTGCTTCTACTACAACAACACCGGGTATCCCGGCCAATTGAACGGCATAGTGATGTCCAGCGGGCAGTGTTCGCCGAGCGACACGTTGGACAGCGGGACCTGCAGCGATCTGGACGGCACGCCGCCGCCACTACCCAAGAAGAAGAACAACAACGCCAGCACGGTCATCCTCGCGAGCGATCAGCACAACCGCACCGGTAGCCTGACCAGCAGCGGGGCGGAAGTCGACAGCGACGACAACGAGAGCAACATCAGCTGCGACTCTCTGAACGGTGGCGAGTTGAGCGATGTCAACGCGAACGGCTCGGTCGAGGCCGACCGAACGTCCTTGGAGTATCAACGTCAACAACGCACGTCGGAGAATCATCGTCCGAAGAATGGGACCTTGGGTCGTACGAGATCGAGCGACTCTGAACCCATCGTGACTCTGAACAGACTGGACTCGTCGAACGAAGGTCAGAACGAAGAACGAACGGAAGTTGAGTCGAACTCTTCTCCCAGCGTCTCTCCCTCGCCATCTGGCGCGTCCTCCTTGTCTAAAGCTTCCTCCACACCGAGGATCAGGAGCCCGGATCCAAACATAGAGCAGAACGGCCGGCTATCCTCGTCGTCCTCGTCGTCATCTTCGTCGTCGTCGTCGTCGTCGCCGGTGGTGAACGAGTGCACGTACGAGGAGAGGAAGCAAAAACAGGAGAGGCTGGAGCAGGAGTCGGTAGCCGGCGACGTGGACACCAGCGTGAATCCAGTGACTGGGAAAAAGTACGTGTACGAGTACGACAGGTTCTACAAGTTTCACGTGAACGAACTGAAGGGCAACAATAAGGACGGCAGCAGGGGCGGAGGGGTGGTGTCCGGCGACAAGGACGCCGACGAATGTTTCGCCGGCTACAAGATCCTCGAGAAGGAAGCCATACGTAGTGCCAAGGGAACTGTGCGCGGTGTGAAAAACAGGGTGCGAGCTGGGATCGCCACGTTCCTTCAGAAACCATCCTCTCAGGTTCGTATCGCCAAGCTTTCCGGGCACGCGGAGCCTCTTGTTGCATTGTATCGCGTTATATATACACGCGCTCCGAGCTCCGAGGAATTTCTGTTGCGTGCCAATTAACCGGCCGATCCTAGCCTCCGCCTGGCAGAATGTTAAACAGGGTAGCGAATGAAAACTTTAAATTAAGCGATGTCTACCGGCGCCGGAGGCGGCCAGATATTTACGGAACGTTTCCCAAGAGCGGGGCGAGGCGACGTTCTTCCGTGAGGTAACAGAAATAGAAACGTAACAGCTTCCGGTATTGTTTGGAAAAACACGCGACAGGGAACGATGCTAATTAATTTTCGTCTTTCGGAAATTTGGAGTCGCTCGACAGACTTTCTCATTCGACGGGTCGTCGAAAAAAAATCGGCAATTCGTCGTTGGTCTAGATTCGTTGGTTTCGGTCGCTTAGAATCGAGTAAAAATCGCGTCAAAGGCGCCGAAATGCAAGGTGAAACGGCTGGTGTCGCCGTCGACGTGCTTTAAATATCGACTCACTGCAGCCCATATCGACTAGGCCTGGTGAACGACTCGACTCGTGATTTGTTATGCAAATCAGCGGCTGACAGCGCGATCGTCCTGCGCCAGGCGTTCCAACACGACGGAATCGAACGGTATCGAATCGGTATAACTATCGAGAGCTCGGTAGCTGTCTGTTTGCGCGATCCGCGTGATACAGTTGACTCGTGTGTCGTCGACAACGACGACGACAGCGACAAGTTGCCGAGCGAAAAGCGTTAGATTTACAGTTAGATCACCTCCTCTCTCTCTCTCTCTCTCTCTCTCTCTCTCTGGTCGACCAGTTTGGATCGGCCAGTAGACTGGCATCGATCGATGACGTAGACGATGGTCCCATGTGGCCCTCCGTCCCGAGCGAGGTTTCCGGTGTTGCCATGCGAGTAACGTGGCGAACATCGCTGTCGAACGAGAAGCCGAGAGAAGAGAATCGTACCACGTATACGCTGTCGATGCAGAACGGATCGACATAACGGTAGATCCGATAAAACGATATTACGGCAACTTGCAGGGGAGCAACTTGTTGTTGTCCCTAGTTGCAAACCGGTCTTCCTCCTCTGTTCGCCCGCATCTTTTTCCTTGTCTTCGACGACTTTTCTTTTATCTGTCTGTCTATCTGTCTCTGTTCTCCTCCGTTTTCACGCAGAATTTTCTGCTCTCGCGTTTGCACGTGCGTTTCCAACGACGTACGTGTGCTGCGCGGCGTTTCCGATGCGCGTGTGATCGCAAGCGGCCTATCTCGCCAAATTACAGGCCGAGAGGCGCGCTGAATTGCGCGCGCGTCTCCTTGCAACAGACCGCCGAGCAATCACAGATTCACTCCAGCTCGGTGTCCCTAGGGATTTCGCCTATTGCCTCGAACATGACTGGTTCGTTCGTGGCTTTGGTCGTGGCTCGATCGCGCCAGCTACCCGGAAATATACCTGCCGTCCGGAATTATTTTCATTGATCGCCCGCAGGAGCGAGCGGATTTTTGTCATATACGTGTATAACCGTTCGTTAAGGGGTTATTTAAAAGATTCCAGCTTTTGCTTCAACACGTTGATTTTAGCGGGGGTAAGCCAGAAAATCGGTACAACGCTGATGCAACGAAAATTAGCGATTGGTTGATTTGGGTCACGTGATTCGTGAGGGGGCGTGGAGACCTCGAGTAGGAGTGGCGCTGTCTGGTACTGAGCTATCGCGTCTGTAATTTGCATATCGATAAAATTTTATGGCAAAAAAGTCGTCTTCTACTGGGCACAAGTCGTGCAGTTTTTTATTTTAGTTTGTTGAGCTACACGTTGCGCGTAAAATATCACTGATATCGTTATTCACAGGTGTTGCACGTAAACCGAAAATACAGAAGATGCAAAGACAAACTACACAGAATCACGTGTAGAATGTAAAATGTGCAATAGCTGGTTCGTGTAACGAAACTATTGTTCATCTTGCGAATACGCAATCTGCCGATTCTCACTTTGCATTCAGTGTCAAATTGTTCGATGGAAATCGAGGTCTCTGTCGTTCCGTGTCTACGTTGGTTTCGTTGAGGTGCACGAACCTCGCAGAGATATTAATACGCACAAGTCAACTGTTCGTTGAATCGGTTTGCAGATCGGTTCGATATCGGCTCGGGATGAGAACAATCGAACATAAAGTCGCTTGAGAACATCCATACGACTCTGATGCTCCACTTTCTTTCCCTCCGCGAGAGTTTATTTACAGCTCCAGATGAACTAATTTGTTACCAACTAGGTTTTTTTTACAATTAACACAAAATTCTTTCTTCAACTTACTCTTTACAATTAATATAAAACTCCTTCTTTTTTTTGTTTCACTCCTTCTTTCTTTTTCTCTTTAATTAATATAAAATGCACAACAGAGACTAGTCAACTGAAGGAAAAAATAAATAAATAAATAAACTGCATCAGAATCGTTTTGTTTTATTCTATCGTCAATTATTATCAACACACTACCGTGCTACTTTCCTTGTTTCTTCGAAAAGAACTTCTTTCCAGTCGAGCTCTTCCCAAAGAAATTACAGGAACGTGACTTTTGCTCGTAGCTCTTGCTCCTACCACGGCAGTTTCGTCCTGTGCCACTTATCTTACGTAATGAAACGGTAATAACGATAATGATCCAAGGTTGCGGATGCTTTAAGCAGCCGTGGCGTAAAAAGTAATATCTAGAAATCTCGAAATGATCGTTTCGTTTTACCGCGAAAACGAGAGACACAGAGAGAGAGAGACTAAAAGTATCACGCGAGGATATCATGCTCAACACCAACACGAATACCGTGAAGACCGTAATTTTTTCTAATTTGATTATTCTACAACACACACACACACTTATTATGAAAACGAATCAAAGGTAGAACTTTTGACGCAGAAAAGAAGAAGGTCTCGATATTCGCCGCGTGCAGAGCAACGTAAGTAACGGCCGCGTTTCGCAACCACGTTTCTCTCAAAGCCACCTCGCGACAGGTACATTTACGGGAGTCGTTTACTTAGCGACAATTTTCCTCGGTTTCTTAACGCGCTTCGTTAGAACGACAAACGAGTGGAGAGAGGAGGGGGGAAAAAAAGAGGAAACGCTGCGTTACGGTTAACGTTTTGACACCACGACCACCTGGGGACCTGAGGGAATCTCTCGCGATACAGAGATTAGAGAGAGAGAGAGAGAGAGAGAAATTCGTTGCGAGGTAATATGCTCTGTCGTAATTGTACACACTGTTTTTCTCGCTGCGGAAAAATGAGATCGCCGGGTATGTACAACCTTCAGGGTTTCACTAGCTCGCGCACTATATCGCAGTTAGAACAAAGAACGCTGTTGATTCACTCTGTTCACGAGCGGATATTAATTGTAGCGAATCGGTAATCCCAACAATGCCAAAGTCTTGCCGTTAAACGTCTCTATTATCGAACGTTCCACTCTGATTTACGTGATTACGCGTTTCCAAGCGTTCGGTCTTCCTTCATTGCAATACACGTTTAGGTGCAATTTGTAAGCAAGGATTTCATTAGTCGTTTCTTCAGTTTTTCGAAGCAATGGGGCAGGGAAAAGTAGTGCGCAGCGAGAGACGAGATGAAAGCTGTTTTACAAAAGTCTCGCGAACGAAATTATCGATTTCAAAAAATCTTTTTGGACGCGAGGGAGGTCTTTATTTTGTCTCAGCGCGTTTTACGTTATTAAGCAGAATTTCGCGTACGGGTGACCTAAATCCCCTCGTTTTGTGATATCGAATCAATTTGAAAGAGAAAGCAAATTGCGATCCTGTGAAATTTCAAATTTTGAACTTTTTGAACTTTGACTCTGAATATTCATAAGTATCAATTGCAAATAACGTTTCGGTGCTTTACGTCTAAAGTAACGCTACATTTACAGTTGGAATAATTCTCCATATTACACGTATCACATAATTAATTTATTAAATATCAAACTTAAATATAAACTTGAAATTGAAAAATGTGTAAAATTTGAATTTAATAAAAATAAGACTTTAAGAAGTTAACAAACTTAAAATGAAAATAATTATTCGATTAATTATTATTGGTTTTATATTTGAGGAATAGAAAGTTAATCTCTCGTTTATTTTAAAGTGATATTTCAGTGCATGAATTAACTAAATTTTCAATAATTGGTACAAATCTGTGATTAATATCACAAATTTCGGGGCATCGATCAAATAAATTAAGAAGAGAATAAATTTCATTGAAAAATCATTTACAAATCGCTTACTTTCCGAAAGATTGGGGATTCGATACAAGATGATCAAAGTCTAAAGTTTCCACGATTCTCGAGCCGAGGGATTTCAAGAGCAGGGAGATTGCACGCGCAGCCGGGAACGGTGCGATGCGCGATGAGAAAACGCGGGATAGGAAGTCACGTGATTACTTCCGCGTCAGTCAACAATACGAATCTAACGTTAGATTATCGCGCGGCGCGCCACATAACAGAACGCACGAACGAACGGAAAAACGGTGTCGTAATTTCCTGGTGTACACGAGGCGGCGTTATGCATCAAGATGCACCGATAGAAAGCCGATCCTTTTCGATTTCTCGCCCCCCTATCGAAGTATTATCGTTCGCGTAATGCCGACGCTGCATTTGTTACAATCCTCGCGTAATGCTCGTCTTTACGGCGAGCTTCGCGCCAACCTGTCGAGTTGTACTAGAAAGTTAGTCGCCGAGGTTATTCTAGACCAGTAGGCTGCAGCGAAAATGCCTTTTTTTTCCAGGTCGTTTGCGAAACGTTTCTCACTTACTGATCGTCGTTATCATTTGCGCCAACGTTCGCTGCATCATCGGTGGTTTTGCGTAATTAGTTGCACCTGTTGGGTCGATCCTAAATATCAATTCCAAATTGCATATATATAGGTTTAGATTCGGTTTAAAAACAAAAAATAGATATATATATAGGTTTAGGTTTAAACCTAACCTAAACTTATACATATGGAATTATTATACTATACTATATATTATACTGTAATTTGAAATTTATATTTAGGTTAGGTTTAGGTTAGGTTTGAAAATATATATATATATAATTTGAAATTTATATTTAGGTTAAGTTTAGGTTAGGTTTAAAAATATATATATATATATAATTTGAAATTTATATTTAGGTTAGGTTTAGGTTAGGTTTAAATAAATATATAATTTGGAATTTATATTTAGATTTAGGTTTAAAAACAAAAAAATATATATATATAGATTTAGATTAAGTTTAAACCTAACCTAAACTTATATACATATGAAATTATTATACTGTATTATATATTATACTATAATTTGGAATTTATATTTAGATTAGCTTTAAAACACACACACAATATATATATATATATACAATTTGGAATAAAAATATATATATGTTTAAAATATAAATTCCAAACTAAAGTTACGTGTTTCAAACTAAAATTGAACTTACCCTGAGTAACTTAGCTGAGTTACATAACACAGTAAACGCGTTCCACGTCGAAGATCAAGCGAAAAACACGTAGCAACGAATCGACGCGAGAAACCGTAAACGCAGCACGAAACGCACGTGGCCGAATCGCATTTTTCAGCCGGATGCGCAGCACCGGACTCGCAATTAAAACTCCGGACTCTTATCGACTCATCGTCAGTGTCGGAATGCGCGCGCTAAATTAATCAGATCGATCCCAATTCCGCGGGCGCGCGGTCAGCTCTGTTTTAGCGACAGAGATCCACCGCTGATGGAAAAAACAGAAGAAAAGAAAAAAGAATGCTCAATCGTATCGAGCTGTATCGACGGAAACGCGCGCGCGCCAATTAAACGTAATTTGTAACGCAGCGTAATTGACAGTAGGAGCTGCAACAGTTGCCTCGGATCGGCGCGCGATTAATTATCGATTAAATCTCGCGTTCCGATCGGCGGTGCCGCGCGAGATATCGCGTTTTCGCGATCTGCGAGGAAACCAGCGAGAAAACACACGATCGTTTATCGTGCCACCGATGTTTCGAACGGGAACTTCGTTCGTTTATTCGTTGGACGATCGAAGAATTCGCAAGTTGAACATAGTCACACCAGGTCGCAATTGCGATCTCGTAGATACGAAAGAGACACGCTCCTTTTACACCGCGAGAGCGTTGTCGGATTTCGAACCGAGATGTTTCGCGCTCGCGACACGAACTTTTACACGCGGAAGCTAATTCGCACGGGTTGCGAGGAGAGACGACCGAGCGGTTGGCCCACTTAACTTGGCCGATCCTGGCGAAGAAGGTGAAATGATCGATGATAAGCGCGACAGAAACACGACCCACTTCATCGTCCAGCGTCGCCGACTTTCTTCCCGATCTGTTCGCCGGCTTCGAGCCACTCGAAATCGACACTTACGGCCAGGCGGCATGTCACGCTTCATGTTCTATTTCTTCGCAGTGCTTATTTGCGGCCTGCACGCAAATAAACATTTAAACGATCTCCACCGACCGATTGGAAACCTCAAGAAATCAGGTCGATGAAAATCGCAATCGAATCGAAGGCGGCGTAATTTCAATCCCTCTCCCCGCGTGCTCGCGTCGTTCTCAAACAATGCCAGCTGTTTTATTGCAGCAGGTAGCTGCCGTGAGATGGCGAATCGCGAGATTTTAACGATTTCGTCTTACTTTACTAGTTGCTTATTAGTCGGAATTTATCAGTTTCTTTTCTCAAGTGAAGGGAACTCTAGAAATCAGGAAATATTCCTACGTATAGTGTTCGTATAACGGATTATATAAATTGGAACTGGAACATATGATAATTCGTGTTGTTACGATGCGACTTGCTCAAGTAAAAAGTGTCATGTTTCTCTGCGCGTAGATGTAAAGACTTTTTTCGTTGAAATATGGTTTTAATCTTAATCTTTAACGTGACTTGCTATGAATATATAGTATTCATAAACAAATATTCAAGAAAATTTGTTAACAGTTACTTGGAGAAACTTATGAAAAATACGGGTTTTTTAATATATTGTTTTGCAAAATGATATACACTATTGAATTCCTCGTTAAAGAACAACTAGTTTCATCAACAGTATCTTCGATAATTTCCGAGATATTTGACAAAATATACACCCCCAAGTTTAAGGGTAGTTTTTTCACCCCTTTAACATCGACCATTGCCGATGAAAAGAATATTTCAAATATTTTTTCGAAAACTACACCGACTTCCATATGTTTCCTAAGAACTATCGGATATTTTTGGGAAAAACAAATTATCGATTTTTAAATTTTCGAAACATCGAGAAGCACCTCGGAAGCTGAAGTTCCTGCCGAAACAATCGATCGCAAGAGAAGACCCACATAGCTCGATTATCAACCTCTTGCGCGGCACACTTATCCGATTCTCAAACTCATCGAGTCGAGTCGAATTCCTGTGAACGCGTGGATTTTCCCTTCTCCTCGATGGTCGATCACGCCGCGTTCCGACGTGGTTGCAGGATCGACAATTTTCGAAAGTGCTGGAACTCTCGCGCCGGGACGTTTCGACGCAACGCGCGAAAAGATTCGAAGGAACGCGAGGGCAGTCGCGCGCGAGCCCTAGCCGATAATCGGAATCCGCGCGCGAGCCTCGCGGCGCCCACTTGTTCGACCCACTTGGCCGACTCTCGACTTCCGTTTTCCCGTTCTTGCGCCGGTTGGTTCGCCACGGCGCGCGCGCCGATCGAGTCGCGGCAGGTGGCCAGAGGCCAGCGTCGTGAATTTCCCGGTTAAAGAAAACGCGCGCGGCAGGCACGTCCGCGAGACAAATCGGGTGGGAAAAGAGAAAGCGGGTCAAAGAGGCCACCGTGGCGACAGCGGCGGCCACCACCAGCTTTAACCTCCTCTTCGATTCGTTCAACCTTCTCTCTCTCTTTCTCTCTCTCTCTCTGTCTCTTCGATCGCCGTTCGCTGGCTCTCGAGCGGTCCATCGAGAGCCATCCAGAGATGGCTTCGCCGGTTTACCTTCGTTTCGACACGTTGCGTCGACTCGCGTCGCGCGGGATTTCTTGGAAATCTCTTGCGCAAGCTCGCAACGCGAAAGATACGCGCGAAGGTTTGGATCGTTGGCGGGAAAAGAATTGTTTAATGGAAAAGAAAATGAAGATAAAATAACACGAAACAAAAGGAAAGTGCAGTAACGACGAAAATATGAATTTAAAAGGGACAAATGTTGTGTCATATTTGTAAAGGAGGACGAGTTTTATCACTCGTGATAAAATGATTTTAACAGGGGTAACCCTGAAAATCGGGCCTCTTCAGGTGCAACGCTGATGCAACGAAAATTAGCGATTGGTTGATTTGGGTCACGTGATTCGTAAGGGGGCGTGGCCTAGATTGACTTTAATTAGAAATATACATAAATTAATTAAATATATATGTATCGACCCTAGATATAGGGTCGAATTGCTCAAACTTGTTAATACAGTTATCGAAGTCGAATTTAATTCAACGCCATTCCTGTTGCAGTTGCGAAATATTTCGGAGACTACTTTAATTAGAAATATATACAAATTAATTAATAATTTAATTAAAAAATGTTTATGTTTATACATAAATTAATTAGTTGAAAATGTGTGTACATATATATCACTCTTGGATATAGTATCGAATTGGATATAGCTCAAACTTGATAGAGTTATTGAAGTCGAATTCAATTCAATCTCATCCCTGTTGCAGAATGTTAGACACGTGCATAACTAAAAACGTCTGTCCTTACGCCTCCGGAACGGATGGAAGTTCATTAAGATGCCTTTGTTCCTTTGTGAATTCCACGGACTAGTTCGCTTCGTGTTTGTCACTTTAGAAAAAGAATTAGAAACTATGGATGAAGAAGTGTACATTTGCAGACATTCCATCGTGCTATAATTACTACTCGCTTGTTGCGCGATCAGATAACGTTGGTAAAAGGTGACGGGGAGACTTCTTGAAATTTCCCTCGTAGATTCGCATTTAAATTGCACATTGCAATGCACGTTAATGCACGGTGTACAATAACGTCGAATAATTAACGCATGTTGTACGTTACGCTTATTTTCCAATAAATCAGAGACAACTCTCTGTCAGAATCAGTGCCAGTTCATAACACGTTCCGTGCCATTTTCGCATCCAACTTTCCAATCGTATCGTATATTAACATACTTGCACGCTGTTGCATTAGAAACGTATATTTTATACTATGTAACGAATTTGAAATAGAAACCTTGTTTCATATTTTCTGTACAGGGTGTATCAAAACAGGTGACGATTCTGCGTGAAAAAGTGAGTCGAATAGAAAGAATGAAATTTGTTCACCGAAGCCTTCGTTTTTAAGAAAATCGAATTTGAGTATTTATCGAGTATACTTGAATTTGGTTGATTCTGTACTGGACAGGAGTAAATAATCGACACGAGAATATTCTTCGTAGAAAAACGTATAAACATGTAGAAAATGTAAAATATAGTTCTTTCGTTCAAGTTGTCACTTTCAAGAAAATGGACGTTGCCTAAAATTGCCTTAAAAATATTCGATTTTCTCGAGAACGAAGCATGCTACCAAAAAATTTTACACATTCCAAATTCTTCTCTATCACAGCCAAAATTCAGCTAGTTCGAGTAATTTGTTTCGTAATAAATTCGAGTATACTCGACTTGAAATTTTCAAACTTGATCTTCTGGAAAACGAAGATTTCAGATCGGACACCAATCCTGAGACCTCCTGTACAGCTCGACGACTGAACACAAATTCCTGCACCGGCCATGCAATCGCCGCGGAACAAACCGCGCGGTTTAACATCTATCGATAATAACACAATAGCTGCTTTAAACCGCATACCTGCATTCCCAGTCGAAAGCAAAACCGTCCATCGATGTACCACGCCTCGAACCGATCGATATCGATCACATTCTTACCTGTGCCCGCGCGCCAACGTTCGTCCATTCGTCAGCGAGATGCAGGCTACGCGTTTGGCTCGCGACGGCGGAGCAACGACGCCGTCGTCCTTTTCGCGGAACAGCTGGCGTAAAAGTATCAAGCGGCGCGTCCAGTCGTAACCATAAGCGCGTCAGGCAAAAAGCGCTTCGTTTCGGAGTCTCCGAGCGTAACGGTAGATCCACGTAGAAAAGCGGAAGAACGCTCGATGGGGGTGTAATCGCGATCTTTATTGTCGCCTGGTGCGTTTTATTCTCTAGACAGTTCAATAAGTCAACGTGTCAATTTATAATAGTTGAAATAGTAAGCTTTGAATTTTGCTAGAATGCATTAGAGAATGAAAATTTCTTTGTACATTTTTTTCTAAATTCTCGATAATTTAAATTGACATAAATTTGTTAAGGGAGATCATAGAACCATTTGATCTCGTTTCAAAGCGCGAAGCTTTTATTTTTATAGTCGCGAATTCGTTTTTTTCTTTTTTTTGAAGATGATTATGTAACAAATGAGAAAGTGAAGATATTTTTTTCTCGAAAATTGTCGAAACTCAAACTCGTATAAAAGCGTTAAAAAAATTTTTTCGCGACTACATTCATTATGACGGAAAATTGACATTTGATCTGTCTAACGGGCTCTTAAAATTCACCTTTTGATCCTTTTTTTTATTGACCTATAAACCTTAGGATTGAATTTTTGTCGTTTAATCCTAACATTCAACGTTCAATAAAATTGTGAAAAAAGATTGTACAGTTTGAACTGGACATTATAAAGAGGAGACTTCAATCTTGAAAACAGCGGTAAGTTTCAGTTTAACAAAAATTTTTTTAACGTTCTCAGAGATGTTTGAATTTCCACAATTTTTGAAAACAAAATCTTCCGCTACTTTGAAGAAAACAAACTCACGACTGTCAAAGTACGCGCTTCAAACTTCACTCTTAAACTTAAAAAGCGAGACCAAGAGAGATCGTCAGACGATATTTTCTTTGCGAAATTACATCAGTTTAAATTACCGACGATTCGTTATCATCGCCAGTCGTACTCTTCAGTGTACATTCAGATACGCAATGCATCGAGTGTCATAAGGCATTAGGAGATATTCGTTACAGTTATTGGAGAATTCCACGTGCATAAAATCAGCCGTGGACAGCGCTCCGATAAGGGTACCGGCGTGAAAGTAAGCCGCGGCTCATTCCCGTATACCGTTAGCCAATGACGAGCTTTACATAACGCGTGTGTGCGTCGCACTGGTAACCCAAAATTTCGGGAATCTGGCCGGAGCCGCGAGGAACCGGTTTGTCAAATCTATAACGGAAACGGCGGAAAGTCGTAACGGGAACGTAACGAAACGATCCTTCGAGAGGCGAAAGACTCGCTCGAGACGCACGGGAGCTTGGAACGACGCTCGTAAACCTGTAATTCATGCAAACGTGGGTAACCGCGAAATTTTTCCACGAAAGGTCGAGTTCGCGTAAATCTCGCGTCGAGCGCGAGTCGCGGAAAATTTCGAGTGGCGATCGTTCAAAAATAAAAAGAAAGATTTTATAGCTGACTTTATGTTCTACCGAGCGAACGAGATAACAGACGCGAGTGATAGAAATCGCGTGGGATAAATAATATGCAAAAGACAGTACGCACTTTGCGGCGAAGTGACGGTAGGTTTAACGGGATATATATATATATATATATCCGTTTGAACGTAATATATATATATATATATTACGTTCAAACGCCGCGATGGAAATGAGAGAAAAAAATGCGTGGAAATTTCTAGACCGTAACTCGACGTAGGCCGACGCTCGTTTTTCACTCTCTCGCGGCGCGCGCTTTTCCTTCGTCTCGCACAGGCGCGCTTTTTAAAAGCAAACGACTATAAATCTGAAGGTTGAAAAAACACTAAATGTAATATCTTGCTGGGAACGATCCTTTCGTGAACCTGCACTCTTAGTCAGCTGTTGATGTAATTCGCAAGTTACGTGGTCGAGCTACGAATCGAGCAAAAAAACTTACTTACGACATTTCGCAATTATTTATTCGTATTTCTGATGTTAGAATAAAATTACAGAATCGTAACAAGTTTTTGAAGAAATTCAACAAATTGGGTTTAGACGTACATTTAATTTGTGACGAAATTAACTATGTTACCACACTCGCGGCACGATACTGAACAGTATTCGTTCAAGGTTAATCTCATCGTGCAACCTACTTACAGAAGTTGTCTGCAGATGCGTATTTTCAGATGAAATGCTCAGGTATCTCCGTAAATACTTTGGAAAATCTGAATATTCTACAACAGCGGATTCCAACCTTTTTTTTTTCTCCCTTTCTTATTCTTTAATTAGGCTTTTCAATTGTGAGTATCCCCTCCTCTCATAAATCTCTATCTATTGTTCTTTTTATTTTCTTACGTTAGCTAAATAATGAAACGACTCAAATTTACCTGATGACATTTGTAGGCATTCTACAATTTATTTCAATTTTTTTATAGTAGCAGTCTAAATATAAGACCAGATAAAAACTGACTACCCTAGTACGATTCGTCTCATTGAAAGGCCCAGAAGCAATTGTTCTGACTAGGAAATGAAAATGACTTTTTTGCCATAAAATTTTATTGATATGCTAAACAAATTACAGGCGCGATCGCTCAGTACCAGACAAGGCCACTCCTACTCGAGGTCTACCCCACGCCCCCCCTCACGAATCACGTGACCTAAATCAACCAATCGCTAATTTTCGTTGCATTAGCGTTGCACTCGAAGAAGCCCAATTTTCTGGGTTACCCCCATTAAAATCATTTTCAGTGATAAAACAGCACAAGTCTCTCTTTGTGAATCAAAATTTCTCTCATATAATTTTTTTTTTTGTGTTTTTGTCTTAATTTCTCTTTTTTGGTGTTTTCCACCATCACCAATATCATTTTCGCGTACTCGCAGGGTACCACAAATTGGAAACCCCTGTTTTATATAAACTGTAGACAGTATAAAATATAGTGCTTGATAAAATATATTTCTAAACAACAGAGAAATAAATCACGCACGTCTGCAAATTTGTCGCACTCGTTAAGACGAACTTTTGCATCGCGTTTCAAATTTCTCAGCGACTGATCGAACCGAACAATAGTATCCTCCGTGTCGATCGAAGTCTGCATATTCATCGCGTGGCGTCACGCGTTTCTCAATATCGCCTGTTATTCCCAAGGTATCGCGCAGAAACGATCTTCGTCGATCGTCGCGGTTATCTGGGAAACTTATCTCCTCTCAACGAGATCTTTCGGCCACGTCGACGAAATCTATCTCAAGATCAAGCGAGAAGTTTCGCGAATGTTCGCGATGTCGGATCGGCCGATGTTTCCAGAAAGGGTTCCGCTGGCAGCTTCTTCTCGTTCTGGCTCGTTCAACGCACGGCTAACGACGCGCTTCTACGGACGCGGCCGCGGTACATCATTATCCTTACGTCATTTCTAAGAACTATGGTGCGCCTCGCAGCCATCTCGTTTCCCACGAGACCGTGACTTTACCGGGAATGCAAATTTGTCCGACGATTAATTAGAAATCCCGCGGCAAGCAGCCGTACGTAGTGTAGCCGCAGCGCGAAATTTCGCAAAAGGAAAATTTCTGGTTTCGTTATATTTCATCCAGGAGGGAAAAGAGGAAAATTGAACGGCTCGATTTTGCACATTGTACGCGTGTTATGTGGGAACTGGCATAACATAGATGGTATTCGCGTGCTTTCTTTAAGAGTTGAATCTTGAATGAAAACGTAGTGAAATCTCTTGGAAAAAGTATTTTACAATAATAAGTAATAAATAGTAAATTTAGATTGCAGTTCGTGTGAAAAACTTGTCATTGTTATTATTATTCTTTGTTAATTAATATATAATTATTATTATTAATATTATTATTATTTATTATCAATAACTAACTAACTACATTATTAACTTATTAAGTCATGACAAAAACAAGAAGTGGAGTATTCACAGACTCCCGTTACCGGATCACTAAATCTAATCGCTCGCAAAGAGATCTGACCTAAATGTCGAGGAATTACGGAGAGAACATGAACGCGCATTGGTTCATGGAGGACAATTAATAAGATTATTGATGGTTTTGGAAAAAGGAAAGATAGCTTTCTCCGATTCTCCAAACTATATATAATTTGCACAGTAGGTAATCGTAATTGGGGAAATTTAGATCGAAAAACGCGAATATCGGAGAAAATATCAAGTAAAAGTCAGCGTCTTTGAGTAAAATAAGTTAGTGATACATGCAAATTGTTACAATTTTGTAAAATAAAATCGTACAACAACAGGCTTCAGTTCGTTTCAAAACCCGAGGCAGTTCATTTTGTTCGAAAATTTTATACATCACGTAGCAGGTGAAAGTGAAGCCACTTTCTCGAAAATATCACTAATATAAATTATCACAGTATGTAAAAATATTGAATAATTTTCTTCACGACTGAGCCTGCAATAGATTTGAAGGTTCAAGCATTTTCTTTCTCCCTATTTGATTAAATTTCCAATATTAGGCAAGAAATAGTAGCATGCTCATTGTTGTATTCATTTTCAAAGTTCAATAAAATGACGGAAAAAAGAATTATACATCAAGTTTTGTCGTTTCAATCTTCAACTCAGTCGTAAAAAAAAAAAATTTCAACGCTTCCGCGCACTGTGGCAATTTATGGAATTTTCAGGAGGAAAAGCGTCCCCGCTTTCTCATTACTCAGAAACGTCTTAGAGTAAAATGGATGGCGAAAATTATTACGAACTTGAAACTTTAAAAGCCAGATTCATCGTCGCTCGATTTTGTTTTACGAGATTACAACAGTTTCAATATTTCACTGTCCGAGTATTAATGCGAGTAACTGTACTGTGAAAATTCACAGTTTTGTCAGCAACGAGCCTAACGTTCGCGAACGCTTGCATGAAAGAAGAGACGTACGTACATATATATATATATATATATACGTGTGGTTGGCTCGTGAGAAAGAATAGATCGCGGTGCTGCGTTGTGCGTCGACAATGGACTCTGTTGGCACTTTCCATTCGCGGCGTCGTTGACATTTCTGCGGCACGCCGCGCTGCCTCGTCGTCGATCGAGCATGGATAATCAACCGCGTCCACGAAAGCGTGCTTTCTTCTTGGAATTCGGCATTCCGACGGCGACGCGTCCAATTAACAATCGCTCGCGAGGATCGTGCGAAACGGCGTTTCGAAACGCGAATAAAATCTCCGTTCGATCGAGGACGATTCCGTCGTGCTTTACAGTTGAACGTGTGACGAAACTGGAAAAAGTTTCTCTCGCTCCGAGAGGATGCCGATCTGAAGAATTTAGACGTCGTTCACGGTACAATGTAACATTTGCATAATGTCTGCGTTTAATAACAGATTCCTTGAAAAAGGGAAAAAATTCAGTGAAGAAATTGAATCGAGCTCGATTTTTATAATTTGCCATAATTTGCCGCAGTCGTATAATTGACTTCCTCCCGGATAGTAATGCGAACGTACATTTTCTACTTTTAATTTACTTTTAATTTACTTTTACTCGTAACCAGCCATGGTAGATGAACAAAATATCATTTTATAAGGATATATTCAGTTGGCGGTGTCTGCGTATTATACTCCGCTGTTCCATACCTACGGATTAATTTGAAGATTAATTCGAACGTCTTTAATTAAATTTCGTTGGAAATATCGAATACCTTTCTCGTCGTCCATTTAAATCGTCAGGAGGAAATTAAAGTTAATCAAGTCGCGCTATTCTTTATATTTCTTCCTTCGTGATTATTTGAAAGTCAGTTTCCTTGATAACACAAAGATACAACATTTACAACCAATGACAAAAGAAGTACGAACTCCAGAAATTCCAAGAATCTGTTACTTTCCTTTCGCCAAGTTGCAAGTTCCTTTTTTTAGAATAAAATTCCATCTCGAATAAAAAATACGTTATACACAAGCACTTGCCAGAACATTATGCGTACGTAAAACGTAATTCGCAAAGAGAGTCGTATTTCGCTGGTCTTCTTTTCAATTATCTCGAGCAGAAAAAGAAAGAGAGTCGCATTTCGCTGGTCTTCTTTTCAATTATCTCGGGCAGAAAAAGAAAGAGAAGAAAAGAGACGCCGTTCTTAATTACGCCGGTTCGTTAGCCTTCGCGTACGGAGCCACGGTTCAACGTCAATGAACTTTACGCTGGTCGAGCACATCGGATCGGCGCACCGGTGTCGTTCGAGAAATCAATGCCGCTGGCCGATTCGAGAATTAGCACGGCGGCCGTCTACGCCGCGAATAATGAGCAGTGAAAGCCCGTCGTTGGGAATTCATCAAAAACGAGGCAGGCTTCGTTAAGCGAAGACAGAGAGAAGACTTGGAAAGATCGGCTTCATGTATATTAATTCGATGTAGATGAAGCAGGCGTCGAGCGGTGCGGGCTTCGCGGAATCGTTGATCGAGCGACACTCGCCAACTTCAAACGGCGTTTCAATAAATTTCAATGCGGTGCCGTTCACGATCATTTATTTATTGCTTCAACCAACAGCTCGAACTTTTCTTCTTCTTCGTGATATAAATGCAATTTTCTAACGAATGTAGATATAATATATACGTTTGGCCTTGTACGGGATGTAACACTGTAATAAAAGAATAAAATAGAGATAGAGATGTAACGATGCGATAGAAGAAGAATAAAAGAATAAAGAATTTCAGGAGAAAGAGTTCCCAAGGACAGAAGCAGTCGTTTGAAATAATTCACATAAACCATAGACTTCTCATTGCTTCTTACAGAAGTTTACAAAGTGATACAGATTTTCTTTTTTTTTTTTTTTTTTTTGAAGAAATATGTATCATTGTATCATTATATATGTATCGTTAACTCTTATACACTATGGTTGTTTTAGAAAACCAAATGCAACGCACGTTGAAGATATTTCTAAACCTAAAACCTAACCTAACCTAAACCTAACCTAAACGATGTCACATGTCACAGGAAGATATAATCAACAAATCGTTGCTAAATACTATTTCAATCATTCCCAACGCTCGAAAAGATACTACTTTGTAAACAAATTACTGGTGAATGACAAGAAAAAGTTTAAATATTTGGTGAAATTTTGCTGCACATCTCGATGAGATAGAATTTTCTCCGTTTCGGTCTTTTCTCTTCGAAAACTGAAGCTGAAGGATCTCGATTTATTCGTGGCACGCGCTCGATGACGACGAGGGGTCACAGGTCTGGCAGAAAGACCGTGACGTCTCCGATCGCGCGGAATACAAAATTCTTCGTCCGCCAGTACAGACAATGACACTTTATGAATCGCGTTAGATTATACGCGTTGTTGCGACGTCGGGAAACTTTCTAACGGCGCTGGTTGAAGATGGGAACCGAGTGGTTTCTCAGGGGACGCGAAAAAAGAAAAAAGAAACCGACGTTCGTCGAGCGCACGCCGGGCCCTGTGTGTCGCGGCTAAGGAATTAAGCCGAGAAATGGTGAGACGTTGCTCGTGTTTCCTCCGGATTATCCTGTCCAATTACTTTTTTTCTCTCGGCGAGATCCCACGATTAGTCCGAGGTTTGCACGAAGAACGTCCGTCAAACGATAGATATTTAGGTTAATTGCAAATTTCACCGATAGCGTGTTGATTTAGTAGGAATCGACGGTAATAATAATCGATTAACGCGGAAAAGGACGACAATTCAGACAAACCAAAAGACGTAATTAACTGATTAAACGTTCGGTTCTGTTGATGTTTTAATTTTAAACTTCACCGTTTGTTTCGGTAAACTCAATTGGAATTTGCTGTGTCGAAAGTCAAATTTGGATTGAAATGAAAGAACAAATTAAAGGGGTCAAGTCCATCAAAATCGAGTTCATTATTGAGCAGTGACAGTGACAATTGTTTGTTAAAAATAAATACGAAATGTGTTCCAAGTTGTTTCAAGAGATATCTAAATATCTCATCTTCTGAATTTTTTCCCTTTTATTGAAACAAACAAACGCAGGATTTTAGAAAAATCAGTCCTCCGTAAAATTCGCGTTTAAACAAGAAGAGTTTTCAACCGGTTCGTATTTCGACCGGCCGAGAATAAAAATTTTTCGAACTCTGTTTGTTTAAAATTTCCGTCGTCGCTGCCCCGATTTTTCAAATTCCAGCCGCGAGTTTCCGCGACTTAGTCTCTCGTGGCACTCCCACGCCAGCAAAATTTATCATTTCACAGTCGAAACACCGTTCTCCTCTTCTCTCGTTTAAATCTCGATTCACGACTGGTCAAACGAAGCTTGAATTCAAGCTACTTGAAGCTATTCCATCAATGCGAGATTACATCACTGTTATTCGCTTGAGAATTCCCTTTCAAATTCCAAGTGAGGTTGAGATTCTTCTACCTGTCCCCTGAAAATAATCCAATCGTTTTATCAATGCATGGACCACGGACGAATATTCTTCCAAATTCTTGCAGTGAAGCTAGAACTCGTCCGTGTATTTTCTACGTTCAATAATTCGAGTTGCCTAAATTCGACTAATCTGAACGAAGTTTCAAGTATCGACAGCCACTTGGCAAACCCAGTAAGTTTCGTTCTACAAATTTCGGGAGTCATCAGCCTTTCGGCGAGCGATGCAACGTTTCCCAGTGAATTATTTAACACCTGACTCGTCCTTGTACACATTTATTTTTTTTGAATGACATCGCCTCTTTTCACGAGCGTGAATCTGTCCTCGCGACGTCGCGTTGAGCGAAAGTCGCGAACCGCCGAATTGTTATTAGAGAAATGACAGTGTTTCCCGAGCTGACTGCTCCGCGTTAAATTATAAGATTATGACACGCGTTTCCGTCCAACGGGCTGTGTCGCGCGATTCTATCTTCAGCTGGTGATAAAAGGAACCGAAAGAACCGGTACTCGTAACTTTTGTAAATTTTGTTTGTCAAATGTTTTCCGTACTTGGAGTTGTACAAATTGATCGGACCATTTGGTCAGGTAATTATGTAACGTGATGATTGTCAGACGAGTGTGAGTTTCACTGTTTAATAGTGAATATAAGTATAATTGAAAACTATGACAATTCTGTGAAAAAATGAACTCAAGAGTTTGATTCTTTTTTAATTAAGACAGTTTAAATCGTACTCCCTGAGTCGGGAGAAGAATCGCCTCTATGCTCACTTTTTGTGTTAAAATTAAAAACAATTTCGTATCCACTTTTTTTTAAATAAAATATGATAAAGTAGTATAGACAAGAATATACAATAATAATTAATTGTTATTGGGGACACCGGTTCAATCGTAAATTATGGGTTAAATATATGAAAAGAAAGTATAGTATTTTTAATATAGTATTTTATATAGTATTTTAATATAGTATTTTGTACAGTATTTTAATATAGTATTTTGTACAGTATTTTAATATAATATTTTATATAGTATTTTAATAGATTATAACATTTTAACAGATTATAGTAACAAACTTTACAGATTATAGTAACTTTTCTTAAATTAACAAAGTTGAAAAATTTAACCAAACGTGTGTATGATAGCTGCTTCAAAGCAAGGAACCATCAGATTTAACTGTACGATTAATTCCAGCGAATCACGATCGACGTCGATTTACGTGGGATACTTTCTTCCCCTTTTTAAAATATGAACACGAAGACGAAGACACGAAGACAAAGATGCTCGATCTGTTAAATCCGCTCGCAAATCGAAGACGTGGCAATCATCGTGGCCTCCTCGTAGAAAATTCCAGTCACCGCTCTCGGGCCGCTCGATCGCCGAGCGAGCAAGCGTTTATACCCCACTTGAGGAGAAATCGTTGCTGATGTCATTTGTCCGCCGCTGAAACCGCTGGCAATCCTTCCTCGCATAATTAATCGCCGATCCTTCGAGATCCTCGTTCCGTTCTCGCGGTGGAAACTGGCTTTGTTCGATCTGCTCGTATTATTCTCACGAGAACCGAGCAGCCGAGTGAAGATGCGGCCGTTTGCTCTGTCCGTTTGCTCGATTTATCGCGGCTGATTCGTATCTGTTTAATTCTTCGTGCACGTTTCTGCGCACAGTCCGAGCCAAAAGTGCATTCCACTTGAAAATCTTTCGCCCGATGTATTTTCTCAGAACTGATTGAAAAATTCTCACGCAGTGTGATACGAAGCTGCCGATCTTTATATTATAATTATCGTTTTCGAGTCTGACTGTACGCGTATAAAAGACTCGAATACAAAGATATAAATATTAAAAATTATATAAAGTATAAATATTAATATAAATATTAAAATAATATTTAATGTAAAGATATAACTTGAATATACACATAACCGTGTATTTGTAACTCTCAAATCTTGGTTTTTCTAGCTGCACTCTGACAATTGCGCCATTGTACTCCAGGCAAATTGCGTGTTTGCAACAGTTATTAGTTTTTATTTCTCGTGCCGGTGTAAGTTGGTAATTAACCGCAAAAAATACCTGGTTATAGAAGATTAAAGACACAATACCACTCGCACGCTATTATTCGTACTCTCGAGACGCGATCTCTCGTAATCGCGCGTGGACACTCCGCTCTTCGCACAAAAGGTCAAATTACGCAGCTTGCATTCGATTCACCAGCCAACTAACCTCGGGACTAGCTTCCTTTTTGGTTTCATCCTAAATCGAACGAAAAGTTAAAAAATTCATTTATTTATCGTCGAATCGTTTGACAAAAAAAAAGAACCTCGTGCAGATTTCACGAACTCGTTCGAAGGATTTTCGACGCCACGTCACGGAAATAAACTTCGAGCTGCCGGTTCGAGAGAAGTAATTCAGCCTTCGATTCATCGACAATACCGTTGATGAATCGTTCGCGAATAGCAGAAAGAACGAAGGACAAAGCGCGACGGATGAATCAGGCCAGAAGCAGCAGCTAGGCGAATGCGGTTCACCGAGATTAATAGTACACTGGCGGAGAAGTTGCCTGGTGTGGAAGGTCACCGCCGATTGCCATTCCACGTCCCTCGTAATTCTATACTCAACATGGACCCGGGGCTGCGTTTCAGCCGCTTTCTTCCATCGAACGCGCGCGAATCTCAAACAGGTGGCGTTCCGTCATGCAAGGGGAAATCGATAACCCGTCCCTCCGACAACAAATTTTCGCTCTTGCCTCGCTCTTTCGCCGCGCATTCCTGATAAGAGTATTTTCTTTACCCAAGTGTTGTCGCATCACGCAGGCACGCAAGAAAAAAAAAGGAAAAAAAGAAACGAATAACGACGAGGAAAGGTAAGGCGTAATCGCTCGCATTTGTTATTCGAGCGAAGGAGTCATCGTCCTTGGAACATCGCGTGTCATTTATCGCGCGTTGCCTAAGTGAGTCGTTTCGACGTGCAACGTGTTACGTAACGCAGACTTTGATATTTTTGTCGCGGAAATGTTCCTTATTTATTAAGTTCTTCGTAACGCGCAGTCACTCGCGTTGATATATTCGCGACAATAAATATCTGTTGAAACTGTTGCAATTTCGCGAGGCAAAATCGTACGACGATAAATCTGGATTCCTTCGAAGCTCGAAGCCTCCGCTTTCGAAATACGTCGTTATTATAATTTTATTCGAGGGTGTTCTCGCGTCACATAACGGATGGAAAAGTGAGACATTTTTCTTTTCGAAAGTGCACAAGATGTAGAAACATTCTCTTTTCACGACTGAATGTACAATAGATTTAAAGATTGAAGATTCTTTCTTATCCTTAAACATTCTTCAAAGATTGGAGACTTTAAAATAAATGAAAACGTATTTTTGTCATTGCGTTGAACTTTGAGCCGCAAGTATTGAATACTCAAAGTTCGATGAAGCGGCGAAAAGCAGATGGTGCGTCAAATTTTAAAGGAGGTTAGGTTTAGGTTAAGTTTAGGTTAGGTTTAGGTTAGGTTTCGTCGTAAAGAGTAGGTTTCGATTTTCAAATTCATCGTGAACAAAATACTTTAATGTTTTTACGTACGATAACAATCTACAACTAATCCATTTTTGACAAAATCATTTTACATAATAAAATGAACGATGAAATTTGAAAGCAAGAGGCTCTAATTTAAAACAGCCTAAATTGTACGATTTTGTAACTGTTTAAATACCGAATGTGAATGACTGTAGATTAACAATATTATAATAATAAATCCACTTTATATATAAATAATATAATAATAATAAATCTACTTTTCCGCTTTTAATTCTCTTCCACTCTGTGCGCGTACGATAACAAGTTAGTGCATTGAGCGCATTATACAAATGTTATTTGCCGTCTTAACGCGTCCTAACGATTCGTCCGCGCTAAATCATATAATTAGAGAGGCTAGTTGTGCAATCGTGGGTCGTAGTCGGAGATCTAGAAAAAAGAAGGAAAGGAACGAGCCTCGATCGGCAGGATCGTAGCGCGAGCATTCCTGTGCAATTATAGTTTCCTTTTATCGCGTTGATCATACACCTGGATCGAGGGATCCGGTTTTACACACCGAGCAACGAATGCGTAATGCGTGTTCATTAACGGTCCCGTTGAAAGTGGCTGCACGAGGATCTATAATATTCCGCGGACGTGATCGATTTGCTTGCGCTAGGAAATAGGCTTGTGCGATAACGCGGGCTAACGTAGACACAGGTGAACGTGTACGCGAGTAAATCGCGAGAATTCCAATTGAATTGGTTCGTTGCATTTCCCAATGCCCGAAGGTTGCGAGAGTGACGCGTTTGTTTACACATCCTCGCGGCTGATAATTAGGACACCCACAATCCCATGTGACTTTCAAGTTGTAACACGGACAAAAGTGTTAAAAATTATCGATACCTTGAACTGTTGGAACCAAAAAAACCGCACGATTTGTACCCTAGTACGATTCGTCTCACTGAAAGGCCCAGAAGCAACTGTTTTGACTAGGAAATGAAGACGACTTTTTGCCATAAAACTTTATCGATATTTATTGCGAACATTTGAATCGATACAAAACAAGATACAGGCCAGACAACGCCACTCCTACTCGAGGTCTACTCCACGCCCCCTCACGAATCACGTGACCCAAATCAACCAATCGCTAATTTTCGTTGCATTAACGTTGCACCATTTTTCGCAATCTTGAAGATTAACTCTCCCAAAACTTGCTGTACGACTTTTTTTGTCGCCATTTTATCGACAAAATCTTGAACGTTAGACAAAAATTCAAGAAATCCAAGCATTTAATTTTAATGTTCAAAATTCGATGAAATGGTGAGAAAGAAATTGCACAGCGACAAGTTTCATACAGTGTAAAAAGGAGACCATGGTAGATTTAGCTATGAAAATAATTTTTTTAATTTCGTGCTTTTTTGAATTTTCACAATTTTCGAGAACAAAAGTTGTTACACGATATGAACTTCAGAATCAGACGAGCTGAATACGACTCTTTTCTTTTCCACGAAGTTGTGACAGAGCAAAATATACATAATTTTTCATCAAACGTGCGAAACTTCTTTCACTGTTTGAGTTTCCTGTTGTCGCGAAAGAGAAATATTTGTTGTTAACCATCTCCATTCCGCATTCATGTTTTATTTCGTAACTTTGTCAGAATTGCTTTCGACAGTGCGAGGAAAAAAGTATAACAACTTTATTTCTGTCGTAACAGTGACCATTCAGCGGCCACGTAGATAGGTATGATCGTAGAACTTCGTAGAAAAGCAATATCGGGCAGTCATTTGTTCCCAAATTTTTAAAACGATTTTTGCCCCGAATTTTCAGGCGACAATGATTGCCTGAAACGATTTGCCAGCTGACTCGTGAATCCGTCGAAGGCAATTCAACACGACGAATCGAAAATTTCGCGAATCGAAAAATGGCCGGCGCGAGTGCAAACGTTCCACGCTCCTCGCGCGTAAACTGGCGCACGTAACTGCAGTCTCCGTGTCCCGCTACGCGAGTTGTGGGAAACCGTCGTTATTTTCCGGCGGAACGGACATTCAAAATCACCCGCTTTCTTAAATAGAATTATTTTGCAATGGAGCACGTAATGGTAATTTCGTTGCGAGATTCTTGTTCGCGGGCAACAGGTATTCTATTTGCAAGCGCTCGTTCGTTAAATCAATTTGCCGAAGTTACGTGGAAAATTGGCCCGGGAGGGGTAAATTAAAGCAACAAAGAGGAAATTGATATAAAGTGATTTCGTGGTAATTTGGTAATGTGATCTCGTCAGTCGTTAAAAGGCCAACGTTAGGCGAATATTCTGAGCACGCTCAGAGAAGGCTTGTTCAACGCAGTTTTACTTCAAGCTTTTGCCCTTGTGTTCGAAATACAAAAGATACGCGTGTGAAAAATGTACGAGTTTCACAGATGTTTCATTTATACACAAAATCTGTAATAAATTGCAAAATATTACGATCGATAATATACGAATATTTTTACATCTCCGTGACGAGAATTTTCATCCGTGATTCAAGTTGCAAATTGATGTTACGTTCGAGATGACGTCAAAGGACGTTTTCTCGCAGTGCACTTTGCAATTGCAAACAACACACACACACACACATACACAAACATACACAAACATACACACATATGGTTGAATTACACATGCGTTACGCGCCACGACCAATTTTCTCGTCGTCTTGCCTCTCGAGTGAAAGGTAATTCAACGATATCGCGGGCTTCGTGTTTTTCTCTGCTTCGATGCGTCGTCGGTGTCTTCTTTCTTCCATCGTCGGGTTACAGCGGCGTGAAAAAATTGCTGCGTGGAAAGTTAAGGTTCGACGAACTTCTCGATGAGCGCAGACGACTGTCAACGCGTTAAATTCAACGCGGCGCTCGATAAACGGGTAAACGAAAACGACTCGTTGTTTATTTATTTCTGTCTCGCTCGCACGAAGCGCGCGAATTCAAGCCACAAATCTCAGTTAGACGTATCGACGTGTGTGCAGTTTGAATCTTTATTACCTGCCTGCTGGAAAGGCAGCTGCGACTTAAATGTGACACTGACAGATGGATATATGCGAATTATCAGAGCGTTCTGAATTTTCGTGGCGACCAAAACACGTTCTTTTAATTCCTCAGCGAAACTTTTGGCTAAAGACGCGTCGAAACACGAGGAAATTCAGTCTCTTAAAGTTTCTCGAGCAAACTTTCCGCGGGAAGTTTCCCGCGTCTGAGAGAATAGCCACGTCGTTCGTCATTTTCACCATTGAGAGAGCACCGGCGAAACTCTCGTCGAGCAGCGTAAATATTTCGAGAAACATCGCTTTTCCACGATTTTCCATAAATCGTCCACCTGTCCGCTCGTTAAAGAAGATCCCTTCGTTCCTCTTACGTAACACGCCGGCTCTGCACGCGCGTTGCTCACATATTTCAAACCTCCTTTCTCGGATTCTACACGCGGTGTACCTGTACCGCGTCGCGTGTCATTATCTCGTAACACCCACGTTTCTCTGCTCAGGTCTATTACCTTCGCGCGGCGATCGCGCATTGTGAATGCGGTGTATGTAAATAGAATAGATACACGCGCTTGCCGTGGCAAGATTGTAGAACGGCGGAACGCACAAAACGGCCAGCGTTTACGGGTTAATGAGATGAATTACACGATACAATGCTTCGCCTACGCGGCCGCTGATTGTTCTCAAAATCGATTCGTCATCGGTAAACGCGGGTGAATTCGACCGCGCACGGGGAACGAATTACCCGCGCGTCAACGTCGACCGATCTCTTTCCCAAACACCGTGTATATACGTTTCGTTGGAAAACTTCTCGAAATATTGCCGCATATTTTTTTATAGGTAAGCAACATGCATTCGGACACTAAATACTGAAACTGTTACAATTATAAATAAATATATATATTATTACAGTTATAAATAATTATAAATAAGCAACAAACCTGAATTCATTTTATATAAGTCCAAACTTCTTGAAACTATTACAATTATAAATAAATAAATATATATATTATTATAATATATATTATTTACAGTTATAAAAGTCCAAACTTCTATTTTTACAATATTAAAAAATTATACCATAAATATTACAATATTATAAAATTACCATTAATTTTATTCGAAAATATGTTTTTACTAACGAGAACGCTTTTTTTCTTGAAAATGCTATAAATTGTCACAGTATGTAAAGAGGAAAAATTGAAAAATTGAAAAGATATTGTTCGCGATTGAATCCACGATAAATTTGAAGATCGAAGCCTCTCTTTGATAACAATCTCTAGAAATTCGCTGCACCATCTTTTTTCGCTAATTTTTTTACTGAAATTTGAATGCGAGACGAGAAACAATTAATGGAACGCAGATGTTGCGATTTCTCGAATTTCTAATGTTCAAAGTTTAATAAAATTCGTCACAGTACATCAAGTTTCAGAAGATGTCATTTCCTCTCTCAATAGGAGATTTCGGTCTTCAAGTTTATCGTGGAATTCAGTCGTGAAAAAAGTTTTCATGTACTGTGACAATTTGCAGTGTTCTCGAGTGTCTTCACTTTTCCATCCGCTGCGATATAAAACAAAACGAACCTTCGAGTGATGCGCTTTGAACGACGTGTTTCGAAAACAGGGGCTTCAAAACGAACCCAGGTTTCGTTTCACGAAACTGCAACAGTTTCAACGATCGTCGGCGAATATCGACGCGAGTGACTGTATTTATTTCTCCGAAGAGTTCGTGGAAACACTGTAAATTCAATCGAGCGATATTCACAAAGTAAAAGAAAAGTCGACCATTCACCTTTCAATTTTAATTGCAATCCTATCGAAAACGTGGGTTCTCGCTTAGTGCTTTGAGGCGAGGTGATTCGGCCGAAAGTTGCAAGGCGGAACGGTGCCTCGAGAGCAACTCGAGGGTAGCTCGATATCAAACGAAACTGCAAGGGTTTCCACGCGCGCGGTGTAGGCTGTATTCACGACGAAATGTCGAGGACGACGTTTGTTGAATCGTCGGCAATGACTATACAGTTCGAGCGTGTAGGCGAAACCAATTGTCCAACGATTTTCTAACGAGGGACGTTACGTTCGGTTGCAGGCGTACATGAAGAAGGAATTGGGCAAGGTGGTGGTGTACACGACGACTTCCGGCATCGTGAGGAAAACGTTCTACAACTGCAAGAAGGTGAAGCAGATCCTGAGGACGCACATGGTCAAGTACGACGAGCTGGACCTGTTCGGGGACGCGGAACTGCAGACGGAGTTGAGAGATCGTCTGGGCTCCACGGTGATACAGTTGCCGCAGCTCTTCATCGACGGACAACACATCGGAGTAAGTAGAGTTACCGTTTCCTGTAAAAAGGAAAACCGAACGATCGATTCGCGAAATTTAATATTTTCTTTTCTGAAAACGAATCTCGCGAGAGTAGAGGAGAAATGCCCGTAAAACTTTCTAGGCGAGCGTAATAGCCGCGAATTATGCAGCAGCAAATTGTTTCTAGTCGAACGCACACGCTGCCGTGGCGTTAGGCAGCAGCAAGGTTAGATTCGCTCATTATTCTCGTTAATACGGTCGTGAATAATTATCGATGCTTATCGAGGTCTTCATTAGGATGCGCGACTAATATTCTATACAGCAGGCAGTAGAGGCTGTAGCAACTATTAGCATAAAACTTGAACCGTTCGCTGGTAGATCGGGCCACGTTGTCACGTGTCACGTCTGCTCGCGATAAGGTGCACATTCCACGATTATCAACGTGGCAACGACGTTGAGTAATGAAACGTGAGCATCTGTTGGTGATCGTTTCAACGAGCTGCGTCCGACGCAGTGCGTTAAACAGGCACTCGCCTCTTCGTCGTTATCGATTTTTTCGCCCCGCTCACGGGCAATCGTCATTCTTTTTTTTCTTCTTCTCTCGCGAGTGTTGTTGGGCGTCGTTAAGTTTCAGAGAGGAAACGAGCTTCAACCCCGCGCGCGAGGTAACGGTAATCGCGAAAATATGGATGACGCGTGAGGGACGCGCCAGTAAGTAGATTTGGCCCGCGTTGGCACGGCACGTTTTACTTGCGCGCGACGAAACCTAACTAGTACGATGTCGTTGGGATTGAACTAATCGGTAGGTTCATTTTTCTTGTTTTTCTTTTATCACTGAAAATGACTTTAGCGGGGGTAACCCAGAAAATTGGGCCTCTTCAGGTGCAACGCTGATGCAACGAAAATTAGCGATTGGTTGATTTGCAACTGAAAATTATAAAACGTTAAAAAGCGATGGCCAATGAATTTATTGCACGTAGCTTGGACGCTAACGAATTACCAACGATCGACCGGCAAGTATAATAAGTTTGCACGTGTCGCGCGATCGATTTCGCGATCACGCTTTTGCTTTTCCCTGTAAATTTCTCGCAAGGACGAGACGTTGCACAACCAACAACGTTCGAGAAAGCTGCCGGGAGAAATCAACTGAAAATGTCAAAGATGACGGACGAGCGTTAAGCTTCGAATGGGCCGTCAAACCGGAAATCTGCACGCGCTATTACGCAACAAGGTATTGACTCGAGAAAGTCCTTTGCCCGCGCGTTGCATCTGCACGCGCTTTTGCCGGCCGTTCCATCGATCGTGGAATTTCGAGAAGCCTCAAGTTATCCGGACAACAAGTTGTTCTACAGTCGATTACAACGATGGTACCGCAATGGCGATTTCTTTTCTGCCGCGTCACGCGTCATTTGCACGAATGATCGAAACTTCGAGAAGGTTACATGGTGATTTTTGCGTTGGAATTCCGCGGAGAAAGAGAGACGAAGAAACTATTCGTTATTCGAAAGAATGTTTGAGATAAAACTTGTTCCGCTAGAATTGTCTAGGTTGGAAGGCGGTTTCCGTGATCTCAAGGTCACAAATTCATACGCATTTTCTTCAAATGGAATTATACATTAACTGATGCAGCTAATAGGTCGAAAGATTTACTTAGAAGATATTTTAACTTTGTGCTTTAATTATCACTGAAAGTGATTTTAGCGGAGGTAACCCAAAAAAAGCCTCTTCAGGTGCAACGAAAATTAGCAATTGGTTGATTTGGGTCACGTGATTCGCGAGGGGGCGTTGACTAGGCCTCGAGTAGGAGTGGTGTTGTCTGGTACTGATACTGGTAAAAATAATACGTGATCTCATTTGAAAAATTCCACTTAGACAAATCTGGTCGGATCATCGTGATGCAGAACAAATTCCACTTCACAATTTTTCGGATAATAAATCGAAACGAAACATCCTACATGCATGTATTGAATTCAATCGACGTAAAAGAAGAACCGGATGACGCAAAGAGTATGAAAACCAATGAAAATTTTCACGGGTGAAAATTCGGGGGAAAGGAGCTCGCAAAGTAACAAATGTCGAAAATAAAAATTCATTTTTCACTTCGGGGCTTCGAAAATTGTTCCATCCCCCCGGTGGAAGTTTGCCTCGCAATTTAGCGTTGACGCGTGATAACAAAAATGAAACCGGTAATGGAATTTCCGGACGACGCGGAGCGCAACTATTTTATATATATATATATATATCGCGGATATAACGAGAATAGGTTTTCAGTTTCGGTGTTGCGTCCAGCGGAACAGATGATTTCACGTTCGTCATTTTTCTTGGCGGCGCGCTCGCGGTGGTCCTGTTATTACACGCGTCGCACGCTGTTTTTCCGCTACGTTTACGCAATAAATATCCACTTTTACTCGCTTTGCCAGTCCAATTCACGAAGAAAAAAGTTTCCAGCGTGGAAGTTGATGCTCTTGGCAATGTTTCCCGATTTTCGAGTCCAATCTATCGATGTCGGTGTCCTTTGTTGGATTGTCGTAAGTAATTACGAAATCCAATAAACTGAGAGCAGAAAGAAAGGAATGAAGTTTCGTTCTTCGTGTTCGTTTCAATTTTGTAACTTGTATCTCGGAGGGGAGTTTAAATTTTTATGTCCCCCATAGCTTGGGGACATTATGAAAATGGATTATGAAAGGAGGAATGTTGTCGCGAAGGACACAAACGTCGTTTCAATTGCAAACTTACAGCAGATATAACATAATCATACAAACGAATATTTTTTTCAAGTTAAAACGCAACGGAAGATAAGTGGATCTTTTATAACGTCAATCGTGCGCGACTGGTGACTGACGTGTCCTCGTTTTTCGCGAGGAATAATGACTGTTCGTCGTTCAGCGTCTTATGAATAAAGACGAGGAATGATTACCGGCAGACAGAGACAAAAGAATTGAACTTTTACGTTCACATGCCGAGTCGGGTTAAATAACGTTAAGACGCAACCCATTGTTATCTCGGATTACCCGTATTACTGCCAGTAATAATATTAAGAAACGCCCTTTAATTTATTTCAGCCATTGCAGCTTGCACCAACCGGTAGAAATTTTCGTACGCTTTCTCGAATTATCGCATTATCCGTAAGTCAATAACCCACTTTTACTGCAAATAAATTGCTCCACTTGAGATATACGTATGCTTGTCACTTAACCGTTAATATTATCAAGTACTTAGTAAATTATCACGAGTGATAGTTTGAAAGAAAAAAAAGAAGAATTCCAGGAAGACGGGCATTACCGATCGCGTGTCTACAGAAACGCATCGACCGTCGAGTACACCTAGTCGGGAAAGATTAAGGGGTAGAATGTAGGAATTATGATAACGAGCCAGCGTGACCTTGATTCCCAACTCCACCAATTTCCTGCTTTTGAAAGAACCCCTCCCGTTTTCAACCGGCATAAAACGAAAGCACTGGTTTTATCGCCGGTATCGCCGAAGCAAGCCTTCCAAGTGTTTAATACCGCTCGAAAGGAAACAAACGAACGTGCAATTACATGTCGTGCAATTAGAAGCACGCTCCGATAGTGGCGCGGTGTGTGCAATTACATCGCAACGTGCCGGCTAATAAATTGCATCACAGGGAGGCTGAAATTCCAAAGAAATTGCCAACGTTGCTCGCCAACGAACGCCGATTTCCTTTTTTCTTCCTGGCCTTGCGAAAAGGTTACGCAATTTCAGGGAATGTCGAGCGTTCGAAATTTCCTAGATTTCATCGTCTTCTGCACATTCTGTATCGATTAGCAATGATAAAAATGGATTTGTTTCGTCGTCAAAATGAACACTTTCGGAAATTTTGTTGTCAACGTGACACGTTGGCTTGGAAGATTTGTCGCAGTCGATGTTGAAAGAACTGAATCGAATTGTATGAACGCACTATGGACTTATTGTTATACTTATAGAGCAATCTGTAATTTAATTGATTTACTTGCTCTCATTTTAAAATGAGACAATCGTGAATTCGTGAAAATTTTTAAAATTCAAACTCACGCAAAAAATCATTAAAAAATTCTTTTCGCAACTAAATCGAAATTTTTTGTTTGCAACGACCTCTTCAAACTCGCTACATAATTTTTTTCACATTTTCAATTTTATTGAACTCGGTACATTGACGACGAAATGTTAGGATTTTTTACATTTTTTGTCGTTTAATTCTGATAATAGAGCGTTTGATAAAATAGTGGAAAAAAGTCAAACAAACTTTAAGAGACCGCAAAAAGACTCGTTCTTCAAGATGATAATAAATCCTGCTACAAAAATAAATTTTTAATGTTTGATGGTTAATCTTGTTAGAAAAATAAATTTTTAACGTTTTCACATACGTGTTTGAATTTTGACATTTTTCAAGAAGAAAGTATTCTCGCTTCACACTTTAAAGAGAAAAGAAGAAGATACATTGCTACACTTTTTTTTCAACGAAGTTACATCAGTTTAAATTGTCAGCAATTTTCCATTTTGCACTCTTCGCTCTACGTTAATGAAAACGAATGACAGAGGATTTTTGTTATTCTCCATTTGAACGACCAATATTATCATTCAAGAATATTATCGTTCGGCGATTATTCAAGAGAAGCGGACGCTGCGGTTCTGTTATTTGCCACGCTATTTCACTTCAACGCTTTTACGACGGAGACGCGGCACAATTAGGCGAATTGCACAGCGCCCGAGGAGAAGAGACATTTTTTAGCGGACGAGTCGAAATTACTTTGTATGACATTTCCTCCCTGCAGCTTTTGCGGCGATGAAATTTCCCAAGTTTAAATGAAGATTCTCGTACGAATGGTAAAAGTCGAGCGATCGAGAGAGGAAGGAAGGAAAGATTTAATTACATAATTACGCGTTCCCGGAAGTTTTGTTAACGCAGAAGGATCCTTGTAACGAGGAAGCGTGTATAAATATTACCGGGTATAATCCTTTTTGTCTAAAAGACTGCTCGTTTTAAAGAAGATTTAAGCAGCACCTTCTCACGATTCTTTTCTCATTATTGTTTCAGCCGCCTGAGAATTGCGTAGCTTCTCTCTCCCGTGATACGTACAAATACGTACAGATTTGTTCGTAGATTGAAAGAAAATGGAAAATTTTTCAAGTAATCTCTCCAATCAAGTCGCATCTAATCTTGAACTCTTCGTAGCTTTTATCAACGCATAAATATATACACTGTATACTAACGCGAGTTCATAAGTTGAAAGAAAATGGAAAATCTTTCAAGTCACTGATCTAACCTTTACTAACTTTTCGTAGCTTTTATCTACAGGAACGGTATCGTTTGAAGCTGTAAATCTTAAGAAAGCGAAAGTGCGAATGAAACGCAATCTAGGAAATTACCTTGAAACGAAATTACCTCGCGACTTAATAACAGCCGAGTCGAATCTTACCTGTTGTACTTTGCTGCTCGTTTCTCAACACTTTATCTATCGGAAGCCTATTAATCTGATTTTTTTTGTGCTGATGGTTATCGATCGCTAGATAATTAATCGACTTTTCGGTAGTCAACGGTTGTCGATCGACAGCTTGTTAATTGCTTTTTAGTTGTCGACGATTAGAATATTTCAAGGCAACAGAACGAGAAAAGAAGAGAAAAGAAAGTGAAATTAACCAATGAAATAAAAAATTTTTCAATCTATCACTTTGTTGTAATTTAACTCGATTTTACAACAAGCGCATTCACTGAGTTTTCGTCAAGTATACTGGTCATCACCTAGAAATAATTAAGCACGTCAGTGCACATTCTCGAAATAAAACAAAACGCTTAGCTTCTTAAGAATCTTCTTTCCGCCAAAAATTTACCTCAGCCGAATTCGCGATCATTCGAGGATATCTGGAAGAATTGGTCGACCATCGGGGATGTCAGAACTCAAAACACGAAGGCATCGACCCGGCAATCTCAAACAAATTCTGTCGCGTTCGCAATCAGTGCCGAATATCCCCGATATTTGGCTCTCTGAACACGTACGCGTCGACACGTCGTCGCGATTGCCCAATTTGCCGAGGATGTCGCATTGGCCGGCCAGAGCTCTCGTCTCTCGCGAGCGTACTCTCTTCTCTCGGCTTCGGTCTCGTCGTCTCGGTCACCACGGTCGGCGCGGCGGGTAATCGTTGAGCGCGGATAAACGCGAAATGTCAAACTGCTCGGTCCAAGGCCTATCGAGGGAACAGGAGAAAGAGAGGCAAAGTTTCTTGCGGTGTGAAGGCAACACGGTCCTCTGTGGTCTCTCTGGCGAGCGCACGAACCGCATTCCTCATCGACCACGCCACGTGATAGTGGTATTTGATAAACGGCTTGCCTCGAAAAGTCCGCGGAACAGATGCCCGACGCGTGTAATTTGTATCGTTTGAGCTGTGGTTCTTGCGGATTCGTTCTCGTCGCGATCGATCGATGGATCCAAAATTTTGAATTGGCGAAAGGCATCGATCGTTCGTTTCTTTCCTTTTTCTTTTATCACATAAAGTAATTTTAACGGGGGTAACCCAGAAAATCGGGTTACCCTTCTTCAGGTGCAACGCTAATGCAACGAAAATTAGCGATTGGTTGATTTGGGTCACGTGATTCGCAAGGGGGCGTGGGGTAGACCTCGAGTAGGAGTGGCGTTGTCTGGTACTGAGCGATCGCGCCTATAATTTGTTTTTTTTCTTTTTTTCGTAATAAGTCGCGACACAAGAATTACGCGTGAATGCAAGAATATCCGAAAGCAGAAGAACGATCTCTCGAGGCTAAGTTCCTTCCGTTAGAATTTCAAGGAATCGACGATTGTATCGCTAATGGAAGTTAATCGAGTCGAGTTTTTGAACGATTTCACAACCATGGTTTTATCTGTTGAGGAGTGGTACCGATTCGACGACTGGCGAATTCAATAATAAATTCAAACGAAAGTGTTGCTAGTGCCAGAGGACACGATAAAAACCTTCAAGACCAGTCTTTTAGTACCAGTTTTTGTCCCGCGCTTACGTTCACGTTCAAACCGAATTAAAAATTGAAACACGTTTTTCGAAACGCTTTTTCTCGCCTTTGTTTTGTACAATAGTTTGCCTAATAGTCCCTTTCACCGTTGTATCCTGTAAAAGAAAAAGAAAATGAAAAGAGATAAATGGATACCATTAAAAATAATTGGTATCGTTAAAAAGTAATCGTTTGAACAACCCGATTTCATGAAATGTTCATTACCAACAGCTGTTGTCGCGTACTGTACGCGATAACGCGATAACCGCTAAACGTTCGGCGATAAAATACCTTGGAAACAGGGAAATCGCTTGACAGCGA
The DNA here is from genome assembly GCA_030673865.1 of Melipona bicolor. Classification (NCBI taxonomy): domain Eukaryota; kingdom Metazoa; phylum Arthropoda; class Insecta; order Hymenoptera; family Apidae; genus Melipona; species Melipona bicolor. The sequence continues at coordinate 1,986,486 of JAHYIQ010000025.1, read as the reverse complement.
AACCATGGTGATTATAATAGGTTTCAGACGCGACGTAAATATTCCTCTTCGTTTGCAAGCCTGCGCGATCTTCCAGCGTTGGTAATCACGCCTCGTTATTTACCGATTATCATCAACACAAACGCACGGTAATGGTAATTGTTTGCCACTACGCGTTTTTATTAAAGTACGAATATTTCTTTTTACAGGGATTCGACACCGTGGAGCGACTGAACGAATCTGGAGAGCTGAGGGACATGCTCAAGCCCTACCAGGTAATGAAATAATCCAGGTTTTACATAAATCACCACCTCGCGTCAGAGAGATTTCCTCTTTGTTCGAATAGTTGAGAAATGACGCTGGCTATATATTTCCTTTATTTTAGAATGTTTAACGGACAGTGATTAATTTTTGTAAAGCGAATATGCAAGGGCATGGAGAGCATCTTGCCACGTGATTGATTTTCTTGTGTACGCTACTATAAATACGAAAGTTGCCGCCAGCCTGCAACGATGTTGACCGAAGATTCCTTGTTTATGTTGTTATATAAACCTCCGCGGCGAAAACGATTTCACGTGTTATAATTAACCGCGTAAAAATAGCTGGACGGCCGATCTTGACGTTGAAACTATTTTTGTAATTTGAGCGCAGCATTTAGTTTAAGAAAGAGTGTGCTTCTGTCGGTAAAAATGGGAAGAAATGTTGCGTTGTTTCGAGGAGGGAAAGAAAGAAAAACTTAACAACTTGGCAATTTTAGTGAAAATCGCCGGAGAGTGAAGATCATCCCAGAGTATGAGGCTTCATAGTCCACAAATTCGCAAATTGCCCGGATCTAATGTCGCAACGGAATTGCAAGTTCCAATAGCGTGGTTAACAGCAGAGCTGAAGCATAAAATTTCCATCGGAGGAATACCAAAGTAAAAAAAAAAAAAAAATGAAAGAGAGTACATACACAATAAAATGCACAACCCTTTATTTATATAAAATATAAATTTAAATCGTGTAAAAATACATGCAAATACACTGTCAAACGCGGACGTTTATATCCCTAAAAATACAGACATACAGATTTGAAATCTGTAAAATTGCAAAGAGAAAATTGCAAATTCGTCTCATCTCACGTTACTCCGTCAAGTCAAATATTTGCAAATATTTCGATATTCATCACAGTCCGACTCGATTCTCCAGAAGGATTCATCTTTTCATCGTACTTTTACCGCGTCCAATCCGCCGCAATCTTTTGTCAACTTTTCGAGGGAGGGAGTTACGGGGAATCCCATCGATATTCCTGTACGTCGTCGAATTATTTGACTCTTTAAGAATGCCTCGCCGGGTTCCGAGAATTCTCCACGTAACTATGTTCCACGTCCGCGGAATATTTATGCCATGCAGAAGAATGGAACAGCTGTGTCAAGCATTATACACATAACCGCGAGCCATAAAGGGAACGCTTGAGCGTGTTGGCGGGCGATCGCGCGTAATCCGTCGCGAATACAAGGTTGTACAATCCTTTCACTTTTATCCGGCGATATCTGCCTCCACCTTCCTTTTCCATCGCGATCATAAATTTCGACGTCGTGGCAATTGAGGTTTACCTTGCAGCGAGTAAAGGTCGTTTACACTGGTCGCTCGCCACTATCACTTTCCCGATATTCTTTACGCGCTGCCGGCCCTTAAACCTCGCCTCACCCGTCCTTTGGATTTATGCCAACGCAAATCAAGGACGGGCGTTTCTCCCTCCCTTCCTCCTCCTCCACCTCACACGTGTTTCGTAAACATTATTGAACCTTTCGATTCCTCGAAGATTTTTGAAAATTTGACCTTTGCGATATTGTTGAAACCCTTCGACTACGTCGAAATTTTTCTTACACTATTTACTGCTTTACTAAATTGATCTAACGTGGAATTTGTCGTTTCGTGCAACGTAGCAACTGCAAATAGTTGCAATATCGGCAACTGTTTCAATGCTCGCTCTCTCGTACAGGGTGGTCACTGAAAAACTGAATGATATGAAACAAAAGTAACTTTTAAAAACACATGTTTTATCACTGAAAGTGCAACGCTAATGCAACGCTGATGCAACGAAAATTAGCCATTGGTTGATTTGAGTCACGTGATTCGCGAGGGGGCGTGGCGTAGACCTCGAGTAGGAGTGGCGTTGTCTGGTATTGAACGATCGCGCCTGTAATTTGTTTTGTATCGATTCAAATGTTTGCATATCAATAAAATTTTATGGCAAAAAGGTCGTCTTCGTTTCCTAGTCAGAACAGTTGCTTCTGGGCCTTTCAATGAGACGAATCGTACCGGAGTACAAATCGTACAGTTTTTTTTAATTCCTCATTATTTTTTTGGGAAATATGATTAATGGATTTGTTTTCAGTACTATGTGTGAAAAGCAACAATCCCTCGAATGAAAAAGATTGAAAATGAACAAGTTATGACTTTTTCAAACCCTTCAGTTTTCCAGTGACCACCCTGTATAATTGCACGAGTGAATTGACTCGTATAAACTTGTCCCTCCGCTGTATATGTAAATGCTGTATTTATTTCAGTTTATGGTAATTTCATTTGTTTGTTATTCTTTTGAGTGATATAGTGTATCCTGCAAATATTTAGCCAGTAAATATGGTAGGAAATAGTATATTGCGACGGTTCGATATTGAATTCCATTTTGAATCTTCTTTGATCTCTTCGTCGATTTTTCTAAAAATGGTTTGCAAATAAGCCTGGAATTTTCGTAATCATTGTTCGGGATCGCGAGGTTAAAGAGACAGTACAGAACAAATAATTGTATAATTTTTCTCTGAGTGAATGTTAATTACCGGACTGGTTTGACGTATCTGAAAGACGCATAATTAAACGACACCCACGACGTTCTCTTTCCCATCTGTTTCTTTACGTAATACTTGCATAATGCATCATCGTTATTCTAATACTCCTTCGAACGATAAACGCGCATTTTCGCAGCGAGCATATAACATGTAGATTCGTTTCATTAACACTGATTGAATACCAACCGCATCTTGTCATCTACATCTGCGGCAGAATTCCAATTATACACCGGTGTTACGTCAATGTTCCATTCAGCTCTTCGTCTGCGTATCATTTGGCGACGTTTATTGAATTTGAAAAGTACTTGGGCGCAGCCCAAGTTCTCCAACAACAGCAGCACGATATTAGACTGTGTCCTGATTCAATATCGTACAGCGACAAAAATCATTGCCGCACGATCGACGGTGTATAGATATAGATCCGGCTGTCTCGATCAATAACGATCCGTAACGATTCATTTCAAGTAGGTTTCACAAAACAGGCCATTTTTTCTGTTTCGCAACTTGACAATTTTTAGGTTACGTGACCGGATGAAAAAATCTATACATACTAAAAAAATATACTTAAAAAAATATATTTGAAAAAAGAAAGATATATATATATATTATATTTGTTCGAGACGTTCTTAATATACTTAATATACATATATATATATTTAATATACTTAATACACTTAATTATTACCTGTATATATACATTATGTAATTATACTATATATATTTGTATTATAATTATATATTACATAACTATTATTTTATATTTTATTATTATTATGTAATTATATTATAATTATGTATTATATAATTATGCTACACATATTTATTCGAGACGTTCTTGGACTGCATAAATAATTGTAAATTACATTATACGAAAATCACATTAAACGATGCTCTAGCACTGTTGCTCGGTCTAGAATTTGTCTGAACAGTGATACACAGTGAAACGAGGAAAGATCGTTTTAATTTGCAAATTTGTTGAACACGCGAGCGACAGAATTAAAGCAAGAACGTGGTGAAATTACAGTCGGTTTCGAAGCCACGAGCGTTAAAACCGAGGAAATTGAGCAGACAATTTCGTTTCCCACGACGTTCCTTCTCAGGTTGACACGAAATTGTTGAAATTCGTCTTTTTCCGCGAGGATCGAAAATGAGGGAAAGTGAAAGCGACGTTGAGCAACACCACCGAATACACCGCGTGCGTCGCATAACAATAACGCAGAAGTAGAAATCGTCGCGCTTATTTTACAACCGTCGAACCGATAGAATTCAGAAATCACTCGAGCGTCAGGTTCAGCACGCTAAATAAATGAGCTATATGTAACTTTGTCCTCTTTTTTGCCGACTATTTACGAGAAAAAACGCTGGACAGTAAATTCGTGAACACCTTGTATACAAAGTGTCCCAAAATGTCCCTTTTAAAGTGTAAAAACTTTGAGAGTGTGTAAGGGACTGATCAACTTTAAGAAAAAATAGTCCTTTAGAGATCTGCTCGTTCTTGCTCTACTTTGGAGAAAATCACAAAAAGGTTCTCGTCTCTTCACATATTTATTTAAATATATTATTAGTGTTATTATTTATTTCATCATTTTATATCATCATCTGTTATCATCTGTATCATCCACTTAATGAAGATATGATCGTTGATCTCCTGCAACAACGCAAGTATCACGTCGAATCACTCCAACTGTAGACATTGATCTCTCGATATTGCCTTCTCTTGAGTTGATTAATAATCATCGAATAAATACTTACTGAGTAAATAAGAAAATGAAAACCTTTCTATTTCTTTTTTTGCAATTTTCTCCAAAATGAAGTAAGAACGAGCATGATCTTCAAACGACTTTTTTTTCTTAGTGTTATTGACGTCAAAATATACCCGATTTCGTAACATTGTTCCACTTGGATTCTAATTCCAAGTCTGACGCGTACGTGTCCCTACACTTTTTCGATCAAAGAATAATTGAAATTCTTCCGCCGCTTTTGAGCACGAATTCTCGAACTTGTCTCACGTACACGCTCCACATTTGGAATTCATTCATTCATTCGTTCGCGCACGTTTCGATCGAGACGCCGTAACGCAATTAATCACCGAATCTCCATCTGAGCGAGGTGTGATCCGGGTGTTTACGAACGATAATACTTTCCTTCCACAATTGCACGCCTATTGTCAGTCGTTTCTGGCATTGTTTCATCACCGGAAACACCCAGAGTATTCAATGGGGCTATTGACTTCTTTCTAACTACGTAGACGCCTGTTGTCATGTATCTGGAATAGCCGTTCTTCTTCCAACAATTAAACAATAATATTACAGTGCAGCAGAGAGAGAATACGCGGCACTGAAAGCTGAAGCAGTAGAGAACTAAACAATAAAATTAGCCTTTTCCAGAACTGAAATATTGTATATTAACATTCAACATTTACGAGGAGAGAACAATTCTAGTGTACACCCTGATTTGCACGTCCAGCGAGAAAGATTTTAAAATAATGAATTCTTTTATAATGAAGAAATCAAGATTCCATTTTATCCATAATTTTGTGTCTGAATATATAGTATTCATAAGCAAATATTCGAGAAAATTTACTTGGAAAAACTTAAAACTACTAAAATACTAATTAAAAACTCAAAAAAACCTTTTTTTTAAATATATTGTTTAAACAAAAGATTTTCTTGCAAGGTGGTATACACCATTAAATTTGACGCTAAGAAAACACCAATTTCACAAAAATGGTATTTTCAATAATTTCCGAGATATGTTTCTCACCTCCAAATTTAAGGGTAGTTTTCATCCCTTCAACATCGACCATTACCGATAAAAAAAAAAAAACACGCGGGTCAAAAATTACATTCAAGCAAAATTTCACCAAAATCCTTTCTCTCATCAGAGAAACGCCAATGTCATTCACCCGTACACACACGATTCGACTTTTATTTTCCAGAGCGAGGACGCGTGCACGGTGTGCCTGTTCTGCGGCGGTTACCAGTGGCAGCTGTGCCCGGTTTGCAACGGCAGCAAGAGGTCCGTCCATCGCAACGACTTCACCGCGGAATTCGTCGCTCTCAAGTGCGCGAAATGCGACGTGAACGGCCTGATTCGCTGCCCCCATTGCTGAGAAATCAGGAGGCGTGCTCGCAACGACGTCGTATCGTTCCCGATATCAGCCATCGCAGTCCCATCCTCCCCCTACTGAAGACTAAGGTGCTACGAGAAGTATATTCCATGTTAAACACGTTAACGGAGAGGTTCTCGCTGTCGTGTCAGTCGAAGAACCAACAGATCCACTATGTATATCGCACGATCGTCCGTGCAGGCGCTGTCTCGGCTCGAATTTTCTCCTCTTTCACTTCCGTTGGAATTTCCATTCAACGTTGGAGATGAATTACGGGGGAAGTGCTCGCGAAAGTTCGAGATAAAACGGCGCCGGCACGCTCGGTCTCGAGCACGGAGCACGATTCGCGGACGCTGTAAAATATCGACTAATAAAGCTTATCTAATGTTTTGTAACGTGCAGCTCGTGTACTTGTCTCTTCGCCTTCCTCCCTCCTCCTGTGATCTCTGACGAGATTTCATTTTGTCACTGAAAGTGATTTTAGCGGGGATAACCCAGAGAATTGGGCCTCTTCAGGTGCAACGCTGATGCAACGAAAATTAGCGATTGGTTGATTTGGGTCACGTGATTCGTGAGGGGGCGTGGCTAGACCTCGAGTAGGAGTGGCGTTGTCTGGTACTGAGCGATCGCGCCTGTAATTTGTTTTCTATCGATTTAAATGTTTGCATGTCAATAAAATTTTATGGCAAAAAAGTCGTCTTCATTTCCTAGTCAAAACAGTTGCTTCTGGGCCTTTCAGTGAGACGAATAATACTGAGGTACAAGTTGTGCAGTTTTTTACGCTAAACTTGTATTCTAGGCAAAAATATCCAGTTATGTAGCTCCTTACAGAGTAGTAAATTTCTTTGAAACGGTTCCTAACGAATTTAATTGTCGTTCAACGTGCAACATTTTCTTAGCCGCTTCCCTCATTTCTAATTTCAGCGGTTTCGAACACGTTAAACAGAATAAACACGGAAGAGCAACGAGCTTCTAAATTCGTACGTCTCGCCGTTGGATACACACGTTTAAGGACTCGCCGCTATGAGCTGCGAGTTTACACGTGTGTGTGACAATTTTCAGCTGCTTGTTTGTGAAACAAACGCGGATGTTTACTGGAAAGTCGCCCGCGAAAAAACGGAGCGGAGATTCACTCCGCGTTGACTGGTTTGCGCGACGGCAAAAACAGAGAAGAGTGACAGGTGCACATTACCGGATAATCAGTGTATTTTTGCTTCCTGCATGATCCGATTATCGCGCAAAAAAGCTCCGCAATTAACGTCAGAGACGAACCGTGTAATTGATTCTAGATCAAGATTCGAATCTTCCTCTCCGTATGATTTTAACACGATTATTTCCAGAATAAATTTGTGAATTTTTTTTCTTTGATAATTTAATATTCTGAATTTTATTTACGACCAATTTTCATTCTGAATATCATAACGCCCGATATTTGTGTGCGTTATTTGACTTTGAAACGTATCGTTGGAAATACAGCGATATTTTTGTAATAACAAAGTGATACGTGAAAATCCGTTTCCACAAATAATTTACATCATGCAAAAATAACGTGAACACGTGGCAATTTCCAATAACGAGTTGTGTGCGAGTAATATAAAAATTCGTGAGTCAAAGAGGTATTGACACAGGTCGGGCTTTTTCTGCAACTCTACCGTGCATTGGAACGAAATATAAAATATTTTCAACGTTTACTTTAACGATAAACGTTCGTTCCTACAATAGTTGATATCATTCGATAACATTCCAATACTTTGAAAAGGACATTTTGTAATTTTTCGAACTATACCCCGTCATTAAACGCAGATTTAACACTGCAGCTACAAGCGTGTCAATACCTTCTCGATTCTCGAATTTTTATATTTCTTTCTTATATTATATATATATTGAAAAGTAGCAATTTCTAACAATGATAATATAAGAAAGAAATATAAAAATTCGAGAATTTTATATTTATTTTATTTTTATAAAAATTAAGCTTGCCATTTCAACATTTTGAACGTTTCATCGTGTTCCGCTCGAACGATTTTGTCCGAAGATTGCGTAAGCTTCGTTCCAGAACAACGTGCGAATAATTTCAAATTACTACTGTCAGGTAAATCACCCTGTGTGCATGATCATTCGTGATTTATCGACGAGAAGTAAAATTAGAAATGCGGATTATTTCGCGGAAGCGTGGTATTTAAAAAAGAGGAGGGGGAGCATTTGTGCGTTAATGCACGCTAACGTGATTAACGATGGAAGCGATAACCGCGGGGCTGGCTCGATAACGCCGGAAACCACCGCGTTTCGAGGCTTTCCTTAACCTTAAAGCGGGTCGTAAGTTTAGTGTCTAGTGGATTACAAACTCGCTCAGTCCGTGGTCTCTTGATAAATTTTATTCTTCGTTTATCACTCGTGATTCGGTGTCGCAGTTACTACTTAATCGATACGCCATCCACTTCCATCGATGATACGTTCACGCGGCGGTGGCTGCCTGATTTAATTTTATATCACTGCTAACGCGCTGGGAAGATGTACTTTCCAATATAGGGTTTCACTGCTCGGTAATTCCGTTTCGATCGAGCAATTTTTCACGTTAACTATTTGTACTTAAATTCTTTTTAAAAAAACTTTAACTTATTGTCCACGTAATTACCAAAATAATCAAATTAGAACTACCAAAGTACTATCAAAATGGTCAAATCTGTAATTTCTTTTTTTTCAGTGCAGTTTTAAAGATTCTAGCGATTTTTGTGAGATGTATCTTTCCTATTCCTTGCAATTTTTATACTTTAGTCGTTGGTAGTTCTTTGACAGTCTGTCAAATACATTGCTGCTTCGATATTTGACTGACAAACTGGATTCCATATTCTACTAGGAAAAAGGTAGTATCAAGATAGAAAGTTTCGTGTTTATTCAATTTCTGTTCCCGTCACACAGCATTTTCTATCCATACGATCGTTATCAGTCGTAACTGTTGTAATATCATTTTATGACATCGTGTCGTCTCAAAAAATGTACAATGTTCACACCTCTGTATTCGATGGTTACAGTTACTCACGAAATTAGCAATCGTTGAAGCTCGCTCTTTATCAGGATCCAAAACCAATTAATCGAACAACTTGAAACGAGCAATTTTTATTAGTTTCTCCGACTTTCCAAAATGGAAATAGGGACAGTAGATAACTTAACGTCGGACAACAAGAACGCGTTTCTGGAATAACAAGTCTCTCGTTCAGCAAAGAATTAATCCAAAGAATATTTCTGGAATCGTGCAAATAACAAAAAAAAGAGAGAGAGAGAGAGTTACAAGAACAATGTTTCGAATGAAAAGGCCATTCAGGAAGATCGATGTAGAAACGAAACGCGTTTGCAGATTGCCCTGATTCTCGCGTCGTTTCCAACTGATCCCCAATGACCGAGTATTTGTTCCCTTTTTTCCTTTTCTTTTTAGAGCAACAGCCTGCGAGAGAACTGGTTCACGATTATCCAGTCCCGTTTCTCAAAGAAAAGAGGGTTTCGAAGGTCGTGCCTGTAGAAGAAAAGGGTAGGAAAAATAAAAAGGACGACACAACAACGGCACAATGGCTTCATACTCGGCCGCGTTTAATTGCGAAGGCTGAATCGCCCGGCATAAAGTAGGTTTTGTCGGGGCATTCTGTGAAAGAAAGGCAGAAAAAAAGAGGAAGAAGAAAAAATATGGGACAGGGAACAGTCTACGAGGGACTGTCGCCGCTAACCGGCCAGGAAAGACGCACTTCCTTTTCGTTGATTTGCCGCTTCTAATTTCAGAATTCACGCGTGTGAAGCTCATCGTGTACACACACGCGAAGAGACGATTTCAGCCTTTTCTGGGGGACATTTTCACGTGTTCGACGAAAGATGCCAAATGGGGGATTCGTTGACAAATATTCTATACTACGAGGTGTATTGAAAGATGAGTCGTATTTTCACAAGCACTATAAATCATGCATCTTTTCTGAATTGTATCTATCCAGGTTTCGGGATGAATCTGCAAAAAATTCCAACAATAAATTTTCAGATCACAGACGAGTACGTAAAAGAAGAAATTTTTTTAGTGTGCACACCTCCCTCGACACTAGAACTAGCTGCGATTGAAACGTAAAATTTTCATCAGAAATGTCAAAGTAAAAAAAAGAGAAAAAAAAGAACAGAAAACTTTACGATACAACGAATTGCACCAGCTTTTACTTATACATTTTGCGAAAAATCATTCAAATTTCTAAAGATACACTGTTTTACGTCTGTAAAATATCCAACGAAAATCACATTGGTCATTTTGACCATTTTGGTAGTTCTAGTGTTAAAGGGAAGACAATTCTACGTCAACGTAACGATAATACGACGAAAAATCATTTAAATCTCTAAAGATACACCGTTTTACGTCTGTAAAATATCCAACGAAAATCACACATTGGTCATTTTGACCATTTTGGTAGTTCCAGTGTTAAAGGGAAGACAATTCTACGTCAGCGTAATTTGTGTCCTCAAGCGCTACCGTTCCACGTTCAGACGAGCGTACTAGCTTCGCTAGTAGAACGAGTCTACATTGGGCAGACGCGCGGACGCGCGCACTTCCAATTTGCAGAAGAGGCAGACCAATTGAACCACCAGGCCGCGACGATTATTTCCTACGTCCGTGCGTGACAACGACGGTTTAATTAAACCCGGTGAAACGTGCCGATCCCTTTAATGTTTAACGCGATCGTGCTCCGGCCGAGGCGCTATCGATCGCACACACGCAACAAGTCACGCCGATGTTCGAACGCGGCGTCCCGTGCGACTGCGAAGAATGCATTTACAATGCACGAGCGGCGATTAACTGCCATTTCCGTTGCGACGGTGCCGATTTACGGCCGGGTATTAACTATAACGAGCTCTCTCTCTCATAATCGCGTATTTATGTAGCAACGAAATTCCGGTCGCCTGATTCAACCGTGGTGAACCGTATCGGCGCCCATTCCAGTAATGGGATTGCTCAACTGCAAACTCTCGCGCTTCGAAACACTGATTTATTCGAAATTTGCAGAATTTTCGTTCGTCGACGTTCGAGGATGGCGCAGTTCCCGAATCTATCGAGAGCAGCCGCGTTTCTGACTCGAAGCTAGTGAAATCGTTGCCGTGGGAAGTATTTACCTCGCCGTCCGCCGGTGAGATTCTGTTTACTTTCAAAACGATTCGGAATCGTTATCATGCGTTGTTACTTTGAAGCGTTTCGAGCGATGCGCGAACAAACAGGGGAGAACGCTCAACGGCAGAAAGTGAAACAAACGTTTGATCAACGTGAAATCTACGAGCGAATCCACTCTGAGGCAAAATTGCAACCCCCTGCAATTCATTCCGATCTTGCAACAACGATCCCCTGTTATTGATTAACTGCGTTCGTTGAAACGATCGAAGGGACTTTAAAAACCATAACGCAAATGAGCCGACGCCACGAACGAAAACGAATTATCATCCCTGATCCTTTTTTACTCCCACAAATTTGCACTGAAAGCTTGACAGTTGGCTGCAATATCCGAACAATTCGCGATTTTCTTCTCTCCTGACGTTAATTGGTTTCGAAATCTGTGTTAATTGAGCATTTGTTCGCTCCGCTGGCTCGCATTAAGCGCTCGTGCAATATTGATCCGCTTTTGCTAATATTGTAACAACGGCGATGAATTTCATATAAATTTCAACAACAACGCCCCAAACGTACCGACAATTTGGCAATTTAGAAGTTAGTCGAGGTGTCTTCGAACGTGAATAATTTGCTCTGTAATAAGTAACAAACGAAGTATAGCACGTTAATATTTAAATGTAATTCAACGTACGATGATAAATAACATTTCGTCGACGTCGAACGTAGAGGATGTCCCAAATTTAAATATTACGGGGTGAAAGAGAGATTTTTGGAAGTTTGCTCGTGTTTGCTCCATTTTGGAGAAAATCGCGAAAAAAGGGAATTAAAAAAGTTCTCGTTCCTTCACTTGTTTATTCAAACAGAATTGATCGTATTATTGTATATTTTATTATTTATATCATCATTTGATCCGAAGCTACGATTTGATCTCTTAGTTGCTCCTTCGAGCTAATTTATAATCAGCAAATAATACCAATTAAGCGAGGAAATTAAAAAGGAAATTTTTTGCTTCTTTTTCTTTAAAACAGAAGGAAAGAAATCTTTAACGCTAGAACTACCGACCATTGAGGCATTAATAAATTTTCATCAGAGACACTAAAGTCAAAAAATGTAGAGAAACTTTCTGACACGATTGATCGTACAAACTTTCATTTGCACATTTTACGAAAAAATATTTAATTCCCTAAAATACGCTGTTTCGCGTCTGTAAAATATCTAACAAAAGTTATAAGTTTCGACCACTTTGGTAGTTCCAGTGTTAAAGGACTTTCTTTCGTTATCGACCCTCTGCGTGCTCGCAAAGTTTTGACATTTAAATTCGGGGCACCCGGTATACCCAGACTTGTCAAAGCATTTCTCTCTAAATTCCCCTTTAAATTCCTCCAAAGCTCCTCATTCGCCCTGGAAAACACCCTTGGATCCTACCGGAGAGCGCCGTGAAGTTTCCCCGTAAACTTCCAGGAGATCAGTTCCCTAAAAAACATTACCGGTATCGTCTCGCTTTTCCAGGCTTTTCGAGAGTAACACGGATGTAACATTTCTCATCGTGGAAAGAACCACGGTGACTCCTTTTGATCGCGTGCCCTCGAACGTCGATCGAAGCTCGCACTTACGTAAGACCAGAAACTAAATAATAAAGAGGACGAAAATCTGCGGCTCGATGGTCGAACGACACCGATCCATTGGAGGCGGCGCGGCAGTTATGCAAGTTCGTTAGTGACGGATCAACAGTTCTATTTAAATTCCCGTTTATTAACAGTGTGTCTGATTGAAAGTTGGCTTCGTTATATATTGGCACGCCTTCGCATTGTCAATAGAACGTCACGTACAGCGTCGTGTGCATCGAGCGAACGACACCTTACGAACTTTCAATCCGGATGGCGTGTATCCGTGACAGAGGCGTAAAAATAAACTTGAAACCCGGAGGCTGCCTCGAAATTGTGTCGGTGCGATCAGAATACAATTCCATCGAAATGAAACTTGGCGATTAAACAAAAAAGATTAAACAGAGAGAAGAGAGGGAAATATTTATTTCCGAGTGAATGGCCGATGAAAATTCGTCTGATCAGCTGAAGAAATAAGGAGAAACAGTCTCTGGCAATTTTCCTTTCAACGATAAATATATTTTCTTTTCGCGAGATTGAGAATTATTCTTTCTTCCTGAGCCGACTGATAGTTCAGTTTGTTTAAACAATTTTCGCCCTTGCCGTGCAGGTGACAGGGCTGCGACTATTAGACGAGGACTGACCTTTCCTTGATCCTATTAAAAACTTTAATCTATTTCCCTGACACGCCGTAGAGCGCCGTTTCTCGAGTCCTCGTTATTAAAAATATCGACAGTTTGCCGCGACATTTGCAATTGTTTCCCTGATACCGTCTATTAAACGGCGAGAATAGACCTGTCTAATGGACAGAACGAGTGCACTCGGGGTGCAAAGGGTGCACGCAAGCTGCGTCGAGAATGTTACACGTTAAAGTTAAACTTGGGACTTTTGGATCTATTTTTATTTTATATTTCATGTGCTGTTTGTTGTCACAAGGTGACCAAATTCCCAAATTCCTAAGCACGTCGGATTTCAGATTTCAGTTCGCAAACTGTCGACTGTTACAACCTCCGGAATACCTCTAGACAAATTGGAATAAACAATTCTCCGAGCAACGTTGCGCAAAAACTCGTATCGGGAGCACGAGTGAATGGCGAAGCGAGACTCGCGAACGTTAACAGCGCGTTTGAGAGTGGTTCAACTTCAAACAACCGTAAAACCGCCAGCCAATGTTAATTCAAGTCGCCGAACGGCTGCACTCGGACCGCAAATTCCCCGGAAGCCACCCGGTGAAAATCTCCCGAAACGAGCAAACTCCGTACGCCCCCGAAACTCGCATGAACGCGGGGAAAGTCACCTTGACTTTCGACGCGGCAGCTTCCAGGTTGCGTGCGACACGTGGCCGAAGACGCAGAATCGTCTCGCTCGCGTCGTCCCAGGCAACCCTGGGGAAAAACTAAGCGGATGCAACGTAACGATGCATACAATGAACTCGAAATCGATCTGGTTGGTGCACCAGTTGCGCCGATGCACGCGTTCCTCGGTGTGCCACGGCGAAGAGAGTTGTACAGAGGGACGCGAGGCACGCAGGAATCCGGGCGCGACGACGGGATCGTTCGATCGATGACGAGCGGCGAACGACGCTTAGGGGAGCAGCGTAGAATGTGGCGTTTCACGGGAGGCCGGGGGGGAAGGTGAATAGGGAAAGTGGAGCGAACAGGGGGTGGCGTCGAAAATTAAAGGGGTGTGCTTCCCTCTCTTGCGGGTGAAAGCCAGCGAACCAGCCAGCCAGCCAGCCAGCCAGCCGTGCCCAGGCAGGGAAACACGTTGACCTTGAATAAACCGCGCGATCGAAGCTCGCGGTACTCGAAATCCACGCGTTCACGCGTGCCACGTGATCGATTAGAGACCAATTAGAGGGATTAATTAAGCGACGCGAGTAAGTAAGTAAGTAAGACCGAGGCGTCTCCCACGGGACGAGAAGACCGGCTCTCCGTTTAACGTCTCTCATCCTTCCGTCCGTTGTTTTCCTCTCGGCTGGCTTGATTGCGTGCAACAAGTCCGGCGCGGCGGCCTCGCGCCACGTGACGTCCGTAGAGCGAGCGAGGGTGGAAATTCAATGAGGATGCCGTGAGATAATGAGAATGAAATGTCGGGATCGACGCTGCGGAGATGCCGAAGGGATTTTAAAGGCGAAAAAATAGACGATAGGCGGAGGGGAGGAGGGGGGGTGGAAGGGGAGCGAGTCTCGCGAGAAATGCCGCGATTAATAGATCTATCTGCTAGGTTTTCGTCCTTGGAGCGCTCTTTTTGCACGATCCTTGGCGTGAGTGGTCGCGAGCGATCGTGCCTGTAACGTGACAGTCGAAGGGAGAAGGGAACGCCGCGGGAACTCCCGTTCGGATTGCATTGGTCGATCGGGAGGCACGTTAAATTGCACTCGAGCTTACGTCCCACTTGCAATAAGAGCCACGTTACGTAAAGCCTGAATCGCAATCACGCGACGCGTGCTAGAACGGACGAGACAGCTCTTCGTAGGGGATGGTATCGGCTAATTAGGCGCGAAGGTCGAGATCGCGTGAACAAAACGCGACAATTCGATTCGCGGTGCTGAGAATGTCGCCGAACGAAATCACGCGGGCGAAGCATCGACAAACACTTTCCAGTAATAAATGACAACGCTTGACAACGTACGTTAATTTATTTATACGTTTGTTCGATAAGGCGCGAAATGCAAAGGAATCATAGACAGAGAGAGAGAGAGAGAGAGAGAAGCAAAAGGCGTAGGAAGGAGGACGTATTATCAAAGTACGAGTAGCTGGTGCCAGCCGAGACCTTCACCGAGACCCAGTAGATCGACATTGCCCCTGTGTGCCTCGCCGCTGGCGCGTCATCTCGCGCGGGAGCGCGCTGGCAAACGAGCAACCCCCGTAGCGGAGCGATTGGACGTGTGTCGAGCCACGGTAGCTTCGGTCCGGCACACCATCACTGTTGCGCTACCACCCTTTCCCGCTCTCCTGTCCGTCCGTTCTTGGCTGCGTGTTCACCCTGGCCTAGGGATTGCCTTGCCTCCCCTTGCCTGTCCCGTCCCGCGACGCGCTGCTAGCCGAGGAAGGCGAGGGGTGCCGACGGGGTGTAGAAAGAATCGGGGAAAGGGGGGGGGGAAGGATACACCGGCGTGAGGGTCAAGGAGGGAAGAGGAGCAGGATAGCGGGCTCGAGGGAGGGGGCGGTGGACGCAGGCGCGGACGCAGACGCAATAAGTCGGCGAAACGGCGCCGAACATTCCGGCAACGGTAGACAACGCGGCACGATCCGAAGCCGAGGTAATCGCCTCTCGTCGGACATCCTCACCTCATCGCATCCGCTTACAGCGTGTACCAACCTACCGACAGTGTACATTCAGCGTGCGAAGCTAGGAGAAGCAGCCGGACATGGGCGTCGTTAAGACCGCTTCGGAGAGCGTCCTCGAGGAAGTTGTCGTTCCTAGCGAGGAAGCCAATTACTCGGTGCAAGGTCATGCCGGTAAGTTTCTACGCACTCTGTTTTTTTATTTATTTATTTACTTTCTTTCTTTTCCGTTTTCTTTTCGCTTCTTCTTTCTATTCTTCGCGGGGTAAACGCGACAGGGAGGTTGGAGGGAGAAAGGAAAAAACGTCCGCGTGTCCGGCACTCGTGGTTGGGATCGCGAACGCGGAACGTGGGACGAGAGGAAGCGGCCGAGTTTCGTGCTGAATCGCGGCAAGAATTTAAAGACGATGTGGCGAGCCGCCCACACGAGCTGCTAACAGGTGTTTGAAAATACAGATATACTGGATGCGCTTCGGCCACGTACATATAAACGCTACGTTGCCCACGGCGTACGCACATCACGAAACGCGATTCAACCCTGCGAAATTAATTTCCGATCTCTCGCGCAAAAATACCCGCTTCCTCGATCCGCTCCGGCTGATCAATGTCTCGCGTGTCGAACGGAATCGCTGTGCACGCGTCCACGTCGAAAAACTTTCGAACGAGAGAGAGACACTCTTGAAGAAACGAAGGGTAACTCTCGCTTCGATCAAGCGATCGTAAATCGATATCCCCTTCTCGATTAAAGCTGGCTGTTCGAGGAACGAACGAGTCGCTGAAACGTTTACCTGTTGAAGCGGAGTATGCTATACGGTACCTCGGCACCCTCGAGTCTCGAGTCTCGATCGTTCGCGCACGTAATTGAAAATTCCTGTTCTCGGCTCGTGAAAACAAAGACAAAGCATTCCACCGACGTCTTTTATGGTATAGTAAATAGTTTTTCCAAACAACGCCAGCCAACTGCGCCGACATTTTCTCGAAGATTTTTCTCGAAGTACAGAAATTTGGGTTGGAAGATATTGGTCGAAGTTTGAACCAGTTTGAAGATCACTCTTCCTACGTATGTACATTCTCAGACTCCCGCTATCCTCTCGATATCCTCTAATCGTTCTTTTCGA
This sequence comes from Melipona bicolor, assembly GCA_030673865.1. Taxonomy (NCBI): domain Eukaryota; kingdom Metazoa; phylum Arthropoda; class Insecta; order Hymenoptera; family Apidae; genus Melipona; species Melipona bicolor. The sequence continues at coordinate 1,969,430 of JAHYIQ010000025.1, read as the reverse complement.
CTAATGAAACGAGATTTCGTTCGTTTGTGGAGTGTGTTTCTGCATTGTTGCGCCGCGTATCGCGATTTATTATTCATCGGGCCGATACGGGACGATCGTGTAGGCGTTGCGCTCGTTCCCAACTTGGCATGCACCGCTCCTATTTATGTTTACTGGGAATCGATGGCGATCCGTTGTCAAGTTCGGAGAAAACGGATTCCTTTTAACCGCCGGATGAAAGCTCAGGGAGAAAAGAAAAAGAAGAGGCGAACGCGGCGAACGTTGCAAAAATAGTAGAATAATGAGAAAACGACGACGTAGATTCAGCAATTTGTTACACTACATTGATCGTAGTACGCGGTATTTATAGAGGTTCGTTGACGAAACTCTTATAAAAGCGTGCACGGATATTTCGATCGGGATATCAGAGATGTCCGCGTGAAAGCGTATTTTTATCGACGCCCGTTATCGGCGTCGCTGCGGGGCAATTTTGCCGCTTGTTATGAAAGGAAACACGAAAAAGGTAAACCGGCGGTGCAACCGAACCTGCGTCATATTAAAGACGCGGAACAATGTGCATCGTCCTTGGCCCCGTAAGACCGCCTGCGGCTCGATAGGGAGCATGAGCTTCGTAGTACGTTGGATATGGCGAATTTTAAGCTCGCGGTCGCCTCCTCACGGGGGAATATTAACGTCATTATCATTCGGTTGATAATTAGCGCGCTTCGTTGCGTTTTCCTCCGTTTGAACGTATATTAATGTACCACGTATTACACGTTTGTGAAAATCCGACACATGTCTCCGTCCTCCCTTTTTCTGTTTTCGCTTAATTTAATATTCCTCTTCGTTCTTTTCCTTTTTTTTTTTTTTTTTTTTGATATGATGCAATTTCACGTTCGCCACAATGAAAAGTCTCACGAAAAAGTTTCTTCGACTATCAGTCTTTGCATTTTTGCTTAATTTGCCTTCTCTTCTTTCTTTCCTTTTTTTTTTTTTTTTTTTTTGACATAATGCAGTTGACCACGATGAAAAATCTCTCCTTCGACTATCAATCGCCCTTCCTTTACCATTTTCTCTTTCCCATTTTTCTGTTCTCGCTTAATTTTCTTCCTCTTCGCTCTCTCTTTTCCTTTGACACAATGCAATTTCACGTGCAGCTCGCCACGATGGACAGTCTCACGAAAAAGTTCGACGACTTAAATTTCCGCGTGACCAGCTTTCGCGCACAACCCTTTATATCGGATTTACGATCACCCCCCCCCCCCTGGAAACGGATTCATTCACTTTATGGAAACGAATTGCATTCGCTTTGCACGAGTGTTTTTCCGAGGAAGCATAGCTGTTGGCTATGATCGTCGAACGCTTTTTAATTCCGTACGCTAACCCGTCGGCTGTTGTGACACGATGCTTTTATCCTGCAGAGAAATTCCACGATGATTGATTTCCCATTACGTCCGCGATCGAGCCGTTGTCGCGCTAGTTTCTTCCTGTTTTCGGCGCGCGACCGTGGATCGGTCAAGGTCTGTAATATTCGAACCTGCGGGACATGCGGTACATCTACATAGCACACCTCGACACGTGGACATACGTACGCGTTTCTTGCTCGCGGTTTTGTTCAACGAGTCTCGCACACACGTGGAGCATCCGAATATTTTCGTATTTCGTATTTTTCTCTCTTGGTGCTGCTCCGCGTTTGCGTTCCCACGTACGCGCAACGGTGGAGAGCACGCGCTCTGAACCAATAACGACGGAACGTTGTCGATAATTTAAACTATTACAACTTGGCAAAGGGGAATAAAAACGTGGAAATTTTACTCGATTTTGTTTCTCTCAAAGCTGATTGCACACATTTGCCGTCAGTTTAACGAGTAAAATCTCCCCTTGGCACCTGTCCAGTATTTTATTAGATTTTGAATATTGGAATCGAACGATAAAATTCGAGAAATTCTAATATTTAAGATCGTACGGCAGATTTTTACGAAGAGATCGTTTTGGTGGATCAAATAATGATGAATCTAGCCACGAGAAAAATTTTTTATCGTCTCTAGAAACGTTCGAATTTGTACAATTTTTTTTAAGGAGAAAGTATCTTCACTTTCTCACGTTGTATGGTTTTTTTTTTCTAGAAAATTATAACAGTTTAATTTATCGACAATTTTTCATCGTTATTCCTCGGAGTTAAGCTCTTCACTGTATTTCTACTCTTTCGCAAACTCTCTCTCTCTCTCTCTGTTTCGTAAGTTTGAGTAAATACATAAATCGTAGTTACGTAGTTTCATCCTGTTTACCTGCATCGCCCAGTGATGGATGCTCAACAGGCAGAGTCTGACTAGCACGATAGATTCCCCTTCGTGCGCCAGGCAACGCGTAAGCTTGAATACAGAACGACACGTATACGTATTCGTACCTTTTTTTCTTTTTTTTATAATCGATATCGAAACGTACTTGTTGTTTCTGAATTTAAAAACGTAGGATGATTCAGAGTATAAGCTTTTAAAACATTTACCGGGTAGTACGTTCCGATGGCGCGTGTACAAAATTTATACAAGGAAAGAATAATAATAAATAAAACGTCGAATCGTGTCCTTTATAATATAAAAACCGCGTAATCGCGTAATTGAAACGAAAAAAAAAGTCTGTTGAATTAACGTCGAATCGTTCAAAGGGATCTTTTTCCCCCCGTCTCGTCGTTTCTGCGTAGGTGTAGCGAAATTAAGCAATCGGTGCGCAACGAACGATTTAAAAGTCTTTTTTTCACAAAATACGAGAACAAACGTGCCACGTTTAAAACTGTTTTTTCCACTATAGTGGTTACGCGCAGCTTTAAGTAATTTGGTTTGCTTCGTTTCTTTTAAGTCTCTCGTATTAAAATATGGAGATTTTATCTTTGAAATAATCCTGTTGGATTAAATGCCCCGTAAAATGGCTATCCTGTCCCACTGTATTATACCTGCCCGTAACGTTCAAAAAGATACATTATTCAGCGATATCTTTTTTTTTTTGCGAGAATATCGTCATATTTATTAAAGATCGCCAAGGAAAGGTGTATTTTTATAAATTTTATTGAATCGCGCGATTTAATGCAATTTAATGTCGAAGAGACTCAAACGAGTAATTGCAATAACATTTTTATAAACTCGTTCTCTGAAGACATTGACACACGCTGAACCGATAGAAATCTTACAGACTCTCTGATTCACAAATTTTCTCGCGTCTCAGCATATTTCCGTCAAAATGAAATCGATGCAACAAGAGGTATTTGTTGCACTGGGAATCATTATTATTTATTATTTACGTCGGAATAAGCGGGCAGTTTGATCTCTGGCGCCTTTTGCATACATTTCGAATAAATATTCACGGTTGTCATCACGCTGCGAATGCTCATGCAAATTTGTTCCTTTTCGAATGCAATTACAAAAATGAAAGCCAAAGTCTAAATATCAAGGAATCTAAGTATCCCTTTCTCCGAATATTCTGCGCATTTTTCAAATACTTAAAATTTCCACGGACACGCTAGAATTCGCAATCTGACTGTATCAGTGACAATAAAAAACGATTTCGTAAAATAAGAACATGTAACGATTCGCTTTGAAACGCGAAGCTTTCACTTTGAGCTCGTCCGAAAGTGTAGTAGCTGAGAGAATAAAGACATTTTTTGTGAAAATTCAAAGACGTATGAAAAAATTCAACAACGACCCTTTAAAACTTGTTATAGGTATTTTATTAAATTTTGAACATGGCAATTTCCGTCGTTTAATCCCAACGTCCAATAAAAAGATCGTGCGACAAATTTCAAGGACGACTTCCATCTTGAAAACGAAAGTAGTTACAAAAAAAAAGTCATCCTCACTCACGAAGAAAAAATCGCTTCGCGATTCGCAAAGCAGAGTGACATCTTTCAAATCTTTCGTCGTCGTTGAAGTCGAACAACTGCGCACTTCGCCGTGTACGTTTTCTCAAAGCTAGATCGAGGAGAGCTACCGTAGGGTATTAGCGTGTCGAGCTTAACAGATTACAGGAATTCCGGGTGACGACGGATGCCAAATGTTGTCGTTGCGATGCCACGTGCAAGTGAATTAATTGCCAGCCCGTTTCGCCTGACGTCCCGGTCCTTCGGGAAGGACCTTCCGGCTCGTTCGAGCTTCGTCAATCCTGCTTCTCGTAGCTTTGCTCGGATACCGTTCGCTCGGTTTCCTCTCTACCCTCGCACTGGTCCACGTCGTCGTAAGCGAAGCACGGCGTCACACAAGTCTTCCCACTGCACGCGTCCAACTCGCTGCTCTCCGTCATTCCCTCGCTCTCCGACTTCTCGCCCTCTCCTTTCAAACATTCCAGCATCTTGTCGCTGACTTCTTCCTCCGGTAGAACGAAGCTGCCGTACTTGTCGATCATGTCCAGAATCGAGCTCATTTTACTCGTGTGCTCCGGCTCGAACATTTTACCCTCTGGATTCTTCTTGAACAGATATTCAGCCTGGAAGAGACGAATTGAGAGTCCTCGATTATTAGGAGATTGCGTAGATTTGTTCGTGACGCGCAAACTCTGAATATATACATATACGTATCTTTCCCGAAGCTCATAAATAGCACACGTACCTTGACATGTCATTTTATCATCTAGCGAATTATTAACGGCGATATCGACGTGTAATGAAAACGACAGTACACACACACACACACATACACTCATTTGGAATGCGTCTGCGATGCAATATCTCTACATCTCGCGATATCACTCCCAGAAGCGTGATGCATTTGCAATACGTTGATGACGCGTTGACGCGGCACGTGCACACGGCCCATTTAAAAATGGGTCGCGTCCCACGTTCTCCAGCTATGACCTCCATTTCTCCTCACCTTGAGCTGTCCGACTGCGCCCCGTTGTTTTCACTTTTCAACCAACAACTTCCGACGTTCATCGGGGTATTTCCTGTTGCCTGGATAGGGAAGGAGGAAGTAAAAAGTCGCGACTTCGAGGAGAGTGGCTCTCGATACTTTCAGTGACGTGCTTTAGATCGTTTATAGATCCGAAACGAAATTGAAACTGGCGAGCTATAGTCAGATTGTTCCTTCACTCTCTTTTATATCGGCTACCACTTTGTTTTATCGTTTCTCCCGAAGAAGTTCTTTCCTTTCTTCAAATTGATGTCACGCTCGTGTCACACGAGATAACGTTTAACTTTCATTCAGCTAAGAGTAATACACAGTGGCACACTTTTTTTTCTTTTCTCGTCATTTGGTCTTATCACTTGTTATTATTATTATTTTGTTTTCTTTTATTCAGTCTCTACAGATTACGTATACTCGGAGAGTCGTTCTTTTTTAATTACAGAAAAAATCGGGAAAAATTCCGTGTGTCATAACCTTTGCATAACTCAAGGTCGCGGGGGAGTAGGGTTTATTTGAACAGGCGAGGATCGATACGTTCGATACACAGTATCCGTATACCTTATTTACAGGGGTGCATTGCAACGTTACACGCGTCATTTACTTAAACGCGCGCGTGACATCTTTCGAACCTCCTTTCGAAAATGATCACCAAGTTAAACTAACTCGTCTCTCGTTCCTCTGAATTTCTCGTGTGAAACAAACTTTGCACGCGCGGGGGAAGTTGTGTCAGCGCTGGCTGCGAGCTGGATTTATTTTCGAGAAGTAAAGTCTGTTCGCGCTTCTCGCAAATACACTCAGAGATAATTAAAGAAAAAAGGAGAGACGGAAAAAGGAATTCAACAAAGAGAGGACGACGTTCAAACGTTGCAAAAAGGCAAGAAACGTTCCGCAAAAATGCTTCGCCGAGTTCCTTTGTGAAAATTGTTATTACGCGTATTAATGCTCGAACGTGTCTCTACGTGCGCTTATTCCGGAAATTACACACGCGAAAAGACATTTGTGTTGTATTTTCTAAAGAGAGATTTTTAACGTCACAACGCGGATACGAGACGTCGCTAACGTAATTTAAATTCATAACAGATCGATCCTACGCCGAGGTGATGGATGCTGCCATCAATCATTATCTAATTAAAGAAAACTTTCCAATAAAGCGTGCTCCTCTTCTTCCGCGCTTCTTCTCAGTTTCAACGACACTCGATAAAATCGTAGAAAATCTCACGGAAGGAGGTCGCGGGAGATTCAAACGACCGGTCGTTAGATTCCGTTTGTAAATCGATTCGAGTCTCGTTAATTTCCGTAATTGAACGAGCAAGCGAATTATGATGTCTACGAGCCCCGGAAGCTCGATTGCCTCCAAAGGCACAGATACGTTTCGCTCTCGCTTCGGTTGTTCCACTATTTGAAGCACCTACAACGGTTCAACGATTCCGGTGCAACGTTAACTCGATTAATCTAACGTTGACACACGTACACATTTTCGGGCTATTATGCTACGACTTGTCGAAAGATGTTTTAAGAAGAAGCGATAAAATTTGTTTCCTCAATTTTTTTTTTTTTTTTCGACTGAACAAAGGACACTTTTAAAAATATCTCATTTGGCACGATAAAATAGTTCGTATATATACGCAATATTTTCAATAATTTTTCGTAAAGCTTGTTGAAAGAGAATGTGTGTTGTGTGTAACCTGGCAAACACAAAGATATTTTTAAAATAGATCGAAAGATGCATCAGAGTAATGTAATCTGGACGAAGAAAAAAAGGATGAATTTTGCGTGTGATTTGATATAATTCGGTTGCATTTTGCAAACCTTTATGGTCGTAAAATTCGAGGAAAAGATATCAGAGGGATGTCAAATTTCGAAAAGTCGAGTTTGAAAAACTGAAAACTCGCGGTGTAACATAGATTTTACAAATTCATGGAATTCATAGAATTCGATCGCTGCAAAAATTGATGAGATTTACATTTGCTCGAAATTTCATGTAGCACGCGTTCACTTCGTAACGAAAACAATTCTCTTGGAAGAATGCAGAAGAATATTACAAAGATCACTCAAGTATACCTGAAGTAATTTTTCAATTAGAGATCAAGGGATTGCTAGATGCCTCTCCCCCAACCACCGAAAGTGATTAATCAGCAACGCGTGCCTGCAATTCCTACAAGTTTCCTCCTTTCGTTACGTGGAATTAAAATTCTCGCACAATTCAGTCCAAAACTAATCGCGCTACTCGTAAAAAAATTACGAAAATACGTTCAATTATCACTAAAGTCAGCAATTTCCTCGCACGTACGTAATGTTATCCAGCTAAATTGTTGAACAAACACCGACGAAATGCTACCTCACGTAATGTTTTCATCGTGGAACGAGTGCGCGATGATTTTCGCGACGTTCAATTTCCGCGTTGATACAATCTCGAACGGGGAACGTAACGCGGCGAGATTGGTATTCCGAGTCTCAATGGTTGTCACGTTGCGTCACGTCCAGTTTTATAATTTGAATTTACGCCACCGCGTCGTCCACGGCAATCGTTATTAATTTCCATCCGTTAGAAGGGTTGAACACGGCGAGCGAGCGTCACGACGATGTCGCGCGTACCATCTTTTCTCGTTATTACAGACTACGGTCCTGCTACAGTTCTCCGATGAAATTCCTCCGATGTTTATTTATTCCATTGTAACATGCGGTTTAGCTAGATCGAAACTTTGCGACGGAGCACCGTTCCGCGATACGTAGGATGATTCAAAGGAGGTTGCACACAGCGAGCGCAGAAAGTACTCGTCTAATACTTTAAAGCAGAATTTAATTTTTCCTATAATTTTGGAAAAGAAGAAAGTCCAGTTTCGTTCCGAGGTGTATGGATTTTTATTTTTATAATACTAAGATGATTTTACGTCATTTCGAAAGGAGGACAATTTGGAGGACGCAAATTCAAACATCTCTATGGACATGGAAAAAAATGTTTTTCACTACAAGTACCTAGCCAACACTTTTTTTTTTGATCCAGTGTATCCACAATTTCATACGAATTTGAAAATTGAAAATCATTTTCCATTTATCAGATTGATCGAACAAGGGGCAATAAATTGCTTTTGCGGTTGATGTTGAGAAGAAGAAGCTAGATGGATTAATCGGTGAAATCGGTCATCCGTCGAACGAAAAATACGAGCTGAAATACTGGCTTCGGTAACCCGATCGTGGAACACTTTTCCTTTTTGCAAGATAAACGTGACTTGTGTTACTTGCACGTTAGCCTGCACGGAGCGTGACACAAAGGACGACACATATTGTGCTTGCGATGAAGTCAGTTCGCAAGTGTGTCGTTTATTGTGCGCATCGGACAAGATTGTCTTGTATCAGAAATTGGCGACACGGCGCATTGTTCTCAGAATGTTACACATCACTTCTTCCCAGTGAATTAATTTTCCAAGGTGCCGCGACCTTATTTGTTGTTGTTATCGTCACATCTCTTTCGCTTTAACTTTCAAATAAATAAACGTAAAAGCAACATATCATTCTACTAAATTTCCAAATGACTTTTCCAATGATTTACTTTTCGTGGTCGAGCTAATTCTAAAGTCATTAATACGCTACTTAAATATTAGAAGAATTATCGAACGCGTTACATCGAATCAAGATTGCGAGGATTTATGACAACTAATTTCGAGCTCTTTAATTTCTTTCATCTGACCCACTTTGCTCTCCGACGTGGATTTCCTACACAAATTTCAACGTTCATCAACGTCACTCATTAATTTGATCCCGTCCTATCGAGAAAAGGATAGTCTGTCAAGTGCCAATAAAATTGAAAAATCCATTTTTCCCATTTTTCTTGTTTTTTCAAATCTAAAGACAAAGATGGTCTAAATGTTCGCGGGACTTTACTCCGTGAATTTAAACTTGGAAAACATGGCGAGGAGAAGTTAGCCGAGCGCGTAAATTTAGCAGGTTAGTTGGTGGAAGATTATGTAAATGCGAGGATAGTTAACTTAAACTTAAAGTTGGTCGGTTCGTCTCATCGACGAACGAGTCAAGGAGCAACCCGGAAAATGCAATCGACAATAAGGTGGTAAAGGATGTTACTGAAAATAAATCGACGTATAGTAATGATCCTTCGCGGACACCTGGAACTTGTCTAGAAATCTAAAACCACGTAGAGATTAAAAGAGGAAGAAAACGAGCAAGACGAGATGTACACGTACGTCTCTTTTTTCATCTTGCGCAATTTCCATTTATCCGGCCGAGTAATTACACGACTAAATCGGCCATTTTACGACGGCATTATGCAACGAAGCTCGGGTGTGCATCGTCGCGAGTGTGTATCATAATGCTAGCTGGAACATCGCGCCGATTATTCACGAGATATAAACACCTGGGACGCGAAAACGCCATTGGATCGTCGCCAGTGTATTCCATTAGCGATCGCGCGGTTGTTACGACCGCGAAAAAAACTTTCACCACGTTACCCGGGCGACGATATCGTGAAATTCCACGCGGCAGAGCGTAGTGCATTGAACCGCGCGCGCGCGCGCGCACGCACCTGAACCTTTTCTGATGATGCAACGAACGATCCACACTGAGCATTGCTCGTTTAGATTGCCGTGTTCAAAAACGAGAAAAGAGTTCGTGAAGTACGTTCCTCGGCAGCGTGCAGCGAAACGATGTTCACTCGACACACCAAACCACGTGCTCACGAGCTCAAAACTCGTATCTGAATGTGTCTCTCGGTGAATTAGACGATCATTTTCCTTCCGAGCTTTATCGAACGAACCAGTTATTACTGAGTTATTCATAAACTTCGGTACGACTCCCAGAGGACTAAGCTTATTGCGAACTCCAGCAGTAATTCAAATTATTCTTGCTCCTAAAAGTCGACGTAGTAATTGCTAAACCAGATGTCCCTTCCTGTTGTTATGTACAATCTACATTTGGACTACCTTAACACTAGAACTACCGATGAAAAAGTATAATATTTATATAACGAATTTATAGCGCAAGGAAAATTTACAAGAAAAGGTTGATAATGCGACATAGGATACAAGCTTCTATTAATATATTTTGTTAAAGTCACTGCTCTAAATTTGTAAAATTCCCATAGAAAATTGTAAATTAGTCATTTTGACCACTTTGGTAGCTCTAGTGCTGAAGAAGTTCTAGTGTAACTTTAATGCATGAAAATTTATATTCTTATTTCCCAGTTGGTCTTACAGACACAGCTGTAATAAACCTCAAATGAGTGTGCCGTTTGTGCTAGTGAACAGTTCCCTACTACTCAGTTTCGACCTCCAGAAGTCCTCGCATTCACACTGCTGTTGGCGAGCTGTAACCTGATCGCAGTGCCAATAGCAATGTGGACGGCAATCGTCGCCGAACCAACGAACAGCTGGAATGTACCGAGAGCAACGAGCTGACAAATTTTCATTTACAAAGTTTCGATGGGAACAGAGTTCGAGCGATAGTGTTGGATATTCGCACGATGAAGCTGTAGAAGCGTGTGCCTCGTCCAGCGAGACGGATAGATCGCACACCTACGCTGCAATTAGAGTATCTAAATATTTAAAATTTGAAATCAAAGTTAAAATTCGAAATTCAAAATATTTAAGATCGCAATTTTGCGAAAACTAGGTTCGTTTCGAAGGACTCTACTTTCGATTTGTTCCAAAGGGGAGATGAAGATGCATTTCTTCTTTCTTCTTTTCTTTCAAGATACTTTTCTCCTTCCAATGTAAAATGTCATAAATTGTCACAAGTACGTAAAAAACTTTTTCACGAAGCAACGACTTCCTGAAACTTCGTGCCCAATTTTTTTCGTCATTTTATCGAACCTCGAACATTGAAGCTAGACGACGAAAATTCAAGGCATCGTCAAAATTTGATGAAACGGCGAAGGAAAAATCGTAGCGAGTTTTAAGACTCGTACTTTCTTGCGAAGAAAAAGTTTCAGTTTTCAAGCCCATGATGAATCGTCCAACGCGTTTGCATTTTTCAATAAGATAAAATTTTTCGTTGTACGACGTAAAGTCATCCTGAAACGAAATGAACGACGCGTTTTGAATATGGAGACTCCGAGGTTCAAAATGAGCTGACTAACAAATCAGATTTATAGTCGTACGATTTCTCTCGGCGAGACTGTCACTGTTACAGTCAGTACGTCGACGAGACAACGAAATCGAGAACGTTTCGGTGTACATGCTCGTAAAACGCGTAACGTATAGGGGTATAGCGGGTCGCTTAACGACGGACTTGGGCTCTCTCGAGCCCCTTGGACAGGGGTCGATCGAAGGACGCAGCGCGGGCGAAAGCGCGAGGCACGAATCGTTGGAAACCCGCCGGGAGACGACGGCGGAGGTAATAAGAATTTACTTCGTCGATATTTCACTCTTCCTTTTCCTTCGTGCCTCGCGTCCCTCGTGACGCTTCCCGACGGTTTGCCTTACATAAAGGGAAAGAGAAAAAGGCCGATCGATACGACGATGCCTCGCAATGCAAACATTTGATGGATGGACGTGCGTGTCGCGGTTTGACCTCGGCGCAGAAACGCCGGTGTTCCTCGAACGGAAGATTCACGCAACGACGAAGAGTATCGTGTAAGAGGGTGATCGGCCGTTAGGTTAATCTCGTCGCCATCTCGTTCGACGTCTCGTGGATCGTTGGTTAATCGCGGGAGGCGGATCTGTCGATGTCGATACGTCAAACGTCGACGTAGAGAGACGTGGTGGTTATTGTTCCAGCGACCTTCTAGCCCGAGTTCTAGACGGACAGACTGGTCGCTAGAGGTAGAGACGATGTTGAAGAAGGGATGAACACGGATTCGCGGTAAATTTATGAATCTACGTGAACATCTGTGAAATCTGTGATCTTAACCTAACATCGTAGGAAAGATAAACGTTGGAATTCCACAATTCCACGGGGGAGTTGCGTTTCCACCGGGGTGGAAACTCAATATCATCCCCCGTCTGAACACGCCATCGTACGTCTCAGTTTATCAGATCGGATCGATACACGCTGCTTAAAAAAATATCCGTTTTAATCCAACCCCCTTGGCGATGAGTTTCGCTCGGCGAGAATTCGATAAAAGGGGAGTAAATTGCTCCGATCCACCTGTATTGTTTTGTTTATTCGAAACAATTTCTGATTTTAGTTAATCGACTCGTTGGAAAATTTTGAATATTCAATAATGATACTGGTCTACGAATGGGAGGTTCAATTTTTCGTCTCTCCGCATCGACGAGAGCTACGTGACGAGCAGAGGATACTGACTTTAGCCCGTGTTTTTTCCTTTTTATATTTGAGATTGATTGAAAACTGGAGAACGCACTTTGCGAGGAAGCTCGATTCGATTTTATAATAGTTGGTTCAGCAGGGAATTTCTCATTCGTAATGAGAGACGGGAAAGGGGAAAAGAAATTTAGTTGGTCAAGGGGGAAAAACACGAGCGAGCACCGAGCTCGTTGTACGAATAATATTTCATATTATTTCTTTCGTTTCGTCATAGTGTTACGCTCGTAAAGGGAGAATTGAATTTGAAAATTCGTCGAATGTTAATTCCAAACGAACGTGGAAATATCGACAATTATAAATAATTTATAAGTGCAGCGAGGGAAATTGATCAAATAAGTAGAAATTGATACCAAAAAAAAAAAAGAGGAATCGTCCATCTACATAATGTAAAAAGGAATTTTAGTCATCTGTACTCGCCAGTTAATCTGGCGTTAATCTCGAAGTTCTACCGACCACGGCGTTCTCTTTCCGACACGTTGCGTCCATTTTATTTTCTTTTTATCTTTCAAACCGCCCAGGGGGAATGAAACTGCGTCGAAAAGAGAGAAGAACGAAAGGCAGAACTTTCTCGGATAATTACCGCGGTACATCAGACGCGTTCTTGGACGATTGGTAGGAGAGTTACGACTTACGAGAAAGTCGACGGGGTCGTCCGGACGCAAATTCGCGACTTCGACGAGTCCCTGCGTCAACGTTGGGAATACGTATCTCATCAAATAGTGGCGCAGCGGCAGAGCAGCCAAACAAAGCCTCTCCTCTTGTTCTTCCTTCAGTTTCTCCATCAGACTCGTCTGCAAGAGAAACGAATCGTAATTATCTTCTCTACGACAGTAAAGATGTTTAAGGATTTCAATAAGCAGGAAGAAATTTCCCGCGGTCATAAACGTGATACGATATCGATATTTAGACGCGAAATATATTCTGCTCTGCTATATTCCACGGCGTAATCCTTATTAGCGACATAAGCAGCAAGAGAGCAACCTCTTTCCTTGCTTACTTGGCCTTTTACCCCGAGCATTTTTTCAGAAAAAAGAAAACTGTAAGTGGTAAAAAATTACCTACTTCCTTCTCGTATTGTTATTCTCATCGCGGGTTCGTTCGAAAAGTAACTTTTCAATTTTTTTGCGACTAATGATCCGGAAGAAATGCCATCTCGCTACTCTTGTGTACGTTTCGTGCACGTACTACGCATAAATCACTATCGACGACAAATGAAACGAAACAGATGAGAACTGGACAGGTTAATACCGAGTCGACAGGCTGGAATTAATCGAGCGTCAATGAATGATATTTTTTTACGAAAGAAACGTGCTCGAATTGAACGTGAATTAAAAATGAGCGTAATAAAAAAATACCAACAAAAATATTCGAGCGTATTTACAACATACGACGAGCTTCGATGAAAAAACAGAAGAAGTGAAAAAAAAATTTTTCACAAGGTAGTTTAAAATTATGGACAAACAGGGGACGGGTTTCCCGCTTCGCTTGTTCTTGCGACACGCTCGCACTTCGAAACGTATTTTTAGTTCATGACATAACAGTTTAGAACTATCGGCAACTTTGCTCAAGATTTATTTTTAAAGCAAGAAACAACAACGGCAGATTACCGTGAATGACTTTGTGAACGAACGTTCCTCCCAGTGGCAGGAGAGAAATAGGATTTAAAATGGAAATTGTCCAGGGGAAAAATCGACGTCGAGAGCGTTTCAACGACTCGAATAAATTAAATTAGAGAAACAACGACTTCCGATGTTAAAACGACACCGGAACTGGAAGGAAACGATTGCGAGGAGCGACTCCGATAATCCTTACTTGTCCGCTTAATGGAAAACGACGCAGGGACGAGAGGATCGATATAAATGCGATTCCAGTTCATCCATCGTGACCAGTTTTTCATTTTTTCCCGTTCACTTCGCTCGAGGTTATCGATTTGTTCCTCCTTTGCCGCGAAACACAACCTAGCGTCCCTCAAGCTTTTGCCACAATGGAAAGTATTTCGTTCTTTCGATGGAAAGTATCTTTTATGAAGGGAGGGACAAAAGCGGAGCAGAACAACGCGGAGAGCTTTTGAGAAGCCGCGGCTCGCGTAATTCGCGTTGCACGACGGCTTTCCTCTCCGCGACAAATTTCATTTGTTAGTCCATTTGCGCGAAGGATGGTGGTAATCCAACCGGATGACGGATCACGGCCGAAAGATTGAAAGAGAATCGGGATTATTTTCGAGTTTCGAGCTCAATTTCGATAGAAAGCGATAGAAATCGTTTCGAAGAAAGTCCAAATATAACCTCGGGTATCAATCAGAGGAATTTGCCTGCTTTTGGAGCGATGCCGTCGCAACTAAACAGAGCACGATGCTCTAATCGATCGTAACTTTCGACGGGCGTGTTACCAGATAAAACTTGGCGAACTTGACTTCGCTCGCTGAGTTTTAAACCAAAGCCTTGATCCATCGAAAAACTTTCCTCTCGTCCTCAAATCTTCGTCCAACCTAAACCCTCGCCGATCGATAAATCGTGATTAGTTTGAGACAATATTTTGAATATAGCGTATAGAAACGAATGTGCTTCTAGATCTGCTTTCCAAAATATTTCAGAACTTTTTACAAAGTGTTTTGGTCACTTTGAGGATTCTTTTTAGAATTTTCATGACAGAATTTTCTTTATATTTTTTATATTTTTTACGTTTCGTTATTCCTTACGAAGATCGGACCTCGGAGCGATGGAAAATCTTTACGTTGCTTCAAATTGTTCAATGTTCCATCGCGGACGGCAGCAACGCGAAACGTGAAACGAATTATCCACGATTCGCGTGGAATTTGACTTCCCGATTTCCATTGTCCGTTCTGTTATCAACTCGATACGATAAACTCTAACCCATTCCGCCATCTTCTCCTCGCGTAGACGCCTGCGTTCTAAGAATTCCCTTTGTTCTTGCAATTTCACGGCGGCTTCGGTCGCACGTGCTTCCGCCTCGGCGCGTTTTCGCGCATCCCTTGCTTCCTCTGCGGTTAACCCTAATGGAGTAAGAAACGTAATAGAAAATTGTGCCGGCGCGCTGCGACAAATACGAGGGAGGAAGTTTACGTTAAACACGACCGGGGACGTGAAACTGAAATTTAACATTCGCACGACGGAGGTGGAATTGAATTAACATACGTGAAAATGTAAGTGAGAGTAGTGGGTCTGTCGTCAAGTTTCGGCATTCCTCGGGAAACGGAGATTAAAACAAATGCAAAATCCAGGAAAATTTTAGCTTGCAACGCGACGTGGTAAGAAGCACTCGAAATTTACTTAAAAAAAAAAAGAATATCTCAAAATTTGTTGAAATTAACAAAGTGTGTTAAATTAAAGGGAATTTTATTTATTTCAGGACACTCCTAAAATATATCTTCTTAGAAGTTGAAGTCAATGTAGCCTTAATAATTCAACCTTGTGCGGAAAACATTGTTCAGGCGTGTTTTACGACCAGTCACCAAGCTCTGTGTATTCTTTGCGCGAATTTAGCCGTCTAGAAGGGAAGTTTTTTGCGCCAAGCGAATAAACGATCCCCGCGAGCAGGAAAACACGGTCGGACAAAATTCTGCAGAATCCTACAAGACAAGCCACCCTAATAGACCTTTCCTTGTTTTTTTCTGGCGACGACAAGAAAACGTTCTTTCGCCCCGGCCATGATAAACGACGAATTTGACAATGCGAGAGGCGTGTCTCACCGTAATTTCTCGGCGGGCCGATTCTCTGGAGACACTGATAAATCGTGGGGAACATATCGGGGCAAACGTCGTCTTCCACGTCGATGACGAGCGGATGAATTTCAATTTCGTCGAAAAAGTTCAAGGGCGTATCATCCTCGGTGTTTCTCTTCCTGAAACAAGAAAAAAGAAAAAAGAAAAATGATGGAAACTGAAAATAATAAACTGAACATTTATATGACTTTTATTGCTCTGGGGAAAAAATTGAAAATTACGGATTCCTCGATGTAATAACAATTTCCTGTGATTCTCGCGAAAATAATCATCAAACATCCACGAATTTTCTGGTTTAATCGGGACACCTGTCGCGCGATTTGAAAACATTTTCCCATCGTATCGCAAAATATCGCAAAATATGGAACGCGACGTAACATTTCAAACAGAGATAATAAATTTCTGTTTTGCTGATCAATGTTTCCGATCAATTTCTTCGAATCGCAATGTGAATGAAGTTATTTCAATTTTCGCACGACGTCACCGTTTGTTTTGTCATTAAATAAGAGACGAGTCAAAAACATTTAAAATTTAAAATTGACATTCTTCCTCCTCTGTTTTTTTTTTTTTTAATCTACTTCCGCGAAATTCCACGATTACAATGCAATCTATCGAGCACGTGATTTCTCAGAAACCACTCGGACTCTGCCGTTCGACTCTGAATTTTACAAGAGCAAGTGGCATTTTAATTCCGTCGCAAGTCTCGAGTTTGATTAACTCCGTGATCTTGCATCGTCGACGAGTCATTATTCGAACGATCGCGTTCGCTCAAACGGTCACCTATACTCCTTCAAACGGCGCATCATGTGCTCCTCCGTGTAATGGGTGCCCTGAATCTCTCTCTCGGGCCGTTGAATAATCCTTTCTTTCAGAAACTCGTCGCCGGCTTCCAACGACACCACCAACTCGGGCATGATCGACACTGTCGTTTCTATCTCGGGTTCTTCGTCTTCGAGTTCCTCGTCGAGCTCGGCCACGTTCTCCCCGGCGAACAATGCCTTCGCTTGTTCCAGCGTCTTCGGATGGCCGTCCATGACGTAGCCTTGGTTCGAGCATTCCTTCGAGCGTAATTTCCTCAGGAACAATCTACGAGAGGATTACGTCATCCATTATTCCGCGATAATAACAGTTAAGCGGATCGATCGTAATTATAGCATTAACCTCTTAGCTCAAAGACCATTGCTCGACTGCGCATTTTCAAAGTAATTGAAAGAGATACTTGAAATACTTGACATTAGAAATACATGTTGGCCACTGAAAAACCGAAGGGTTTTTGAAAAAGCCATAATTTCTTGCAGGTTATTAATTATATTTCCAAATAAAATAATGAGAAATGAAAAAAAAAACATGTGTTTGTAAAAGTTATTTCTGTTTTATATCATTCAGTCTTTCAGTGACCACCCTATACCTAAACGGAATAAATAGATATTTGTTCCATTAAATATTATAATAAATATTTCTTTCTCTACATTCTCGTGTGTTACATTCACGTATGTGCATTATTGCACTTTCAAATTTTCCATAAATGCCAATTACCACGAACGATCTAACTTTATTAGAAATGCGTTTAATTTTGTGAAAAAAGAGTCGTTCAATGAAAGAAATGGAATTCCCTGGTCGATTATTGTAGACGTGCGAGACAATTCGCGGCTGACGCGAGCTCGTTAACCAGAAGAGAAGATTTCATCGTAACTTTGATCGAGGGAAAGAATTGTACCGCGCTCTCTGAGAGAGAGAGGCGTGATCATTTTTAGTCGAAATTGCATGCTTTTCGTAGAAAATATCTCGTTATCAAGAGGGTGTACACCGTAATTCATTTTGTTCTACGTGTTTTGCTTCGAATATGACGCGTCTCTTTGGAGAACGCGTATCATCCGATATCTTTCATATTCTTGTTTCTCTTGCATCGAATCTAAGACGCAACGTCGAATGAAATCAAATAACGAAATGGGAAAATAAAATGGGAAACATGCTCGATGTTGGTATAACGTTGGTATATCTCTTTTCTCTTTCCGTTTCTAAAACGAACGCGGGATAGAGAGTCGAAAGTCGCAAGAGTAACAGGATTGCGAGGTAAAGAATTACCTACGTCCTTTTCGCGTTTGAAGATGTGACATTGAACAATCGAACGCGATGTGGATAAATTACGCGACGCGCGAGACTCGCCTCGTATTTTTAATTTCCAATCTGTTTTCCTCGGTTCCCCTTTTTCCGAGGCCGTTGCGTCAGTACGCAATTCGCTGGTCAAACGTTCATCGCTTTCATCCCCCAGTCACACGCGTTTTCAACTGTTGAAACTTTTCCAGTCCGTTTCAACCGTCCGTCTTCTCTAACATCTTTCTTGCGACTGTCCATGCGTTGCTCAAGCTGCACCAGGCGCAAAAACACGCGACTGTCAAATTGAACCGCGTTAAACCCGTATTCGTACCCGCCAGAGTACCAAAAAAGAAAAGTTCTTAATAAAGAGCGCGGCTCGTTTCTAAAAGCCGATCTCACAGCTGTTTGCGTGGACTTAACAGACTCGGTTAAAACCGTACGACAGAAATAGAAGAAAGAAAAGCGCAAGTTCTGCTTGAAAAGCTCGACAAAGGCTTGACAGCCTTCCGTTCCCGTTGCGCGGCTTCCAGTTGTATCGCGTAACGTCTCCAACGCGAGCCACCGTCAGCGAAACATTTCCGCTTATCGCGCAGACGAGCTGTCCGAAATGATTCGTTAATGATGAGCTTAATAAAATTCGACTCTCTTTTAGCACGTTGTTAAACCGGCTAATTATTTCGTAATTGAGTATGAAACAATCTAAATAAACTTCAATATACTTTGTTTATACAGAATGAATTTAAATAAAACTTTGTGTATCTCTTATATATATTATATTTTACACGTATATAATATATTTTAGTAATATTTTTATCACTGAAAGTGATTTTAGCGGGGCTCTTCAGGTGCAACGCTAATGCAACGAAAATTAGCGATTGGTTGATTTGGGTCACGTGATTCGTGAGGGGGCGTGGAATAGACTTCGAGTAGGAGTGGCGTTGTCTGGCACTGAGCGATCGCGCCTGTAATTTGTTTTGTATCGATTCAAATGTTTGCATGTCGATAAAATTTTATGGCAAAAAAGTCGACGTAATGTGTCAGCACATGTGACCTTGTTCCTTTTTTTTCTTTCTTTTTACTTCTTTTCTATCGCGTACAATTATCTACTCTACTCGCTCGCGTGAAGTTTATTAAGTCGTCCCGTTTATTAAGCCGCGTCACCAGTCGCGTAATAAACGCGAGCATAGCCCGCGAAGATTGCCGCAGGTTGGTTATACCGAACGCGCTTTAGGTCGTCGTTATTGGGTATGGGAAAATCGACACCTCTCTCGCGGCAAGCAATTACATTCGCTGATATACGCCGCGGCGTTATTGTGTCGCCGGCATCATTCGATATCCAATACCCTTGGAAAATAGGAAGGGACGCGAGCTTTCTAATCTCAGGAATTCAGTTTGCTTGGAGGGATGACCAAGAGGAGAACGTAATTTTAGCAGAATGGACGGGACGAATTTGTTAGGAAATTGCATTTCCACGTGAGTCATTGCGATGTAAAGTGATCTCTTCCGATAATTGCGCGATTTGGAGGTTAGACAATCCGAGTGCAACCTCGCCAAGCGACGATGTCCGTTTAACTTGAGACTACTAAACTCGATTAAACTGAGCTAAATAGATTCTACTACGCGATCCAATTATCCACACAATTCTACACGTGTTTCTCCGCTTAACGACCAAATCCGCACTGTTCACACATTTTTTCTCTCAATGTATTCGTTGCTATACATTCTCTTCTTCCTTCACACTCGTATTAATGTTACATCTTATTATACTATTTTGTAAGAATTGCAGGCCTGAACCACCTTAAGACCACAAACTTGACCTGCACTAAATTTTTAGCACGATCGGTCAATTTTTCATCATGAATGAATAAAAAGAATGCTTCCTCCATTCCAACATTTTTGCTCCTAATGTCTACTGGTTCATAAATCGTGTAACGACTATGTAAATTACCCTCGCTGGGAGTAAAATCGTTACTTTATCGTCGTTCTTCAACTGAACCAAAGTTTCAAGTACTTTTTGTTCTTTTATCATTAGCAAGAGCGTGTAATATCTTAGAACGGTGAAAGGACATGTAGAGCAGATTGCGTTGAAAGGCCGAGGGCCCACCACAAAGCACGTACGAACGCCGTCGTATTTGCTTGAAAGCATCCGGAGAAACAACGCGGCGTGCATCGCGCATAGAAACACGATTACAACGCACACGCTGTCTGTGACGACATTCTACATTTCAAAGGAACATCGCCAGACGAACGATACTCTGCTCGAGTATCTGTCTGTCGTATTGAATTACCATAGAAGCCGTAAGTAGTTACGTTTATCGGATGACTTTGACGGTGAAATTTAGCGATATTTTGTGCACGAAAACTGCACAGGCGAAAGAAGACACTTATCTTGAGCTCGCATGCCTTCGCTTGCTCCGTGAAAACACGCCTTTAGAACTGTGTCAATAGCGGATCCCGTTAACACAGGTATCACATTGTTACTATCCAACCTTTTTTCCTTGCAAATGCAAAGTCTACGGCAACAATGGGAGAAGTGAATTACAACATCTCTGTTACACCCCTTATTGAAATGAAAAATAGAGGAAACGCAGCATACATGTATGGTTTGTCAGTCTGTTTAAAATGAATAAAAAGTTGCGGCAGAGAATGGCCACGAAAGAGGAACAAGAAAAAAGAAAGAGAAGAAGTTGCACAATGTTGCGGGGAAACTAATAAACTTTTGTATTTCAAGCCCCCTGGTAATAATAAAAAACGAAAAGTATTCGAAACTTTGGTCCAGTTGAAGAACGACGATAAAGTAACGATTTTATTGCAGCGCGGGTAATTTGGAACGGTTGCGTTTCAATTTACCTTCACTTTGCAAAATTGGAAAAACAACGTAAATGAAATTATTCCCTCTGAGTTTACAAGGTATTAGTTAACAAAGAGATGTTATTAGTTGAGTGAATATAACTATTTCGTTTCTATATATAGGCACGTGAATTTATTGCAAACTTCACCTACTTTTTTAAATACTATCGCTAAGATTCCCTTATGACTACCTTTAAAAGTATCACGTGGCCTATTTTTCCATCTCTCTTTGATAAATTCGCCACTAGACTGCACTACGGATCTTTGTGCAAATTCGCATTTTTACGAGTAGACTTTTAAAAATGGAACACGAACGTACGAATAACAAATACTCTACTTTCGCCGTTTCATGTATATTGCATGCATTCTCTGCATTTTTGCACCCTGAAATTTCCCACAAGTGTTTTCTACGAAGATCCACGGTCATGGTTTAGGTTAGGTTTAGGTTAGGTTTAGGTTAGGTTCGCGTAGAAAAATGTCTGTCGTAAAAATGGTAACGCGTGCAACTGTCGATATCGTTGAAAATTAATTGCAAATTAATTTCCTTTCGAACGAAATTTCTAGAAAATCGTCGTAGACTTCGATCTATCCTAAATCGATAAATCGAATTACGTGCGGAAGAACGATCGCCGCGAACAATGGAGGCTTAACTAAATGAACGCGGCCTATTGGATCTGTACTTGGCTTAACGTCCAACTCGTTTAGTGTGTTATTTGCCAGTACGCGGTGGCAAGTGCGCACGATCGATACGTTTCGTGCACAGTGTACATCAATTACACTCGCCACGCCGTATCGTTGAAATTCAACCGTGACGCGCACACGTACAACCCGTTCGCCGCGCGAAGTCGCGGATATTTGGATCGAAAGTGTTTTATCGAGTTGTTTCGCTAACTTGTTGAGAAGAGCGTCGTCGAGACGGCCGTTGGTCCTTTGCATGTTTCGCTCTATTTCGTCCAACAGTTCCTGCATTTCTTCGACTCTGTCCTTTTCTACGTCCTCCTCGTCCTCCAGCGTCTGCTCCGCTCCGTCCTGTTCTACTGGAGAAGTCGCCGCCTCCTCGATCTCCTTCGACTGTTCGAAACGTTAGAGCATTTTCTCATGGCCAACGAAGTGAAATACCTCCTTCCTTTCGACGTTAATCGACTAGTCCAGATCAGGAGTGGCGAACCTCTTCCTCACTCGCGATCAGTCTACCGATTTTCGCACTGAAGGGGGATCGACAGACTGAGAGAGAGTAGCGCTAAATGTGGAGGAAATTGAACGAAATGGAGAAATCGATACGGAGTCAGACGCAGTTGAGAGATTTCTTAAATCGCTGTCAATCAGTTCGCCATTCCTGGACTGTACAGTTACTCCTACATTAGTGTTTAAACCTAACCTAAACCTCGTGCTCGTTTTAAAGCTTGAAATATTCCGCTTTCGAAGTAGAGACATTTATTTTATCTCAAGATCACGTAGTAGGAAAACGAAGACACTTTTCTTCCGATGAAAATGTTGCAAAGTGTCACGATATGTAAGAACATTGAAAAATTCCTTTTGCGTTTTGTGAAAACATATATATTTATGTATTTATGATATGTAAAAACATCGAAAAATTCTTTTTGCGATTAAATTCCAGAACGTGTTTGAAGATTGAAACAAACTTTGCAACGATTTTTTGAAACTTGACATACGATTTTTTTTTTCTTTTTTTAAACATTTTATTAAACTTTGACAGCGCAACATTTTCATCGTTGTATTCGTTTTGATATTTAAAAATCGTACCTCGGGTTTTCATTCCGAAGACTTCAAGTTCATTAAAGTAAATTCAATTGCGAAAAATTTTTACACGCGAGAATGAAAGTGTGTTGAAAATGCAAAAATATTATAGAACAAATTCAATGGTGATCTTATATAAAAGATAGAAGCTTCATACTTCAGAACGAACCCATTCCTATCGTTTTAGTATTCAGCGCCCAAGTAACTACAATTTCAGAAAACTTGGACTTGTTTCAATCTATCGAATTGGCAAATCTTTTCTCAACTAAAACTGATTCGATTCTGAACGTGGAATAGGCACTCTGTGCTAACCAGACTGTCGATCGTGTCCGCGATCAACGATTTCACGTGAACGTAGTGAATGTCGTAATGATCGGCGAGGTAACGCGCGACTCTCGTTTTCCCAGAGGCTGGTGGACCCAGGACTGTTATTTTCACGGGATTCAGATTTCGTGCTGTTTTATATTCCTTGACAATTGCGTCGATGTTGTCGGGAAACGGCGAATCGAAATGCCAGGATATCCTATCCGCGATGTACACAGGATCAATTATCAGATTCATCGTCGTCAGGTCGTACGTTCGTTGCGTGACATCCGGCAGTAAGAAAGCTTCCTCCTGCTCGATCTTTTTCACCTTGCCGGTGGTTAGCGCTCTGCTGATTCCCTGCGAAACAAGTTCGTGAGTGTTTCGATGATTTATCGCTGCAAAAATACACGCTGCACAGCTTTTTCCACTTTTGTGTGTATTAAGCAAAGTGTAAGAGAAACATTGAACATCGCACAGACGAAAGAACAACTTGAACTCTTTTTAGAAGATTGTCACTCCAAGAGTTTTAGAATACGACAATCAATATTAGCGACATGAAAATTTCTCTTTACCGTGCGTAGATTTTAGGATGGAAGAAAAAATCGAAAGTACAGTCGAAGAAATTTTAATCGAAATTCGAGAATTAATTTTGTTTTTAACTTTTAATTTACAAGTTATTTTCGACGTTTTCGGCAGACCAATTGCTGAGCAGAACCAATCTGTAAGAAGACATATTCATTCTGAGATCATCTGTTACCTGTTGACGCGTTGAACTCTCCAACTATCCGTCATTTCGCCTCCTACGATTGCGTGATAAACTATTAGTCTGTTATTAAAAACTCAATACTATTTTCTTTTCTTTTCTGTGCTTTTCTTTTTATTTAAAAACGTTGCAATTTTCCCAGACAAAATTAGAAACGTTAATACCACTAATTAATTTCCCTTCCAATTCTCTTAGTTTATTATTGAATCAACCAAGCATACGTGCGTCTTGCAACATCAAGGAAACAAGTTTTCTTAATGAAAAAAATTTTAAGAAATGAAACAGATGAAAGTGGAAATAACTGGATAAAAAGAGAATTTGTAAAAATCATGTTGAAACAGTAGAAAGCACGAAATATGACCGTAAGTCGAGTACACGCGGCGAAATGTTTTCGTCGTAATACCTTGACAATAGTACTCTGCGAGGTTGGTTCCTGTTCCACAGCTACGATATACCGCAATGGAGGCCAATTTTGCAACACGTCCAACACCACGCTGTGTATCGACATGAAACGTACTATTAATATTTCTCACTCTCTTTTTAAACACTCTTTGGAAAAACCCAAAAACGAATTGATTTGATAGAAATATAGGAAAGAGCAAAATTGTACCAATGACAATGAAAAATTGTCGATAATATAAACTAATTTAACTTTGTAACAAAAGATAGTATAGTGATCCACTTGGCCTAATTTTTTTCTCGAAAACTGTAAAAATTCATACGTACGTAAAAACATTAAAAAGTATTTTTCGTAACTGTCATTGAAGATAAAAATTCTTCTAGAGAATAGATGAAATTAATTTTAAAATTTTGTTCAATATTTTGAATACATTGAATGTTGAATGGTAGAATTAAACGACAAAAATTCAAGAAATTTCAACATTCTGTTATTATTATTTGATCCTAATATTCAAGGTTAATAAAAAATGGTAAAAAAGGAAACGCATACAGCGAATTTTGAAAAGTCACTGTAAGGAGAAAATTTCAATCTTCGAGACCACGATTTAGTTATAAAAAAGTTTAATGTTTTCTACAATTTCAAGAAAGAAACATCTTTACTTTCCCACCCGCTGCATGATGCAAAATCACTTTCGGGAAAAAGATGGAAGCTTCAAATAAACTATTAAAATAGAATAGCTTCACGTAGATCGTTTACGAAATTATGCCAGTTTAAATTGTCAACAATTTTTCATTCGTCTCGCACAGAGCTGTTACTCTCTTCACTGCAATGAGACAATTGACCAAATTCTAGCAAACATTACGAACAAACTCAACCAAGTTCGATGCTCAATTAAAACTAAAACTCGATTTCACGTGCAAATCACGTGCAGATCACTTTGACGCTCACTTGGACAAGTCACGAACGTGCAGCAATGGAATGTTGTTGTTTCCCTTTCCGATGATGGGCAGAAACGGGGCGTTCTGCCACGCCATCTTGAACAAGTGATGCAGAGGACCCTGTTCGTCGCCGTAAGTCGCGCCGCAACAGATCACCAACGTCTTCAGTTTGTCTCTCAGTTTGATCTTCCTTTTCGCTGTTACCACGTCCTTTTCGCACTGAACGTGCCGTTTGAAATTCGGGTGAGGCTTCCTCTTCCGGTAGTCCTCCTCCGTGAACGGCAGCTCCGGCTCATCCGGACTCAATGGCTTCGTGCTGGCCCAGGTCATCAAAGTGGATATCAGAACGAAGTGTCGTACCTCGTCGCTGCGTTTAAACCCCTTCGGCGATATTTGTTCCATCTTCTCCAGTTGTTGAACGATGGCTGAAAGAAAACGGATGAAACGAAAAGTCGAGCACTTTAATGACTTTTTGTTTGACGAAGTTTGCCAGGGTGTGCAGAATGTTGAAAGTGAAATTGTGGTAAAAAAGAGAGGGTCGTGGAAGTTCGTATTGATTTTGAGTAATAATAAAATCTCGAATCGTATCTTGTACGTCGCGCGCAAGTATCTCGTACTATTTATTTTGGAACCGACTGGTTGAAGGGTCACGAGAGGAAGTCCCATCTGCCTACAAGAAATCTATTAAGAACACTCGCCCTGTGTGCCTCTAAAAATATCTATTAAAAACCTTTGCCACTCACACGTGGTCCAGATCGTGTGGCTTAAAATCGTTGTAGCTTAAACGCCACGCCCGTTTGCAACGCCAAAGAGCCGAGACCTTTCTCGAAACGGCTCTTTCAACGCCCGTAACGTAAACGAGTTTATGCGCCCTGAACCCACCGCCATCATCGCGTTCACGCATTACGATATTGCCTGTACGTATCCACCTGTGCACAGACTCAATAAAAAGAACATCATCCCCCGATATAATGACAAGAAGCAGGAACGAGTTCAAGGACAGAGCCTCCGTCAACGCGGAGAAGCATCCACTTCGCGTCCTTCAAAACCCGCGCACTCCTCCTCGCTCTCTTTGTTTCTAAAAAGATCCTTCCTTCTCTCTGCCTCTTACATGTTTCGAGCTCTTTGTTATTTTATCTACGGAGGAAGGGAACTGCTCGCTGCATAATTATTCAGGCAAATACAGTAGTAGTTGCGGATCGCAGTCGAGGATTTTAAATCGGATGGGGGGAGGGGTGGGCACGAATTGAAATTTCCTCGAGGAAATTGTATCGGTTCGCTGTTACGAGCTGGGCGGAGATTCCACGCGGCTGATCGTTGCTCGTTTGCCAACAATTCGATACCGACTTAAGATCGTAGAATCGAACCGAGGCGTTTCTCGCCAGAGTGGTACCAACATTTCAGTGCCCATCGAGCCTCCTCGACCTGGCTTTGATCCTCCGTGATATCGTATATCACGATGCCGCACTTCATCAGTTCCTGCAGCAGGGCGTCTTGGTTGCGCGCATCTTTTATTATCGCGGCCACGTCCTCTGGCGCGGAGCGCTGAAACAGCGGAACGAGAAAGTTTTGTTTCGTGAACGTGTATTGGTTCTAGAATTACTTCTAGGCGGTGACGAGTATACTCGGCGAAAAGTCACAGCGAATGCACATGCTGTGAGATTCAATGAGAGTTAAATTATAACAAAGTGATAAATTTTTTTTGGTGTTTCTTTGAAAAACTTTTAATTGATATTTACAGAACTTAACGTTTCATTTTTGGAAAGTTATTCCATTAAAAATTCAAAATGCGGAGAGAAGAACTTGAATTTTTATCAGCTCGTAGAAAAAGGTGAAAGGTCAAATATTTTAATAAAAATCCAAATGATTAGAGATAAATTTAATTTGTTTTCGCATTGTACCGATTGCGTCAATTATTAATTATTTTCAAGTGCATATTTTGTTTGTTTGTTTCGTTGCCTTCAGATATTCTAAAATGTGCAAAAATTACAAATATACAAACTT
This sequence comes from Melipona bicolor, assembly GCA_030673865.1. Taxonomy (NCBI): domain Eukaryota; kingdom Metazoa; phylum Arthropoda; class Insecta; order Hymenoptera; family Apidae; genus Melipona; species Melipona bicolor. The sequence goes on along the minus strand of JAHYIQ010000025.1, from coordinate 1,942,426 downwards.
TTTTACATAAATTTTACAATAAATAGTAAAAACGAATTTTTTCTATATGACGAGTATACTCAACATACTAAACGCTTAAAGGGTTCAGGAAACTCGAGAGAAAACTCGACAAATAATCGATCAACGACAACGTTGAAGAGGAACGTCCGCTGCAAACTTGGCGAGAAAACGAGCAAAACGCATACAAATGATATGAAAATTTAGTTCAATCTTCAAACGAGAGGACCATAGAGAAGTACTGAGAAATGTGCTGAGAAAAATTCCAGGTCTTCGAAAACAGTCGCGCTAAAGGGGGATCCCGAATCTACTTTACCTCTGGATCCGAGATGGTCCCGATCACTTCGTACTTTTTCGGCGACTCTGCCAATTCTTTCAATTTTACGGGATCCTCCTTCTGTCTCAACGTTTCTTCGTCCATTAGATCCTCCTCGTCCAACTCTTCTTCCCCTTCTTCTCCCAAATCCGCCCCTTGCGGATTAACGTACACGCGATCCGACAAGAGCTGAAAAAGAAGCTTAATTGTCGCGATGACGATGTTTGAAGAGAAGACTGTTGTTTGCTATGCGTACAAATAGTGTTACTGAAATAAGTGAAAAATAGCTTTCTTCCTTTCGTTTCTTTTCGCATTTTTCTCAATCTGATCGACAGTAATACCTCAATTAACAGTCAAGACATGTTCTTAGAAGACAAAAGGTTAAATGAAGTTGTCTTAACTCCTAACGTAATATGTGAATGAATAATAAGAGAAGTTTTACTTCAATTTCGACTTGTAAGACATGCACGTGCAAAGGAAGAATTTATTTTCGCCTCGTCGAGGATTTTTGATCCTTCGCTAATGATCGATATCGTTATATCGCGTTACACATCATTACAACTGCATTGTATCGAATATTCGTGGAATATTCGAAGCCTTCCTAGAATTCGGAGGGGAACCAAATTAATTGAGAGGATAACATCCAACGAGATCATTACTCTACGTTCAATCTCAATTTTACTGCTTCGGTAATAAATTGTGAAGGACGTTCAGTTTTAAGCGCTTTCATAATACGTGTTAATAGTCTGTAATCTAACAGAAGATGAGAACCATTCATTCACCCACATCAAATTTAATGATTTATGTTACAATTGGTGCACGCTACAATATCCTGAAAGGACGTAGGATGCGTCAGCTTTCAACGTTAACTTTCTTTCTGCAACTCGTTCCTCTACTTCACGATCTATATCGATGGCCTTCAGTTTCTAAGAGAGGTTTTCGAACTCCAAGAACTCTACTGAGCCGACAGAAGGAGTCTCGCGTCCGGAGATGCTCGATGACGCAGGGGCAAAAGAAGCGACTTCCGCTGGAAACGAGCTAGCACAGATTCCGGCCGGATCCTCGATTAAATTTAATTGATCAAAGGGCCGTTTAATTAACGTCGTTCGTCTCTGAAGCGATGACCTTTCCCCTGATCGTTAATCAGCCGGCATTCAATTTTTCGTTTCTTTGGTTGGCGGGTGGCCAACCGGACGAGAATCTAATTAATATCACGACCAGCGAATCAAACGGGCACAACAGTCCGGTTTATTGGTTATCGGCTTTAAAAGCGGCGCGTAATTTATTCCGCGAAGCGCCAATTCGCGTTTGAAATTAAATTGTACGGGCACGCTCGTTCGCGCGCGCGCATGTTGCAATTAAGCATCTATGAAACCTCGCGCGCTTCCTGTTTTTGCTTAATTAATTGAATGGGAACGCGGCTCCTTCTTTTCCTTCGTTGCTTCCTACGTTGATAAATAATTGTCGCAGGTCCTGATGCGATCTGATGGGATGATTGATTGGTTTATTTTTAGTTGGGAATGTGGGACGACTCTTGTTCAGCGTGTGGAAATCGTTAGCCACATTAACGTGGATAACAGCTTCATTACGGACGTCGCGTCTGTCTATATCGGCGATTTTTGTTTGTGTTGCCATTGGTTTTCGTGAATGCGAAATGAGAGCGCGAGAACGCGAGACTGTAATTGTCCCTTATTCGATTGTAACGGGAACGACGAACTCTTTTCCAGCGAGTTTAGGTACGAACATTTTTTAGAAAATGGAGAGAAAGTAAAATAAAAAACGGTGGAGTGTCGCTGCTGCGAACGAACGAAGTCGATTGAAAATTCATCTGCCATTCGCGCGAGCTTCTCGGTAACGTGTACACGCTTCATGAATAATCCATCGTTCGTCGGCGGCGAATTTACTGCGTAACTTCGGCAAATCGTCGTTAAAAACGTTAATAAATTTCTCAATTTCCCACGACTTTTATGCTAACTAATTGAAAACTATCCTCGAGCAACGGTGAAACAAATGCCACACGAAATTAAACAAAATTTTATAACTTTATTAAAATATACAATTTAACAGGTAATTTACCTAGAACAATCTACAACTTCTTTTCTTTAGGTAAATTAATTCAAGTGTCAAAAGAAGAAACGTCAAAGAATTTTATACTTGATCCAGAATAACCCACAATTTTTACAATTTTTTGTAAGATGAACTTGAATATTAATATTAAAAATGAATTGCGCGTTACGTAAATACACGTAGAATGTAAATTTTCGAAGAAGATATTCCTCGCCAGTTCGCCACTTGGGCAAATCTAATTTCATTGAAAATTCAGTACCTCTGGATTATGAAATCGCTTGGAATCCCAACTGTTTGATCAAAGTTTAAACGATTCTCCGGGTCCGTTCAATAGTTTACGATCCACCGGAATATTTACGCGCCGGTTTTGCCAAGGTGTTCGAGGAGAGGAAACCGCGGACGAGCAAAAATCTTCCCGTTCAAAGTTACGTATCAATTACACCGCATCGGTCCAAGTTATGTCGCGCTTTGTCACTAAGGTAACGAGAATCGCACGCATCCTTCGCCTAATTGCCCATTCGTCGCGGAGAAAGCAAGTCCGCGGTTCGACTATCGACCGCAATTTGCCTGCAATTTGCAGGGCACCTAACCGATAAGAAGGCAGCAACGTCGGTCGTTAAAAAAAGATTCTGCCTGGAGGATGTTTAAAGAGGATGTGCCACAACTAATTCGAAATCGATATCACAACGGGAGTTGCATGTGGGATGTGCTGGCAACGAAACGCCGATAACCTCTTTCAAATCTTTTTGACGGAACCGCGAAAAATTCAGAGGTCGTTATTTTTGCACTGCAGCGATGAGGAGAAATTGAGAAATTTCGTGATCAGCGAGATTTAAAGCGAAGCGTTAAATCACGCGAAACGAAGAGATTTTACATTTTTATATTCTTCATTTCACAGAAGTCTCTTTCACGGAAGAGAGTGATATTTCAGACGAGAACCTAACCTCAACGTCGTATCGCGATCGTTTCATTTAAACGCCATGGCAAGGTGAAATATTCAATAGAAAACGTCGCGATAATAAATTTGACATCTTACATCGACCAGTTTTCCGCCGTGATAGCTGTCAACGTGATTGATAAACACGCGCCACGGTTTGAAACTGGCCTCGACAAATTCCCCTCTCGCTGGCTCGTTTTTGGACCTCTCGGTTGTTTCTGCGTCATTTCCCGGTGATAAATTGGCAACGTCTTCCCTGTCGGTTGAGCGCGACACCGAAGCCTTCTTCATCTCTGCCGCTATCGCTTCTCCTGCGGACGAGAATGTATCAAGTTCGCGTTTGAATCTCAAATGGCTCGATCGCGCGCGCGACTTCGTGTTGATCGTCGTTGAACGACGAATTTCAGTTTATTGGTTTTTTGGCTTTCTCCAACTTAAACAAATCCCATCGCCGTGTTTATTATTTCATACCGCGTTCTTTTACGAAATTATATCTTTCGAAGAGCGATATTTTAAAATTCTTTATCTGTCGTTTAACGGACAGATAAAGAATCCGACGTCGTTGTCGCGATTTAGGTAACGGAGTACGATCGATATTTATTGCTCTCGCGATCGATACAGCTACGATGATGATGTAAATTACAACAAATGGCAAACAGCGAGGATAAAATATAATTGCCATTGTCACGGCACATTGACGATTAATTTCGTTCCTAACGATTTTGCCTTCCCCCCGTCGCGTGATATATTACCCGCCGCCATTTGCAAAGGCTTGTTATTCATTCAACAGCTCGCTATACATCCACGTCGCGTTACAAAGGCAACTGAATTAAATTATACCCACTTTATGAATTTTCGCGCACAATAATTAATATCCAACTTTTGCTCCGTCGCAAATTGCTTTTCTCAATTAAGCCGCGCTTGCCGAACTAATGCTCGACAATTGTGCCCTTTAAACGGTCTCAAGGCAACGAGTAAGAATTCAACCAGATACGAAGCACAAATACCGGCGAGAGATTCTTTCCGTTTTCCAAATACACATATCGGATCTGCTCTTATTTTATTATCCTGTTTCCAGAGGAGAATATTTCGAAAAAGTCACGACGGATAGCGGATAGAACGTATCGATCGAAAACTCGATGATCAAATTGCGAAAGTGATGCAAATTCGGGCGGTGTAAATGGAACGTGACAGTTGGAGCTAACCTGTTGGAAATTACGGTGTGCGCGTTACGGAAAGGTAAGGGTCAAGGTCACTGGATATTTCGTCACGGCGCGGCGCAGCGTGATCAGTGCGTCACGCAGTCATGGTCGTGAAAATCAATCGCCAGCATCCGATTCAAGCTCAGCTCGCTTCACGCTTTTCGGCCAATTCACTAAAATTCGTCTCTTGCTGCGTGTTTGCTTCGTTCTCGTTTCCCGATATCTGTTCAATTTTCAATTTTCAACCCGTAATTTTGTTGGAGAATAGTTTCTGCTACGAAAGAGAATGTTTTGTAATTGGGTGCTAAATTTTACATCGAGAAAGTACTTTCTTCACTTATCGCAACTATAATAGAAAAATTTCCAAATGGAAGATGAATTTGCCCAACTGAGGATTTCTGAGGATTTCTAATTAGAATCTCGGAATTCTGATCTATTGGAGGTTCTTCCTTTATGCCTTTTTGTTTTATAATTTGTTTCCACCGCTTCGACTTCAGTTTTTGAGATATTTTTAAAAATGTGTTTTGGATTGTTTAGCGGGCAAATTTCATTGATTCGAATGATTTTTAGATTTGCAGTATTCGTTCAGAGACTCGAGTGACACTTGAATCCCCGTCAAAAATATATTTTTTATGAAAAATCGATATTGGTTTGAACTAGAAGAGTTTCCTGCCGAAATAAATTTTTTCTATCGTATATTTGAACTCTGACAAATTGGTAATGGTATAAAAACTGTGTTTGAGGTATTGTGAGGAACATCCTGTCACCTAAAGTTTTATAGTACACTTTTTATACATGAAATCTTACTAAAGCTCTAACCTAATCCAGAACTAACTCAATTTGAAAACAAAAATACTTTTGTGCAGAGTGTTTAGATTGACGACTTTGACAATGTATTTCAAGCTCATCGAAATCTGCGAGGAATCACTAACGTAAATAATTCCCCCTCTTTTTACACGTGTTACGCCTACTTGATTTGGTCATTCATATCGAAACAATCTGTGGTGTTCCGCTTAACCGGAGCCAGAAGCAGAAGCTGAAAATTTGCGCGTCACCATGACACGACGTATGTGTGTGTGTGTATGCGTGTAACGTACGGTTCAACCTGCGCAACCTTGCCGTCCACGCAACCAGGATTCGAGGGTCAAGGTTGGCGTGTAATCCACGCGGAAGATGAAAAAAAAAAAAAAGAAAAAATCCGGTACAATCGATAATTGAACGTGTGGATGACGCAGCGGGGAAATTCGCAAACTCGCAGACGGAAGGTGGACCGCGTCGCGAGGCAATTTGAAACATCGCTCGAAAGTTTAAGCTGCGCATTATCCGGGCGTTTAATGACTTCCGGGATTCGACGTTTCCAGAACTGTGCAACGGTTTTCCAATGTTCCCGAATGTGGAACTTCATCAAAATAACCCTGTCCCAGAGAAATTACACGTTATAAATTTTTTAATTTTCTCTCTCTCTCTCTATCTCTCTGCCGTGCTGGCTATAAATCTAAAATAAAAGAGATGTAACGTGTAATATCTCGTGGAAGAAAGAACGGCGAGGGACGTTTCATGGTTTGTCGCTCGCATTATATCGTTTCAGAGACTCGGTTTTTCACGCGTGAATAATGCGAATCGCGTACGAAGTTAATAACTTTGCCCCGTAATAACTTTCGTACGGCAACGCGTGCTGGGGATATTAAAAATTTGCAACGCGGTAATTTTACAGCGCAATTTTATTACAGTCGTCGGTCGCGCGATTTGAGAATTGGGTTTTTCCTATCTGACCCGAGTCGAAGAGCTGGTTACACAGAACTTGATACATTGCGCAACTTAATGGATTGCGCAACGGCGCAAAAGAGAGTGAAAAATAGCTTGGAATTACTGAACTAGTTAGCAACTTCCGTTGCACATTCTCCGCTGTACGTTCTCTGCGTCTTACCGATTCCGACGTTGAAATAGCTGCCGCCTACATCCACAGCCGTGAAAGTGATTCCAGTATTTCCCTCTCACCTGTTCCCTCATCGATCGACGAAAATAAAATATTTCGCCACGCTTGCAATTGTTACATTGCACATCTACGTAGATCAAGATGGCAAACATGGATCGGAAAATGGTCGCAAGAACGGCTTTGTTGCGGCTGAAAAACGCAAGCTGAACCCTGTTCCTTCGGCGACAAATGAATACAGTAACGTCAACTTAAGCGTCCGTCGCTATCCCCACCAACTCTTGGAATTGGGACTATCCCCACTCTACGCTACCTTACTGTGCGCCAGTGCGAAACATAAAACGAAATAAGCGATATATGACACTGATATTTCGGTATCATTATGATTGTCTCGGACACATATCGATCAAAATTTAAAATGCCATATTTTACATTAAATAACAGATACATATTCAATTTATATGTATAAATACGATTATACAATCATATTGATGAAAATGTAAAAAATCTTTATGCAAGGTTTCCACTGATAATTATTGATTAATAACCACTTTTACAGGAATTTCAATAAATTTTCGAGAAATTCAAATTAATTATAATCATTCGATAATTACTGCCTTGTTATAATTTATTCCTTCATTTAGTTTAAAAGTATGTATGTACTAAATTTAAAATAGTTTAAATGTAAATCAGTTTAAAAATGGTGTATTAAACAATATTGGAATTTGCCAATTCGAAGAATACACCGCTTTGGAGGCGAGTGAAAGCGTAAATTCATCAGTTGTCATCAATCACTTTGGCGTGCACGCGGGGACTGTGCGCGATTCAGGCCCGTGACTTTGGAACGAGCGAGAGCCGTAAATCGAGTTTACGTCCGAACCTTTCGCGCGTTATCACCTCCGTCACGCGATCATCGGCTGTTACCTTGCTCCGCCAAACGACAGACGTGACGAGACCTCGGGAGAGCTCGGCTGTTGGCGCTTTTTTCGACCTTGGCGATTATCAATTTGTCACGATCCACGAGGAGAGCAAACCAAGGAAAGAGTAGCGTTACGCAAAGCTCGAGTCTTCGAAGCTTCAAGGCTCAATCTTAAACGACGTAAAAGCTTGAGCTTCGCGCGATAATGGTAAACCTAAAAAATCTCAGCTTTTAAAGTTAAGACTTGGCTCTCGAAGTTCTTGAGTAAGTTAAAGTAAACAATTTCAGAGTCTATGATACCTATGTTAAGAGCAAACCAAAAGAAGTCGGAAGAATTGAAGAATTGACTGCCGTTCTTTGTCAGCGCTAAATTTCATCACAAACAATAATCCAACTTATTTAAAAATTATACCAAAAATTTCATATTATGATCTGAAATTAACTTTCGGTGGCTACGTGTAATTTTATTTCTTCTTCTACATTTTCAAGTACAGTTTCAAAGTGTAGATTGTTCTCTGAAGGAAGCTCCCTTAGGAATTTGAAAGAAAAACGAAACTCCATTCTCGGTCCATTGTTCGGTTTGTCACGAGATATTTTTCTTCTTAGACGTTCTTACTATATTCACGACTACCTGCGATCAGTTACTCGCACATTCAGCGAACATAAATTTACAGTCATTATAAATATACGGGGCAAACCAATTGCACGTAAATCGTTACTCGCAGTAATATTAGATCGAGTTATTTCCAGACGTATCGAGCTGCGCAATTAAAAGGATTCTTTATTTAATAGGGCAGTCTACGTTTTACGTACGTGAATGTTACGTGCTACTTAACTCCGTATCTGAAATGTATTTAGTTTGTCTCTGTTGTTCGCGCAGTGTGTCTCTCACGGCGAGATCCAATTATTTCGAGTGGATTATTCAGAACGATAAGTGAAAATAATTTCGTTCTAATTACAATGTATATTGAGAGAAGATTACGTTACACGATGCGAGATATACACGACTTTTGAATTATATAAAATATGATTGCGTCGTAATTGCGCGTTAATTCCAATTTAAACTGCAGATTCGTCGAAGATGAGTCTGAAGTTTTAACGAATGAGTTGAGTAAAAAATAATTTCTGTCTATATTATAAATTGTTCTATACACTTCCTTTTAGATAATGCAATACAGAATTACGTGTATAAATTCGAAAGTTAAATATCGATGTATCGACTGCCTGTATATGCGATTTATCAGTGACAAATATATTTTTGTTATCATTACACGCTCGTATAGTCTATGGATTTCAATATAAAAAAAATTTAGGAAAATTTGCAAAATAGTAAAAAAAAAGTCAGAAATCGCGCGAAATTTCACAAAAAAGTTAATAATTAAAGGAAAAAATGATCGCAGAGAGTGACCTCGACTTTCCACAGTTGACTAACAGTCTTTGCATCGATCAACTTTGCCAATTGATACTCCTGTGATAACGAAGATGGCTTATCTAATTAGAACGAACGATCCGGAGAACAAATAGACAAACGGGCGATCTTAAAACATCGGTTCGATTGTTTCAGTCCGATCAAGGCTATTTTTCAAAGCATTTTCCTTGTTTCTTCCCTCAACGATTGCGCGCCACGGTTACATCCAGTTTTGCCGGTTGAATTGCGAGGAAAATTTGAGTTGAATCCAATGTTCATTTGTTTCTCGCTTGCTACTAATTAAACTAACATTAAATTGAACGGAACTAGTTGTTCTGAGAATCGATCTAAGCGAAATCTACTGCGAACAACGCGACAATGGATGCACAATTCCAGCAAATCTCGCAGGACGAATACTAGGTAAATGGATCAAGGCAGAGAAACTATTTGCGCAGGAATTCGCGCGAATATTAATCGTTGACGAGTCCGTGATTATTAATCCGAATAGTGACACTTCACTGGAACGATCGAAGATGAAAATTAGAAAGGAAGATGAAAGCAGACAAATAAAATCTTGCGCAGTAACACACGTGTGTTGTTAATAGTGTCACATTAAATCGTATATTTCAAAATGAGATTAATTGCTGAAACAGTGAACGTTAATTAAATGTTATTTAAATTAATTAATGCAGGTGTCCTGAGTAGCTTGAGGATTCTAAATACATTTCAAGAGCAGAATCTTCAAATTGTGTATATTAAATCGTACATTTTGTAATGAAGTTGATTACTAAATAATAAATATTAATTCAAATTAATTCTAAATACATTCTAACGAGGAGGAGCTTCAATGAGAATTCAGGGCCACGATAATTGTCTTTAACAGATCACCGTTGAAAACGGTTCGGACCTGTGAATTGTATAACCGCAGTTGAAACATTTATAATCGCATTAACGTACGTAATTAATATTGTTAAAATCCAGAACTCTATTTGAAAATAAAACAATAAGCATTTACAATTAAAAACATATTCCAACAGAATAAGAAAGTAAGATCGCAATTGAAATATTGTTAATTTTGGATCCTCTCTTCGGTACAATATAGTACGAAGTAAAGTGTGGGAACGGCGATCTATATCAAGTTTTATCTTCAATAACCACAGAAAATCGAGGCTACCTAATCCCTTAGAATACAACATTGCCTCATTGAGGAATAAGAAAAAGGGAAGAAATAAAATAATAAATCTCTTAGCTGTTACCAACGCTTTCATCTTCTTGCTTGCACTCTCCAAATGCTGTGCTTTCTACAGAGTTTCACAGACACTACATCGAGGAACAAGAATCACCGGAAGAATGAAATAAAATTTCCTACCAATCTCTTTCAAAATATCCGACGAACCCACGATCGATAGAAGACACACGCCGATGAGTCACTCACAGGATCCGAGTAATTGGTAGTTTGTTCAAAACCAGAGAAGAGGATGCAAATTCTCAGAGGAGCGCATGGAAGCGCGCATGCTGAGGAGGCGTCGACATCCGAGGGCGCAGTGAGAAAATCATTGTTTGTCAAAACGACGCAGACACGCGAACGCCTAATGAAGCATCCTACCTGCTGGAAACTCGCTTTATTTGCATTATTCACGACGGCCGTTGTATCAGTACTACACGATCCAGGTAGTTACGACGAGTTCCTGTCATTACGGGCGTTGAAGACACGATTAACAAAGGCGGCAGAACAAAACGCTCTTCCACTCGAGGCTCGTCTGTGCGAAGACGCGTCAGCTGCAGGCGTGAGCAACTCGTGATCGTTATGGAAGAATACTGCGTCTCGCCAATTCACGTCGTTCTTGGATTCAATTATTTTATCACGTATATGTTCGAACTGTTATATTTTTCCAATGAAACATGTATTAATAATTAATTATAAATATTTTATCACGTGTATATTCTGTTATATTTGTCCAATGAAATATGCACAGCGACTCGAGTTACTACTCAGACACTAAATTTTATAGTAATCGTGTGACAATAAACTTGATAGAAAATCCCATAAATTGTCGTATTGTGTGAAGATACTGAAAAATTTTTTTCTCGGCATAATGCAAAACTGAAAACTTGATATATTTTATTGAATTTGAAGTTCGATAAATGGATAAAGAAAAAATCGTAGAGGGCTCGTTATTAAGCGAGAGGCTTCAACCTTCAAATTCGTTCTACACAGAATCATGGGAAAAATTTTAGAATGAAACGAACGATGCATTGTTTAAAATAGAAGCACGCAATTTCTTTTTACGAAATTGTAACAGTTTCACTGTGCAATGTCCGAATATTAATGGGAGTCACTTTTATTTTTCAAAAAACGCGCCAAATATTTGCCAAAACAAATCTCGCGTTTAACCAGCGTTTGTTCGACTTTCACGTAAATATTCGCGTTGCTAATTTCACGCAATTTTACGACATCAGTTTCTCAAAAAGGAGAAATCATTATTCACGTTTTTCGTGGGCCGCGCATCGCATTAATCATTGTGCGTGCGTTTTTAAACGAAAACGTTATTCTTCATTTGCGTCGTCCTCTGCAGGCGCGGCGTTGCGCGAGTCGTCTACGATTTTCAGCTGTCGGGCGACGTTGCGCCAGCACAAATGACTCACTCGCCGGTGGCGAGCTTCGAGAAGACAACGGGCAATAAACGGCCTGCGCTTTTTTCCTGTTTTTCTCTTCCGTTCCTTTCTTCCAACCTAAAGCAGAAGTTTTCTTTGTACAATACTTTGTCTTTCTTATAAAAAAATTAAAATGAAACGTTTCTTATCCACCGCGATTGTTATTTAATCAGTCGACAACGCGAGATTATTCAAACGCGGTCGGGAACTCGCCATTTCATTAAAGGACGAGTCTTACAACTCGCACCGGGTGACTCAATTAGGTGTCTGAATAATGTTTGTCCACCCGTCATATCGATCAGCACGAATGTCACAGCTCACTCGATTCGATACCTAGCATGCCCAATTTCCTGTTCGTGCCTCCAACACGGAGGTTTCTTCTCTTAATTAAAATTTTTATCTCGGTCATCTCTAGCCCAACTTAATTAACTACGAGCTTAGCTATTACATCGAACCGTTTGTCGCCCGTGTAATTAATGTCGAATTTCTTCGTACACCGATCGAAGAATCATGGCGTTTTAATTGCTCTCTGAAGACTCTGAATGGCGTGCAGTCTGTCTTCTTCTTTTTTTCTTTTTATAACGAGTGAAAGAGGAAGCGAAGACGCACTCGTCGAGAGTGCGTTTCCCTCCTCGGAAGGAAACGTACGCTTCGCGTTAATGTTCTGTGAATTTCCTCGCAGAAGAATGGACGGAAACGTTCCCGTATCAGCTGCTGGTTGGAACGGGAGTAGCGCTGATGGCTCTATTGCTGCTAGCCGCCGTGAGCTTCCAATGCTCCTCTACCTGGCGATGGTTAATGAGGGTGAGACGGCACATGAAGGAAGAGGACGCCGAGAGCGACTTATCGCAGCAGAATGCTATACGCATCAGTCATTCCCTGCCGGATCTCCAATCAGAGCCAATCACTCACGAGTACGTCCAAGAGCAGAAGGATAGCAAAAAGGTACGAACGATAATGTGCTATACAGCAGACACCGGCTGTTTCTTTCTCTCCTTTACGCGCGTATACAGTATACAGGGTATGAAAAATGATGAAAAATTGTCGATAGTTTAAGCCGTTTTTACTTTGCAGAAGAAAATTGTGCGACAATCCACTTGGTTTCGTTCTAAAGCGCCATATTTTCTATTTTCACTGTCCTAAGTTTGTTTCCTTCTGAAAATTCTTTTCACGTCGTGCGACGAGTGGGAATGTAAGGGAAAATTGTCAAACTTCAAACACCCGCGAAGATTGATAAAAAATTTTTCCCGTAACCTGATGTTGAAAATTGAAATTTTCTTTTTACAATCTCTCGAAACTTGCTGCACGATTTTGTCTCTGCCATTTTATTGAACTTTCAATTAGTTAAGATTAGACGACGAAATGTTGGGATTTTATCGTTCAAAGTTCAATGGGATAATGAGAAAAAAATCGTACAGTAAGTTTTAAGAGGTCGCTGTAAAGGATTTGATCATAGATAAAATTTTTCAGTGTTTTTTACATACGTGTAAAATTTCACAATTCTTTTAAAGAAAATATCTGGAAAAAAAGGGATTCAAAATAAAATTTACAATTAAAAATTTCTCAGAGCAGCTGCAACGTTGCGTTTTTAATTTTTACAGTATCATAAACTTTCCCCTGATAAAATTGTTATACCTCGTTCGCCGGTGGTTTCATTATTGAGTGCCTCGTTTCCCGAGAAGAGTAAAATTTCAAAGGCTATTTAATTAGAACTGTTGAATTATTTAGACTCAGAATTCTCTATTTGTTCTGTTATTTATGAAAACAGTTTCGTGGCTAGTTTGTTTACCGCGGAAGCATCGGGGAACGAAAGTTGGCAGTAGCTAAGTAACTAGCAAGAGGGATAAACTCTTCCGAGATAAACTTTTGAATTATTGAGGCACGATGAACGTACCGAGCCGTGATTCTTTTGTAGGTATTGCGCCAGACAACTCTGCCCATTGTGCCGATGAGACACCAGAGCTTCCAGAGGCAACTCTCCCATCGTCTCGATCTACCGATTAAGTTCAGCATCTGTAGCCTGGAGAATCGTAGCGATTCCAGTCTCGGTTTGATCAAGGTACCCTTGAAACTGTCTACAATTTTCACAAACGTCGGATAAATGTGAATGTAAAATGTTTAAAAAAGTTTTCGAAACCGCAACCTCTCATTAACATTTAAACGTTAAAATATCGAAACTGCTATAATATTTAAATTCAAATATTAAATATTTAACATTCGATATTTAAACGTTAAAATATCGAAACTGCTATAATTTTGTAAAAAAAGAAATCGACAAAGTTGAACCTTGAAGTTTAAAGCTTGAAGCGTGCATTTTTAAACTACGTAATTAATTTCATTCTAAAATGTTTCTACATTGCACAGCGAGTGGATAAACGAGGGTATTTTTCTTCTCGAAAATGTTACAAATTATCGTCAAGTAAAATGAAACTCGAGCATTGAAAAATTCTTTTTACGACTGAATTCAAAAATTGAAGCCGTTTTATTAAATAAATCTCGAATGTTGTGCTTTAAGTGACGAAAATTTCAGAAAACTTTTGATATTATATTCTTGTAATAAATTGGCGGGAAAAATTCATTCGCTTGCGAATAGAATTCTGAAAAAAATTGTTCAATGCTTTTTTTTTTTTTTGAGAAGAAAAGTGTCTTCACTTTCTCCACTGCTAGTCTAAAAATAAAAATACGATCTTTTAAAATCGGGGCTTCGAACTGTCGAAAGAGTTCGCGTTTATCATTGCCTTCTTCGATTTCTGTCTACAAAACCACGACAATCTCGATGCTCAACGTCCGAATGTTAACGAGAGTGCAGCCGCGTATAAGTAACGAGAAAGAAACGAGAGAGTCAAAACTTTTCCATTCAACTTGACCGAAAGACGGCGTCTGGACAATGAAACAAACTAGGGAATTCAGTTTAATGAAAGTTTCAAAGATGCGTCTCCGCGCGTTTGCAGCCGGAACTTTACAAGAGGGAGGAGGACGCGGAGAGTTCCAGCACGACGGAAATGGAGTACGCCGGCAAGCTGCACTTCGCTCTGCGCTACGACAAGGAGATGGAGGGACTTGTGGTTAAAGTAAGTTGCACGATTTTCTAAACGAACTTTCGTCGTTCCGTTAGTCGTTCGCATGCATTATGGGAGCGTTATAACGGCGACGTAACTGTTGGAGTTGTCACGTCGCGCACTGCGTGAGACACGGTCGAAAGGATTACAGAAACATTATAACTCACGCGATTATAACTCACGGAACGAGGCGAGGTGTATTAGGGAGTCTCGGTACACGATCGGCTGCATCAATTGGTACACATTTGCGAGGAGAAATATTAGAGCGGTCGCAATCACCGACGTATCTCCTCTGCGTGATTAATTAATATTCGCAGCGGTCGTTAATCACAGCCGATCTCGAGGAATTTCTCTTCTTCGTTCCTTCTTACGTTTCTAGCTGACATTGGTCAGCTCTGTTAATTTATTATTATTATCAGTGATACAGTAGAGAACTGACAAAGATATTCGAAATAATAGAACGACCACTTCTTTAAATTGAGTGAAATTTCATTTATGTATTTGAACGAAGATTGTGATTAATCTTAATTAATCTGATTTTTATCAAACAGCTTTCGACAAGTCACGTAATTTTTTCAACGTGAGTAATTGCATAGGATTGTGCAGAAATTTATTTCTTTATGTAACTTTCTTCTTGTTATTTCTAACACGGTTACATAAAGTTCCTAAAACAGAGGGAATTCTTCCCACGGATGGAAAGGATGGCCAGTTTTTTCATCCTTTGACTCGGAAAATCATGTCGTTCTCGACTTAGGGTACGTCCGATCGCGTGCAGCAACCGCCTCGATCAAGGCGAGAAAATAGCGCAGAACCGATCGAATCGAAATTAATTCGGTGTACTCATCGTCACGCGAAACCACCTCGTGTCCTTCGTTCGATGAGTGATTTACGCGCCTCTTCGCGATAATTCGTCGATAAGTCGCATCTACGAGTTAGGTTTGGTAACCTAACTTATGGTTAAACGACGGTGGCAACCCAAGAACTGGTTCTCAAGAATTCCCTGATAGATATATCGATTGTGGGGCTTGATCTAATATTCGTTGATTATATTATCAGTGGTTAGCGATACTACGAAGTTTTTAAGCAGCTTGAACTTGAATTACCTTTAGAGACTATCTATCTATACTATCTATCTTGGGAGAGAAAGAGAGGGGGAGGAATAGAGAAGATAAAGAACACTTATAACATGTACTATATAGTGAAAAGGATAATTGTGCCAATGACAATGAAATATTGTCGATAATTCAAATTCATGCAAATTTATAAAAAGAAATGGACCACTTTCTTTTCAAAAATGATTTTAAACACACCATGATGCGAGTGAGAGAGTGAGGATGCTTTCCCCTCGACAATTGTCAAAATTCTGAGTAATAAAAAATTTTTTTCGCAACCAGATCAATCATCATTTTGAAGATTGAAGTTTCTTCTTTGCAACGATCCCCTGAAGTTATACGATAATGTTAAACAAAAATTCTAACACTTTGTCGTTTAATTCCATGTTTAATAAAATAGTAAAAAAAAAAAAAAAATGAATCGTACAAGAGAAAATTTCAGTCTTTAAGATGAATTAATGAAAAAAATTGGTTAACGTTTTCAAACGCGTTTGAATTTGAAGTGTCCTCCTCTTCGAAAAGCACAAACTCACCATTGTCAAAATAGAAGCTTCACGCGTCAAAATAAAGCCAAATGGATCGTTATACGATCCTTTATTACGAAGTTGTGTCAGTTGAAATTCATTTATATTCATTTATATTCATTGTCACTGGCACAGTTCATGCTCTTCGCTGTATAAATCCCCGGGTGGCTGCTGAAAAACCAGAAGCACAACAATATCGTTAATATCGAAAAGCTTGAAACTCTGAAAGTATGACAGTGACGTCGCATTGCTAAATTATTCCCTCCGTTAAGCCACCGTAATCCTCCGTTAAGCCACCAGCATTGTGACAAACGGTAAAGATAGAACGATCGTCATTGTCGAGACACCGATTTCAATAATTTCTATTGCAACTATCGCCTGTCAGAACGGCAGATGTTTTCGTAATGCTTTACGCGCGTAGGCGTAAAGACAACTGGCAATTATGCACGAAGGAGCTAATTACACGATCGTCGTATTTAGCGCGAGCTATTGGATAACGATGACAAAGTGTCTGTACGTCGGTTGACTAACGCACAACGCGCGGTGGACGCGTTCGCGCCTCGAAATGGGATTGAAGGCACACCGAAGGTGATTGAATTCGTTCTAAACAGGGCGGAACCCACGTTCCGTGGCACAGAAATGTAAACGCGGCTGGACGCATGCACGCCACGTAATCGAGCTCATTCATAAATCTAGCCGAGGACGGCGCAATATAAAGAGAACGCCGACAAAACCCACGGAGACCTGAATTTCTTCTCCTTCTTTTTTCTACCTCGCCCGCCCCCTCGCGTGATTATATTCCGCATTTAATGGCTTGAGTTGAATGGAACCTAAATTGGAATTGGAACACCGTCGCGTTATAATATTCCATTTAGGATATATCAAGATATATATAGACATCAAGGGCAGTCAAGAAATTTACTTTACCTACTGAACTTATTATCACTGAAAGTGATTTTAGCGGGGGTAACTCAGAGAATCGGGCCTCTTCAGGTGCAACGCTGATGCAACGAAAATTAGCGATTGGTTGATCTGGGTCACGTGATTCGCGAAGGGGCGTGGCGTAGACCTCGAGTAGGAGTGGCGTTGTAATTTGTTTTGTGTCGATTCAAATGTTTGCATATCGATAAAATTTTATAGCAAAAAAGTCGTCTTCGTTTCCTAGTTAAAACATCGAGACGAATCGTATTGGGGTTCAAGTCGTGCAGTTTTTCACTGACAATATTTAATAATAGCCCCGTTGATAAATTCTTCTCGACGAATTTTCAGGAAATGTACAGAGTTACTAACTGAAATTTTTATTCGACGCACAACCGACATCAATCTTGGACATTTCCATACACACAATACACTTTCCCCTCGGTCGGATCTGCTACGTAGTTTTCTGCATACGAATGTAGCTTCACGATTCCAGACGGATGACCGATTTTCCAATATTAATCTCACGTAAATTTCTCTATACGTGACTTATCTTCGATACCTATCTCTACGTTTGAAAATTAAATTTGACGTTCCAAATTAAATTCTTGCCATCAGTCGCATTACACCCGTGGAAAGCGAGAAAATATCTGCGGACATCTGTATCCTTTCAGTGCCGATCGAAAAAGATCGAGCCAAGTTGATGTAGCTTTGTAAGGCTCGAGAGAAGATATAAAAATTCTGCAAAAAAATTATTAACAAATAAAGGGAGAATAAATTAATATAATATACTTATATATATATCACTGTTATGCACATGACAAAGCAAAGAAAGTCTAGAAATACAATTGGCGCAGTGCAAAAATATAATATCTGTCCTAGATCCTAGAAGCTCGAGAGTTACCAGTGAAGGATGTGACAGGTAGCAGCGACCCGTACGTCAAAGTGTACCTTTTACCGGATCGGAAAAAGAAGTACCAAACGAAAGTGCACCGAAAGAACCTAAACCCCGTGTTCAACGAGACGTTCATATTCAGGTTAGCGCATGTTACTGAATTTTTCTGAAATTTTCAAAGTGATTATGTTGGGACAAAATTTCACGGACTATCTGCAGATATTTGTGAATCAGAATTCGGCAAAACGTAATCTGATTAACGATCAACGATTATGATTAATGTGAAATCAGGATAATCGTAATTAGTAATAATGGATGTCTTAGAGAAATTACATATTTGCATTGTTTTGCAATCCTACAATTATTTTATTAGATCTTGTTCCAAATATTTAAAAAATTGAAAGTCTCATCTGTATATGAATCTTATTGGCACAATCTGACTTTTAATGATAAACTTGCCGAATGATCAAAAGTTTGAAATTCTCCGTTAGCAGTTACTCTTTACAATATTACTGCAAATTATTGGAAATTTAACAACACAGATACTACTATGCAGTAAAGTTATGGCAGAAGGAATATAACACACTGTATAACATCGTAATAAAATATAAATTCAAAAGTTATCTATCACTCAACAATTTAAAAATTATTAAAAGCTAAAGATTACAAATTAGAAAATTAGAAAATCAAGATTGCCGATTTAATTTCATCAATGATTGCGATTACTACGATTATATTTAATAATTGAAACGATAACAAAGTAATTAGATTTTTATTGCTCAACTCTGCTATGAATCGTGTCACACGCGAACGCACAATCGATATCTGTTGCCAGTGTGTCGTACGAAGAACTGAGGGAACAGTATCTCCAGTTTTCCGTCTACGACTTCGATCGATTCTCCCGGAACGATTTAATCGGGCAAGTGGTACTCAAGGAGTTGTTGGATTGCACCGACCTCGAGCAAGAAATTGAGTACACGATGGACATTCTGTGCGCTATGCAGGTATGTGCGTTTCGTCGTAACCCTAATGTTAAATAAACATTAATAATAGTGCTCAATAAATACTAACCTTAATGTTCGCCATCTAACTTCCTAAAATTCAATAAAATTAAAAGAAAAAATTATACGCTGAATTTTGAGAGCTCGTAAAAGAAAAAAAAACTCGCTAAAGAGAAAAATGTCAATCTTTAAGTCTCTCGGTAGACTTAGTCACGAAAACAAATTTTTAACGTTTTCGAACCCGCTATTTGATGCTAAAATCATCTTCAAAAAAAAAAAAAAAAGAAAAATCATGGACCGTTATACGATCTTTTTCTTTGCGGATTAACATCAGTTTACGTTGTCAACAATTTTTCAGTGTTATAAATACGTTTAATACACTTCATTACGCACGCGAGATGGCAAAGCGATCTCTGTTCTAGTCGCGATAAAACAAACGACCTTGACCAGCCGAAATTTACAATCTCCGCCGTGGCCTCGACTTTGGTCATCGCGTTAGCTTCCACCGCTTTAGAAACCGAACCGGTTTTTGCTCGTTCTTTTAGGACAAAGTGGACCTGGGAAAATTGATGCTGTCGCTGTGCTACCTACCAACTGCCGGCCGGCTAACAGTGACCGTAATTAAAGCGAGAAACTTGAAAGCCATGGACATAACAGGATCGTCAGGTAAATTCGCCAGGACCGCCGATAACCAGCGAAATATGTGTGTCGCAAAAATTTCCACCACCGTCTCGACCTTTATTTATTTTACACAGTTTTAATATCGAATAACAGACGCGTACGAGGATATATGAAACATTCGCAAAATGTTCGAAATCGTTGTAAATATTTAAATTCTCCTGAATTATTAATGCACACCGCCGCAAGTGTTTTAATCATCCCGGATGAGGGAAATTTACATTGTACTTTCCGACGAGAGGAAAAATGAGAAAATTTTCTCGAAAGAGAGAATAACAATGAATATTTTCACTCGCCTAATAAAATTTGCCCTCGAAGCGCGCTCTTGACTCGACGTCCTCCTGTCACAAAGTTTCCTACAACACGTCGTTTTGCATACTCCTCTGAAGCTACGATTCGCGGGGGAGGATTCCAGGCGGAGGAGACGCAATTCTTCGACGTATCCTCCCGTCCTCTCTGCGTTTCCCTTCAATAACACACAGAGAATAATACCTAACGCGCGACAAACGCATTTCCAGACCCGTACGTGAAGGTGTACCTGCTGTGCCAGGACAGGCGAATCAAAAAGAAGAAGACCTCTGTGAAGAAGAACACGCTGTTCCCGGTGTACAACGAGATCCTGGTGTTCGACGTGCCGGCGGAAAACATCGAGGACGTCAGCCTCATAGTGAAAGTAATCGATTACGACAGGTGAGCGTTTAACGAAGAAGCGTCGAAGAAAACGCAGTTCCTCCGAACGATTTGCCAATCGTCGTCTGATTTCCTTCTTTCCTAGAATCGGGTCGAACGAATTGATGGGCTGCACGGCGATCGGCGCCGATTTCATTGGCATCGGGCGCGAACAGTGGCTGAAGATGCTGGAGAATCCGAGGAAACCGGTGACGCAGTGGTACCCGCTGATGGAGTCCATCCCCGGCCACATTCCATCCGTGAGCTCGGAACCTCTCCCAGTCAGCCTGAGCTGCTTGAACAGCAGGTAAGCGAGGATTGAGTTTTGTCGGGAATTTAGTGAAATTCGCGGAATAATTGAATACTCAATTATTGAAAAAAACTGAATTCGGTGAAATTCACAAATAAAAACGGAGAATTTCGACGGAAGTTTGGAAATTTTCCACCTTTGCGCAACGTAAAGTTTGAAAAGTCGCGTAATGAGAAAATACGAGTAGATCGAACAAATCTGAATTTCATTTGACCGAAAGATTCTACGACTGACTCTTCCGTTGTTGTGGACGAAAATTCTTCGAGTGCTATGGACGAGATGTCTCGTTGTACAACACTGTTCACGAGGTGTTACGGATTGTTCATTTTCAATGAACGTTTAGGTTAGGTTTATGTTAGGTTTAGGTTAGGTTTAGCTTAGGTTTAGGTTAGGTGAGGTATTTCATTTACAATAGCGAAGATTACCGATCCTTTTTCTATTAATAAATGAGATACTGTGTCTTGTGAATTGACTTTTGTCCAAATCATTGGTCGAGACATGTAAAAAGAGAGAAAAGCATGCGATTTGTGTCACTCGTGGCACATCATGAATGGTATTGTCTGACGAGATACCTCGTTCCTGAGAGAAACGTCGATATGGCGGGGATTGTTTTGCAGATGAAAACAGCACGGCTGGGATAAATATCGCGGGAAGTCGCAGTTCTTGTCGGACGTCGGCTTGGGCGTTGTTTCCTTCTGTCGTCATTTGATGCACACCGCTTGACTGACTTAAGTACAATTTCTATCTCAAAAATAGAACGGTTCGGAAGAAACACGACAAACCAAACCAAAAACCAAAAACCAAAAAAAAAAAAAAGAAAAAAAGAAAAAATGAAAATGTTAAAGAAAAAAAAGAAAAAAAAAGAAAACACACTCTGTGCTTCTTGGAATATAATCACATGTGGCGAGCGTGAAATAGTAAACGAGCAGTAAGTCGTGATAGATTGTTTGTTAAAACGTAGTAGGATAGCGGAGTCGATAGGTGGAAGACGAGGTTGCTCAAACTATCTTTGCGAAAAAGAAAACTAACAAAAAAAAAATATATATATATATATATATATACACGTATATGATATAAATATAAAGAAAACAATATTAGGGAAGAGAGAAAGAACGGAAGAAAAACATAGGAGAAGATATAAAATATAAAAGAGATAGAGTAGTTTATTTTTCGAAGACGAAACCAGGCTGGTCCTGCGTACACACGAACACGAAAATATAGCTTATCGATTGTACACCACGAGTACACATATATATTTTATCAATGAGAGAAGAGAGATATATATCGACCAATAAACGGTTGTGAATGGAACGAATTTTTACGACGCTCCAAAATGGCGGACCGCGCATACTGCTCGCTGCTCGATAATTTCGATCTTGCGAATCGATAGCAATTCTCCCTTCTTTTCCAGTCGAACAATGCAAGCACGAAGCCGGGATAACGACAAGGGATAACTCTATATAGACGCGCAAAATTTCCACGAACGATATCGGAAAATAATTGTCTGGCGGAACGGCGAGTCGAGAGAATAAAGAAAAGAATCTTCGCTATATACAGGATATTACGCTTCGAAGTAATCGGCGTGGCAGGAACAAAAGGATCATCGCGCAAAACGGCCGAACGCATCAGATTCTGCGCGAAATTGCTTCGCGAACGCTCGTAACGCTCGTCGGCGATTTGAAATTTATTCGTACGTCGTATTATCTCTGCTTCCTCAATCGTGACTGAATCACACGATATCTCCCTTCAGGATATTTCAACATCCTTTACAGTTACTTAAAAAAGTACTGTTGCGAATAAATAATTCGTGAAAGACAAATAACAAAAAACCTTTTTTTTAAATCGTAGAGCCTTCTCGAAAAATGTTCTAACGTTGTAAGTCCCGACGAGAACAGATAAATAAATTTTCTTAACAATTTCACAGACAGAATAGAAAAATACAAATTTTTTGTTTCCATGGAAATTTTCCAAAGTGTTTGTTCCGTGAGAAGCAAGTTCCTGTTCAAAAATGTTCCCAAGTGTAAAATTTCTTTCTAAAGAAACAGATATCTTTCTGTATGAAATACACAAATTGGCGCAGAATTTGAACTTTACAAACCGAGAAGAACCTGTTAATTTCGGTCGTTGGCAAACAGCAATCCGATCTAATCTTTTATTGTAAATCGAATTCGTTACCTCGGCACGCCGCAAATATTTAAACTTGCCAAGTTCCGCAAATACGATACTAACAGCGCATGAAGTTTAATTATACGACGCGAAACGTAGTGTGGTTACTTACGCGTACGTAGTACACTGTTTGCTTGCTTGCGGTAAATGTACGAAATGAATAACGCGCTTTCGATGGTGATCTTCGTGAAACCCACCGAGTGGATCCTTCAAAGTGTAAAATCAAAACGTGATCTCTTTCGTGCTTTCCAAGTTAACTTCTCTCTCTCTCTCTCTCTCTCTCTCTATCAATATCTGTGCACGACACCACGAGGAAACGCTCCAAGGACAATAACCGACCTAACCAGTTAGATCCTCCTGCAGGTAGACTTCGGATAGAGCAATATCTCCCTAAACGTAAAGAACCGTATCCGTGAACGCTGCTAATCGTTGTTCCGTGTGAATCACTGTGATACACAGCGGGATAAAAAAGAAAAAGAGGAAAAAAAAGAAACCCAGGTGAGACGTTTAGGCGAAAAACGACGTTTACTAATTCACGCTCCTGCACGCAAACTTGGCGCAAATGTTCTTATTTAACGCGATACGTGTTTCGGTATAGAGCAGCTCGTCGATCGGCACCCGGTTTGCGATAACGCGCCCGGAGATACGTGCATTCGCGTAAGATGAACAGGCACACGAATACAAAGTTCTGTCTCGAGGAGAGTGTGCAAACGTATTTAATGACACTAAATTACGTTTGCAAGTATGAAGATCGGTGAAGATCGTTGTAATTTCTGTTATAACGTCTGTCTACCTCAGCTAACCTTTCCACCTGGAGAAGGAAGGGTAAGAAAGAACATTTCTTTTCGAAGGGAACCGCGTAGAATTAGGGGATTTAGGAGGTAAGAAGTTTCCGAATGGTAAGTTCGGACGCAACTGAACACAATAAGCGCTACGTTAAGCATCCACGAATCGGTACGTTAGTATTTTATTAAAAGTAACTTTTGTAACTGTGTCCGAGGTTGTTCCAAGCTGATGATACTTGGTACCAACCTCCAAGTAATACACGTGTAGCCGTTTCTAAGTTCTAAGTACGAAGAGAGGTTAATCTACGGATGTTTCGTAGACGCTTGGTCTAAGTAAACGTTTATCTAGGAACATTTATCGAATAACTGTAATACTCGTGTGTGTACTCGGCATGTGTAACGATGCATGCATGCACGTGCGAAGGGCTGCGTCGCGTCGTGGAGGAACGAATCAATGCGAACGATGAGGAGCGTGTACGATATTGCGATGCATCGCAAGAAAATGTGTGCACATCTTCGAAAGCCCAATTGTTACGCGTTCGATGATACCTCGGTCGATACCGCGATAAGTACGGTAGGATTCCCCGCAACGCGAGAGATACTCCTCACTGTGTAATCAAGAGCGCAAAAAGTTGAAACTTTTTAAAAATAAAATGCAAGATAATAATATGCATAAAGGATGCATAAACGAATCTTATCTTTTGTGGCTGAAAGACAGACATTATTTCTTGTTTTCAATGCTAGAAAATAGAGAAGAAGATATTGGTCCTGTTTAAACGATGGGTCGGTTTACTCGTGATTGAAATAAATTCCTTTTCCCCTAAACGTCGCTCGAGACACTGACGCAAAAATACGTTCTCATCTTCTTCGGCAATTTGTCAATCGCATTACACCGGAACAGTAGCGCGATTTTTAGCTCGCGTTGGACTGGGGTCCTGCTGTATTTTGCATCGATTAACGATCGATCAACCGTGAAAAGTACTTTGAAGAAACTTCACTGTTTCTGAATGTACATGGGCGTCTTTGGAAGATGGATGAGGAAGATTATCGAGAAGCGAACAATCGTGACGTATACGTACAAACAGGATAATTGCCTGGCGTAATGACCAAGGTGATGAGATATCGTTCGTGAAGGCACTCTGTGTTCCACGTAGTTGAAAGTATACCTAACCCCGTATCGAAGTATGTACACAAATACTACACAGAACGATTTTCTGCGAGTTAACTGCGAGCGAGGAAAAAAATGGCGATGCTATGAACGCTGTAGTAGGTACACGATAAAAATGTGCCAAGCCACAGGATAGCCGTAGAACCGTAGACAGTAGTGCAGAACGTTATAAAGGCTTTTAGTGGTTAATCCTCGAAGCATATATACGCGCATATATACGCTACACGTATAGCTGTATAGTCCTTGTATCAATATACGCGTATCCAGTCAATTTGATCGTTTGGCTACCGTTGAGTGTTTCGAGATCGTCCTTCGAGATTCCAGCGACGCCCATCGTTGGCTGCACAGCAGAAATTAACACGACTATAACTATACTCTTTCGTACGAATTACGAGCATACTGAATCGACTCGAGCAACCTCTCGTGTAATTACGGTCGTAATTACACTGATGCCCACGTCACTTGATCATACGCGATTGGAGTAGTCGAGACTGAAGAACTTTCTTTTCGTACGTGTGTGCAGGAAGTAGATGGAATAGGTCGCGACGCTGTTCCAAGGCGTACGTTTAATCTGTAACATCGTGTCGAGGTCATGAGTGTTCATCAGCGAAGGATACCGAGGAGTAAATATTAACAAAGATTGGCAACAATGAGAAAGAACTAGGAAGAGTTCTTAGTTGCGGAAAGAAAGAAATACAATTGCAGCAACAGATACCATTAAAGTTTAAGATCAATGCTGTCTACGTGTAGAGTCCCTCATATGGCATCTGTCCTACGTCCTTGCAATAGGATTTCCACCGTTGCCGATATTTTCCAATTCCATATCCTCCTTCTCTTCGATATATATTTTTCTATATTTTTCTATAGTACTTTCCTCTCCAATATTTTCGTCCGTTCCGTTTGTTTGAAACATTGTGTCCACGAGTGAAGCTAGCGTCCTCGGCATTCGAGAAGTATCTCGGTAAGAATCGTAACTTTGAACACGGACAAGAATCAATTGAATGATGTAATTATTGTAAAGTAAAGTCGTCGACCTGTCTTACACTCATCGTCGGTGGATCAATTATTTTCTCGATCTGACATTTTTCTATCCACTCCTGTGCGTCGATGTTCGAGTTAGCTGGTTGCCTTTCTTTTTTCTTTTTTTTTGTTCTCTTTGTACCGTAACCGGGTTTTTCGAGTAACGTCGAACGATACGATGTCGTTTCGCTTCGCGTCGTTCCATTCGATTTGTCAGACCAGCGAGGTATCGATCGCGGATGAAAGATATTTGTGGGGCACGCATGCATATCACACGACGAGGCGAACTAACACAGGCTGGCGAGCATTTACGTGTCTCTCACTCCGGACAAGCGATTCTCGAGCTGAGAGGGGAACGCAACTCGATAGAAGCAAGCTCTCGCGTTTGAAGTCTACTCTGCTGTTCGTGAAAGTGATAGAAAATAACCGAAACTGCAGGCGAGTCGACTTGAGTAACCCGGTACCGCTGGTAACACGTATTTTCTAAGGAGTGTATATAATCTGTACTGTATATTCGGACATGCAAATGTCTCCTTGTGATTGTGAATGAAATAAATAAATCGGTACCATATAGAACCTGAGTTGTTTCTTGAGAATCCGTTTCAATGATACCTTTTTTCCTTTTTTCCTTCTCTAAATACTGAAAATTGGCGAGAAAGTAATTTTTAAGTATCTTAAAATATAATTAATTTCATTTTTAAACTGTAAATTTACGTCTGATACTTGATTACATAATGGTTCAGAAAATGGTTTTAGAAAATGCACGATTTCATCGACAATTGTTTAGCGTCGGTTTCGAAACGGAAAATCAGAAAGGAACATTTTCGTTACATTTTGTTATTTGCTATTTCCGAGAAGGAAAAAATTATCTGACGTATATGGTGAAGAATTTAACTACTGATGAGAATATCGAATTGCTCGAACTGTTTTCTGTTTTGAGAAAGAGAAGAACTTTTTTAAACATGGAATCGTGCATTTGCCTAAAAGATCGAACAAAATAGTGAAAACACATTGATATATTGAGTTCTTGTACCTCCTGAAAAATTCGTTTTTCATTCGCACGTAGATGCCACAGCGACGACGATCATCGATCGAGGTAAGTTTCGATCGTCAATGTAGAAAGTAAAAGTGAAAAAACCGTCTGCAACATCAAATGTACTTTTCATTTATTTGACTACTTATCTTTACAGATTAGTCTACCTTATGCTAAGATACAACTTTCCCATTATGTTACCTCTAATCGAAACGTTACGATAATACTAAGTATAAAATAAGCAATAGAGCTTATATTGGTATGTAGCAACGACTTAAGTACCTCTACTTAAATAGTACTCTGTTTAAAAGTGCCAGGGATTAACCTGCGTCGTCCGTGTCGCCGACGAGGCTCAACCGGCGTGTGGTGTCGCAGTTACAATTTTGGCTTCCGGTCGGAAAATCATATTTAGACAAGCATCGAGGTTCCGTTTGAAACTGTTAATTAACATTGCAGTCATTTGTTCGTCGATCGAACATCGGTCCATGTTTGCTTCTTTCATTTATCATATATTATCTTTGATCATTTTCTGCTTCGTTTTATGGCGTTCTAATGCGTTTATCTACGTCGTTTATCGTGTCGTAAATTGTGAAAAAGTTAGGCCATATTATCATCCGTCTTTGTGTTTTTTCTTTTCTTTTTTTTTTTTTGATTATCCTTCTTTTTCTTTGCATTTCTTGCTATCTTCCTCCCCTCCTCCCACACAATTTGTATATTCCTCGCGTTCATTTTGCTTCCCCAATTTCCATCGGAGCTTTGCTAATCGAAAATTCTCTCGGAGCGGTGTACACGCGGATTCTAGATGCTGGCTTGAAATTACGATCAACAATGACGTGTGCTGTAACGTGCTGGTGAAATATACATTATGCATATACGTACATAGAAAACAATATGCCGCGGAACGATGTTCAGTCTTTGAAGAAATGTAACTGCAGCGATTAAACTTGGTTTTGTATCTGTGTGTGTCTGTGTGTCTGTGTGTCTGTGCGTGTGTGTGTGTGTGTGTGTGTGTGTGTGAACCGGATGGGCTTAAGCTTAATCCAGAGCGGATGGCTCGTGTAGCATTACAAACGCTGTACAATTATTCAAATCGTATCGCTTACCATAAGAAAACGGACTCACGATTATAAAACGCTACCTGACGCAGATGAACTCGATGATCTCGTTTAAACAATCGCAGCTCTACGTGATCTCGCGCGCTACGTGTTCTTTATTACTCTCTCTGTGTGTGTGTGTAATGTGTGTTGCCTCTTCTTCGTCGTCGTTTCCCCCTCACTGTTTGCTTTATTTATTAGTTTTTTTTTTAGTTTTCTCTCTACGATCTCTCGCGTGTATTGACTTTTATCGATTGTTTGGAAAAATTACTCCGCGCTCGCGAGGAAGCTCGCGACGACGAGACGATCTCCCTCGCCCGTTCTTGCCTTTCGACGTCGCGTCGTCGCGATTTTCTTCAGCCGCGGCGCAGTTAAATACTGAACAGATTACGATTCTAACGACTAAGCGTCCGCGTAAGTGTTATCCCGCGACATTTAAGCGCTCGCCCCTCTCATCCGCCCGTGATTACGCTTAGAAACGTACAACGTTTGATTAAGTCCGTACCCAAGTACTTTATAGTACGGGCAGCTCCGTATATCTAAACGAACCGTTGCGTATTTCTCCCTTCTACTTTTTTCTTTTTTTTTAATTCTTTATTTTCTCTTATCACGCTGCACGTGTTCGCGTTTTCACTAATGATTCACGGTAAATAACGCAAACGTCGTAAAACCATCGGACGAACCCTTAACTCGTTCTCAAATTGTACAAATCTCTCTCTTTCCTTCTTTATTACTAGCATTATTATTATTATTAATATTATTATTATTATTTCATCTTCTCCGTGTTCGCTTTTTTTTTTTTTTTCTTTATGTGTCGTTCGCGTTCAGCGACTCGATCATTATATAATACTTCTTAATAAGTACTCGTACGTGTCGAAATGCACTCGCAAACGCTGTGTGATGTCGAGAACATTAATCAATTATACCTTGTAATCAGAGTGATAATTAATAATAACCATACGAATTAATAATGAGAATAAAATGTAGTTGTAATAATAATTATATAGGCAAACCTTTGTCGTAGCGTTGTACTTAGCGTTATTTAAAATAGTAGCGTTATCCTTACGTGTACCGAAGTTCGAGTACGGACAGAAAATTGATTTTTTTTTTTGTTCTTTTGTTAACTTCCTTTATATATATTTTTCATATATATATTATATATATATATATATAGCAATATGGAGGGAATTTACTAACAACTTGCTCAAAAAGTGCAGCATTCTCACACACCTATAAACAAATATAAAAACTCCTCTGTTTAAAATCTTTTTGTTCTCTTTTCTTTTTTCTTTTTTCTTTTTTTTTTTTGGTTTTTTCATTCCTCACCGCTTTTTGTTTCATTTTCTCGTTTTCGTTCACCGCGGTACATTTTCACCGATCGCTCTGCTCGTCGGTTATTTGTCTCCATGAATTGTTTCAAACTTTCGAAAGCTCGAGAAAATCTCTTCCGATTTCCCTTCGAGAGCTTCGAAGCTTCGAAATATCCAACGAGAAATCACTGCGCGAAAAGCAGAGGATGCGGTTCGAATGCCGCGTATGCTACACTTGATCTCCTGGCCTGTTGTATTTCCCCGTTTCGTTTCTCTCGCAACTTTCCACTTTGCCCCCTTTGCTAATTCCATCGTAGTGAAAATAAGGTGTCGATAATACACGGACTGTACAATTAAGTACAATGTGTGAACGGTTGCGCGCGCATGCGAGAAATGAACATTATCCAAAGCGCCAGGCACGATCCTCGTTTTCACACACCAACACGCACACAGCAAACACGTGCACATTGACTCTTCCTCTTTCCCTCGTGTTTCCTTATCCTCTCTCTATTTTATACACACACACACTCTCTCTCTCTCTCTCTCTTTCTCTCTGTTTCTTCACACGAGCAGAACGACACGACAATCATGCAATAAGCACGCCCACAACGAGTAGCAGCGATAATACCATTGTTTTTTAACACGTTGTTGCACACGTAACATTATTCTATGCGTGTATAAATTGTACGATTAACGAAGCCGGCTATGGACCGGCGTGCACGATACGAGAACCAACACTAAAACGTTTATTACATCTTTCTTTCTTTTTTGTCTCGTTTGTCTGTTTGTCTCGCAAGCTGAAGAGAGTGATTGATCGCTAGAAACGACGGCACCATGCACTTACTTTAGATCTACCACGTAGACGTGTACTGTAACATGATTTTTTTTTTCTTTTTCTTTTTTGTTTCTGAAATTTTAAACGTATCGACATCTAAGGAATTCGAGATCCGCCGGTAATCCGTCACGCTTCTCGTCGCGAGTCCTGTGACTAGATGCTAGTCCTGAGACAATTTACGTTTTCCGTTGCGACCCAGAGAGACCTCCACTTCTATTTCACAAACGCGTTTCGATAATTCTTCGTTAAAAGCGATTGATTTGTTTGTTTTTGTTTAACGTTAAGTACTTTCCACTGTAGTGTGATTCGTACAGAATCGTGCCGCGAAATTGAGTCCCGACTCCGCGCGGACCCGCGAGATGTCGCGCTGCCGCGATTACCGACGCGGCCGCAAAAATTCATTCGCTCCGAATTACACTCATTTAAGCCGCGCTCCTTTCACGCATCTCACTCTTCTCGCGCCCTTTTCGCACACTTTGTCCCCTCCGTTTCTTCATCTACCAAAAACCAATCCAACTCGAATATCACGTCACCTGCATCGTTACTAAAGCAAAACACTGAGATTGAGATCTACCGAGATGGCTAAACGAACGTGCGTGTAAAAAAAGAATCGTTTGACAGATTCGCCAGACTGTAGCGATTCGCTTTGGCGCGTTACGTCGGTAAGGTAAGCGAACGACAGTTGCCGATAGTCGGTATCGATTGTAAGTAATGAAAGCTGTGCGACACGCGCGTTTTCCTTTCATTCAACGAACACCGGTGTTGCATCTATACGAAAAAAAGAGCGACTAGCATTCGTGATACAGCGAAACGACGAATAGACGAGAGTCGCATAGATCATTCGCGATGTTGTATTTCTCGAACATCTCCCATTTCCAACGTTTTCGATGGTTCATCGATCCCGCGGTTGTTCGCGATCGACTATGACACGATCCCATCATATCTCCTGTCCCATTCGAATGGTCACACGGGCGACACGCTCACACACGAAATCAATTCGGGGTATATCCACGTGATTCAGACTCGCTCGCTTTTAAAGCCTATTAATAATTCTTCGTCTCTGCTGATTAATTATACATCGCGTGCGAAAATACCAAGAAATATCCTCGCAAAAAGTTAAGCTGGACGGCTTTGATCAAAAATTAGGATCTCTTTCGAAGGACGTGAATGTCAGGGAGTAGGAAGTGTTGCGGGGTGATGGTGATGGTGATGGTTATGGTGAATGGTGTTGCAATATATATGTGTGTATGTGTGTTTCGTGGGATCGGGGCAATCCAGTGTAGACGTGGCCCTGCGAAAAAAGCATCGATTGCCTCCTTGTGCAAACGTGTTTGTCTCCTTGTCTCTAGGTGTCGGCATACTTTAATGTGATGTACTTTCGTGGAAAAAGTCTGTGTCTGAGTGTACGTGTCGTTTACGTTTCCCTACGTCTCGTAAAACTGAACTCACTAAGTGCTTAGCCAAAAAGTGTCTCGTTATCGCGAGCAGCAATTACGTGATTGGCGCAGAAATACAATTCTCTCCCTCATCTCATGTTGCTCATTCGCTCGTCGACACCTTAGCACGGAATTATGCGTGTATGTATAGAATATATAATATATATATATATATATATTTTTTTATGTATATTTATACGCTGTAGAGATAATCGTATTTACACGGGACGTTACTCTAGCACTAGACGGTGTGGTCACCGGAGACGATAGTCACACATGTGTTAATTTCTAACGCGGTCACGGCGTTTGTCACACAGAGATTACTCGCGATTCCCTTGCCGCGAGTCTACTTGTCCGAGGATCTGATCACGATTGCATGATTGCGCCACGCACCCTCGTACGGTAGGGAGGGGGGATGAGTCGAGAGAATCGGCCTTCGAGAATATTCGCAAGCGTACAGATAGATTGAAGAATGTGTTCGTAATTGACTAGCGGTCTCCGCGCGCGCGCGCGAGAGAGAGAGAGAGAGAGAGAATGTGTGTGAATACGCGTATCCACTCTCTTTTTCTTTCCTTTCTCTCTCTCTCTCTCTCCCTCGGTTTTTGCATGGCTAGAAAGCTCGAGGCAAGTATACCAATAACGCGCGTTCGAGCCCGGCCAGTTCTCCCGTGCTCGAAATTTCCGCCCCTAGCTTCGCGCGCTTGTGCATGGTCATCGATTCGCACGGAAGCATATTCGAACATTCTCCCATAGAGTCGCGAGAGAGCGAGTATTTCCCCTCCGTTTCATTTTTTTTTTTTTTTTGTTTTTTTGTTTATTGCTAAAACGCTGAATATATCGTGAGTATATCTGCTGCTCGGCGACTACTGTTCTCTGCGCCCACTACTTGATTGTAATAAACGATTACGAAAGCGTCGTTGCTCGTTGCTCCTATCTGTAAACACTCGAGAGGATCAGACACCCCGTTCATCCCTTTCCGCTCCCTTTGTTCAAAACGATCGAAACAATCGGTGAACGCTCCGTCTGATCCCCGCGTTATTGCACGATACGTTTCCCTTACTTTTCCTCGAATTCGGCACGCCACGACCGAGTCGTGGATCCGTTCGAATGGAATTGTACACACGGCCGGATGTCGCGAGACTGGCGTTTGGGTAAACGTTACCGTTACGACCCGTACGTGACTGACAATGAGAGGAATCTGTCGATGTTGTGCAAGGAAGACGAACGACAGATGAACTACGTTCGTGTCTCGTTCGGCTTTGCTAGACGTACGCGAAACAGTCTCAGTAGCGTTGCTGGAACTCGTGGTGCCATCTATTGAAGTCAATATGGAAGATCACGATCGACCCATTGGCCAGGCCAGCTAGAAGAAACCTGAAAAGAAGGTTGAATAAATTACAATTATCGTATTTAGAAACCCTAAGGAAGAATGGGTGTCGAATTTCTCACTTGCTTCTTCTAGATTTGCGAGATGCTCGACCCCTTGTTAATCTGAATAAATTTTTGCCATGGATCCGACTCTATTTCCTATCGCGTGTTCAGTGCATCGCGAAAATACGAAAATATAGCGAGAGATTTCAGCAAAAAATTCATTTATTTCTATAAAGCATAATGTTAGACGTTTTTTCAAATTTTCTAGCTCAATTTTCTCTCCAAGATATCCTAGGGATTTTTCTCTCTCCAGATTCATGATTTACAAAAAAAGTTTGAGCAATTTGACTCTGTATTCAGAGTTTTTAATATAGCAAGACTATTAGATTTTGACTCCAAAAACAATGCATCCTTTTTCACAAATATTGTTTCTTTTACATTTACATTTTCGTCATTGTTGCAAATGTTCTTTGTTTTGTATTATTATTTCTTTTTCCTTCTTCAATGAACTTTCCCGTTAAACAAATAAATAAATAAATTTGAAATTGAAGAAATAAAAGTAACATATGAAATCAGCGTCTAGTCACACTTACTTTTGGTCGTGTGAGAGTGCCAAGGAACGCACGCTGCTTTCACAGGCCGGGAATGCATAGAGAAGAGCTAAATTAAACGTCCTCCAAACTTCTACGATTCGTTTATCACCACCTGTCATTAAGTACTCGCCATCTCTGCTAAGAAGGAGACACTGCAAGACGAAAGTTGCGATATTTGTAGTTGATCATTCGACAGAACCGAATATTGTTGAAACGATAGCGAATTACCTGAAGATTATCGTTGTGAGACTCGTGGCGAAGCCGTTTTCCGTTTATAGTGAATGCTGCTATATGTCCGCGTTCGTAATTCACGACGATAACACCTTCCCGTGACATTGCGATATTTTCAGGCGAGGAAAAGCCACTTGGCGCCTCCAACGATCTCAGAAGATCACCGAAAGTCGTGTGTACAAGAACCGGCCCGTCTGCAAACAGAAAACAACACGTTAAATCCTGAAACGGTATCTTCGGATTCGAACTTTTGGTAATTAAATTTAAAACAGAAACTCGAAGTATCGTTTAATCACGTACAGTAGGAGCCAGAAACAACCAAGCCCAATTCAGCTGAGATAACAACAGCAGTGACTGGTTGCTCGTGTCCCGTAAGGGTTGCCCTTGGTGCTGGTGCTTCACCCTCACCAACGATCGTCTGCGTTCTGGCGTTCCAGTGCCACAACAGCACCGTGCAGTCAGCACTTCCAGACGCTATGTAGCAATCAGACGTGATATTACATTCGCTGCGTGACAGACACGTGACGACTCCGTAGTGACCGAACACAATTTGCACGATTTTCGCTGAAACAAAGAAGAAGATGTCAATCGTTTCGCCTGCACCGTTTCGAATTAAAAGTTCCTCTTTTATTCGTAAACTCGTAATTACCAGTTTCGGTGGAAAATACACGGAAGCTATTGTCCCAGAAACCGCAAGCGACCAAAAATCTACTATCTACCGTAGTGACGAAGCAATTGCTCCTTATCTTTAGCTTCTGGCTGAAATTGTCGCCCAAGTGACGTCGTAACGTTGGATTCGAGCTGTTCGCCGCTTGAGCTGCAACGATCGTTCGATTAGAATAATTTTTAACTGATCACTCTTGTATTTTTCGTTGCACTTACATAGGACAGGATCCATCGACAATGGCTGATTAGCGGCTTGCGCCTGCGGAGTATCTGCGTAACTTGGCGACTGGACAGATGCTACAAACGGTGTGTTCGTGTAAATTGAATTGATTCAGTTTCTCAACGACAATGAAATTCACCCTTTCGCTGTGCAACCAAATTATGTAGCGAATGAACTGTGTATGCTAACAGCAAAAGGGTTGAACGTGAATTTTAAAATAAATACCCGCGTAATTAGTGTTCCATCTGTTGACAGCGAATTGCTGTCCAGTAGTGACTGTGACAACGGATGGTAAGGGTAACTGAGGATACGTGTTCGCCGAGATATGACAGATCGGCGAATTCGATGGGAACTTGATGGTCATGCACACGTCGTCCGGGATACTCGAGAACATCATCGGCGACTGCAACACGGGTGGCAACGTCTTGTCAAACTTTGCGGTACTCTTCTCGTTCGGGACGATTGAACAGAAAGAAAAGCGTGCATTGTACACTTCTGTAGGTAAGTATATAGTGACTCGTTGAATGATTGTCGAGTGGTGGCTCGGTTAGAGATGTCGAGGATGAAGTTTAGTATTCTGTTAAGCTCATCGGAATGGCGAATCTCTCTTAACATTTTGTCAAAAAAAGTTTGGTGAAACTTTGCTTCGAACGAGGTACAGTTCTGGTATAGTGTTTCCCTCGTGATTTTGTGACTTTCTTTCGAAGTATGTTTGTTAGTAAAAGTCATGAAATTGAATGACACAATGAAGAGAAGCACATTTAAGTTCATCTAAGCGAACAAAAGTTACAGAAGCGTCAAATATTTTAGTCAGTTCAATTCCTTGCAGAACCAGCTTCGTGTCTCAATTATGAAGTATAGATTGAAGAAAGGGGAGAGCTATCTAACGAAAACTGCAAACTAACAAACTGCAAACTAACTCGACAAATTCGCGAACTTTTCTAGAAATCGGTGCCACTACTCTAAAACTAACAGAATACTCTTAACAACATCGCATTCTTGTTAGAACCTGTTGAATTGTCCAACTCGCACATAAAGATCCTTTCCTCCTTTCCCTCTAAACGGATTACCTACATATACATACATTGCACACTCTTCTTATTACACGATATCTACAAAATTCTACGCAACGATGACACTATTGAGAAGCATAACGTACTGTGAAATGAACATTGTTTACCAAATGCATCGCCGAACTTCTCGGGGGATGCGGCTCCATTAAAAGTTGCGAGGGTGTTTGACCAAAGTTTCGTATTTGATTTTCTATGGCCTCTCTCATGACCGGATCGGTTATCGTATCCAGGTCCACGCTACCCTCGTATGTCAGATAATAGAAAACGTTCGTTGCTCGAATAGCTTCCGGACCTGAAAGCGAATTTTACATTCTCAACCTTCCATGAAGGAACGTTTCGTATTTCATAATTAACTTGTGTGATCGAAGAATCTTCAAGTGCCGAACATCAAGTTTTGGAAGAGAAGAGTTCATTTAAAATTATTTAAGGAGTTTATTCAAACTTGCAAACAGAGTAGCTAATCCCGTCAGCTCTTAGATTACTTGTACATTTTCCTAATGCCAATGTATTTTTATTTTCAAGCAGAATTGTAATAATAAACACTGAATTGTAACAATGACTTTTCCACAAAAGTTCTTCAATTGTCAATTTACATTGTTGCAAGTTGATCAGATATTTATTCTACGATACGATCACTGAAAAATATTACGTTTTCCGAGCCATTGATTTAATTTTATCACCGAGTAGATCGTAGATTCTCTCCGAGCGGCAACCGATTGCTCGTGGCCGGTATATCCGGTTGCCTGTACTCTCGCGCAACCAACTGTAAACGTGGCGCGTATTAGGGGTGGCGCGCATTGTCGCGGCCGGCACACGTGCCTAATTGGTTGGGACAAGACCGGGAGGAAGCTAACTAAAAACTAATTCCTTCCATACGCGCGGCAAGCGCCGGCACCCGGTGACTCCTCGGCGTCAGCATCTTCGCAGAAGTGCCGGATATAGAGGCGCCACCGTCAATTACCATCGGTGGAAATCTAATTTGACTCGACCACGCGTGTCCCAAACACCCGGCCTAGCCAACTACGGATCGCGCCATTGTGCGGATGTAGCGTCGATTCCGTCCGTGAGAAGCTTTACGCGGAAGATTAATGCCACTTGGCATTTCGTCAGACTTCCACGGCAACGATTCGTCTTCTTTACTTTCTTAATAGCTTTAATTCTTTCCCTTTTTACTCATATTTTTCCTACGAGTCCTTTCTCTCTTACCTTTCTGCTTGTAGCCGAATATCAAATCAATCCACTGGTGTAATTGACAGGACACGAACTCCGACTCGAGAGCCTGTAATTAAACGATTAAAAAAAAGAAAATGTATTTTAACGTATATCCGAATCGAACGCAATTTTCGAAACTTACCATTCGATTGATTCGTATAAATTCTTCCGGAGACGATGCCCACGGTGGTAATTCGACGTCGCCAACCACGCTGCCATCCTCTTGCCTGCCCAAGCGATACCGATTGCTGTTCACTAGCATTTCCGGTAGGAAGAAGAACTCCGGAATCAGCTCCTATTAGCAAGAATAATTGGTTACAATATATTTGATAGACAGACTTTCAAAGATAAAAAAGAAAAAAGTGACACGAACCTTAACGTCCGAAGTATCACGTTGGCAATTCTTCCAAGAGAGAGCGATCGAGGAGAACAACCGATTCGGATGATCGAATTTGCCACCCTGTAGCGCCAAGAACATCGTTGTCATCGGCTCCTGAAATATCAAATTCGCAACACATGAATACCAATTCACTTCGCTGGAAAAGTTTCAATTCTCCAAATTTGACTGATTGAACCGACTGACGTCTAAATACACTGTAAACACAGTAAATTGAAACTGCCATGAACTTAAAATTTGTACTTTCAAAATGCATCGTTCATTTTATTCCAAGATGCAGCAAAGTGAGGAAACTCTTCTTCTCAGAGATACTGTAGACTGTCATGGTATATAAAACTATTGAAAAAAGAAAATGAAGAATGAATCCTCCTCTTCAACTCCCGAAAATTTGGTGTATGATTATTTCTCGTCATTGGACGAAAATTCAAGAAATCCAACGTTGTCATCGTCGTATTCTCGTCTCCTAACGATGTCAACTTCCTTCCGACTCTCCAAAAATTCTCGCGTCACGCGAGAAGACCGCCGGAGACGCTACTTTGTTGTATGGTTTCGCGCTTAAAGTCCTCTCTTGGTCGTCCGTCAGTCGTCCATTCTGACTGACAGGCTGATGAATGTTAACAGAGGACCCCCTGTGATCGGCGCACGGGTTTCACGCGTAGGCGTCCAAGATACAGCTATGATTTACAACCCTGTCGGCGAGCGAGATTTTCGACAAGTCGCGCCCGCGACGTTCACAATGACGCGAGGGAACGAGCAGTTTGAGGCCTGAAACTATGTTGCCGATGCCACGTCTTCGAAGGCGATCGGGCGAAACGGGCCCCGAAGAGACAAGAAGCGGTGCAGTTATAAAGCAATAAATTGTTTACGATGTAGTATATTCTTACGGGGAAACAGCGGGGCGTCTCGCCAGTGAAACAACAGTAAAATCGCTTATTGACGATTTGTATGTAAATGCGAGGAAGTCATGCTCGTTGGTACGAGCTTCGCCGTCTACATCGGATTCGATTCCTATCGAGCGTATGTAAGTGCAAGTGGACTGTACTAAAAACAGTGATAAATCGAATCGTTTATTTATTTATTTATTTTATGGGAAAAGCTCATCAGGATGAAATGAGACAAACGGCAAATATAAAAGAATGAATATTACACTTGCGACAAAGGACGCGTTTTATGTTTAATCTATTAAAAAGATCAAAATCAAAGTAGTTAATGATCTTGTTATATATCGAAAGACAGATGTAAAATCGTTCAAGTTTGATTTTTTTGCGAGTCCCGGATCTGAGGGCACTCAAATTCAATTCCTGTAATAAAGGAATCGCATAAATGACTTTTTTCTTGCTTTCATCTTACTCGATGTGGCAACAGCAATGAAATTAACATATCTGATCGAGAAAGTAATAAAGATTGCGACGATACGTGTAGCTCTGAAACGAAAGAGGAGGAAACTGAAAAAGTGCATGGATTTGAGGAGGAGGCGGGCCCCGTTGATTGCCAGGGCGTTCCGACGCCCCCCAAATTAGCGTGTGGATACTACCGAATCCGACGAAATTTATGACCCCGAGTGGACAGGCTTTTAAAATAGTCAGAGCTCGAGAATCGACCATGTGCTCTATTTACGAAATATCGAGTGGAAAAGGCATTTTCTTCTTTATATCCGAGCGAGCTGCAAACCTGTGGGAAATCGAATATTTTTAGTCGTGTCGAAAATAAGTACTTACCACGCGTATCATCCAGTTCAAAACAAAAGCAGCTGTGGAATAGTGCGTGCCGTAATGGAACGGCGGTATACTGTCATGCTCCCAGCTTTGAAAGCGTTCCTCGAAATAAGCCCTTCTACTTGGATTTAACGCTCCGATTGGCTGAGCAGAACATAGGAAAATTTCAGTAAGCATCGCACGATGAAATGGAATCAGTTATACCACTGACATACACTTTTTTTTCTGTACCTTTGATAAATCACGATAATTGCTGGGCAGACTGAGATCGAGCTCTTTCGTCTCGTAATTAGTCAACACCCAGGGGAACACGGGGTACTGGTTCAAGTCGTTGTAAGTTCGACCTAAAATATTACTCACATTCAATTATCTTTGCACAATTTCGTTCAATTATTATACGCTTCTGTTCGCTCGTTTTCTAATTAAATAATTTGAAGATAACACTCAACGGATCTCTGCTAACGATCTAAATATCATTTACGCAGGGAGGCGTCAGCCACCCTATACACCAGAAATTCTCGTTTAAAACGGGGCCAGAAATAAATAAGACATCATCGGCGTCTTCCTTTTAATGCGTATAATCACCGGCCTAATTTTTTGTCCCGGTCACTCCTCACCCTCGCGCTATAAAAAGAGAAAGAGAGTGAATGCACACTCCCGGGCCCTCTAATTCTATTTTTACGAAATGCACGCCACAGTTCCGTTCCGTGGGGTGCGAGGTGCTCCGTTTAGTGAGCGCATAACTCAGACCGTGACGGCTAATCGTTCCTGAAATTGTCACTTCTGAAGGTCTCGCCCTTTCCCACCCCCTCGGAATCCCATTCCGAGATGCATTAGCGATGCTAGCGCGAAGAGTGCCTCGCTTCGTCTAATCTCCTCCCCCTGTCGCTAATTAAAACCCGTCAGCAAGTTTGTCAGGCGAAGCCTGACCTCCCATCCCCCTGTCCTTCGCCTCGGATCATTTACTTGCGCGCGCGTTTGTTACTTTGCTTACGATCCGCTTACGTTCGTTTTCTCTTCCCTTTAAATTTCTTAACTTTCAACATTGAAAATATTGGCAAAATTGGTGTATTTATGTTGAAGTGAACTGTATTGCGTTCAACGATGCAACGAAAGATATGAGGGATGACTCGATACAGAGACAAGTTTTTACAATAGTTTTACACTGCTTTTACCAAATTTTTTTGATAAAGAAGAGACTCGAGTTTAGCATACTGATAAAAAAGAAACTATTTTTTAAAGCGATGAGTCTACAGATATAGAAATAATCGCGAAGGGGGATTCGTCTCTAAGAACTCCATCAAGCACTCGATTCGGTCTGAAACAAAAGCAAAGAGGAGAGAGGAAGGGGAGGGAGACTCGGCGGCGAGAGTCGGTGTGCACAAGCCTTGGCCACAATGCGTCGTAAATCGTGACGCTGCACGACCGTCGGTCGGACGTAAATAATAGTAAGGCCGCGTTATGCATCAAAGTGATTATTAATGGTAGCGTCGAGGTGAGTGAGCGCTCTGAGAACGCTTCCCGACACCGGAATGCTCGGCGACACGCGCGCCCTCTCAAGCCTTCGCCTCGCCCTTTGCTTTTTCACCTAACTCCACCTCCGCCAGCGTCGTCCCGGATGGAACAACGTTATAATAAGTGCTAGCAGCGACGAGAGGCTCGTTTTTAACTCGCCACTCGCCGAGATTTAAAGGGACACCGGCCTACGGAGAAAAATTGGCAGGAAGTCCTGCGAAATGGTTCCCGATCCCTGCGCCTCCTCGTGTCTTATTTCGTTGAGAAATAACCACTTTGTTGGGAGATATTCAAATATGCAATTATCAATTAAAAAACTGCATAACTTGTACCCCAGTACGATTCGTCTCACTGAAAGGCGCCCAGAAGCAACTGTTCTGACTAGGAAACGAAGACGACCTTTCTGCCATAAAATTTTATCGATATGCAAACATTTGAATCGATACAAAACAAATTACAGTAGCAGACAACGCCACTCCTACTCGAGGTCTACCCCACGCCCCCTCGCGAATCACGTGACCCAAATCAACCAATCGCTAATTTTCGTTGCATCAGCGTTGCACCCGAAGAGGCCCGATTTTCTGGGTTACCCCCGCTAAAGTCACTTTCAGTGATAATATTGACCAAGATTCAGAAAGATGTTCAGAAGTTACTGAACCAAGGATTTACATCTTGTTGATTTCTACACTTGAATTAAATTCATTTGATTTCCCGAGTGCGTAACTGTGCAGCCTGATGGTAATAGATGTAAGAATCGCTGAAAACTGTCGTCGTTCAAAGAGATAGTTTCTTACTGAAGAATAGATTAAAACGAGATAGGCATCGCGAGGCAGCGTGACATAAACGCACAGCAAGTACAATCCACGGGAAACCTGAAACTCTATATAAGCGTTCCACCGTGGACGCTCCTTACTTGAATTCTTCCAATGCAGAACTTGAACGATACAATCGGTAAGTATTCATTGTTCCATCGCGAATCTAGCAAGTATAGAGTCGAACAACGCGAAAAGATATTTTAGCAGATGATGCAGCACGATCTATTCTAGAAATTCGTATTGTATTATTTTTATGTATCTTTATGCACATTGTACATTATTCAATTCAGAATTTATCAGATCTTCATCTACAACAAAGAGCATAACTGTATCAAAAACAATGAAAAATTGTCGATAATTTGAACTTGTACAATTTTGTTAAAAGAAAATCATGTAGCGACTCACTTGTTTCATTTTAAGACGTGATGCCTCTATTTTGACAGTCGCAAGTTCGTTTTCGAGATGATCACTAAAAAAGTTTTTTTCGTAGCTAAATTTACCATCATTTTGAAGATTGAAGTCCCTCAAAATTTGTTTCCATAATTTTTTTCGTTATTTTACTAAACGGTGAATATTCAAGAAACTTTTCATCTCAGAATCTAATCCTAATGTTCCAAGTTCAATAAAATGGTTAAAAAACATCGTACAGCGAATTTTAAGAGCTTCTAATAAAGAAAAAGGTTCCATTTTTAAGACGTTGATAGATTTACGAATTTTTTGAATTCTCAAGAAAAAAAGTATCTTCGCTTTCCCACACGAAATCATGTAAAATCATCTTCAAAAAAAAGAATTCACGACTGTTAAAGTAGAAACTTTCACGAGATCAAATGGATATAATTTTCTTCTTCACAAAATT
This sequence comes from Melipona bicolor, assembly GCA_030673865.1. Taxonomy (NCBI): domain Eukaryota; kingdom Metazoa; phylum Arthropoda; class Insecta; order Hymenoptera; family Apidae; genus Melipona; species Melipona bicolor. The sequence continues at coordinate 1,900,315 of JAHYIQ010000025.1, read as the reverse complement.
ATATCAGTTTAAATTATGGACAATCTTTCATTGTCACTGCGCCGTTGCATAAACCTCGCGACCGCGTTATCCAACGCTCTTATTAGTCCCTCCCTCCCAGACACACGCACGATCGAAAAGAAATGAAAAAGAAAGATACTCCCGAAGCGAACAATTAATTAGAGAAACTCTGGCCGGCAAATATCAGGGAAAAGAGAGGCGAGATGTACCGGTGGCGGCGTAGCCGGCGGTGTGTGCGTACACCCACGCGCGAACCGGCTCGCATCGGGACACGCAGCCTATCATATTTACATCGGCCCTACTGTCATTAATTTTTAATAAACCGATGCGACCAAGAGCAAATAAAGAAGAGGAGCGGATCGGATGCGGGAGCCTGGCCCGCAGGACCGGTTCGTTTTCGCAACGTGTTCTCCCGCCGGGCCTTGCTTGCCCAATTCCGTTGCCCTCGCGATGGCGTTCGCGCTCGCGCCTCTCTCTTCATCCCCGCAGCGCCCCGTTGACCGATTATTTATTCGCACAATTAATATATAATTCTCGTAAATACACAGACACCCTCCGGCGTTTCTTCCCGATGTACAAATAATTACGCGTCCGCGATGATTCTCGTCGATTAGGCGCGTGGGCAGCCCCGTAAATTGTACGTTTACATAATCCCCGACTACGGTTTCCCCCACCATCGGTTTCTTCACGATCGAGTGAAGTTTTCAGCTTCTAATTTTCCAATACATTTCTTCAACGATCCTTTGAAGTTATAATTACAATTATGATAACTTTACGACAATTTTTTCACATGAAACATCATGTGCCGTGCAACATGTATTCCACGACAAAACCACCCTGATGGATGTTCCCGTAAAAAAAGGAACGATAAGGGGAGGGGGAGGGGAGTCGAACGTCTCGAGTTTCGTGATTTAGCTCGCGACGCGACGCGAGCGGGCACAAAAGGGGCAGCCGATATTAAACCGACGGAGAAACAAAGGCGCGGCTTCCATCTCGCGTTGGGGAAGCGGAGAACGGCGAGCCGGTTCCCTCGGGAGAGGATTATCGGGGCCCACGAGCCGGAGATTACTCGTATGGGGTGGTTAACGGAACACGGAGCTGATTGAGAACATCCCTAATACGCCGCGACAGATTCCATCCGGCCGTGTGCGGCTATAGGCTCTCTCCTCCCTCTTTCAATCCGCGTTCTACCGCGACATCTCTCCTTCTATCCCGCTTGCCAACCGTAGCGATGGAATCGAACAACCATCGGCCATCCGCAGACCTCGCATTTTCTTTCCGGTACCCCGGTAAGCCGATATGATTTTTTAGCCGTTGAACAGCCCCCCCTTTATTACGGTTACTGTATCGGGTTCACGTGGTTGCAGCGCGTACACAGGGTTTCTCGATACGTGCAATTAAACAGAATGAAAGGACATATATTTTATGGTCTTATTTTTTTCTTCGGGATCGAATTCTGTGTCTTGAAAAAATGTGACTATAATCGAGGGAGAGATAGATGCAATCCACAAAATGTATATTTATTAATTTTGGTACTTAATTATTAGGTATTTGGTATTAACTGGTGGTAACTAGGGTTAGGTTAGGTTTAGGTTTAGGTTTAGGTTTAGGTTAGGTTTAGGTTAGGTTTAGATTAGGTTTAGGTTAGGTTTAGTTATTAGTATAATTTTGGTATTCAGGCTTTATTTATAATTACACAGCTAACCCACTCATATCAGGATTTTTATCAAAAATTGCGTTTCATTGGAAATTTTAGTTGTGGTTACTTCTTCTTTATATTGATTTATTTGAGCGAACAGAGGCTGAAGAACAAAATTTTGAGCGAGTTTCTACTCACCAGCGATGGTGTTCAAGAACATGAGGTACTCGAAGTTGGATATTTCTCTTCGCTGCCACTTTTGTGTCATATTGGAGCTCCTCATTAGCTGTCGAGGCGACATCATCGATGCTCTCCTGCAAAAACAGCGCGAATTCCAATCACGTAGTCCTGTTAGAAAACTCGTCAATCAAAGTGTCGAACGTCGCACGTAATATTATTAACAATATAAAGTTGCCTTAACATGAAATATGTACTAAATATTGAGTGCCGTGTCACTAACATTAAATCTACCAATGTCCAATCAAACGATTCATTTAACTCTCGTCAGAAACCATGAAAATATGTAATTTTTTTCTTATAATCTAAACGTTATTTTATTTTGCGTATCGTTTCCTACATTAAATTGATAACTACCGCTTCGTAAAAAGGTATTTATTTCATAACCGGTTATTTGACCGGTTATGGCAGGAATGAATATAAACTGTCGGTACGTTTAATATAACTTATCTTAAAGAATCTTAATAATGCTATAAAAAAGTACGTGCTTGCAATCGGTTATTTAAAAAAAATCACACTAACAGAGTTTCTGCACAGGATAATTTCATTTTTACGCGATTATTCTTCAAATATGGCGATATTTCTGAAACCACACGCCAGATGTTCCTAATTTGGAACACATTGGGAGACTCAATATGGGATTTATAATTTATAAATTCTTGATTGATTATATATTTTGTACTTTATCAGTCGAAAGAGCATAAAATTTCCTATATGGTAATATCCAGTTTGTATAAAACCACTCCAAGTTGGCAAAACACTTCACATTAGGGCAAGTAGGCCGTGATAATCTCAAACTGTGAGAGACGAGGCACAGAATTTGTCATCTTCTAGTCATGCAAGTGGTTGCAATTTACTCGTAATTTCAAAGCCGGTTCGTTACGACAGACGAATTAATATCCGTCTAACCAAATTAAAATATCTAAAAAATTACAAAAATAAAGGAACCTCCTAATTTATTGAAGCTGTATTTGGAAACTTAAATCAGCATCCCCATATAAGGGAAGCTTCTAGCTTCATTTTTATTTTTATCCACATCGAAACTTTAGATCGTCGTAAACCAGAATAGGGAAAGCATAAAATATGGAAAACCGTACGAGCGAATTAAACATTGCTAAAGATAACTGCACGACGACAGACTTTCACGAGGCAATTATCTACGACGGTAGTCGGTCCTATTTCCTAAAAACTATTGTACGAAGATGCAATCTGACGTTGTATATTCACCTATAAAATTCAGCAAACGCGTTTTACGAACGCGAGGATTCACTGATTTAAGATTCATGCGAGAGACTTTAATGGACGATACACGGTGGATGTCATTAAAGGAGAGGAGCCTCCAACCGGATGTATAAATTCTATCGTTTCGTTTATTACCAACAAATCTTGCGAAACTATGAAGATTTTCCGCGCAATATAGAGTCTCTGATGAAAGGCAACGGTGTACGGTTTTTACTCTGAAATTAATTCAAATGGAATTCGTTTGTTTCTCGTTAGTTCTTGATAGATGTTGTCACAAAATCTGGTTCAAAGTTGATTCAAAAATTTTATCAAAAAATATTCCTTCATCATTGAGGACCACATACAATGAAAAGTATAATTGTACAATAAATAATTGTGGATAATTTAAACTGATCTTATTTTAAAGCATAAAGCTTTTATTTTGACAGTCGTCAGTTCATTTACCTTTTCTTTTCTTTAAAAATAATTTTACATCATGTAGCGGGTGGAAAAGTGAAGATACCTTTTCCTCGAAAATTATAAAAATTCCAACGTGCGTTTTGAAATTGAAATTCTTTTTTTCTAACTAGATGTGTCATTGAACTCTCCTCTATGATCCTTTTTCAGTATTTTATTAAGATTAAACAAGACAAAAATTCAAGAAAATCCTCACATTTCAACCCTGTGCCAAGTTCCAAGTTCAATAAAATAATTAAAAAAAACTGGCACAGCAAATTTTAGGAGCTCTTTCTAAAAAAAATTTCAATCCTCAAGACTATATTAATTAATTTATAAAAAAATTCGCGTTTGGCTTGAATTTTGACAATTTTCAAGAAAAAAAGTACTTTCACCTCCCGACCCGCTGCATGATGTAAGATAATGTTCAAAAAGAACAAACTTGCGAATTTTAAAGTTAAAGTAAAAGTACCTTCGCGCTTTGAAATGGATCGTCGTATCTCTTTTTTTCTTACAAAGTTACATCAGTTTAAATTATCGACAATTTTTCATTGTCACTGGGTACAGTTGCGCTGCTCCTCGCTGTGCCGCCTCGCATCGAAGGCGGATTTATTTTCCCCGCGACGCGAGCGTGGTGCAGAGCGTCACGACGCGGATACACGTCTTATACACACGGCGGATTATTTTTGTTACCAGGAATCTCCCTCGGATCAGACGTCCGGCTCGGTCTCCGTATATTTATGGTCGGCCTGTCCTTCTCCTTCCTTCTCGTTCCCTCTGTCTCTCGCATACGAGAGAACTTTAATGGATGGATCGAAGCGCGGATACGCGAACCTCTGTTCTCGCCGCCTGTCCAAGCTGCACAGGTATTGGTATCCAGAAAGGATCCTTCTCTCAGGACATGCTCGCGGCGAGCGTCTTCGATGAACCGACCTGCCTTTCTCGTTCCTCAGTTTCAACAGAAATTGTCTACGATGGCCATTGTAACGCAGAATTTCATTTATTGCAATGAAGCCTTGGTTCGCGTCTGATTAGTTGAACCGAATCTACTTGTCCAAACGTAACTTCTATCACTTAGACAAGTTACAGATAAATAAATAATTAATAAATAAAGAATCAATGAATCTTTTAAATTCTATTTTAGATAAATAAAGAATCAATGAATCTTTTAAGTTTTATTTTAGATAAATAAAGAATCAATGAATCTTTCAAATTCTGTTTTCTCTAAACGAAGCCTCAGGAATAAAGAAAAGCTTTTGTTCGCGTCTGATTAGTTGAACCAAATCTACTTGTCCAAACGTAACTTTTATCACTTAGACAAGTTATAGATAAATTATAAAGAATCGATGAATCTTTTAAGTTTTATCTTCTCTAAATGAAGCCTCAAGAGTGAAGAAAAATGACTTTCTTTTACCTAAAAACACGTATACGTTTAATTTCTACATCTCCCACAACTAAATCTTAACGATAAAACCATTTCCACAGTCGCATTCTGAAACAATAGGATTCATTGAACCAGCGCGACACGTCGATTAGGACGTCCGTACGAAGGATTTCTCAATACCCCGTGCAGCATGGGATCGAACTCCGTCGTTCCGATTCGTCTCAACGTTCGGTTCGGAAGAACAGAAGAAACGGTTGAAGATCCAGAGGCGATCGCGAGCGGAATCCCACGGGAGGAGACAAAGAAAGGAGGAGAGGAATGCGAGACACGAGCGAGTGGTTTCTCTCGAGGCCCTTCGAGGATCCCTCGAAGGATCCAGATGTCGGCGAAAAGGGAGTTCGCTCGGGTTCCTTACCTAGTCTGCGGAATCCCGTATTTGATGCCCACGCCGACTCGCGGTAGCGCCTTGATCACCTTTTTCACCGTCGCCTGGTCCGGGAACGCGAACAGGATCGAGGCTGTGGGCAAAAAGGCGTTAAAGTGCGGATTATAAGCGAACCCAATCCAGTTGACGGGCCGTGTGTCAATCGTTCGGGCAAGGGCGCGTTTCTTACTCGCATTGCCTCGGCGGTCCGTTCTTCTATTAGGATTCTACTTTATACGGTATTGTTTCCAGCCTGTTGTCGCCCGATTGGCGATTCCACGAATCAGGCTAGAGTTATGTTCGTTTAGTCCGGCTTCAGGCGAGAAATAGTTTTTGAAAAACACCCGTGGATGATAGAGCTGTTAGTTATGAGATACTGTAAGGTTACACTGCTCACAAAAATTAGGGGATATTTCAAAATGAATATGAAGCGATAAAAAAAAAGAAGCATTTGATTTTTTTTGTTAAACAAGAACATCAGAGAAGCAAACGACGTAATACTTTCTAATGTTCTTGTTTAATAAAAAAAAAAATCAAATGCTTCTTTTCTTTATCTATGCTTTATATTCATTTTGAAGTATCCCCTAATTTTTGTGAGCAGTATAGTTGAGACTACGTATCTGTTGCTTTTGCTCATATTACTCGAATTATGTTTAGACCAATAAATAATGAAACAATTTTTGAAAAACACCAGTGGATGATAGAGCTGTTAGTTATGAGATACTGTAAGGTTACACTGCTCACAAAAATTAGGGGATATTTCAAAATGAATATAAAGCGATAATAAAAGAAGCATTTTTTTATTAAACAAGAACATCAGAGAAGCAAACGACGTAATACCTTTTGATGTTCTTGTTTAATAAAAAAAATCAAATGCTTCTTTTCTTTATCTATGCTTTATGTTCATTTTGAAGTATCCTCTAATTTTTGTGAGCAGTATAGCTGAGACTACGTATCTGTTGCTTTTGCTCATATTACTCGAATTATGTTTAGACCAATAAATAATGAAACAATTTTTGAAAAACACCAGTGGATGATAGAGCTGTTAGTTATGAGATACTGTAAGGTTACTGTGAGATACACTGCTCACAAAAATTAGAGGATATTTCAAAATGAATATGAAGCGTTAAAAAAGAAGAAGCATTTGATTTTTTTTTTTTTATTAAACAAGAACATCAGAGAAACGAACGACATAATACTTTCTGATGCTTCTTTTTTTTGTCGCTTTATATCCTCTAATTTTTGTGAGCAGTATAGCAGAGACTACGTATCTGTTGCTTTTGCTCATATTACTCGAATTATGTTTAGACCAATAAATAATGAAACAATTTTTGAAAAATTGGATAGTAGATAGCAGAGCTGTTATTTATGAGATACCCGGTTACACGAGACTATGTGTTTATTATTCATATCTTTGTAATATAATTTATGTTTTACAAATGAATAATACAACAATTTTTAAAAAATGCATGGATAAGTAAAGCTATGTATCTACTGTTTTCTTTCGTATTATTATAGATTAGATTACAATTATAATTTAGGTTAAATTTTCAATTTATGTATTTATAATAATATAATTTTAATTTATTTTCATAGATAGCGAAACAACGAAGTAATTATCTTAAATAATTTTTACGATGTTTTTTTTTTCGTACAAGAATACAAAGTCCACATTAGTCTCGTCCACCTTGAACTAGCTTTGGAAATATACTTTTTCACAGTTGTATATAAATACTTTCTTTAGTTTTGCCAATCTCGGATATTCTTTTCTCGAGTTCTCCGCCACTCTAATCGAACATAAATTCCGACTTACTTTTTACTTCAATGTCTTGCAAATACGTTCCTAACTCTGATTCACTATCATAGCTGGCCATAGTTGTTAACAATTGTTGAAAATGTTGACCTGTCGGTACTTACATATAAAATGATACAATTAATCATTATTCGCGTCGTTAAATATAAATTACACAAAAGTTATTGTAATTTGTTAAATTCGAGCGATCTGCGTTTGAAGACCTACGTCCACAAGAAATTGAGCAGCGTGAATAAAAACTCACAACTGTGAATAACAAAAAAATTGTCGCTGTTTCATCGTTTCGGCATTGTAAATTACCGCAGATAGGACGTTGAGTTACATATTTCTAAATCAGGGGAAATGATTCATCCTCTAAAATGTAAGCCCGTGCGGTTGGACACGCGTGGTAAACGCATTTAGAACGTAGTTAGGTGGAAATATGAAAAGAGGGTGCGCGATGGACTTAATTTCACGGCTTTAATAGCATCGCTGGAGCTCCCTCGCGAGTTCAAAAGGGTAGCGTGCAAAGAGACAGTTACCATAAATACTTGCCGGTAATTTATGTAGCTTCGAATGCTGGCCCGGAGTGTGCGAGTCGGTCTTAATCAACGGCGAAGGATAGCAAAGGGCACGACGCCGCGGAGAGTCGCGGGAATCAAAGAATTTTCCTGACCTCGTTTCTTCGCTGCGCGTGAATATCAAGCCTTAACTTCTTGCAAGTCAAAGTTGATGTATCTGAGCATCGGCGGATGAATGCGCGTCTTTCGTTTCTTATCAGAGAAGATACTGAATGGAGCAAAATAATCATGCACTCGAACGCGTTGAGGATTGATTAATGGTACGCCGTGCTTTCGAGAGAAGATAGCTTCGATCGTTCGTGTTAAAGAAACGATCTGTCAATCGAATAATTAATTTCTAAACAGACAGATGTCTCTTCCTGACGATTTGATCGAACAAGACACACAGAACAACGTGCATATTTCATACCATCATCTTCAAGCTACCGTGAATGGAGAAAATCGATCAACCATCATCAAACATTTAAGCATTCGAAGACAAGAAACTATATTCAATTCTTTGTTTTGCGATTTTTTTTCAGTCATCAGTAAATATTAATTATTATGAGTATTAGCATTGAAAGCACTATGTATAATTTGTAGTTATTAATCGAAGAATTGAAATCAAAAATTCAAATTCACATCCCATATTAGGATATTTTCTTTCGTCTTTCCATTGAAACTATAATTTCTGAGTGTAATTCGATGCGTAACTAAAAGGGTTAAGGGTAAGATTTCCGAGTATTTTACTTCTCTCAAATACCCACGAAGCGATCAATGTCACGAATTTAACTGGCTCCCAGGCTCTTTTGTAATCGTTCGAGGATCTATCGCGAGGCAATAAATATATGATCCAGTCGCCCGTTAACGAGACCGCCAACGTGCGCGCGTCCGTTTCTACTAATTTTTTTAACGAACGAGGAACACGCGCGGATGACATTCCGCCGGCTCATCGAAAGTCCGGGGGACACGAGATTAGAATCGGGGAACGTCCGAAATTTATCTACGGCCAGAGGAGAAATAATCAGCGGGATTGCGGGCCCAGCGGAGCTCGCCAGGTATAACCGGGTAATACGGCGCGTTTGTTCGAAATGCGCGCACCACCGACGAACAACGGCGCGACGTACGAGGGAACGACAACTATATTTCAAGCGAAACGCCACACGTATATCCCGATGTTCCTCCAAGAATGTTTTAACACCTCGCTATGAAATCGAGATAACGAAGCATCCCTCTGCGTCTTCTGTTTCCTGTCGAAATAGCTCTTCTTTTACATATTGTACGTAAATATATTTTCTTCAAACAGAAAATATAAGATGAAAAGTTTCTTTTTGGGAGAAGAGAAGAATTTTAATGAGGGAATGGGAGAAAATGTTTTTGTTTTGAAGAGGAAAATTGGAGAAATATTACTGTGTTAGTAAGAGTATCGATGATTAGGGAAATATTGGCATACGTAGTTATGTAATACTAATTGTACGATAGTTGTGAAATAATATAATGTTAAGGGTATAAGAGAAAAAGAGAGAAAAAGTGTAACTAATGTGGAGCTGATCTCTGAGTGACGAAGAACAGAACAGATAGTGTGGATCTGATCGTTGAGTGAAAAAATAGTGTTTACTCAATCGCGTATATAGAATTCTAATAAAAATCTCTTTCAGTGCCGAGGAAAAAATCCTGAACAACAAAACCAAGTCGAGCCAAATTGACGTAGTTTGGTAAAAATTGGAAAGGAGGTTATAAAAGTTTTGTTTCAAGTGAAAACTGCGAGATTGATAAAAAATATTTCAAAGACGAGTAAATAATTATTCCACGATGCAGTAAGTATCCAACAAGTATATTGGCTCATCCACAATGGCATATCATTGTTCGAAAACGCTAGGAAAGTTAATTAAGTCTAGTCTTAGGTTTAAGTTTAGGTTAGGTTTAGGTTTAAGTTCAGGTTAGGTTTAGGTTACACTAAATTAAGTACGCATATTTTATCGTTGGACTCTGATCTTCTAACTTTCAAATCCCTCAGACATAATAATTGGTAAACGAGTTTGAAAAAAACTGCCTGTCACGCGCGAGAACAGATTTGAAACAGAAATAAATTTGAAGGTTAGAATCGAGGGCACGTTTGATTTAAAGCTGCGATGTTCATACTTGCGGGAGCGCGCCGTAGCCTCGAGCAGTCTTGTAATTTGCGAAATTAATTCAAGATCAACGATAACGAGGGAATTTTAGAATTCAAGATCGCTGGGGGAAAAAACGCGGGTAATTGCCGCGACGTTGCGCGTATTTATTTGCGAGAGGAACAAGGATCGCGGGGCAGAGCTTGAAATTGGTTGATAAATCGGCGGCGAGGAGAAAAACGGATACTGGCAACGCGGGCCAAGATATTTATTGCGTAAAAAGCAAACGTGGCGGGCACACCTCGCGGCGAGCTCCGGATTCCGTTTCCGTTTTGCCGGATTAGATCACGCCGTGTGAAATAACGCGGCGATCGAGCAAGAAACGGAATGCTTGCCCCTTGGAGAAAGGGGCCCGCCGCCGCCCCCCTTTGAAAACCAACACGACTTACTTCGACTGGCCAGGAAGATCTCGATGGCGACGTTCTGGAGCAGATATCGGCGCGAGAATATCGCGCGCACCTCTGAGAAGTACCATTTCCCGTGCAGATGGTCGCAGTACTTGAGCACCTGAAATGAAAACAGCATATCGTTGCTTAAAACAGATTTATCTCTTTTTTGTTTTTTGTCCAATCGCGGTTAAATTGTTAGCGACGTTATGAGAAAATTATTACAGTAGAGCTCTTCGCTTTAGAAATTTTAAAATTAACTAAAAAAAATCTATTGCAAATATAAGAGGTGGATATTATACGCGAAGGTATACAGGATAAAACAAACGATCGCAGGTTTAATGTATCATAGCAAAAGTTAGATAAAAAATTGTTAAACAAACGTACGAAATTTTTCACAACTCGCGATTATTTATCACGACACGTCTAAATGTGCACGTTTGAATGTATAATACGTCGTTAAGATTCAGCATCTCGTTAGGAAATTGAGAAAAGAGATAATAAATAACTTCCAATGCATCCGCGCTGCAGTTTATTACGGAAATGTAATCAGTCGAACGTATCGTTCGTACCTCAACGTCCATTTTGCGCAAAAAAGGAAAAGATCCTCGCCGTAGGAAACCATTCTTCGTGAAATCCCCTGAACCGCGTATCCGGAAATGTTGCGATTCGAACAAGTTACAATTTTCTGGAATGTTTCTTCCTCAGAGAAGAATCAACGCACCTTTCGTCCGAGACTTTTCGCAAAAACCTTCGGAACATGTACGTATCGCGTGGACCCGCTCGTGCTACTTACTCAGAGTCCGGAATTTTCCAAACGAAACCGGGAAGTTTCCCCGGACCTCGGCCGATAACCACCAGCCAGTTGGAATGATCGGACCCGTATCGAAAGAGGGACAAAAGTCGGGGTGGCGATCGCATGGCTGACCGTAAGTATGCAAGCTGGGCTCAGTGAAGTGTGATGTGATATAGTGAGACCGGTGCCGTTCGCAAGATGGCCGTCATGGTAGGAGGAGCCTCCTGCTGAGCCGAGAATCGATCCCAGGACTTCGCGGGACTTGCGCTCTCGGACGGGTCGTGAACAACTCGTGGGTGAAAAAGGGGGGAGGGTAGAAAAAGGACGAGGCTGACGGCGAGGGCCTCCAGGAGGACGGCGAGAGGAACCAATTTACCAGGACTCGGCTAACAGGCCTTTCAATTTTTCCCGCTTAACGAGCGCCGCCGCCGCGATGTCCTCGCGCGCGCCAAATGAAATTGTCCCCGATATAACGCGACCGCGGTCAACCCGTGTCCCCACTCGCAGTGACAAGATTCGTATCTGTTTGACGTCTCGAGGCTCGTCGAATTTCTTGTTCCTCGCAGGCTCGACCAGGAACGACAAGCGTTACCAAGCGTTATTGAAATTAACGACTGGGTGGCTTTGGTACTTGGCCGGAAGATCGTTCGGCCGAGGGTTTCTCGAACGCGAGAAAACGAGAGGAAAGGCGGGGAAAGTTATTCGACAGGCGAAGACTTTGATGTGTTTTTTACTAGCTGGGACAGGCACGAGTGCGTAAAAACTGAAATTCCACTGGACGAGGCGTGCGACAAATATTCTCTCGAGTCACGAAAGGCCGAAGAATTCAACGGCATCGGGATCTTTTTTTCTTTGCTTGGTTCGTTTAATTTCGAGGATCCTCGAAAAAATTCCAAAGTTTCCCCGCGACGAATTTGAATACAAAAGCGGCAGAGTCGAAGAGCACGAGGACAGATAGGTTTCCACGAGGAGCAGAGCAGAGTGCTCCCTACGCACGAGGTCAAATATTAGGGTGCAACGCACGCACATCGAAATCTAATTACTAGCGCGTAAGCTGCTTGAAATCTCCAGGGACCATAAACGTCGCATCGACTGGGATTAAATAGAACGCGTGCTGTTTGCAGTAATAAGTCATCGAGGGACTTTGTAATTTCGTTGCCAAAAACGAATTCTATTGGAGCTATCGACACCGCGAGAGTTTGTAAAAAGTGACAAAAAGATTCGTAATCATCCTATCACGCGCAATGACGATTATTAACACACACACACACATACACGCGCGTGGATGGATAAAAATATTTCGCAGCAGCGAATTCCATGCGCGGGATTCCAAAAGTGAAGTCAGGGGGTGGGTGCACAGGGCCAGCCCCTAAGGACGAATGCGCAAGCTCTTTGCAAACGCTGCCCGGTGACTGATAAGGGTGTGTCGTGATACGGAATTCATTATTTGGATGGTCGCAATCTAGATACAGATACAACACGTATGCGTGCCCCCCCTCGTTATATCATCTCTCGAGAGCATCGAAACAACAAATCATTTCGGCAATCTACGTTCGCGTTCTCTTCGCGAGCCGTTCGCTATCTCGCGGATACTGTTACAATTAGTTTCGCAAATCCACAAAATCAATCAGATATATTTCCCACGTTGTCGTCTGACAAACTCACTCAAACTCACTCAAACTCGCCAATCGCAAGGAAACGAAACTCGTCGCCGTCGTCGAGAACACGCGCTTCCGCGACCGAAAAGTGAGTCGTTAAAATAACAGAGACACCCCAGGCCGTTTCGGCGTGTCACGGGGTGCCACCAGTCTCGCGCGACTAATATGTTTACACGTTCGATGAAGCGTTCGACGAAGAGAGGGGAGAAAGAGAGAGAGAGAGAGAAGCAGAAAAAAAAGGGAAAAGGACGGTGGTTAAAAAGAGCTGCATCTCTGGCAGAGTGTCAAGTGGTGCGCGATTAGTGTTCCCTGTGCGGCATTCATCTCTCGACGAAGCGAAATCGTGGCGGCGCAGCAGTATACCCCGACAATGGGCGTCGTGATGTAACAACATGTGTCGCGTTCACAGCGGCCCCCTCGCTGCTCTCGCCTCTATGTACACCATAGGGCACCACCGTAGAACCCGGGGACCACTTAGCAGTCCGGTATACAACAAACAGATTAACCACCGGACAATAATAGACCCCCCGGCTCTCTTTGGCACTATGAGGTTCTCGAACATCCTCTTGATCGCTCTCGTGGCAGGCGACCACTCGAAATCACGATACCTTGAACACAACGACGAAGAGGACGGTGGTTCATTCGATTTGGGATACATGGCTGAAGTGGCACGATCATCAATCCCCTTGTTTTTTTCCTCTCGGTCTTCGGTAAATAATTAGTCGTGCAATCGACGAGGATGAAGCATAAAATTTTCATCCAAGAATAAAAAAGATTTATAATACATTTTACGAGAAATCGTTTAAATCTCTAAAAAGTGAAATATTGTCTCGCATCAAAATTTTAAGAAAAAAATTATAAATCGTTTTGACTATTTTGGTTTTATATAGTGTGAATTTTTGCTTTGGAAATTTAAAGTTGAAAGTTTAAATTCATACTCTTACATAGAACTATGATTTGCTCTTTCTTTCAAATATTTACTCATGAATGTAACTTAGTATTGTAACTCAAAAAGCACGAGTTTCATCAGTGATGATGCAGTTCCAATGTTTTGTACTCATTCTTTTGGAGTGGGTGTTTCATTTTCAGAAAGGAAAATTTTGTTTCCAAGAATACGAGAATCGAATTTGCAATTACTGACTTTTAAACTAATTAAAGAACTGTGTTGCATTACGATATGTTTCTTTCTTCAAACTAGAATATACAATATAGGATACTTGTAATAATATGTTTCGTATTTCTGGTTTTTTTTTTTTTTTTTTGGAAAGTTAAATTTTTGTTATATATTATTTATAATCACTAATCGACAAAATAATCAGAAAATTGTGTTGTATTACGGTCTGCTTCTTTTACGAGTAAACTGGAATATCGGACGAGAGTAGTATCGTGACGAGAACAACTCGAGCCATCGAATTTCTGAAAAAAGGGACCCTCCTGTGTTTTGTGAACACATTGGCTGAACGCGTTGAAAACGATCAAGGTGATCCACAGTGGCAATGAGTTATGCGTGCCACGTGCGTGTTCTCATACCTTTATTACCGTATCTCGCACGAGATAACGCATCGCGGCACTCAACGCACAAAAGGCTCCTGATGATCTAGCTAGTCCCGCTGTCCCTAATAAACGTGGGATTACTGGCAAAACGAGACAAAATAAACTGTTTAAATCGCTTAAATTGTCCACCGCTGTTCGAAGAATTCTCCGCTATAAAAGGAAAAGTCCCACACCGTCGTTTGGCAAACAAAAGGAAAAACCTGTCGTTAAACGATGAACTAGCATCGCGAAGAGAACGGTAGATTTAATCAGTTTCCAGGAAAATGTACTCATTTTCCAATGCCTGTCGATGATTTCTTGTCAAAGAAGGTTCATTCGTGAACAGAATTTTTCCAGAAGTGTCCAAGTCGGAATGCGGATTCTCTCGTCTTGTCGTCAGCCTCGATGAAAATAATTGGATGGAACGAGTCGAGCAAATGGTGCTCGATACACGGCGAATCACACTTCTTGTTGACGAACCTGTATACTCGAGTATGAGAACATTACGAAACAAAGTACGAAACGATCCATTTCGGACGACAAACGCGATCGGTCTGTCGCTCGTTTTGGACCAGTGCTTCCGTCATTCCTACCATCGCAAAGGGCAACCATCGATGTGTGGATAATTCAGTCTGCGGGACTTTTATCCGATCATTGTGCGTGCGCTTAATTTTCTTCTTGCATTTCCATTGATCTGATTCAAACCTATTTATATAAGATCAATCGATTTTCAACTGCGCCAACGAGAATCTCGTAAATAACCTGATAGAGTTAAAAAATAGAGACTAAAAAATCCTGACGAGAATAAGCTCGAGAGAGAGAGAGAGAGATCGGCCAATGTTAATATTCTAAAATTTGCATCGACAATTCTTACTGCGTTTAAGTTATAATTACTGTATAAAATGTCACTGTATTTAAATTGTATTTAAATTACAAATTACGTTCGAGACTTTTAATAGAGTTGAAAATTTTTTGTTCGCGTTTTTATTAAATTTTAGCAGGACAAGCCTAAAGACTAATTGTAAGTGGGAAGAAATCGGCCAATGTTATTCTAAAATTGAAACAGGAGGGGGCTCCGTGTCTTGAAAGTTATAAATTACGTTTTCAAACTTTTAACACGTATCAAAAAAATTTTTTTTCGTTTGCTTCGCAATGTCAATGATATTTAAAAAACAGATGAGTTTATACTGTTTCAAAATTGATCGACCTAACCTGCGCAAAACTGCAATCTAATCTCAATAATACGCATGTATAATACTCAGTTTTACTTCGTGTCGATAAGATGATCGATCATTTCGATTTGTGATTTTAATACACTTCGACCAAGTATTTATTCAAATATTTCAAAAAAGTGGTCTCGGATTTACTCTATAATCTATAATCATCCACAAAACAACGTTTTCAATTCCTTCAACATCGACCATTAGACGTTCCATTGTATCTCGTCACGGTGTTTTCACTCGCGTAACTACGCACAACGCTCCGCTTTCAACGATTTATCCGCGCAGGTAACATCGCGATTCACCGTCGCTCTCTCGTCCGTGCCGATCGAATCGAAACCGGCCGGTGTTGGTCCCCGTGTCATTAAGCAAGGAGGAGACCGTAAAATACACGGGCGAGGCTCTCTCTCTCTCTCTCGAGTTTTGCCGGCTGTTGGAGCTCAGCGACTGAGCCGAAGATTATTCGAGGATTACGCGAGGATGTTCATTCGAGCTGATTTACAAGGTCGCCGTCTGCGCGCACTTCGATTCGGCTGGTTGCCCTCTTGCGAGCTGAGGCTCGTCGCCGTTTCTACGCGAGAGCTCTCTCGCACAATGAGACGCCATAAGACGTAATAAGAGACTGTTCGAGGGCTTTTATACCTGCCGCGTAAAAACGAGCATCCACGGACGTTTCTGTGTTCGACTGGGATTGCTCTTTTTCGGAGACTTCGATTCTTTCGGAAACCGATCGGGACATTAGATATAGCCCGGTGAACGTGGCCAGCGGTCACAGTCTTGGAAACAGTCTACGACAATTGGAAACTTTGCTCGACAATTTCAGAATTGCGAATTGAATATAACATTTTAATTTCTTACGTTGTTCGTAGGTATGTGATAAAACTGAAGAATTTTCTTTTTTGCTCATTTACTATTCCAGCAGGAAGATTATTCATATCTCTAACGCGTAACATCGTTCAAATAGGTATGTAGGTTTTTCAGACGACCTTTTTTTTTTATAGTTTTCTTTTATAGTTGATTTGAAATTTAAATGGCTCGCCTTCGTTTCTTGCACTTTACACTCTTTCGATTTATCGGGGAAAGATTACCATACAATACACAAATAGAGGTTTCTCTCGAGGTATTTCTAGAAATAATACTGGCGCGAGGTATTGATCAACCTATGAACAAAACACCAATAATCACTCTTCGGTATAAAAGTTGAGAAATACGCAGACGTTCAGCAAAAGTAATATTTCTAAATCTAAGAAAAACATTACCGGTATAAACCACAAAATGATATGTAATATATATATATAATCAATACTGATTTAATATACTACTTCACAGAATTGAAGAACACACTAAATTGCAACCAAGGAACTGTCCTCGAGAATTTTACAAACTCGAGAGCGTCTCTACGATTTTACGGCACCGTAAAATTTTGTCCACCACGGATCGAAGCAGAACTCGACTAACTATCTCTATCATCGTTATAAATAAAAAGCATACCGCGCGACGATTCGGATAATCGAAAGAGTCTCTCGAAAATCGTCATCTCGAGACTGAGCCCCCAGTTATCTCGTTGGTGTACAAATAATTCAGATGATAAACGAATTACGTCGAAACGAGATGATGAAAGGCACGTTTAGGGCGCGGGACGAGACGCCGGGCTGTGCATTAATGCGAGGGCTGATGTAGCAGAACGTTTGACCCCTCCGTCTCTTACGCGAAAACACCGCCAGGGTGAGAGATCGAGAGGGAGAAAGAGACGAGCACGTGCTCGACTCATGAATCAAGTCGTATTAGCGAAGAGCACAGCGGACCCGCTGCTAGAAGCACCAATCTACCACTCCAACATCGAGTAGATTGGATTTCGGGACTTTATTCAATTATTCGACAACCGGGCGGACTCGACGCGCGTAGACGCGCGTCGTTGGAGATTTTCCGCGAGCGTCGTTGGAACGCTTCGTGAACCACGCGTGGAAAGTAATCAGGCGCTAATGGATTATTTCGATCTTCCGATTAACAAGAGTGAGAAATTCCGAGAAATGACTCGAGCAACTGACTTTGAGAGTTTTCGAGAGTTTGGAAGAAATTTCAAAAGCAGCTGCTTGGATTATAAATCGAGGTTTAAGAAAATTCTACGAAATTTGAGAAAAGTGTACAAAATTACAACACTTCGTTCGTGATTTATCTCGAGTCGATGATCGAAGCATAAAATTTCTATCAGAGAAAGGGAAGTCAGAAAATTTTTAACAAAAATTACGAATTGGTCACTTTGGTAATTCTGGTATTAAAAACAGCGTTCCATTTTAACACTTTTAAACCAGAGTATACACACATGTACAAACACCAAGGGAAATTGGTCACTTTGACTAATTTGGTGGTTCTAGTGTTAACACGTTACTTCTTAGCATCGAGAAATTAAAAAATCGAAGAACTGAAATTAAAAATTTAAAAGTACCAGTGGATCAAGACAAATTTTTATTTTAAAGATCAAATATTACGGTATAACCTAAACCATAGTCATCCCTGAGGGTAAGTGTACAAAACTCGCGTCTCAAACACCAACGGCACGCTTTTCAACAGCGTCAAACATCCGACGATTCCTATTCGTCAAATAGAACGCGTCTCGAGCAGCGTGTCTCTAGATTTCCCGATAACGAAAGGGTTGAAGAAGAGGAACTCGGAATCTTACCTCGTCACGCGAAAACTGTAATCTCTGGAATCTCACGAGATGTTTGACCGTGTATGGGATCTATTTATATCTCGGTATCTGGTTATCGGTTTTTTTTTTCCTTTTTCTTCTATACAGGTATTCGCGTCACGGATTCTGTACGAAAGGGAAGCGGTGGATTTCACGTTGCCAGATTCGAGAAACATCTGCCACATCGGCGCGTCACATGGCTCGTCGTGTTACGAACACGCCGCGAGGGGTTGTTTTCTCGTTCGTGGGCAAACGAACGAAAGCGAGAAAGCGCGGGGCCCGCTTCTGCTTCTTATTCGAACGTCGAACATTCAAATGACCCTCGCGATGGAATTATCGGCTCGAACGATCGTGCGTGGAATCCTCTTGCTCGACCCCATCGCTCGAACAATGCGTTCCTCTCCAAGCTTGTTTTTACCCCAGAGGACAGTTTATTCCCAGAGACAGAGTCGATGGATTGATGTATCGTCTCCTTCGCGTTTGAAGCGAAGAAACAAGTGTCAAGGAATTGCTGTTTTTACGTTATGCAGTAGATACATTTATGCGTGACTGACTGTGTTTGACTGCGGTACGTGTTAACGTTCTCGTAAAAGGCTTTGTGCGTTTTTATTTTTTATTTTCTTACGTATATTTTTTTTAGACCACGGTATTTAGATGCAAGGCTGATCAAGTTCAAACGCAAGAGTCACGGATTTTATTTTATAATAAATGCATAATAATTCAGGAGACGATGAACGGAATGTTTAGAAAAACTCGGACCTCCCAGATATCAATTTCCTAGTCCGTCCAAACGAATCTCTCGTTCTTGAAAGCACCGAACGGCGTGTATCGAGCGCTCGAATGGAAAGTCGGAAAAATCGGAGATCACCAACCTGCAATTAATATCGATCGACGTTGTCAACTGTGAATTTCCACCCAGTGAATTGTTGTCGGAGCAACAACACTCTCGATACGTCCAATCGATACACCTCGTGTCCACAGTGCACACGATTCCGCGCGGATTATCTATCCTCATAGACGAGATCCACCCCGGTGTATGGCGTCGTGTCGTCCGTTAACGACAAAAGAAACCGCATAAATAACTAAAGCGGGATGAAAAATTCGTCGGATCGAAAGGGTGAGAGGCCGCGACGCGGTGTGGTGCGCGCGGTTCGAGAGAGAGGGAGAAAGAGAGAGAGAAAAGAGAGAGAGAGAGGAGGAACGACAGGAGGCGTGGCGAGACCGCGCACGCTCCACGTGACCCTGTCGCTCCGAAAGGCGGGACTTCGAATCCTGGCATACAACTACAAGAGCAGTAGAACGGGTTGGTGGTTCTCGGCTGTCGTCGCGCGCGCGGAGTATCTCGAGTCGCGCTCGTTCCACGAACAACACCTGCCGACGCCGATCGCCGATCACCGGACGCTCGTGTGCCACGCTTTCGTTCGTCTGTGACTCCTCTTTTTTTCTCTTCTCCCGAAAGTGATACCGTCATCGTTTCGTCACCGTCGCGATCGATTCAGGATAACGAAAGAAAGAAAGAAACCCCCAGAAGATCATGGAGAGTAAGGGCGAACTCGCCGATGCGATACGCGTCAACGCGAAAGAATGAGGCTCGTTAGTTCCAGGGTAACTGCGAGGAATCTTCGTAGTCCTATCGATTGAGGGACACACACCTCGAGCAAGATGCTGCTGCCTCAGGACATGATGGCAGCCCAGTCGAAGATGCTGTACCAGATGAACAAGTACTACGGCGAGCGCGTGCAGGCTCGCATGGGCCAGGTACAGAAAACCATACGGGAAGTGTGCAAGGTGGTGCAGGAGGTCCTGAAGGAGGTGGAGGTTCAAGAGCCGCGGTTCATCTCGTCCCTGACCGAGTGCAACGGCCGCTACGAGGGGCTCGAGGTGATCTCGCCCGGCGAGTTCGAGGTGGTCCTCTACCTGAACCAAATGGGAGTGTTCAACTTCGTGGACGACGGCAGCCTGCCGGGTTGCGCGGTGTTGAAGCTCAGCGACGGACGAAAGAGATCCATGTCGCTCTGGGTCGAGTTCATCACCGCTTCTGGCTACCTGTCCGCGAGGAAGATCCGCTCGCGGTTTCAGACGCTGGTTGCGCAGGCATGCGACAAGTGCGCCTACAGGGACTCGGTGAAGATGATCGCGGACACGACGGAGGTGAAGCTTCGCATCAGGGAGAGATACGTGGTGCAGATCACGCCGGCGTTCAAGTGTTCCGGCGTGTGGCCGAGGTCGGCAGCGCACTGGCCGATCCCTCACATACCGTGGCCGCATCCGAACCTCGTGGCCGAGGTGAAGACCGAAGGGTTCGATCTGCTGTCGAAGGAGAGCGTGGCGCTTCAGGGGAAACAATCGGCGATGGAGGGCGACGCGTGGGTTCTCTCGTTCACGGAGGCGGAAACCAGGCTGCTGCAAGGCGGCTGTCGCAGACGATGTCTGAGCATTTTGAAGACTCTGAGGGACAGGCATCTGGATCTTCCGGGCAATCCAGTCACCAGCTACCACATGAAGACGTTGCTGCTCTACGAGTGCGAGAAGCATCCCCTGGAGACCGAGTGGGACGAAGGGTGCATAGCCGATCGTATAAACGGCATCTTCCTGCAGCTGATATCCTGCCTTCAGTGCCGAAGATGCCCACACTACTTCCTGCCGAATCTGGACCTGTTCAAAGGGAAGTCGCCCAGCGGCTTGGAGAACGCGGCCAAGCAAGTGTGGAGACTCACCAGAGAGTTGCTCACCAACAGCCGTGCTCTCGAGAAACTCTAGTAGAACGCGCGTTGTTCCTTTTGTGGTTCCCAAATTTGTGGGAGGGATTTGAACAACAAAGAGAAAGACAGAGACAGAGAATCGTTTGGGGATGGCGGTGGGACTCGCGCGAATCGCGTCTTTCTCGGATGCTGCTTTCGCGACTTGGATGATTCTTTCTCCGCCTTTGTGCTTTTTTTATTATCGCAAACGCGAGAAATTTACTTTCACTCGCTGTCTTCTTGCACACGCTTCAGCGTATATCAGGGTACCAGGGACGGACGGTGTGACGAATTTCATCACCGTTGTCCCATCTTTCTTCTTCTTCCGAACTCTCTTCCTTTTTTTAATCGACGCGAGTCAAACGTCGGTTTTTGTCAGTGCAATATCGTACGCCCAGCGTTTCGTTTCGGCGCGGAAGCAATTGTTGCTAGGTTCTACGTGTTGATTTTGCAGAAACTCATTCGACGAGGCAACTCGTTCAGTTCCATCGATCGAAATGTTCACCGAGCCGTCGGAGATGTGCGCTAGCTCGAAATATATATATATATATATACATTACCGCGTTTTTTATACGACCGAAGCTTTCGCTTGGAGCGAGATCTCCTGCTTTATCGAACGCAAAACGAACGACTTCTCCACGCAAGCGTTGCGAAATGCGAGCAATGAAATACCCAAGTACCCGATTAGCTGCCCCTAATCCTAACGTATGAATCGTATGATCCGTTATCGTTAAATTAATCTAATGTTTATGATCGGTTAGCGATCGAGCTGCCGGCGGTAGCTCGGCCCACCACGTTGTTGTATGTACATAATTTTTTATATTATTTAAACGATATTTATTTCCATTTCGAGAGTGAATCGCTATTCGAACACAGACACACACGATGTAAATAATGATGAATAAACGCATTTCGTCTCATAATTGCGGCATGTTTCGAGAATCGACGTGATTAGCGATACCTATCCTTTAAAACGCTCGACAAAAAGGATCGTCTTAATTCCCAATCCCCTCCCCTTTCACAAACACACACACACACACACACACACTCTCTCCGGTAACAACCTTTCCTCACCGAGTTGTAAAATTTACATAGCCAATAACGAGGACCGAAATTTTCGAACGGTCGAGCTCGAGGTCTCCAAACGAGACGATAAAAACCATCACCGGCGTAATTATTATCTACGATGTCAACGCTCTCGCGCGTTGGACACGGTAACGATCTCGTCAAAGGCAACTCGCTACCGAGTTTCATAGCGGCTATACGCCAACGAGAGGCGCGAGCCGCGTGTCCCTTATCTTAATTCCCCTCGAGAAACTCTCGTCCTTATCGCCCGGGCGCAATGACATTCGTTAGCCGGTGCCACTCACTCTCTGCGATCGGCGATCGTACGGGAATTTACGTTATTATTATTGGCCCGTAAAAAACAGAGTGAGAAGAAAGAGTCGCTCGCGACCACACTTTACGCGCGCCGTATCGGCCAGTTCTCTCCGCGATTTACAAGCCTTAATGGGAGAGTTATCGTTGTCCTCGTTAAAACCGTAGACTTCCATACGGAGTTCTCGTCGCCGGCACTCGATAAAAACGGCTCGTAAACGAATCGTTCGATAACTCAAACCGACCGTGTCAGCGTCGTCGCGGGCGAATTTCTTATTTCCGAGAGGAGGCCGAAGCACCTCTTTCGCGAGATGTTACCGGAGCCCATATAGATAGCGACAGAGTACCAAGCATCGTTTGAGAAAACCAACCACACCGGGAGAAGGGGGAACCTTCCATCCACCGGGACGGTCGGCAAGATCGGGAAGATCGACAAACCAGCAACGACTAAAAATTCGCCAGGAGGTTCCTCACGCCCGTGGCACGGGTGATCCTCCACCATGACGGAAATTTCGGGGCTCGAAAGGGTTGCGGAGGAATGGCCGTGCCCATGCACGGTGTCCATGGCCAGGAAATAAAACGAGTCGTATCTGCATAATTCATGGAGGAGGGGAGGGAGAGAAAAAGGGCTCGCGTTTGGGGTTAGCCGTCGCCGCCACCGCTGCCGCGCTCCGTTCGTCCTTCAGGCCAGGCGTCCGTAACGTATAGGTTGTGCCGGGTCGTGCGGATCGATCCCGGTCGGTTCACCGCGACAGGCCACGCCGGCGCGGTCACGGCAGCGCGCGATTGGTGGAACCGCACGACACGGGGGCGTGGCCTGTTCGTGGGTTCGACTTGCACCGCCGCGCGACTCGGTGCGGTTCGAAGAGAGAGAGAGCGGGTGGCGCGGAGGAGGTGAACGACAGCGCAGTCGACTATCTGCTCCGGCACGGAGTCGCTCGTACACCTCGTCTTCTCGCTGCTCGTTCGTGTCTCCGCCGCAGGACCGGCGTCCTTAAGCGACGCGACGCGACGCGACGGCGAAAACCAACCGATCGTACTCGTCTTTTTTCAAAGCGTCGCCTGGAAAGGTGAGAGTAGTCGAGCCAGAGGAAGACAGAGAGCAGATGGAAAGGCAACGAGAAAGAACTTTCAACTGAAATCGCGAGCGAGTCGGTCGTTTCGGAAGGTGCCCTTTGGCAAGGATGCGGTGATCGCGAGAGCAGGCAACCGCGACGAGGAAGCCCTCGGAGGCTTCAGGCCGCCACAACGACGATGCTGTTGCCGGCGGATATGCTGGCGGCTCAGTCCAAGATGGTGTACCAGATCAACAAGTATTTCGGGGAACGCGTGATGACCAGGAAGAGCCAGGTGATGAAGACGATCCAGGAGGTGTGCCGCGTGGTTCAAGACGTGTTGAAGGAGGTGGAGGTTCAAGAGCCGAGGTTCATCTCGTCCCTGACCGACTACAACGGCCGATTCGACGGCCTCGACGTGATCTCGCCGACGGAGTTCGAGATCGTCATCTACCTGAATCAAATGGGAGTGCTGAACTTTGTGGACGACGGGACATTGCCCGGTTGCGCGGTGTTGAAGCTCAGCGACGGCCGGAAGCGGTCCATGTCCCTCTGGGTGGAGTTCATCACCGCGTCCGGCTACCTATCCGCCCGAAAAATCCGCTCGCGGTTCCAGACGCTGGTGGCGCAGGCGTGCGACAAGTGCGCCTACAGGGACTCGGTGAAGATGATCGCGGACACGACGGAGGTGAAACTCCGCATCAGGGAGCGATACGTGGTGCAGATCACGCCGGCGTTCAAGTGCGCTGGCCTCTGGCCGAGATCGGCCTCACACTGGCCGATCGCGCACATACCCTGGCCGCATCCGAACATCGTGGCCGAAGTGAAGACGGAAGGTTTCGACATGCTGTCGAAGGAGTGCATCGGCCTCCAAGGGAAGCAATCGGCGATGGAGGGCGACGCCTGGGCGTTGTCCTTCATAGACGCGGAGAATCGTTTGCTCCAGGGTGGCAGCCGAAAGCGTTGCCTGAGCATTTTGAAAACACTGAGGGACAGACACCTCGATCTACCGGGGAACCCGGTCACCAGCTACCACATGAAAACCCTGTTGCTGTACGAGTGCGAGAAACACCCGCACGAAGCGGAATGGGACGAGATCTGCATAGCGGATCGGATCAACGGGATCCTTCTGCAGCTGATCTCTTGTCTGCAGTGTCGCAGGTGTCCGCATTACTTCCTGCCGAACTTGGATCTGTTCAAGGGCAAGTCGCCCAGCGGTTTGGAGAACGCGGCCAAGCAAGTGTGGAGACTCACCAGGGAGTTGTTGACGAATAGCCGAGCTCTGGAGAAGCTGTAGCGAAGGAAATTTCCATCCGATCCGCGTGCAGTGCCGGGCGAAAGAATGTCTCATTATTCGTGCAAGATCGAGGAAGATCGGAAACGTCGCACGCCTGAACTTTTGCACGTCGTCGGAAGAATTCTCGAAGATGACGAAAGTGTTGGAACCTCGTTTGGAAGTTGCGTGCCCGTAGGTGAAAACGGGGGGAAAACAAGCGCGTGTGATTTTGTGATTCGCGGGGTCCGAGGGCGATAGATCGAACCAGTGCCATAAAGTATCCACCGAGACATCGAGAGTCTCTGTTTCGCTCTCGAGTTGCCGACGGCAGCCACGTCGAGCCGCTTCTAACCGGTGTCACTCCATTTCGTTGCTACTCCGTTTGAGCGTTTCGAAGGAAAGAGATCGTGATTTGAATCGAAAGTTGAGTTTGAAGTTGCACGCGACTGCGAGAACGAGACTACGACGACGAAAGTCACCGGTTACGAGTGATTATGCTTAATTCCTTCCTCTAATCGAACTCTGTCTCTTCCCCATTATGTACATACTATCTGAAAGATATTTATTTGAAAGTGTACACGAGAATATGTGAAATACAATGCTATTTATATGGAACCGTAGCCGAAGTTGTCATTTTTCTATCAACAGCAGCACACACCCACTCCTCACCTAAATAAATATTCTCGCAGATTTAGATATTTATATTTCGCGGATATTGCGAATCTCCGGATTGAATAAAATTTCAGTTTCGTTCAATTTAGCCGCTGGGTCAATCGACCGATGAAACGAGTGTGTACCTTTGCTTGAACAAATTCCTGACGTCAAAGCGATCGGCCATTTCGCGCGTGTCGCACGAAATTCGACGGAGATAAAGCTTTCAGCGAAGGAAAATACGAAGTTTCGAGGTTTTGACGTCAATACGAGTCAAATGTGTGAGTTACTCTTTATCACGTTATTATTGTTATCGTTATTGTTCCTGTTTTCTTTACTACCGGTTTTTCGTTGGCTGATAAGCAAATCGCGCTTGAACAGAACGAGGGCCTCTATCGATTCGTTATTTACACGTCCAAACTTCAAAGTTAACGTATGAAATGTTCCTCGTGGAACATGAGAAATTCACCGTCACGCGCGTTAATTTTCATAGCTAATTTTTGTGTCACGAAATAACGTCATGCTGAAATTCGTTGGTATTAAATTAAAGTATTAACGTAGTTACGGTAGAGTACCGCAGGTTACCGTTCTTTGAACTTTAAACTTTAAAAGTTACACTCGGACGAAAACGAGACTGAGATCTATTTTTCCGTCATTGCTCGAAATCAACCTAACTAACTGAGTTTGAATAACCTGTTGTACGCGATTAATTTGCCAAAAGTGACGAGAACGGGATGGCCATCCATTGAGCAATTACCATTCTAGCATCCTTTGGTGTCACTCGCAATCAGAGGGAAACACACGGTGACAGTCCAACTGTAATTTGCTAGTAAATAATCGATCTTTGGATCGGCGAAAGTACAACGATCGTGAAAGATGGATACGCGAGAAGATCCGAACTTGCGTGTGATCGATTTGCTAACAGCTGAAAACTGGCAGCAATTCAAATCGCAATTGCTGATGTTCCTGTGTTTACTCAAAGTTCGTGTGCTTCAACAACGTTCCAAACGATACGTGCCCCTCGAGCATATTTATTAATGTATGCGCGCATGAGATCTAATTCATATTAGTAAACGTCTGACGAAATGGGATTCATTAATTGTCTAATTAATATTTTCGAGCAACGAAACGAATCTAATAAATCATTCGTTCGTCGACTGTTGCACAAGGTTTCAACTTTCGAGCGGCACGCGAGTCAAATTTGACTCGACATTTCGAAACTCTGCGATCATTATCGGAACATTTGACCAATATTTTATTGTTTGCTCATCCGTTTCGCTGCTAATTTCGATTTTGTCTCTCTTACGAAAAGTTTCCGTCGCGTGTCCTCAGACCTTCAGAATCTCGAGATTTTTCGACGACCAACGAACGAACGGAACGCGATTGTTTGGAAAAACAGGCGATTACGCAACGATTCCGCCGATGTCTTTAGCAAACAGGACGCGTATAATTTCAATTAAAGAGAAAAAGCGAGTGACGCGACGACGTTTAACGCGCTGCTTTTAGCCAAATGTACAGCGTTCGTAGCGTGAACACTATCGTCGCGAGATCCGTGGTCGCGTTCGTGGATTAAATATTAAGCAGTCATGCGTGCGACAAATTACCGCCGGTGAATATATTTACATATTTATCTGGTTATTATCCGGGACTTTCAACAGAAGGAAAACAAAAGTTAACTGGCAACGAGCCTGGCACCGCGAACAACGAAGGAATAAAGTATTACATAAGCGTCCGTACACAGTTCAACGAATCTCTCGAAAAAAAACGAAAATTTGTTCAGGAATTTCTCCAGGAAAAATATATATCTTTTCATACTCTCTCTCTCTCGCTCTCTCGTGTTGCGTAAAATTATGGAACGACGGAGACGCGGAATACAAAGTTATTTTTGCTTTTGAAATTCAAAGTATGTACATCTCGAGTGGGAAATATAGCATTGACGTGAAACTGGAGTCGTTCGGACTGTTCGAGACTCCAGTCAGGCTTAAACTCTCGTATCGAACGAAGACTGTCTCGTGGAAAATTCGTTCTACATTTTGTCTGAATTTTATCCTTCTTTTTCTTTTCGGAGCATGGTATCAACATTCGTTTACTCCTTTTCCTCACACAGTAAAGTAGCTGTAGATATTTTTCAAAGAGCAATGTTTCTCAAAAGCTGTGTCTTCTTTCTGGTCTGTTCCATTGAGCAAAGCCCAAGAAGAAAAACAATGGCAAAGTCGTCGAAATTATCAGAGTGGCGAGAATCACGACGTCGAGAGAGAAAGAGGAAAGAAAAGAACGAGGAAAAAGGAACAAACGAAAGAGAAAAAGGAAGAGCAGAGGGAGAGATCCACACACGGTATGCTAATGAGGCCAGTTGCTTTCCTCGTTTTTGTCGCGACTTTCTTGCACAAACCTTGCAACAGATTCTACGCGTCGAACCGCCTGCCTTTCACGATCCACGACGAACGATCTTCAGATCGATCTTGGACCCCCGTGAAAACACCAGTGATCTCAAGATCCGTGGAAACGGGTTCCTTGACCGGCGGTATCGAGCCTCAAAGATCAGACCAGAGAGACACGCGGTATTCCTCGGACGAACGTCGGCTTTTTCTCTCGAGACAAAGTCATTCTCCTTTTAAAGAACTCGCAAAATGTAGGGAGAATAGCAAGTTTGATTTACAGAAGCTTGAAAATGATAACGTCGTTGGATCATTATTTATTGCATCGATTCATCTCGATTCTTTTAGTTTCTTTCAACTGGTTCATATCAGAGGATGTTCCAAAGTTTAGTCAATCTGTTTAAACAAGTAAATGTAGCTTATTAAAATGTTAAAATGTTTATTACTTCATTAAAATGTTGCGACAAAAATACGAAACGTAAAATTGTACTTGCATTTCGAAGTGTCATCCGCCTTTATCAATGCAACATGAATTTACTGTGAATCGAATTTCTTGAATTTTCATTCCTTGTAATCAGTTTGTTATTTCGTGTAAATACTTGTATCGTAAATTTTTGCATTTAACGATAACGTATAATTTTCCGTGAATAAAATTCAGAAGACGCGAGGTCTAGTGACCTGAGAAACGACCAATCCGTCGTTAAAACTGTTCACATTGATCGCGTTCGTCACATTTTATATTTTTGTTATAACTTTTCAGTGAATTTATTTTTGCTATTTGCTAAAATTTTAGTTTTAATTTAGCATGAAACATACTGACAAAGTTTGAAACTACTAAACTTCAGAACATCCTGCATGATAGACAAGCTACAAACATTTTTGTCTAGGAATGGAATACAGTAATTTTCGCATGATCATTACTGAATCTCTAAAACACTTCGATACTTGAACAGTTATTAACAAGCTTTTCAGCGACTATTGACTGACAACCTGTTTAACCACATGTTCCCTATTACTAAAATTATACTATTAAAATTCGAGTAACCACGATAAAAAGAAAGAGTTGATCCTTTTCAAACAGCGCGTGACTCGAGAATTACACGCTTATTTATGTTTTTATCTTCGTTCCAACCTTCCGTCGTTACATTATCCGTCAGTAATTATTAATTCCTACCTTTCTCATCGGAGTTGAAAACCCTACCAAACTGTGATTTATTTCTTTTACAAACAACCAGAAAAAAAGGGTCCAATTACAGAGGATTAAGGAACAGTACAAAACGAAATTAATAAGCGTTTTTCCGTCGGAGTTGATCAGTTAATTACATAGCTCGGCCACTTTGTAATCTCGGTACTACTAAACTCTTGCGGACCATAACGAGTGACCGAACCGTATACAATAAAATCGTCGTTTCCTTTTTCTTTTGGACTCGTCGATATATCACTGGATAGAAATTAATAAGAAGTAATAAACTTATCACTTGTTTTGCCTGGATTACATTTAAAACTGAGAAAATGTTGCAATTTGGGACAAAAAATTCTCGACGTGCGTGGCACGTCATTTCTAGCGCAAGAGGTTAAACTTTGGAAATCAACTAAAGTTCACAATCCCCGCGTTTATACGCTAGACTCTCTTTCTATCTCTCGATTGCAAGAACACGCCGGCGATAATTTACCCATCCATTTCCACCGGCCAATCGGGAATGCGCATTAACGCTGTGACAATCGCTTGCTCGCGGGCTGTATCGGCCCTGCAGGGGAGAGAGAGAAATGGACGGAACAGGAAGACGGAGGAGAAGAAAAAAAGAGCGGAGAGAGTGAGCACAGAGAGAAGAAGCAGAGCACCGAGGATGAGAGAAAACGAAACAGAGGAAGAAAAGCGTAGGCAGAGAGAGGGCCGCGATCGCAGCTCGTCCTCCGGTTCTTCGCGGCTGGTCCCCCACAGGACTGGCGAGGACCTCCGCCGCTATAAAACGCTCAGATAAAGCCGCGATGTTTATATCCGTGGATCGCAGCGAGAGGAGTGCCGTGTAGAACGAGAGATATACCTGGCCGCGCCGACCAAATAATAAGACAAAAGCCGGGGGTGGACGACGCGGAGGAACGAGCAGGATTCGCGGCTTCAGGCACACCGAGCACGATGCATCGAGCGAGAGAAAAAAGCTACATTATTATATCAATTATTATTGATATATTAATAATAATAATATAATAATTAATATTAACCTCTTCACGTCCTTGGCCACATATGTGGACAGTTAATTTACGTCCTATGAAAAAAGCTACTTCCAATACTGTTACAAAAATATTTATTTCTTGAAAATTCTGAAGTGTAAAGTGTAATTTCTTTATGTGTTATTTTCTTCATTTACCAGAAATAAAATGAAATTAAATATTCGTCCCTGAAGAGATTATGAATATAACGATAATATTAATATTATTATTCGAGTTCATTTTCATTTCGATGAATAACCTACAGATACCTTACAATAAGACCTCTCGTGTAACCCATTTGCATCACGAGGCGAAATATTCCGCGAGTAAATTACGAAACACGGAATAATTCGTGAGCAGCGATCATTTATTTATATAGCGGAAAGCTCAGATTTAATTAGTATGAATTAATTAGCTTCTTATTAAAAACTGCTCGTCACGCAAGTGCCTTTTTTGTTATTCGAACTGTCAATCAACACAACAGTTTAGCTATTGTTGATAATGTTATTTTAATTACATTTTCAACAGTTTTAGTTATTTTAGGTATTCTAATAATTATGTTACAGTGAGCATAGAATTACCGAAGGTTTTGTCAAGAAAGAAAAGATGTTTTCATCAACTTACGCTAATTAGATTATGAGCTCACATATCGTGTGCTGTTTTATTATACATATTAACAGAGATTTGATAATGCACGCAAACGTGTGCAATCTAAGTCATGCAATCTAAATTGCGATGCAAGTGGGTTAAAACGTATGCATTTTTGCATCGACTTGAAAAATATAGTTTTACATTACTGTTGCGCGGTAACAGTCCCTATACAGGATTAGTTGCGTCGATTTAAAAAAAAAATTATTTCAATCACAAGGAATCGGTCCATTATGTAAGCAAGAAATAATATTTTTGAGATGTGAGTTCAAAGATCTCCAAAAAAGATAAGTTGACAAGCAGAAGATCTATATCAATTACATCACTGATGTACATGTGTATTATTTTCTGCTTCATTTATTTAGTTCTAATTTTCTATAATTTTAATTCTAATTTTTCGTATCTTTCGCGTTATAGAAGATCCTACTGTATTTTATATAAATTTCTCTATCCACAATGTAAATTCCAAATAATTTCTATTAACGAGCGGAGAGAAGAAGGAAGGGGCAGTAAATAGATCGAGCGGACGATGGCTGTGTGAACAGAAAAAAGAGAAAAAAAAAAAGGAAACCGGACAGAAATACGTTGCAGAGCGACGCTTATCTTAGGTTCTTGCCTCTCGTTAAGCTACTCTTTAAGCGTGGCTTCATCGAAGGCTTCCATCAATCGCGTGGATCGCGACTAACCTGTCCTCTGTGTCCGTCAATTTTCCTAGACACGCGCTGAAGCTCGTCGACTAACCCTCAACTGGATAGAAGATCGTGTTACGAAGATCGACCGACAACACGAAGCTGATTGTTCGAAGGACGCGCGTCGGTTTCGTTATCGTTACTTAAAAGTTTGTTAACCCTCAACCGGATAGAAGTTCCGTTCGCGCGATCGAGCTCGCAGGATCGTTTAATTACTGCAAAATGTGCAATAGAAATTCAAAATCAAATACACCGTAGCAGAGCTTAAAACTTGTCTTTACAAAAAGGATGAATCAATCTCGCCACGAGAAACGAGAAATCGTTCCGCTTTTAGATTTTAGAAAGTTATCAGAAACATTTTTTAAAGTTTAGTCGAGAAACTTTGAGAAAATTATTCCGAGATCGATTCGAGAAATTTCCTCGAGCACGGAGAGCGCAGCTTGCTGAACGAATGGCGCTCGATCGACGAAGATCGGCAGATTCCGTGGAAAGGATACGGCGAAGATATTCCTTCAGATCGGTGGCATAATTATTTCAACGGGGCCCGTCCATTCGTTTCATTGTCCGGCGTGTCGCGGTCCTCGACATCCCCTCGAGTTTTATTGGGCGAGGACGCGACTGGCCCTCTGGCGCGCTCGCACACACACCGTTCACCCCTTTTCGGCCCTGCCGGCCAAAGAGGAGAAAAAAGGAGGAGACAAGGGCCTTACCTACCGATCGGTAACGCGATACCCCACGAACGATTCCTTTTCCCCCCTTTTTTTCCTCTCTCTTTTCTCCTGTGATGCACGCGCGTAAGACCGAGCAGCGACACGCTGAGACCGCTCTCTCGAGCCGGCAAAACGAGATTATAAAAATAACGCGGCGGTCCCCGCTCGCACCCCCGAGTCGCCGCGGCTTCAAATCATGTCGAAAACAGGGGGAAAATATAGGCTTTGAAATTCGAAACTTTTTTAGAGTGCGTCGTTTCACGAGCAGGAGGAATGCAAGTGCGACCGAAATCGCAGATGAATCGGGTTCCGCGCAGGTTCCGCGCGGGATATATTAATAAACATCCGCCAACTTCGGCGAATTTTCCCGTTTACGTTTTCGTTGCCGTGCCCCGCTCTTTTCTTTCATTTTTTTCACACGTGTCAATTGTAACTATACTCTTGCTCGCGCTTACTTTCTACTCTGCGTACGCTATATTTTTCTCTCGTTTCTCTTCCGTGCAACTCACTGTTGATTTCACCAAAAGGAATTCAACGTGAATTCTTGTCTCCGTGTTTTGTTGTTCGTAAGTATGGAAGATCGAGGTTCGATGATAAACAGCAGTTATAAACATGTACTTTCTCTGATGCACGTGGGAGATTGGCGGATAATCGAATTTCTGAGTTGCTCTTTCTAGAGATGCAAAATGCTTGATGGAAATGCTTAAAAGAAATTTAACTCGAGTGCCTCTTCTAGATACTTTTGGAATCCAGGGTTTATGAAAAAATCGAGCTTGAAAAATTCGATGGTGCATGCAGAGTTTCCGACGTACAGCTAATTATCAGAGATTACCACAGATCAATCTCAGATCAAAGATAAATGATACATCCTCCCTCCCAAATACTGTTTCTTACATTTACATTTACATTTTCTGTTTCTCTCGTGTTTAATTTTACTTTAATCGTAAAATGAGCCCTTCGATAAATAAATAACTAGACTGCGAACGACTGTAAATTTAATATCGTCACATCGATGTCAGAGTAAATGGTTTCAACGAGAAAAAAAAAAAAAAACACTCACAGCTCGATGTGAAAAATCCAGTCCATTAGCTCTTAGGCGAAATTATACGGTGTACAACGATTTTATGTTAATTAAAATGAAAATGATCTGGCTTGCAGAATCAACTGGACGAGATTTATGCAAAATCAACTGGACAAGATTTATGCTCGTGGCAGCCTGATAGCGCGAGCCGATCGGCCGTTCGAACCTCGTGGCTAAATTGACTGAAATGAATGGCAATGCTCGTTGAAAATTCTGCAACACTTGCGCCCGATGTGAATGGAATTAGTCACGGAGCAATGTTGCACGAACGCGTGTCGAAGCGCGTGCGCGTGTGAATTTTTAAGAGGGATTGTCGCGCACGAAAGCTGACGTGTCATTGAGATTCACGAACGAAAATCGCGCCTTCTTTCAGAAAAGTTTCGTGAAAGGTTGTTTCAGGCGTCTCATTTTGAAAGCGCGGCCGCGTTGCAACGCGTTGCCCATTGTTCGCTCGCTGAAATGAAACGTATCCGCGCTACGTTGCACGCGCTGTAGCTGCGATAACATTTAGTTTCAATGCTAATATCAATGCTATTCCTATTCGTTCGTTCATGCCCACGAGCGACGTTTCTTTCCAACGTAACGTCTCGTGCGAGTAATTACGTTCAACGAATGGTTCTGAATATACAAATATACGAACAACTGGCTATTTTGCACATAATTTTAAGATAATGAGAGTTTTAGTGGTAAGATAGTAAGTAATGGGAACTTGGGTCTTTGGCGTTGAGCGTTTGTGAATGAATAGTCTAGCTTTCGCGTCGTGCGCCTTTTACAGAAAATTCCTCCTTCGAATACATAAATACACGAAGTGCGATTTTCGACACGAACGTATCGAATATCGAAAATTGTCTATTTTGAATAGCCGGAACTTGGAAATTATCGATCGAAAGTGAAAGCTTGAACCGTCCACTGTTGCGAATAAAACGAATTTAACTGTAATTAATAAACGAACGAAAAGAACGTCGAACTTTCTGTAAATTTCCGTTTCTGCAAACGGAAATTGATAAACTGAATGTAGATGTTCGTGGAATAAAAAGAGAGAATATTTTAAGCGGGGATCAGTTTCTTTTTGTTTTTAAGAAAATTCTAATTCTAATTTTGCACGTAAGAAAGTATCTGTCTTTGTGGAATTTTGATAGAAAGAAATGTTAGGGCGCACTTGGGCGCACTTTTGAACAGCTTTCACGAATATGTGTAATAAAAGTTCCACGAAAACGAGTTCTATTTCAGAATTTCAGTTTTATTTAATTAAAAATCCATTGTGAGTACTATTCGAGTAGTATTCAGTATCAGTATCTGCTAATAACACTGAGTAATACTGAGAACTTTGTTAGGTTAGGTTTGTTAGGTTAGATTTGTTAGGTTAGATTCAGGTTAGATTTAGGTTAGGTCTAAGTTAGATTTAGGTTAGGTTTTTTAATATTGATGTGATAAATTATCTTAGGTTAGGTTTTTTAATATTGATGTGATAAATTATCTTAGGTTAGGTTTTTTAATATTGATGTGATAAATTATCTTAGGTTAGGTTTTTTAATATTGATGTGATAAATTATCTGTATTCCTCCGACAGAGAAACTTTTATTTCCGTATTTTATATATAATTCTATTCTGTCTGAAACTTTTATTCATCCAAGAACGTTATTTGCTCTCGTCACTTGTATAATAAATATTCAGCCACTATTCTGTCCCGTAATCTTAAATTCTTAATGTATGTATGTATTTTCAATTTTTAATATACGTATACTAAATTTGTCTCGTTGGTAACCAGTGACCGACGTTAACATAGCAACGACAAAATCTCAATTTCAATCGAAATTCAACTCACGTTGCACTTTCCAATGAAAAATTTAAACTGCGCCTTCTAAAAAAAAAACACGATAATTCTTATTCAAGTATTGAACACGATTGTCCTATATTTCCTTGCAAAAAATTTTGAATTTTGTGGCTGGTCTCCAGATAGAACCCTACTTGAAATTTTCTCAACTTTTCCGATCCTTGATTGCACGCGCAAGTATTTAATAATACCAAACATTACGTTCGAGGCTGATTGACTTGGGAAGTCCCCAGGGAAGTCCCGAAAGGAACAGAACAACAATACTTTCTAATCGGTGATAAAAGAAAATCACCAGGAGCTCCATCGATGTAAGAAATCGCCTCTCAAGCGGCATTTCCTTGGTCACATGTGCGCCGTTGGTAACACGTTACCCGCCCTGCTACTTCAGACCACTTACCAGCGACATTATCCTACGAACCGTCACAACTTTATGAGCAAAACCACTTAGTGTATCGCTTGTGCAAGGGGTTGGGGGTCATCGCATGCGTATGAAACATTGATGAGACCGAGGTCGAGGGGGGGGTCGCCGCGACGCGGCGTTTTCGACTGGTGAAAACGTCGCGTCACGCGAAATCCATCGAACCGAGCACGAACAGAGCACCGTGTGCCTCTGATCGAAACAAAAAGCCTCTGGCCACCGGCAACGAGCAACAGCGACCTTCGTTGCGCGACGATCATTGTCACGCAACGTCTGCACGATGGCATCGACGAAGATCCTCATCTCCCGTCTAACGTTTCCCCGTTTATTCCTTGGCCAACTCGAGCGGACATCAACTGGCAAAAAAGATCTCTAGAGATTTCTACGTTCTACGAGCGATTTGTCTTCTTTGTACTTTCTAAAGAATTATAAATAAATCGTGCCGGAGAAACGGGTATACTTCTCAACGAAAGTAATTTCCGTTGCACTTCGAAAGCGGATATTACTCCTTTCTATTTTTGATACGACACTCGAGGAAACGAACAACCGCACGGAATTAAAACAATTTTTTTTTTAAATAAACCTTGAAACGTTGGCTGTCGAAATATATAACGACAATGAAGAGTTGGAATGAACTTGGCTGGTTAAAAATACAACTCGTCGGAAGGAACGTAACTTACTTTCCGAACGACTCAATAGCACACGCGTCTGACCGTTACCGAAAATTCTACTTGACGTTAAAATTCCGCGACGGAAGAATCGTTGCAGTTTTTACGGGAGAATCGCTTTCAGAGTCTCAACAAGCAATTTCCCACGTGAAAAACGTGAAGTAAAGATAGTCGACAATGGGAATCTGTTGACCGAAAAGTCAAAGTAGAGTAAAAGATTCATTTCTTATTTCCAATAACATTCTCTCTTCGGATGAAGAAGAAATAGTCAGAGATGCACGACCGACAATAGTCGCAAGTCTCAACACTAGAAATGGTCAAAATGATCAATTTATGATTTTTTATTAGAAATTTTGTAGACGCGAAACAGTGCATTTTTATTGATTTAAATAATTTTTCGCAAAATGCATAAATAAAAGCTCGTGTGCTCCATTGTGTTATAAAGTCATTCTATCTCTTTTATTTTTAATGTCTCTAATGGAAATTTTATGTTAGAAATTTGGTAGATGCGAAACAGTGCACTTTTATTGATTTAAATAATTTTTTGTATAATGTATAAATAAAAGCTCGTGTGCTCCATTATGTTATAAAGTCATTCTATCTTTTTTACTTTTAACGTCTCTAATTTTATGTTTCAATCTCCAGTTTACTTTCTAGCGTTAACATTTGGTGTAATGTCGATGTTTTATACGATGGCAGGCCATCGAGCTACGTATCGTTGAAGAAGCGCTGACTTTCTCAAAGACTCCTTAACAGGTGCTTAACTGGAAATTGAAGAGTCGTCACTGTACTACTCATACCCCAGAAAGTCGAGGAATTTTGATTTTCAGGATGTTCGAACGGTCGATAACCAATTCGACGATATGGTCGAATCGATATTTCGCGAGATAATTGAACAGATAACTTCTCTTTTTACGAAGTCGAGGAACGAGTCGTTACCACCGGTGGCGAACGATCGCGTCGCGATCCGACAGGCCCATTCCGCCGCTTAAATATACTGGAACGCACAAAGTATCTACAATTAACGTTCCTCTCTCCGCGATACCAGTCCGCGTTTGGATACCAGTCTCAGCGAAACGCCCCGACTTATCTGCATGTCCCACCCGAGAGTAACTCCCGAATGCTCTTCGAACGATCTCGGCCGAGATAACTGGAGGAGGAATCTCTCGCTCCTCGGTTTTTTGCCACACACCGGCACAGACCGACGAAATCGACCAGCGACCATTTTTAATAAGAAACGAGAGGAGCACGGCGAAGGGGGAGGGGGAGGGGGCTGGTTTTACGGCGCAGATAACGACGCAGGCCGAGCGGGTGAGAAAAGTGTCACGGGCATCCGGTGATCTGGCTAATGTTCTGGCCTTGCCACCGAGCGGCGCCCTTTGTCCTCGCCGCCTCGGAAACTTGTCTCTCCCGCTCCTCCTACGCGTCGAGACGTATTAGACCAAATGCGTTGAAAACGCACCCCGATAAATCAGACCGCCGATCTTCCGGCCCGAGCTTCGCGCCCGAAACCGTAACAACTACCCTCTTAAATCGTCGTTCTGGCGCAATCAAGAGCTTTTAAGCGACGGAAGCCTCGTTTCACACGCGGCCGTGTGCGTTACGAAACTTTTTGAACGAGCGTTTAGTCGAACCTCGAAACACACTTTTTTCACCTCTGACTCCACTTCGCTGCTACTGTTACTTCTACTAATTCTGCTTTTGTCTGAATTTCATTCGTTTCCGTCGAGCAACGTAACGTCAATTAGCGGGTTATTTTCTATCAAACTTGAAGATGAACGAAGTTGCTCAGTGGGAAAGCAGAACGTAGACAGGTAATATATTTCAATTAAAAAAAAATTGGTGCTCGGGAGGGAGATCGAATTGAATAATTCAAGGAAGGAAGCGAAAGATGGGAGAATATAAGAGTCTCTTTTACGACGAGAAACACTCCCGGTTATTAAAGTCCTCGAGCGAGCCACGTGGCCCGCGTTACTTTCTGAACGCCGATCTTGAGAGAGAGAAAGCCGGCTCGTGGGAGTTATATTTCACGGCGACGGATTTCGCGAATTGATATAAATGGTTGTTGCGATCGACGGGCTGGGAGACTCGCCCCAAGACGAGAAGAATCGATAACTCTGCAACAACTCTCCGCGATGTCAGACGAATTACTTTCGCGCACCTACAATTTCGTGCACTCTTCATCGTGAAAGGGGTGAATAAATCGAATCATCCCCCGAGCGTCAACCTCTACCAGAGGA
The DNA here is from genome assembly GCA_030673865.1 of Melipona bicolor. Taxonomy (NCBI): domain Eukaryota; kingdom Metazoa; phylum Arthropoda; class Insecta; order Hymenoptera; family Apidae; genus Melipona; species Melipona bicolor. Next base: position 1,862,172 of record JAHYIQ010000025.1, on the reverse strand, counting down.
AGAGCTAAGTGCTGTCCAAATGTAATTCGTCACGAACGGGAGCGTCTGTTTCAAAATCACTTCTTCGCCCCGGTTAGGTTTAGGTTAGGTTTAGGTTAAGTTTAGGTTAGGGTTAAGTTAGGTTTAGGTTAGGTTTAGGGATGATTATTTACAAAAAAAAAGGTTAGGTTTAAAGTTAGGTTAGGTTTAGGTTAGGTTAGGTTTAGGTTAAGTTTAGGTTAGGATTAAGGATGATTATATCCAAAAAGAGGTTAGGTTTAGGTTAGGTTTAGGAATGATTATATCCGAAAAAAAAAAGCAATTCCACGAATATTATTCTTGCTCCAAAATGGAGAGATCGTCGTATCGATTCGTTTTCCAATTGGGAACCCGGGAGGCTCGAGTTTGAAAATTCGATTAGTTCCGGAGGCGGCGCTCTCTACGTCCGAGCGAGCGGAGATTTATGCGGCAAAAGTGCGAGAGCCGTAGGCGGGGGGTTGTCGCGTGGCAAGCGGCAATAAGGGAAAATCGGTAGCCGGTCCAGCTTTTCCCCGGGGAGAGAAGAACGCGGGAACAGTGACGAGAGAAGGCGGAGGAGGAGGAGGAGGAGGATAGCGAGAAACAACGTTACGAGCGTCGCTCTATTTCTGGCCGAGCCATCCTCGAGGAACGAGAGGGGCGGAGGGCCATCAGGATTGATGCGTCTTTTCGCTTGAGTTATTACCGAGTCCTACCGTTTCTCTCCTCCTCCTTTTTCTCCTCCCCCCTCCACCTTTCACTCTCTTGCCTCATCGACGATCGCGCTCGAATCGTAATCCTCGTTAATCCTCGCGAATCCTCCTCTATATTGGCTATTTACCCTCGTAACTTCACCGTCACGAGCTCGCAGAGCTATTTTATACTTGATTCCTTGCATTTCGAGCGAGACGTACGGCGGCCTCCTGAGCGCGGTCTAATTTCGCGTTTTCGGGGCAAGCGTGATTCGGGTTGATTTACTCACCGACACACCGGCTGAACCGAGGCTCGCGGTCGTGGCAAATTGTCGCAAGAAATTGAGACTCGCTCGATTACTCACCTGAAATCAAAACAAGAACAAAGGATAAAGTTAAACCGAGCGAAGAGCGTCTCCTCGCAACAGGGGACGGACAAGGAGACCGAGAGAGGGTGTGCTGAGTGATCGAAAAGGTCGCTCGTGTACCGCTTAGTTCACGCTGTTAAGTAATTTGTTCGTTTGTGACAGACATAGTCAAAGATTACTCGTTTGTCAAACTAGCCAAAACGTTCAATTCTTAACCCCTTGATAATTGACACGTAATTCGTTGCTTTCTTTTTGAACTCGTCGAAGTGACATCTATAATTGTGAGGTCACTGTCGCTTTTCATTTGAAAATAAAGGTACAAATTACTAAGAAGTTTACTATACTAGTAAACCTAACTATACGCTGTTCACAGATTTTGTTCAGAAACGTGTTTTATGAAAGCAGAAAAATTATCCGATGAATCGTAAACAACAATGTAATTCGATTTCGCAAACAGCAGAATATGTAACATACGTAATGCCCATAAACGAACGCAGCCAAACGAAGGTTATTACTGTCGATAACACAAGTGTGATTACGTTAATGCAGGTAAATGCGTTTCCGTGTCGCGATTATCGAATATCAGGCCGGCGTTGACAACTTTCGTTCGGTTTCTTTTTTTTTCTTTTTTTTTTTTACCTTTCCGTGGAATTCGTTCCGAGCCTTCTTATCTCATAGATTCTGCTCAATGTTAAACAAACTGGTAAAAATAAACTTTACGAGCGACAAGCGGGCAAGAGAGAGAGAGAGAGAGAGACAGAAACGAAGGAAGGTATTCCCGTTGGCTGTCGCGACGTGAATGCTAAATAGATCGTAGCACGCGGTCGCCGTACGTCTAAAGTGTCCGGGTTCGTGGAGGTTCCTCGGTGGAAAAAATAGCAGTCACAGCGCTATTCGCCGACGCGAGGTGACCGGTAGTCGCTCACGCGCGAAATGACGTTAACAAGTTGATCCCTCTCCGGCGTAATAACTCGCTGCGTTTTAGGCGTTCGATTTTTCATCGTCTCTCTCGCTGGCCTTTCGTGTTCGCCGAGCAATCCGCGTGCTTTACGGACACCGCGGTCCCTTTTCATTCGCCTCTCTTCCTCGTCATTTCGCCTTTTTCTCCACCGCGCACGAAACCTTCCTTCCTTCCCGGCGTTGCCTCGATGTCGGGGATCAATCGCGGAACAGCGAATAATATCCCGTTGTCACGAATCCACGGGGACAGACATGCCTTCTTCCATCGAGCTGATCGAACGGACTATCGCGTCGCTGTCACGGCTATCAATTCTCGTTAACCCATTCGAGACGAGGAATTATTTTAAAGACGATCCTCAGGAGCGGATCTTATTTTTTCTATAAAGAAACGTTTACGAAGTGAGAAATTAAAATTGCAGACACTTTTCGTATAATCGGCTCTTCAGAACATTTTTATCACGAGGAACCGATTAGACACCATGTGTGTGATGCATGAGAAGAAAAGTAGAGGAACATTGATTTCAAAAATAATAAAGGAACGCGAGATCATTATTTCAGGTTCAGTGATAAAAATTAGACGATAATCCACAAACAAATTTTATAGAAAAACGTTAGAAAATTTCCCTCCAACGATACTTATTTTTTTTTTTGTGGTGATCCTCGAGGGGGTTACCTTCACAAGCAAATTTCAATCTCTACGTAGCTTTACTTCATCTCAAAACGATCCTATTTCCACGGTTAATAACTCAAGTTTAAGATCATTACACACATGGTCTGTGACTCGTCCTTTGTCTAGGAAATGCATGGTGTGTAATTCATCTCGAATGGGTTAATGTCTCGCGAGTTACGGAGAGTTATGACAGACAGAGACAGTGCTTACGCGCGAGGTGTAACAAAATTTCCAAAATTGTCGAAATCTTGGAAGAATTCAGAGAGCAAATACGAAAGAGTGAATTGTCGCGAACCGGATGTTCAGGTTGTCAGCGAGGAAAAGAGAGGAAAAAGAGGGTATTTTTCGGCGATATCTCGGACACACATCGACGAGCTGCCAACAATTAATCCGAACGGACAACGGCGTGGAACGGGACCGTAACTCTATACGACAGAGGACCCCCCTCCCCCTCCGAGTTCGAGCTTAAAGACGAAGCAGCAAGAAAGGGTGGCGGAGAGAGAGGACTAGGTTCTGATCTCGTATCATATTTCGTGTTATTCAAATGCCAACAATGCCATTAAAGGATTTCACTGGCAATCCCCCCGGCCGCGCAGTTGGCGAGAGAAACCCGATGGTGCACGACCTGGTGAAAACACCAGGAGGCACAAAGAGTCGCTCTCGTTTCTGCGCAGAGCCGGGACAGAACACGCGGGATAATACGACTGGGTTCTCTATCTCTGTTCTTTGTTCTTTCCGATCAACCACTCCCGCTTCCTTTTCGTTTTTCTGACAAACAGGAAGTTTACGAGACTCGGATTCTACTCGACCTATTCTACGCAGCTATCTTTTTTCTGCAACGCGTGGAGGATTTGCATCTGCTCGAGAAGAGGAAAGAAAAAATCGTCCTAAATTTATTTCTGTATTCTGAAATTTATTTTGTAGGGTTTCCGGAAACACTGGAAGAAAATGGAACTGCAATTACTTTGGGTGGCATCGTGGGCCTTGTCTACTTATCCTACGCACTAATTAGGCATTTCAGAGATTTGTAGTCACAAAGTTTTGAACGCACAGTGATCTTTGTGACAACGATCGATAAATCTGTTCGATGGCACAGAGATGACTGCACAGTTACTTTCTGCGTGTCAACAGAGGGGGGAGGGGGGTTGTTCTTTTCGGAGCACTCGAGTAACACGACGAGGGGGATGAGGCAAGTGACGTTTTGTTCGAGAACAAATGCTGATGGTTTCGTAAGAGCCTCCAAAACGAAGAGGAAATCGGGATCAGATGGGGGATGAAGTCATCACCGGTGGAGCGAAACAGCAAGCCCCAGCAGGGCCGTTGGCTCGGAAACAATCACATTATACTTTGTACACCGAGCTCTCTCTCCGTCCATCCCCTCCACGATGCCACCCTTGTTGTTTAGGGCTAGATCAACGTAATGTAATGATTCTTTATTCCTTTAAGCTGGAAGGACTAATGACTACCCAACCTAAACCTTGATGCATTAATTAAGGCTTACAGGGTGGCTTTTAATCGAGTGAAATTTGTATTATATAATATTTGCTTCGTATTTCCACGCGAAATGTCGAGGCAATTTGTCGATGATGGTGTTTCCTTGCGAAATCTCTCGACTCGGGGGGTTGCGTTTTCATTCCGTATCGGTGAACGTTCAATTTGTAATAAATTCCAGACGAGAGAGGAGGGAATTCAGATCAAGGGTCATTAAGTCCCTTGTATTATAAATGCATTAAACGCTGGAAGACGACGGGATGAGTCAGAATCCGCAGCAACGGGAAGGATTTCGGGAGGGTGGCAGGTGGCGCCAATTTTACGGACCGGCGGCTGTGACGGATGTAACGAGAACGCTGTGCGCGGACGTTCGTCACACGTGGTCGCTTCGCTGGGCACGACGTCATGGCTGGTTTTCATGGGAAACTCCGTGCGCGAGATCGGAAGTCACCCTCCTCGGACCTGGACCGAAGGAAGCAGCGGAACGTTTAACGAGATCAAGAAGGAAATATTGCCGAGTGCAGTCGGGATCGATCCAAGTGTACTAAGAAACACACCTGTGTCGAAAGCTCGAAGAAAAGAAAGAAAGAATCAGAGGCGTACGTAATGAACGCGAGCGGTTGGAGACGGTTCTCCATTAGGTGGATCGTTAATCACGGTCAGCCGACCTTTCCGTTAAACGGTCTCGTTTCACGATGTACTTTCAAACAGCCTTATCGAGTCCTCCGTCTTCTTCGCCCCGGCGTAATATCAACGTGACTAGCAACTGGTTGCGTGCACGGTATCGCGCGGTGGCGTACACTTTTACCGCGAGCACGTAGAGGCTGCTACTCGGGTATTCAGTTTTCCAAGTGTTGTGTATCGTCGTGCAACAGCGGTATAGATGGCGCGCGTGGCTCATTAGCACTAATGAGTAATGAGCCGATGATTAGAGGAGGCGGTCCGGAGGCGTGGCGCCACCTTGATCTCGCCGACGAAGAGCGCAAAGCAAACCTTCTCCGCTGCCCATTCTTCTGCCTCTTCTGCTCCTTTTTCTCTCTTCCCCGTCTCGTGATCCTCTTGTTGCCCGCGACCCGTTCACTGCACCCTCCCCCCTCCCCTACTCGCGGGAGATTCTACCCACGACCAGTTCACCAGCCGGTCACCGCCGGATCCCCGATCTCAGCCTCGATCTCCGAACATCGAGCTCCGCTATCGCGTTACCACGAACCTTCTTTTCTCGTTTCGATAAACGTCGAAGACTTTTTGCGTGAAATCCGAAAATGTTTGCAATATTAATCGCAAAAATAGAACAAGTACATCGAGTACTTCGAGCGAGTCGAATTGAATCGGCAGTGGTCGGATGTGCATGCGAGCTAAAAAATTCCCTTCTAGCTCGCGTCAATCTGTCGCGGTTCCTTTGATTAAGTCGTTCAGCTCGCTGATACGGCCATGAAGTTTCCAATTCAACGAGCACGGCTCATTCCGGGTTTCATTTACGCGCGTCTGTGCTTATAAACGTCTATGCTTCCACGCGAAGGGGAAATTAAATTAAATTACTCCGATTGCCAAGGATCGAAAGGATTGATCGTTAAATAGGAAACAACGTGAAGATATCAAACGCTTTCTCGTAGCTCTCGATTCCAGTCATTGACGGGTCATTGACACCGCACGCCCACTCGATCGGTCGGATATCATTCAACCTCGGTCGATAATAACATAACGACGCGGCAGAAAAGTGAAAAGTTTCAGGTGAAAAAGAGGCGCGGGAGGGGAGGAAAGGACCGTGGGCCACGGAGCCGATGTCCCGCGGCTAGTGTCAACGTTTGACTTTACGAAGGAGCTGCCAGCCAGAGAGAGAATGGGAGAAAGCCCCGTGGCTTGCAGGGGTCCACAGGTTACAATGGCCACCCGCCGCGACCAAACCAGCCCCCTCGACTCCCGGACGAGTTAATGTTATTCCGCGCCATCCATGTATAGTTGCGTTTCTATTAAATAGACGTCAATCATACGATCCGGCGAAGATTTATGTTTCCCACCGAACGCCGGGGTGGGCCCTTCCAGAGGGACATCATTTTTAATAACCTCCCCGTCCCTTTTTGATGACCTCGCCTCGCGATGATCCGATTTCACCGCGAGACCGAGAGAAAAATCCTCAAACTTGACGTCGCGTGAACACCCAAATTGGCAAATTGTGCGAGAACCCTAAGAATGGGTGGCAAAGTCAATCGATTTTTAAATACTAGGTTGTGTTTTATTATAATTAATAAGATATTAATTTATATTCTATATTAAGTACAAAAATAAATTAATGTAAAATTCGACAGGGTCTTATCGTCCCATAAATAAATTTTGACATTTTTGTGAAAATTTTCAATTCATAAAATATATATGAGACAGTATATATTTCATTAATCCTTTCATTCCAGATTTCATTTAAAAATCAATTGATTATGCTACCTTTGTACAGTACAGTTAATTGTACTGCGGCCATTTAATTAATTCATTGGACAGACTGACTTAAAATTATTTTCAACAAGACATGTTTTTGATAAACATTTATTTTGCCCAATTTCTTATATATGTATAAATATTATTACTAATTTGATCATTGTAATTAATTTTTTTAAATTAACATAACCCAACTTCAGTTTCTAATCCAATTAGAAACTTATTCCAGTTTCTCATCGCGTAGAAAGTTGGGAAATTTTCAACAGGGCGGAGAATTTGTTGGAAAAAGCATCGCAAAAGCCACGATTCGAGGTTCAAACCGACGGAGAAAGAAGAGGAGGAGGAAAAAAAAAAAGGAAAAGTAAATAGCGAAACGTATCCTGCGTGCAACGCACCGGAAAAGGATCGGTCACCCCCTTCCTCCTGTTACGTGTTTTTTCAAACAGGCCGCCGGTGGGTCGGGGGAGGAGGCGATCCTCGGAGAAATACCAGCGACGGTCCCTTTTCCTTTTTCCAAAAGAGTAACCTGATCCTGTTATTCGCGCGACGGAGCTCGCCAGCTCTCGAGGCTGCTGCTTCTGCTACCCGCCCCCCTTTTTTTTACCCTCACTGTTTTCCCCGGAGTATAATATGCGTGAAGAAGATCGGCTGCACGATAAGTGAAACCTTTGGGTTACCGAGTCAAGGCAGGTATCGGAGGATCCACCGGCGACCTAATAGAATCTGAAGTGCGTATATTATCGGTAGCCAAGAACCGGGAATCCCGATACTATACCCGCTATACGCCTATGCTCGAACATAACGAATTTTTTAGGGGGAAGAAAATTTGTTTCTCCGGAGTCTTTCGAATGCAATATTTCACAAAATTGAACAGCAATAATAAACTAAAGAAACTACGCGGAACAAAACTAATGGTAGGAGCAACATCTGGCATAAATATCCGACGCACAAATTTTCCACACTGAATAACTCAATGACAGCGTAATCCATCGGCTTTCGTAAGAGACACCTGCCTCGCTTGCTCAGCGAACCGTAATTCAACATAGTCACAGCCGGGTGATGATCGAAACGTCAAACGACTCTAGGTCCATTACAATAAATCCTTCGTGCCAGAGGCGTCCAGAAGCGAGACGAACGAGACGCCAGTAAAAGCGTGGCACCTGTTGTTGTACGAGAAAATTTGCATTCCGTTGGCGATCGACGTTCGCGGCCCTCTTATCGGTTTCTTATCGTTAACGGTCCCGTAAACCTCTCCGATCGAATCGATACAAGCTCGCTCTCGCTTTATCGCGACGATGCGAAACAAGGTCCCCCGAACGAAGGTGAAATACGCGTCAGATAAATTCGCCGTGGAACGTGGGTTTACTCTTTATCAACGTGGCCCTTGAAGAATAGTATGTGGTTCAAATCGTAGATCGTTCGATCGGTGCGCGACCGCGTCGTTTCCGCAACGTCTTATTCCTTGTGGCGCCACGTTCAATTGCTCGTTCTCTCTTCCGACGATAAAATTGAGTTTGTCCGTCAAAGAGAGAATGTCGTGCAAGCCAAAAGATATTCACTGTCATTCGTGTCGTTGCAACGACGGGTTGAAACATCGAACAACTGATCTCAATTCTGCTGGTTGTTGAATGATCAACCAAACCTGACAGACAATATTGGCTCATTGTCAATAACAGTCCTGCGAACATCTATTCATAAGGCAAATTCCAATGGTTGATCATCGACTAACTCTCCTCATCATCGATTTGCCATAAAGCGAGAAGAGAGCAGCATCAAGCAGATCTCGTAACATCATCCTTGACCACGGTTGCAACCGCAGAATAAAACCCTCTTAACCTCTTGCGCTAGTAACTGGTTTGCGGACCATAACGAGTGACCAAACCGTATACAATAACTCGTCTTCCTTTTGAATTCACTGGATAGAAATTACTAAGAAATAAGAAATAAATGTATTATCTGTTTTGCCTAGGTTATAATATACTTAAAACTGAGGAAATATTGCAATTTTGAGCCAAAGATTTTCGACGTGCGTGCCACGTCATTCCAGCGCAAGAGGTTAAAAGTACAAGTGTTGCGTATTGCGCAGAGAAAAATAGCCGATACTTCCCGAGGAAGCGAGGTGTCAGTCTCGGTTTGAGGGCTGCGCTGCGCGTTGGCTCCCTCGGAGAGTATCGGTGGAAGTCTGGTGGAAGGGCTGCCAGGTGACGGCGGCGCCTCGCAGCGCATCCATCTTCGTGCTCGGGGCCTGTTTAGGTCCATCCCTACGGTCCTTCCATCCTCGTGGCGGCTTTTGAAACACGAGGAGACCCAACGACGAGCAGAGTCGAGAGCGTCTCCGAGAGAAGAAGAGAGAGGAGGATAGGGAACTCGAACTTGGCGGTTATTTATTAGAGGACCTCGTTAAGGTCCATCCGCGTAGCCGAGTCTCCGGTCTCTGGATACGGGAGAGCTGTCACACCCGCGTTATCTGACCGGACGCATTGTTTTAATCTCCCACCGAAACGGTCTCTCTTCTCTTCCTCCTCTTTCTCGTGTCTCCCTTCTCCCTCGTCTTCTTCCCATAAACGAACGAACGAACGAACGAACGAACACGCAAAGCCTTCGTCCTTCCCTCGTTGTCGTATCACCGGTCGGTCGGTTCCCGATGGCTCGTTTTCGACGTGACTAACCTACGACCAAGCAACGACCAGTCCCTCTCGGTCGGTCGTACCGCGCAACCGCGAGAGCGTTCTCCTCTCCTGCTAGATAGGATCTCGTTGCGCCGGTTTCTCGGTCGGGAACATAGGTGCCGAGCAAAGATACGAGCCGCCGCGGCCGTTTGCCACGGAGATTGATCACGCTGTCGTTCGAGAGGCAAGGAAGCCACGCGATGCGGTTGCTCCGTCTGTCGTCGTCGACGTTGGTACAGACAGACACGAAGCCGAGGCTCCGTCCTTCTTCTCGTTTTGGCAGACCGCGAACCGGCAATTCGAGCGAAACCTCGAACAGGCGCACGAGGATCCGCAGGCACGTTCAGGCCCCGAGTCGTGTTTTCAGTTAAATACGGGGTTTTGTCCGCGCGCGAGCGCCTCGCGAGATAACCTCGGCCGCCATTTTTACCAACTCTAATGTAAACGAAATAACCGTCCGCGCCAATCCATCACGCGTACGCGATTGTTAGCAGCGTTACAAATGACGGGAGATTATACGGAAAGAGGATTTATATGGCATATCCCTTCCGTTTCGCAACGCTAATGCGAATCGTGGACGTTGCACTAGCGGATTACGGATTACGAAATTACACGGAGCGTTGAGAGGCTTGAAACGAAACGAAGCTTGATTATCGCGGGATTTAAGAACGATGGGAAAACGTAGTCTGTTGTTTTACGAAACGCAGATCTTCGCTGAACGAAGACGACGATTGAAAGAGGAGGAGCCATCTCTCAGACGTTCGGTGATACACACGGCAACAATTTCGGGTGAAAGTCCGGTGGAACCATCGCGTGTTACACGCGTAATATACAGCTTATTGTATATCACGGGTGCAGTCGCGATGGTTGGACGTTTACGAGCAAAGCCGAAGGCTTCTCTTTTGTGAGACAGCGACGGGACAACTGTCAGGTGTCTCGCTGCCGTTTCACAACGCGTCCTCCACCACCCACCGGTCTCCTCTTCTTCCTCCCCCTTTCGCTTAGTCACTCGCTCTAGCCACCCACGCAACAAATCAAGCGAATCTTTTAATTGTCTGACATGTTTACGACTCCTATAAAACAATGAATAGGCTAGGTGGGACGCGTCCCGCGGAACAGGGCCATCGGCCATTGGACGCCGCGTTGAATGCCGGTATATCATGTTTACGGTGTGTCTCCGTGGTTCAAGTCATCCCCACCGTTGATTCGTGAGAAGATCCTCGAAAGATCGGGCCGATCTCCCGGACAACGCGTATAATGCGATGCCTCTATGACTGCCTCTCGAAGGCATTCAAAGACTCCAGAAATCCGAGATGCCACGAGAGAGGCCCGGCCCCGAGGAGTTAAGGGCCTTTTCTTCCTCTTGTTTCTACCTCGGTGTTCGCAGGCGGTTTGCGTGTTGTACCTGTTTCCAGCGGCGAACGATGTTTCATCGGTAATGGGTCGTGGCCGCGGAATCGGGAGAACACGCGTGCAAATCGAGGTAAAAACAGAGACCGGGTGTCGTCTCGTGTTGCGTGTGGAGCGTTCAATGATGCCCGGATTTTCCGGAATTTTATTAAAAGAAGAGAAAGAGAGAGAGAGAGAGAGAGAGAGAGAGAGAGAGAGAGCAGTATTTCAGTGTAGACAGAAGACTAACGAAATATTTTATCGGAAAGGTGTACATGTTGTAAAGTTTATCGTAACCGATAATTAAGGCGAGCTGGAAATTGAAAAATTATATCGGGACAGAGTACCGAGGAAAGAAAGCAGTGATTATTCTTTCTGTAGCATGCTGGCGGTTATATCCTCCGGCAGGGTGTCCGAATCGGTAGCCACGGCAACAACGACCAAACTCACCGGTAACCGCTTGTCCCGCGCTTCTTTCGCTCGTGGCGTGTGTAACGAAAGTTCAAGGTCAGGGAATAAATCAATCGGTTGGGCCAAGGGAACCGGTTGAATCGCGTTTCGCGCGCAATGATACTCTCCCCGCGCCGCGATTAATAACTCGTCCGATAATTAATGACCGATCGCAGGACCGCTCTGAAACGAGACTGCACGGTCGTACAGATACAACGACGATCGATCGTCCCCGCGATGTGATCGATACAGAAGAATCCGCTTTTAACCGAATGCCGACCGATCCTTTATTCTCGAAAAAGAAAACAACGAACCGAGTTTGTACGACTGTGTGGCATCGGTTCTGAAGAATCGTAAAGGAACTTTAATCGTTTTAGTGCCATGCAGCGCGATCGCGTCGTTCAGATTTCGTGTCGAATAGCGCGTTGGTCGCGGTGTTTAATGTACAGGGTGAGTCAAAGTTTCTTACCCACCTCTTTTTTTTTAACAAGACATGAAAATATAAGAAAAACTGTAGTTTTATTAGTTTCAGGTTCAAACATGATTATTTCGTCGTGTACTTTAATCTGTAAAAACAAAAATTAAAAATAATATATATAATAATAAAATTACGGACTTATTTTGGTAGGAAGAGCTCGAAGTAGGTCTCGATTACAGCGCCGCATCGTCGTCAGTCGTTTCGAAGCTTCCTCTCTTAACTACTTTCGTCGATTAAGTCGAAATCACGTGCATAGATTTTTACTTTATCTACTTTTATTGCGTTGCTTAATTAACCGATCCAACGCGGTTCTCTTAAATAACCCGTGGCACTAAAACGCTTAAATATCATCGCTAATCACGAAGGTATTTTCCCAAATTGTCGTACACGACCGTCCTCTGGTGTATATCGCGAACTTTCGCAGGGAAACCTAACCTATAACTATATCGATGAGAGGGAGGGAAGCGAACGTACGGAAGAGAGAAACCAGAGAGAGGAGAATCAAGTTTCCGTGATTCCGATCGTTATGCAACGAGAATATCGATAAAAACGTTTGGAAGGGCCCGTGGTGGTACGTACGAGCGGTGATAGTCCCAGAGATAGTCCGGTACGAGTTCAGCTTCGTTCAGCATTATGGTTGCGGCGTCTGAGACCGCGGGGGGCGCCGGCGCCGGCGCGTAAAATCTCGGCCTTATGAGTCCCCTCTGCTCCCCCACCACCACCTGTCCCCAGCCACTATATGCCGGGCATCGGGCCCCACGCCGTTCCGTGGCCAGGAATCTCCGCCACCTCTTCTTCTCCCTCTCTAGTCTTGCATTTCTCTCTCTCTCTCTCTATCTCCCTGCCCCTCCTCTTTGAAACACCCCGTCTCATCGCGGTCTCTTCTCCACGGGCTTTTGTTTTAAGAAGGCATCCCAAGGATCCCTCGGACGTGATAAATGGTGCCCTTGCCAACCGGGGCCCGATCGGTAACTTCACGTGCGACTATGCGGTGACACACCGGTCGCCGCGACTATTCGCCTCCCGAGAGAGAGAACCGGGCAGAGATCGATCTTCCAGATGACAAAAGGTCCGTGAATTTCACGGTTCTCTTCCACGAGACGCAACCAACCGTCCGTGGATCTTCCTTCGTGCCTCGTACGAGCTCACGTGCGATTAACTTGAAGTGCATTTCGCGAACTACCCTCTCATCCCAGTTCCTCGATTCCCAGCAGACGATCTCGATCCGACCAGACGTTGCCATATTTTCTCTCTGTTGTAATTACGCTACCCCCTCGCTGCACCGTAATCGATTTCTCCAGCTGGAGAACATCTCGTCCTTTCGTTGGATCATCGAACAGCACTTACATCGCGCGAGGTTTTTCTCGAACGAACGGGATCGTTCTCCCCCGATCCCTACGGCCGATCCCTGTTTGCGACTCCGCAACATCCTGCCAGGTCGAGCGTGGCTTGTCCCTACCGTGTCCGAGCGTTTACCGTGGCCGTGTCCGTGCAAGCAACCGGGGCCATGTGTGCGTTCTCGGGAAGGTATAATTGAATGTTTTGTATAATTAACCTGCGCCATAACTCAAGGTACGTCGCGCCTACAGCCGTGGGCAGACTACCCCTTCCCCTCCAATGCACGCACCTCCTTTCAGACGATATTTGTGTATTCACGAATTCGCTTATCCACGGCGAGCTATTATACAGCGAGACTAGCTATTGCTTCGCAGCGTAGCGTCGGGAGTTGCACAAAGGTTGAACAAAGATCCAATAGTTACCCGATAGGGGAACTCCATCGTCTCTGAACGTCTTCTTACATTCTAAGGGAATAATTGAGCCGTTTATTTTGAAAGTGGCCAAAGTCCATTCATCTTTGAATCAAGATATTTAATGATTTACGTTTTGATAAATTTAAAAATATTGGTATTGTGTTTCTAAGGGTGTATAGTTTACCAACCCAATTAGTATGAGAAACATTGTTTAGGGAATAACACGTTTCTGATGGCTAATGGACTTAAGTTACTTTCAAAATTAATGAAATAACTTTTTTAATTAAAAAAAAAAATAAAATTCCCTTATTCACTATTAAAGAAACGTTACAGTCAAATAATATTTCGTAGTTTATAATTCATTCTTCCCCAATTTGCATATGCGAGAGTGATGTAAAATAATTATGGTGTGGTATATAGTGTAATAAGCCCATTATATCGTTGTATTTTAGTGTTGCGATTGGTCTCCAGATCGTGAATCCAGAGTTTTGAATAGTGCATCGTCATTCATTAATGTTCAGTTCTCAAAAATCGCGTCCAATATATTTTTAACCAATTTACACTTTCTCCATCAATTTAGTTATTATTTAAAAATCACTATCCGAGCTAATCGAACACTACTGCTTTAATAATAAAAATATAGCTCTTATCTCATAAAATTTTACTTTTGCATAATGTTTGAAGCAGTTTGAAGCTGTCAAGATGGGACTTGAGCCATTTTCAAAGTAAAAATTCTGTCATTCTATTAACCAGCTAATTTTCTGCGTACAAAATCTTAGTGATGTTAAATATATTAGTTACAATTTGTTTAAAAATGAAAAGATAACGTAGAAATGTAAATATTAAAACAACCAATTTGATTTTTTTTTTTTTTTTGGAAAATGGACTTAAGCCACTTTTAAAATAAACGGCTCAACTGTTTGTCAAAGATTGTCTACAAATATAGTGAACTAGTGGGATACGTATTTATAGAATACCGTGCATCATCATATGAAAGTACACGTTTAGATTTATTAGATTCGAAAGTTGCTCCTTTCACAAAAGAATGAAAGTGTTTCCAAACAAAAATTCTAAACAGAAATATATCAAAATTTATTCCTTAGCGTTATACTGAACTGTTCTCCGTGCAGAGGAGCTCGCTGTAATTTCTTTCTCAAAGTTTCCTGTCGACACGTAGGATGCGAGATGAATGGGCGAGGCTAATTTCAACAGCCCGCAGCTGTTGGACTCCGGGCAAACAGCAAACGACAAAGGACGCAACGCGAGCACACAGTAATCGAGGAGCACGGATAAAAATTCGATCTGCCGACGAGGCCCATACGTCTTCCGTCCGGGATCCTTCAGGCGGTATTTACCCGATATTTACACGAAACGGCGTGATTATCCAGCAGGATGGAAACGTAAGCAGGCGCTATCGCGTAGTCGAGACGAAATTGAAAGGCGCTCCACCCACCGTCGATTGCCGAGGCTAACTAACAACCGGATAATCGTCCCGACGAGAACCTCGCCGAGCTACCTCGTGTAACCGAGCGTCTCTGGAAACTCCAACACAGAAAACAGCCACGACCAACCAGTTGTGGCTCGCACAGTTCAACGCTAAACACTGCCGCCACGGATCCAGCGTGTTTCTATCTTGTATGCCTTTCTCTCCGCTCGGAATATCGCTCCTTTAAAAAAAAACTCATTTCCCGCCTCGTGCACGACGTAAGAAACTTCCAACCAAGAAACTCAAGAGGAGTGTAAAACCGGTTGAAAAACTCGCGTTCGCGCGTTTAGAATAAAGTCGGTCCGATCTAGACTGCGAATTTTTTGCCAACTTTAACCAGAGTTAATTAAAAAGGATACGGGCCCCGCGACTGTTACTCGCGATAAATCGGGGCTCATTTGAGAGTAACTTACGAGCGTAACTTCTCCGGGTCCCTTCTCCTTTTGCTCGGTTTGCGCACCGTCGTAATAAAGTATAGAGTAAATAGGTTGGCGCAACGAGTGTAATTAAAGAACCCGTTCTCTCGGGAGGATCCGTGAAAATTACGAATGATCGAGTCGCGGCCGATTCGCCGTAATGAGCGTCATGCGACCGAGCTAAGCACACCTGTCACGAGAACTATACTAATAAACGCGTACACGAGCATAATACAGGTAGACGCCAACTCGCAAGTTTGTCAGATTTTTTTTTTTTTTTTGAAAGATTCGCAAATTTCTCGGAATTGTTTTCCCTCCCCCCTGTTCCAGATTTTACTCTCGAGGAAATTAGAAGACTCGGTGGCACGCATCTTCCGTGTGCCCCGAATGAACGACCGACTCTCGTCATCGTACTCGACGTTGAACACATGTTCCTCTCGTGACGTAGCGGAGTCGCGGGCACGCGATTGCAAATTCGCGGCCGAGATTTACGCAGCACGGGAAAGGGCGCGGGCTTCGGTGGGAGCGAACGAGACGAAATCGCGCACGTTCACCCGCGAGATACCTCGTGCAACGGTGCACCGGTCGAAAGTATGTATTCATTACGGAACCCCTAAGTGCCCATTTAAATAGCTATATTTCAGAGTGTAGCCGTAAGGCCAACAACCTGTCAAGAGATCATACCCTTGTCAAAATAATCGCTAAATTACGGGATGCGCACAGTTTTAACTATCAGCCCCCGCTTGTCCCTCTCCCCCCTCCGCCGTCACGGGTCTTTCGCCGACATTCCCCGTTTCCTGCCTATCCGCTTGGCCCATCTCGTTCCTCCCGATACCTGGCAGCTTCCTTCGTTTCTGTGTCTCCTCTCTTCTTCTTTTTCTGCTCTCTGTGGTCTTGTGTCTTTTTCCTTCTTTCTCTTTCTCTTCGTGTGTGTGTGTGTGTGTTTTTTTTTTTTTTTTTTTTTTTTTAAGAAGGAGGATAGTGATCAGGAGGAGAGCACGATGAAAATCGACACGGAGATAATCATTTCACTCGATTGTACGGGACATTGGTTGGCTGCATCATGGTTGGGCCTCGCGATGATTAATGGCACGATAAAATTCACCTGAAAACGTCGACGAACGACCGGGCGTGTATAATTGTTATTTTATTCGTGTTTTTAAGGCAGTGGAGAGGACGACGCACGAGTCATTAATTTTCATCGACCGAGATGACGGTCCCGCCGCGCAAAAGAAAAGCGTCGAGCCCCTTGGATGCATTAGCGATGGATAGATAATTTATTAGACAGAAAAACGGCCGGCCATGTGCCTCTGTTATAATTTGTTTCGAAAATCAAGCGCCGTCTGATCGATTTTATAATGGCAGCCAATTCACGTTATAGTAATGATCGATCAATTTTACAATAAATAAATGTAGAATTTGCAAGACGTTTTAAATTCACCTGCAGATTTTTTCAAAAAGATAACAGACGATTTATTTATCTGAGAAATCGCGACAAGTGCTCTACTATGTTATTTCTGTAACATCATTTTTTAAACATCAGACGATCCATCTGAACATCCACGTTCACTTTTTCAGGCAAATTTTTATAAATTGTTGAATAGGGTCTCCTGATTCATACAATAACAATAGTTATCGCAGGCATGTGTTTATGTAAAAATAAATAATTGCCAGCCAGAGGATGAGTTTGATTTGAAACGTGTCTCTTCAGGGATAAGACAATTAAGTAACGTTTGCACCTCTGCACCTTTCAAATTAACTTTACTGCATCTAGATTCCATTGACAGAGAGAGAGAAAGGCAGCAGGTCGTAAAAGAGAACGTTTAGCTTAGGTATTGCGCAGCCATTAGATTTCTGATCGGTCAATTACGTTGTACAATTTTATGCTTTATTGCCGGCAAAATGAAATCAATCTCGCGCCAGTCTCTTGCTAAACTACTACAGATTCTGCGAGGCCAGTGACTCGTAAAATCGTCGAGCGATGTTCTGTTTTCGACTTTTAATTCGTTACTTTTAATTCCCTCGCGGTAACCGGACATTCCTGTTTCGCCAACGTTCGAATGGGCTCGAACTGAAATATAATTCTTTCGGCCTCTATTAACACTTTTGCAGTCGAAAACGTTCCGCGCTGTTTCGCAACGGTATTTGGCACAGGTAGACGCGATTTATCGATCCGATCCAAACGGCTGGCTCTGTCACGCTCGACGGATCGTTTACGATTTCGTGGAAAAAATTATGAATCAATTAAAAATTACTTGCTTAAAGTTGTCGCGGAAAGAGTTACAATAAAGCGCGGAGCTAACAATTTATCGACAGATCCTACGATCTAATCGGAATTTTCTTTACGACATTCTGCGCGATAAATCTCCCCGCTAATTCTGCCGCGTTAACGATCAACATCTCGACGAGTGATTCGCCAATACTTCCAAAGAAACCTCGCTCCACGCGAGTTTCCACGAGAATTCTCTTTTCCAAACGCGAACGACGATCGACAACGAAAATACGCGATCCTGTACGATTCACACGATCGTCCGTTCATTAATATTAATCGATGGCTATTGTCGCGCGCGGCGGTTTCGCAATGCATGGAAACGCGCGCCTCGGGCACCGCGTGTCTGCACGCAACCTGCCAATGATTAATGACAGAAAAGGCGGGAGAGGGAGGCGTACGATAGAGTTTTCCCTTATCTACCAGCGGTTGGTTTTGCACGCCGTTTTAGAGCGTCGCAGCTGCGTCCCCGTATCGTTACGAGCATCGACCAGTGGGAATGCTCCTTAACGTTGCCCCCTTCGACCCTCTGTCGCGTCGCGCTATCACGCGGATAAAAATAATTGCAGCGTGCGTGCCGCGTCGTAAGGACGACGAGATATATTTTCGTTATAAATCTGAAAACAGCGATTTTTTACTACCCTGTGTGACTTTGTTCGTTCATTTCTCCCTTAATTTCGTCAGATGAATGATTGGTAATAATCATTTTTAGACACTCGGACTGCTCCTCTCAAAAACTAGTCATTTTTACGATAAATGAGTATCGTCGATCTTTTCTTGCATGACAAATTTCGATACACTGATCAGGATTTCAAACTACTGGAAGAAATTATCATTGACGATGCAATAAATAGTGAACATCTTCATTTACATTTATTATAAGATTTTTGGACTCTCGAATGGCGAAGGCGTCTTGCCAAGGTATGTAATCTCGACAGAGATAAATTTACTTGTAAAATAAATATAGTTACAGGAAAAGAAACCACTCATGACCTTGAAAAGTCCTTGAAAAAGATATTGGTCTTTCGATACCATTCATGTTAGGCAGAAAGATATTTTTCGCATCGTCACGATTCGAAAAGACATTTAGGTGGCCTGTGTACAATATTCCAAGAATTATATTTTTTCGTTTTTATTTTTACGAGATAGGATTAGATAACGCGACTGCGGCTTCTGTTGAACGTTTTTGCGTTCGCCAAGCAAAGTTTGTAGGTTTTACGGATCGAGATCGACAAAACTCGGATTTGTCCACACTTAAATTTGAAATTCACGGTGCGAAATTCACACGCGAGCGTCAGTTCTGATTAGAGCTTTTCAAAAAAATCACAGTATATTTTTCACAAGCTCGAGCAAACAGCTTTTGCCAGGATTCGTCCGACGAACCGGACGAATGTTCGACCACGGTGGATCCATATGGCACACGCAACCAGCGATACGCGGATGGTACCAGCTTGGCAAGGATAATCACGGGGCTGAGCGTAGCATCGATATCCGGTAAGAGGAGCAGGGTGACGCGAAAATAGACCGGACGTTCGATCCGTGGCCACTTAAAAAGCGTATAAAAGAGGAGGGGGGGAACCGGGCAGCGAAAGGATCGGCGGGGCATAATAAATATCGGGTAAGGACGAGATCGGGCGCTACTTACGCCGTCAGCGATAATGACGGGGTGTGTTCGGGCTGTTTGCTTAGCGAGCAGATTAGTGAATGAATCCACAGGTGGGCGCCATCCGTCACACTCTGAATCGGATCCAGCCTGCTCGGCTCCGCCTATTCCGCTTATTCCGCTTATTCACCGACTAGCATTCTTCCACACTACCAGACCACGTCTCGAAAGGGTAACCAGTGAGGACGCCCCGTGATAAACAAATTGCGCCAACTCTTCCGTTCGATTCATTGTCAGTCGACGTCGTTTCTTAGTTCCTTGCGTGAGATATATCGTTCAGGTGGCGACAGTACGTCCCGTCTCTTGGGTTGTCCCACAAGGAATTTCGCATCCTTTGGTATAAAAAAATATAGACATCGTTTTGTAAATAACGAAAATTTTGTACAAGTCTAGAAACCAATACAAGTTCACGCAAGTGACGTTGCACGCCACTCCTACTCGAGGTCTACCCCACGCCCCCTCACGAATCACGTGACCCAAATCAACCAATCGCTAATTTTCGTTGCATTAGCGTTGCACTTGAAGAGGCCCGATTTTCTGGGTTACCCCCGCTAAAATCACTTTCAGTGATTAAAAAAAAAATATATATAATCCAAACTTAATGCTTCCTTTTAACAAAGTGTCAACAATTAACATACGATTACATCTGATAGGTTAGAAGCACTGTTTTGTTGCGAAATTACTTACGGGACAACCCATTGACACATTCAATTTTGGAAAACATCCGAACATCCGCTTCAAAAGTGAAATTAATTGGAGTGGAATTCGTCACTGGATTCCTATACATTTACACGGGTCTCGGAGTTCACTCGGTTAATCGTAGATCCACCCACAATCTTTCCGCCTACCTGCAGCTGCTGACAGCTGATGTGGCACGAGACGGTTACCTATGATATCCATCATCGCTCCTTTCGAGGATAATCGTTGGTCACGCCTCTAACAGCCGACGAAGGATATCGAGAGAGTCGCCACGCCGCATTCGACTACGTCAGAGTGATCTCTCGGTTGTCAACGCTGTCAACGGGACAACTCACTTTCCTTTTCATTGGCCATTCATGCACAACCATCCCTGTCATTTCCAATTACGTTTCCTTCTTTTCCCTTTCGTTTTTTACATAATTTCATAATCATCGTTGAAAAATAAAATGGGAGACAAGCATAGGTGGCTCGTCGAGTGGAATACGAAGCAAGCGGAGATTTTGTTACCCGGGCAAAAAGTATGCACTCTATTTTCTATGCGGCGAAGGCCCTCGAGGTAGCGATATGATGGAGTGCTAAGGAGATTGGCGGACCACCGGAGTAATGTTCGCGCTAATAGCAGTGATTACCCTGCCTTGTTGAGAATGAGTCCGCCCGCTCTCCTTCTAGACTGGCCGTTGTTCGGGCTCAACCCTGTTTTGCCTTATGGTGCCCTGCCCACGAATTGATGGATGTTTACCAAACTAACTGGCTGGACGTCGTGGTGCAGCCTGGCCGCCGGGCCACTATAACGTGGTGAGCTACTATAACGTCCACCTCTATCGAAATCTACCACTCTTTGGCGTCTCGGCTAATCTCGTGTCGTGAATAAAATTTCGTCTTTAGTTCGACGAAGCTCTTGGCTTGATCGTCCAGCAATTATAGATCAGAGTTGAACAAAACGTGCACTGCTTGATGATCAATGTGGAATGATACTGATTGTCAAACAACAAGGAAAGTAATTGGAATCGTTGTAATCAAAGATTATAAGTATCAACTATAATTGAATACAAGTCTCATCATAAATTATTATTATAATCCATAATCCTCCGTTTGATTTGATGAAGATGGACAAGTTTAATTGAAATCTGCCAGATAATCAGAATTTTGAGATTCTTCGTGATACGCACTCACTCTTGTGTCAAAAGTATATCAGAGAATTACAAACTTTAACAAACTGTTATAAATCCAACAATGCAGATGTTAGATATAACACTCAAACTGCAAACGGTTATAACAACGTTCAATTATTTTGAATAATACAACTCTGAATGATTAACAGGTTTGAGAACATGACGCACCAACGCATTAGAGATTCTAACAAAATATGAACAAATCACTCAGTGATTTAAAAACCACCGATTAATCATTACAAATTGCAAAAGTTAGCCAAGATTGATGATTTATCTCAGCAATGATTAATTGATTAACGATTACACTCAGCAATTTAATTTTTCACAATTATATTTAATTTAGTCATTTATAATTTCATTTAGTTTAATCATTTTAGAGTAATCGTTCATTTTTTGGGATTGGATCTAGTAATATATGGAAGTGATTATATGTAACAACAAGCGATTATTGCTCAATTCTGAACCAGATTCGATTCCAACTATACTGTACCGTTCCTAGAAAAAAAATAATTCGAGAAACTACACAGATCATTCCAAGTCACGGTAGTTTAGAGCAAAGGCAGCAAAATTAATACGTGATCCTCAGAAATCGTGGCACTGTTATTCAACGTCGAATTCAACAAACGATCCTTTATAGGACTGGTAAGTGCTCCAACGCGTACGTGACTCGATTATTACTATTTGTCGGACGAACGTAAGCGATCTGCATCGATCGACGACCTAAGCGCGATCGCGCTGCTCGCGATGGCCGCGCGACTTTCGAAATCGGTCGGTATCGGCCACGGGATAATTACAGTTGCATTATTGCCGACGTCATTTCGCTATATATCAACAAGACCTCATGCATATGCATCGCCGCGGAAGGGCGTAATCGCGTAACATTAAATCGGCGCTCGTTCTTACAGTTACTTTCCCGCCTTCCTGCCATTTCTCTTTGGCCTTTCTTCGCGGCGGTGCACGCCCTCCGCGATCATTCTTTCCTACGTCTGTATTTTCGTCCGTGCCCGTCCAACGTACCGATGAACCCGCGTATCGGGATCCGATCACGAGATCATTTCGAGCTAACAGTTTCGTTAATTGACCGGTTTCTCGTTTCACACGGTGGAAGAGCAGATCTGGGTGTTTTTGAAAAATTTTTAAATCGCTTTTCAAAATAATTTATTTCAGAAATAATCTATTTAACGTAAAATAACGAAATTGTGTTATTAATTTCCAATTAGGAAATTGCGGGAGTATCGTATGCGTAGAAATCGTTTATTTTCTTTCCTTTTCTTTTTTTTTTTTTTTTTTTCTTTGGGTACAAGGTTAATTGTTAATTGAACGCACGCGTTGCGACATTCATTTTTTTAGAGAGCCAGTGTTTAACAGATGTGGTCGAACCAGTTTCTAGGATTACTCACTGATGCCGACGTTGACATTTTTTTTTTCAAATTAACAAGCTGCTTCAATATCGTAATCATCGGCGGTGTAAGAAGTTTGCCGCCACTGACAGATAGGCACTTTCCTCAAGGACGTTGCACATGTACCGCGTAATTTCAAAAAACGCGTGAAAAATTTCTGGGTGTAATACGACAGAAAGTTCTCCGTTTCAAATATTAAAAGACATTGACCTTTCTTCGGTTTCCTCAACTCTCGCCGTGAAAAAAAAACCAAAAAAAAAAAAGAAAAAAGAAAAAAAAAACGCGTGTAAGATTTTCTCGCGCGTTATTAACCGTTTAGTACCAGACAACGGTATTTTCTCCTTTTCGCGTAAATCTCGCGGCGATACGAAGGATTAGAAATCGGCGACACCTCCCGAGAGTCCCGCATACCTTCCGACAATAAACGTCGCCTGCTTGTTTCGCGGTAATTCGAAATCGCGACGTTCCCCGGCCATAAATTAAAAGAACAATTAATATCCTCCGCCGTATAAAACCATTAACTCGCGGGTTATTCCTCGATCCTCGTCAAATATCGTTGTTTGACGTTTCCACGGGACTGGCAACCGTTCACCGCAATATCCCCTATCCATAAATCGAAAATCTTTTACCGCGACATGATGTATGACCAGCGTGGCTCGTCTCGCGTCCGCTGATAAACGATCCGATGGTTTCCCTCGATTTTTCCCGATATTGTACTCCCGTTAATGGCAACATACTCGGCAACGAGTGCGCGCTACGGCGGACCACCTGTCCGGTGGCTCTGCGTTTCCCTTCCTCCTTCACCATCGCTCGTTCCCGCGTATCGTGCGAGCATCCCGTTGGGAATACTCGCAGCGTGCGTCTGCGATAGCTACGGCGCAATCGCTAAGCGCCACGGCCTTCTCTCTCTCTCGTTTCCATAAAGATGCGAGCTCCGCGATACCGCGAAGCTTCCACTCGAAGAACACAGCCACGAGATTGAACGCAGTCCAATCTATTCCATCTTCCGGAGTCTCGTTCGTTTCCCTTTCAGGCCCCCCTCGCACGCGATAAAACGTGCACGAATCGACTTCTAGGTTTCGTGAAATTTGCATCAGAGTCAGTTTGTCTGTCGATTCAGTTTGATGCAAATTTGAGATACATATGTTACACTGAAACGTGCATCACGAAACCTAGAAATCAACGCGTGCATGGTTTTGCATTGGAATTTTGATAGAAAGAGAGGTTAGGGCGCGCTTAGGCACGCTTTTGAACAGCTTTCGCGAATAAATCTGTGTAATAAAAGTTCCACGAGAACGAGTTTTATTGCAGAAAATTTAATTTAGAATCCATTTTGAGTACTGTTCGAGTATTATTTTTCTGGAATTCAGTATTCAGTAGCAATATTTGGTACAAATACTGAGAACTTTTTTAATATCGATGCGACAAATTATTTGTATTCCTTCGATAGAGAAACTTTTATTTTCATATTTTATATATAATGTAATTCTACTCTGTCTGAAACTTTAATATTAATAAATATCAATAAAAGCAACATTCAGCTACTATTCTTTTCCGTAATCTTAAAGTTCTTCAATTTTTGATATATCTGTACTAAATTTGCTCCGTCGGTAACCTAACCTAACCTAAACCTAACCTAAACCAGTGATCCACGACGATTAACACGTTAAAAAACGATGACAAAATTTCAGTTTCGTTGAAATATTACATATATTGAACGTATTCAATTCACGTCGCACTTTCCAATGGAGAATTTAAACTGTCTCTTCTAAAAGAACACCATAATTCAAGTATTGAACACGATTGTTTCGTATTTGCTCGCAAATTTTTGTTCTGGACAAAATATTTTTCGTATCTTTTTTCTTTTTCTTTTTTATAAGTGTGGTAATCGCGAAATCCCGTTTGAAGGTATTTAGCTCGTTTCGCGTTCCTTTCCGTGATTGCTTGTTCTCGCAGCCCGTTCTCGGTGCCTTTCAACGGTTTTAATGGCGACCATGCGCTGGAGTCGAACGCTGGGATCGCGTGTAACGTCGGACAGATGGAAATTTGTTGGTCATTTTCTGGGATGTCGTGTAACGGGGTTCGGTATAAAAGGAGAGGTTGGACTGAAGACCGAGGAGGCGTTTATTTACTGGATTAATGGTTAACGTGTTCATCCATTTACGCACACTCGGCGACAGTCAACGCGCCTGTGTCACGTTCGAAACTTTCTGATTCCTTTTCGCGGCAATTACAATTTTCGATCGTATCAGTCTTTAATTTAATCTAATCTTGAAATCGTTTAATTTAATTTGATCAACTGGTTAGTTGATGTTTAAAAAGTTCCGTCGGGAACGATCTTAAGTTCTCGCGGCAGATCTCGATGAGTTGAGAAGCAGGATAAATATTTGTGTAAATGTGCTTCTCCCTTGTTCCCAAGTTTGTCGATTATTCTTCGTTAATTAGTCTCGAGGCTTGTAAGTTTCTACACACGCTTAAAGGAGAGAGGAGAAGGGAGCGTCGAGCAAGGTCACGAGGACGATCCTGGCCAGGGACGATCGGATCTCGAGGGCAGGCAGGCGCAACGAGAGTACCGTGCGTGCCTCAAAGTACGGGCAATTACCGAGCTGCCTGCTTCCACGGTGCATGCTAGCCGCGCAAATACGGTAAACAGATGTAATAACCGTGCGAGGGTAGAATTTTAAACGGCATCGGCCTTCCTCTCTAAACCGCGATTCCACGAAACACGCTCGTAGATAAAACCCGTGGGTTAGCTGTTGGCGCACGCCGCTTCCTACATCGTTCTCGCCACGAGTCGCAGACTCTCGGAGCTTGGCCAAAATTGCTCTTAATTACCATTCTAAATTACGGCTCCGGCTGTACGCGATTAATTCGAACCGAGTCGACGAGAGAAGGAACGGAAACGAGAAGAACAAAGGGGAAAAGAAAAAAGAGAAACAATCGGAGAATCGACGAGGATAAAATGAACGAGAAGACGAACGCGCTCGGATCAATGGGGAGCTGGACCGATGGAAAAGAAAGAAAGAGCGAGGGCGCTCGAAGCTCAAAGAGGGTTCCATGGTGTAACGGTCCATTATTTGTTTTAGATATTAATGTTCCCCGTGGACGATCAATAATTTACATCGGACGTAATCGCACGGTTGTGCATCCTCTATCTCTAGCGCGGAATCCGCTGAAAGAGAGATCGCGCACAGCCGGACGGAGGAGGACGGAGGCAGCCAAAGAGAAAGGAGACCCGTGTAAACAATAAATCACGATAAATACGTTTGCCCGGGACCATTATAAAAGCTGGAGCCGGGAGGAGGAGAATCGGCGCGATCGGCGAACGAAGGTGAGGCCAGCCAGCTGAAGCTGAAGCTGGAGTGAACTGGTGGTGAACCGAGAGAGAGAGAGAGAGAGAGTTCACCGATATGCAGTCCCTCCTCGGGGCCATTCCCCGGTGCAGCCTCTCCTCCACGGCCACGCATTACGATCGCTTAAGTCTCGGCTCGACTATCGAGTGATCCATCGCCTACGAATTCGACGAAGCCTCCCGCCTACCCTCGGGACATTCTCGACTAATGAGCGTGTCTCGATCCGTGAACCACTAACCTCTCTTTCTCTCTCTTTCTCTTCGTTGCTATCTCTGCCTTCTTCGCTCTTCCTTTTCCCCTTTCTCTTTTCCTCTTCTTCTTTTTTTTTTTCATTTCTACTTTCTCCTTTTGTTTTCCTTTTCTCGGCTGTCCTGTCCTCTTCGTCTTTTTCACTCGGTTCTAGCCATCCACGCTTCCAGGTGCGCTCCGTGTGTTTCCGTTTTAAACAGGATTCCAATTAAAAGGCCGAACGAGCCCGTGCCTCTATTCCGCTCGTCCGGCCGAGGAGACGACAGGTGAACAGGCGGCAAAATCGTCGAGAGGAGCAGACATTCCTCCGGAACAGGGTCTCGCGTTCCACTTTTCCGCGTTCCCCGGCTCTCGAAAGTTTTCGGGGTCAGCGGCGATTATTCCTCTCCCGCGGTTACATGTTCTCGCGGGCCTCGATTTATTAATCTGTTCTCACTTCATTTGGTATTCGTGTACATATTTCAGAACGCGTGGATACGACGAAAAAGGCGAACAGGATTCACGAGCGGCGCTCGATCCTTGGAAAACGGGTGTTGTACCGGTCAGAGAATTTCAAAACTCGTGTTACGCAATCTCTCGTCATAAAAGTCGTAAATATTTCTTGGCAATATCGAAGCGGATTCATAGAAACTCAATTGGAATTTGCACTACGAACAATTCTAATTCTCTTAATCCCTTGCGCTGGCAATTGATGCGCGGACCATAACGAGAGACCAAACAATTCACTTTCTTTTTAAACTCGGGGCTGGAGTAATACCACTGGATAGAAATTATTTATTTCGTTGGGTTATATTTAAATATACTCAAAACTGAGAAAATATTGCAATTTTGGAGCAAGAAATTTTCGACGTGGCAAGAGATTAAAGTTTGTCTTTCTCCGTTCATCTCTCAGTGATTCGCTGATCTATCCAAAAATCCAGTCCATTTGTTCACAAACGTTCGAGGCTCTCGAGCCGCTTCTATAAATACTCCCGAGGCGGAGTTCTCGATCGAGAGGAGATCCATCGGTTCCCATTGGATCGCGAGGAGGATCGCGCAAACAGGATGTCTGCGGTAGACGTGCAACAGTTACTAGATAGGCGGGAAAGCGTGGTACTTCCAGCGCATTCCTGAGGATCTGTGCGCGCTCGCTTATGCCACCGATGCGTGGCTCCGTGCGTAGACGGAGCGAAAGAGAGTGAAAGAGAGAACGAGAGGAGAGCGGGCAAGGTAGATACCGGGCCCCGCGGGGGGCTCATAATTGCCGACCCTGAAGATCGGCCGACCCCATGGGGCCCTCCTCTGTTTGTTTTATTCCCTAGTTATACAAACGCGAGATCTACGACCGATATATGATAATCGGCCGCTAGCTCTCTCCAAGGCCCGCTCTCTCGTTTCTTTCATCTCTCTCTCTGCCTCTTTTTCTCTTCTTTTATCCACCGTTTTATTTGTTCCTTTTTTTCTTCCTATCTTTCTCTCTCTCTCTCTCTCTTTTTTTTCCTCTGTCGTTCGATTTTTTATCCCTTTTTGATATTTCCTCGGACGGTCGGATGACCACCGTTGCGAAACGTGACTACATTATGCACGCTGATAGACAGGAACACGTCCGAACCAATTCCAACCATGGCCGCGGCCAGCATCGTGGAAGCTTTCGCCACGTCTCATCATTTACGATTCACATTTATTCAAATTCTTTCGCTCCGACCCGTGATTAATACCGTTTGTCGCGCGTTTGGAGCGGTCTGCTCCGCCTGTTTCATTCGTGCGTGGTCAAACTTTTTATTCACAAGTGATACTCTCCGAAGAATTCTTGTGGAACCATGAACAATGGTGTCGATGATGTATTTAGAAATTGTGTGGAAAATTTGAACATAATAACTCGAACCTTTGACGAACGGAACGTTCGATATTGAAACGATTTATTTTGACACTGAATGATCAGATGTTCATTTTATACACATAGAACAAAAACCCTCGTCCCAATTATGCATTCAGAAATTGTATGGAATGTTTGAGTAAAGAGATTCGAATCTCTCCGACGAATGGAACATTTTTATCGAGACGATTAATTTTCGCGTGGTCAGATATTCAATTTACGTATGGACGACCTAATGGAAACCTCTTGTAGATTGTGTTTCGTTAAATGTATAAAACTGGTTGCAGAAGGATTCCCTTTGGCGAGCAATGTGGGCCTCTGCGTGGTCCTAGATTTCAGAGTGTGCGAGAGGTGAAGGAGGCGGGGGCGGGTGGGGGTGGGGGACGTTATCTGCGTGGCCGGTAACCATATTTCAAGGAGATAGCTTCGCAAACGCAACAAGTTGCTCCAAATGCATGTAATAGACGATATCTTAACGCGGAGCAACTGACACAGCGATTAATCATTAAGATTGCGTGTGACAAGTGATAAATGTAAGCAAGGTAATATAGTCGCAATATGTGACGCGGAAAGTGACGAGCGTAATGGCTGGTTCGAATTCCAGATTACATTTCGCAATTGATGGAAACGATGGAAAAACCGGACAATCAGCCAAAGAATCAATCACATTTTTGATTTCCTTTCTAATTACATTAAATATTCGCATTTCTCAATCAATCAACGTGGCAAATTAGATTTAATTTAATTGACGTGACACAGCGATTTGCGCAGTTCGAGTCAACCGGCTTCTCACGAAAAATCCAGAAGAAAAAGATCAATTCCAATTTGCCTGAATGAATCGTTGCGTATCGTTGCATTCACGTTCAAAGTCGTCAAGCTTTCAATGGTTCGATAGGGAATGGTTCGCCTCGAGGTACTTACCTCGCTGTCGATCTTCTTGAACTCCGGGTCGTCCTCGTCCACCTCGAAGTACAGTTCCGTGGACGTGACGGAGATAATACCGGGAGCGACGATACCAGGCGCGATCAATTTCCCTTTCGTGCTGATGTTCACCGGGCCTGACAGAACACAATCTCCCTGTTAGTCAGCGTACGCACGTACAAGCATTACGCAATGGAAACGACAAGGCACGTCTCGCAAGAAACAAAAATGAAACGGAATGAGAGGTCTCACCTGTCAAATCGTTATCAAGGTCTCTGTCGTCCGACAACAGCTCACTGTCGTCCATCAGATCCGTCGACTGCAATTGCTGCTGATGTGCACGCGAGGCTGCGAGATGCGCGTGAAACTCTTCGCGCGCTTGCAGTATCGCATCCTCGGGTGCACCGTGCTCGAGGGCCGCCTTCAGTGTAGCTTCGGGATGGCTCGAGCCTAGTGGATTGTGCACGAAACGCTTGCGTCTACGTGCATCATCCTCCCAAGCATCTAGCTTCCAGTATTCGGCCAACCTGGAATTCAACAGGATTTTCTATTTCTTTCCTTCTTCTTCTTTTTTTTACATGCACGGGTACTTTGATCTTTGAAGAAAAGAAAACGGGACGACTCACTTTGCAGCCATTGGATCCATGTATCCCCAAGCGCCGTGTTTGTTCGACAGGATGTTGCGGACCTTTTCCAACAATCTGCTGGCAATGACATTGTCCCGTCTGCGCGCGGCCGTGATCAAATGGTCGCACATTCGTTCCTCCTCCCGTCGGTCCAGCAACGTTTGCGCGCACTGCGACTGAGCCAAGAATTTCACAATCATTTGTCACACAAAGATCACCGATCGGAGGAAGAGAGAGAGAGAGAGAGAGAAGAAACGTCGTGGATACGATTAGGCGATATATATATACGTAAAGGACAGATACCTCGAAGTCGGCATGCTTCAGCACGTCGTCCGCTCTCATACGATTCAGGATAAACTCAGCCTCGTTCGCCACTCGCACTATATGATCCTTCATCGCGTGAGACAGCAACCTGCACAGCGTATGGGCTACTTTTACGATTCGCTCGCTTACGAGAACCGGCGGCCCCGGTTCACCGCACCGCGCTATAACTCTGTCGTTCTAACGAGCCCTTCTTACCTTCCCTCGTTAATGAGCTCGATGAAAGCCAGGCCCGCGTGTTTCTGCAACGAGTTCTGCCACTCTTGCGAACAAAGTAACATCACCAGCTCCACCACGGAATTGCTGTTTTTGAACGTGGTCAGACCTAACGGCGCAACAGAAGGATCGAGTCGTTAAACGAAAAGATGGAACGAACGTTTCGCTTTGAAATTCAGCAAAATACGGAGGAGAAGAGGCACGGCTGGATGGAAGAAATTGGAAAGGCATAGACGGCCGGGTGATTTATAAACGGCGACGAACGACGAACGTGTATCGCTCGTCGAGCCGATGTTCGAAAATAAAAGTGCATCGATACGTGGCACGGCCGTCATCCGCGACGTTCCATGAATACAAAATCCTCGCGAAGTGTTCACGGACCCCGGCCGCGTCGCGTGAATACAAATGTCCGGCGATTATCCCGGAATACGCGTTCCATCTTTCTAAGCGGAACCATAAACTCGCTAATTTGAATACATTCGTCGCGATGAATCAAGACGGACGGAGTGAAATATATACACGCGCCGGGTGTTGATAAAAAGCGGCCTAGGAATCTGCCGATGAGGAGTCCCCCTTTTTTATCGCGCGACCAAGTCTGTTTCATCGTTTCGCAAAAGTTTCTGTTCTCCTCCTGCGAACAGTAAATCAAATTTTCGAGAAACGAGAGTAAGTTGGCCTCATCTTATACATTTCGTTTTTTTAATCCACGTTTCTTCAACACCTTGTTTTAAGTAACAAACAATGTATAATATATAATAATACATACAACGAGGAGTACAATTGAGTCAATAACGATGAAACATTCCCGACAATCTGAGTTACAAAAAATATATAAAATATATGTAAGAAAGAACGTGAACTTCGTAAAAAAGAATCACGTGACAATTCAATCGATCTCGTTTTAGAACTTAAGACACAATTTCAGTTAGTCTTTTCCGAAGATGATTTCACACAGTTTTGAAGATTGAACTTTCAACTTTGAGCATTATGTTTAAACGTTAAGATTCCTTGAATTTTTGTCGTTGACTATAAAAAGAATAATGCAAGTTTTAAAAGACTCTGGATCTAGTGACGAACCAAATTTTCAATGTTTCTAGAGATTTCTGAATTTTTTCGAAAAGAAATCCTCACTTTGCCACTCATTATATTACATAATGTAAAATCAAATTAAAAGAAAAGGAAAAGGAATTCGCGACTTTAAACAAAAGGTTATATAATTTCCTTTTACAACAGTTTATCGTTATTGACTCGATCGTGCTCTTCGTTCTACTCCCACACACAAAACTTGAACAATAATTTTCAAACAAAAGTAGTCTACGTAGTGCTACATTTGAAACAAAGAGCTAAAAACAACTACACAAATAAAATTCACAACAAAGTGCTAAAGACCAAGTACTAAAAAAGGAAACACGTACTCACACGAAGCAATACAGATAAATAGATAAATCGATGAGATTGCACTTACGAGTCCTACCTTTGCCTTCCATCAGCAATTCTTGACCGTGGGAGCCGACGAGGGTTTTCGAGAGGAACGGGGCGAAGTCCACCATGATTTCCCGCAAAAGCGGGCAAACGGATCCCAGTGCCATTTCGAGTTTTTGCGTGAGCGACGCCTCGCGGGAGGGCGTCGGAACTGGAAGATGATCGACCAGCCCCTTGATCGGTAACTCGTCCGGCCGCGGCGACGCGGAAGTCATCACCAGCCTGTCGGACACGCGAACCACCGAGATCTCCCCGGAGGGTTTCTCGCCGCGTTCCGCGTTGCCCAACATCCCCTGCTCCAGAACGTTCCCCTCGCTATCTTGAATCTCGCCTGTACGTCAGAACGGAAAGATCAGATACTTTCACTTTCCGTTTCTACTCTTCAATTTTCTGTGGGAACGACCGCTTTAGAGGCTCTAGGATCCTACGCCGCCGAAATTATATTTGTCACATTATTATTGGAGCAATGTTAATATTTTAAAATTGAAACAAGAGGGGATTCTTTGTGCTTTATTGAAAAATAAAATTTCGTCCAAGTTACAAATTATCTGTAATCAAACTAACACGGGTGAGACCGGTCAATTGCAGTACCAATGTTTTTTTTTTTTTTATTAAAAAATAAAAATAAATAACTTTAATTAATATTATTTTTGCACAATATTAATATAGTAATAACTTTAATTAAATAAATAAATTTAATTCGTAAACTGTGATTTATTTACATCTTAAACGATATTATTTAAATTTGCCCAAAATATTGTAGGAAAATTTGAGGAAACAAGAATTGTGCAATATTTTTTCAAAAAAAGTGACCGAACTATCCTAGACTTACATACGTGTTTGAATGCAACGGACTACACGGGTGTGGGACACGCTTCTGACACGCTCGCGAAATGTCGTGTCTGCCGCGTGTCGCTCACACGAAAGCAAGACACGTTGACAATACGACACATCGTTTAGTGTATGTTTGACTACACGACAGTGAGGAGTATTGAAGTCATTCTTACTGAATACGCGGCGTGTAAAATTGAAATTTAGTCGCAATGTATGAAGTATCACAAAGTGCATGTTTCGTGGAATTCAGGACAGCGATATTGAGGACTCGAGATCGAGAGAAAATTGGAGGGAAAGGTCAGAATTGTTGTTTTTGACTTTTAGAAAGGGAAAGAGTTGACGATGGTATCGCTGGTTTTGGAATTTGGAATTCTTCTGAGAAAAACTGCCGCTAGACAGGTAGTTTACAGATTCTTATCTGCGGTCATAACAGTCGAAGGTTGTTTCTGGTGAGGCTGAGGTATATAACAGGCTAACGAGACAAAAGAGTACAAATGGAAACCTGGCAAATCTGTTTCACTTTTTTTTTATCACTGAAAGTAACCCAGAAAACAGGGTTACACATTGTTCAGGTACAACGCTCATGCAACGAAAATTAGCGATTGGTTGATTTAGGTCACGTGATTCGTGAGGGGTAGACCTCGAGTAGGAGTGACTGAGCATTTGTAATTTGTTTTGTATCGATTCAAATGTTTACATATCAATAAAATTTTGTGGCAAACAGATCGTCTTCATTTCCTAGTCAAAACAGTTGCTTCTGGACCTTTTAATAAGACGAATCGTACTGGGGTACAAGTCGCGCAGTGTTTTCTTTTCTTTTTCAATCGGATCACTCACCGCGAGAGTGCGCCATGTTGTGAATATTTCGTGGATCCTCCCTCTGATTTGTCATCGGGATCGTGTCACCGTCTTCGTTCAGGTTCACGTCGGTCCAAGCTTCCTCGGAGGAGTTGAGCTTGTTCTCGTTGTCCGTGGCAACCTCGGAAGGGCTGGCATCCGCGGTGATGTTGCTGCGATGTACCGTCTCTTCGCTCGAGTCGTTGCTCTAAAAGGGACCGAATTAACATTTCGACACGCTCGTTGCAAATTTATACACACATTAAAGAAATAAAAAAAATTGAAATAGAGGTCATCGATTTTGGCACGACACGTGGGTACATATTCGATTTCAATAAGAAAATTTTGTTTGGACTTTTCATTGTTGGTATGTATGTTCGGTACATCGTCAAAGATGTGTATTCAACAACATTACTTTCAATCGAGATAACTTTAAACAACACTACTTGGCTACTTGGCTACTTGGATACTGAATACTGTATTGTTTCTAACGAAAGCCTAGCTTCCGTTGTTACACACTATTTACTCGTAAAATATCTATGATATAAATATAACGTAACAAGTCCGAGGAACGTTTACTTGAGAAGAGAGTCAAACGATATTTATTCTGCTTAATGACCAAGTCTCGCGTGCTATGCATTTACTCGACGACATGCAGTTAATCGTAACAACACTAATACGCAATCATCTAATATACGTGTAAACAAGGAGTATATAAAAGCTTCCTAAATTTCCAAGCTACGACACGGCGAACGTAATATCGTAATCGCCACGCTCGATTACGTCTATGAAACCGTACGTAATGACAAAATACAACGAAGAGCATAACTGGTACGCGCGACGGTGAAAAACTGTCGATAATTTAAACTGATATAACTTTGTAAGAAAATCCACTTGGTCTCATTATTAAAATATGAAGCTTCTACGTTGAACTTTATGGTATGTAACGGGTGGGAAAATGAAAAAATTGTCAAAATTCAAACGAGTGTAAAACTATTGAAAAATTTTGACAATTTTATGATTAAATGTACTATTTTTTCTTAAAATTCGCCATATGGTTATTTTTAAAAATCATTTTGTCGAACATTAAGGTTAGGTGATGAAATGTTAGGATTTCTTGAATGTTTATCCCTAAGCTTAACCCTAATGTTCAACGTTCAATAAAATGTTGAAAAGAATCTGTGCAACAACTTTAATTTTTAAAATGACGGCGAATGATTTTACACAATTTTCAAGAAAAAAGTATCCTCACTTTCCCACCCACTACACAATGTATGTCATTTCTGAAAGAAACAAATTCACGATTGTCAAAATAAAAGCTTCGCACTTTAAAATAAAATCAAGTGGATCATTTTTTTTTTTTTTTTAACAAAGCAATATCAGTTTAAATTATCGACAATTTTTCACTGTCACTAACCATAGTTATGTTCTTTACTACACGTGTTTAAACCATCATACGGAAACACGAATCGATTTTAATCACGCACTATTTTCTATCGTTATTGCGTACCCATCAAACGGGCATTCGTTTTGTCTTCTTACTCTCGACAAATAAAAAAAGAAAAAAAAAAAAAATAAAGAAGAAATACCTTATCGATCGTGTAGAATAATCAAAAAACAATTTTTTTTTCTCGAATCTTCGTCTAAAATAAAAACGATGACGAGGGATAATCGTCGAGGCGATGTTTAGCTCGTTTTAGTCGATCGCAAAAGTTCCCTGCTTCGTTTTCGAATCATTCGGTTCCGTGTCCGTACTCAAAGTCAAACTTTTACCTGGACATTTCGTGGCAGTGGTTCAGTCGGTCTTGTCGAAGAGCCAAGCGTTGGTTCTGACGAGGTGTAATCCTCGAGAATTGTCCGTGGCCGAGGTACACCACTGTGACCTCCCTTCAGAACCAGTAGTTAGTACGCATAGCAATGCAAGCAGAGGAAGTTAACGTTGAGAAAAATTAAAGAGTAAAAAAACAGTGTCTCATGCTCGAAATAATTACAGAGATCGTAGAGAGGTATACGAGATAGAGGAACTCGAATCCTCAGGACAATTGTATGTACACGTTTCGAGTCGAGCTTTGAAAGATGGTAGTATTTTTCGCAGTTTCAACGCAACCGCTGGAAAAATTCCAAGTGTAAATTTCAAATTCCACGTGCGAGAACGAAACTATCCGTAGAGTTACTTAAGTACCATTGCCTCTCACTACAGTAAGTGCAAAAGAACATCGTTCAATATCTTGCTAAAAGTAAAACACTACGTGCTGGATGGTGGCGTCTGAACTGTTACGTTTATGTTTTTTATTTTTCTTTTTTTTTATTTTTTGTAGATCAAAGAATCAACTACTCGGGATATTAATTAAACTACTTCTTCACTTTGCGCATTAAGAAAATAAGTCTGTTGACTTTCACGTTTTCGTTAAAGATCTACGTTGCTCGTTGTCAAACTATTAGTACTCGGGATGCATGCAGTTTGTCATCATCGGATCAGAAATTCTCAAACAGAAAAAGAGAGAGAGAGAGAAAGAGACACGTAGAAGTTTGTGCTGTCAAGTGTCTACGATAGAAGAGTCGAAAATGAAGGAACGAAATGCAAAGCGCATCACGTGGGCTTGGAGTGTGCCAATTCCATCGTAACAGTAGATCGTGCGTGACAGAAAAAGTGCAAGAGAATCACGTCGCCATTAAAATATCAAATGTCGTAAAAAAAAGGAAGAAAAAATCGTAATGAAATGTATATATATATATATGTCAAGGGTCACGATTCCGTAACGATCATCACATCATTTGAAAGAATTTCAATTCAACGAAATACACAACGAAATCACACGATCTCTATCTCTTCACAAAGGCATGCAGTCTCAAGTAAGGTTGTCACAAATCTTCTCGAGCATCGATGGTTTCGTACGTACAAAATATACAATGTATATATATACCGAGAGATAATCATGAATAAAAAGAGGTTTCGCTACTCTCGTTTACTTTCATGTACAAACAGCACTGAGGAGAGATTAACAAAGTACTTTCGTTGCTTTTTCTTTTACCTGAGAACAACGGATCAATTAATTCCGAGGTATGCATCTTTCGTACGGGTAGATCTTTTACGTAGTACGTTTCTGTTTTTATTTTTATATCTTTTGTTTCAAACGGAGCAACTTATCTTATCGAATAGACAACAGTAACGAAGAGGCACTTCGTGGTTTACTTACCTTCGTCGACGGAGGCCCTGACGACGTAACGTCGTGATCCGCCAGGATCGACGAATTGTTCTCGTCGACGATTATCACCTCGTACTCGCCGTCGTCTTGAGAACCAGCTTGGCTCATTATACCTCCGCTTCCTGGGAACATATTTCACCATTCTCGATGACCCGTACTCGAAGGTATCGCGATACTTGGTCTTGCAAAGCAGGCTGTCATGAACGACAGTGCGATCGACGATTCAATTGCGAATTATAACTCGTGTTTGCCGTTTTGATAAATCTTCTATGTTTGATATTTCATGTTGGGTGAATATCGTCGATCGCACTGTTAAATAGAGGAGATGCATTATAGTGCAGGAACTGAAAACGGAAAAAGGAAAATATAATACAAAGCGTAATTGTTGAATGTAACCGAAGCGTTCAAACTTGCGTTCAACTGTTCGAAGAAGAAGGGAATGTTTTCTAGAATTGTGCTCAAACACTACTTTGTCCATTCCCTTTATCTTCAAAAAAAAAAAAAAAAAAAAGTTCGATAATTGCAATAAACGCAAGAAAATTATCGCTAACATTTCAAATTTGTGACAGCAGCTAACTTAGAGAGATTCTTTTTATCGACATCGCAGCAATGTTTCCGAAAAGTATCGTTTTCATTCAGCGAAACAATCCGAAACGTGCAACTGTCCACTGCTGGACGCAAAAGAACTCAATGACAACCGTCGTTCATCGGCAAGTTGATTTCTTTATGTTAATAGGAAGAATAATTCTGCGTTCGGTGTGAATGGAACCCAACATTACGTGAATTTGCATCCGTGAGTTGCAATCAATCGTAACATGCAAACTTTCTGAGATTGCACGCAAACCGCAAACTGGTGCAACTCTCATTCGCAGCTTGTGCTTTCGAACAACATTCGGGGCACTAACGTATCACTCGCAATCGCTGAAAACTTCTGCAAACGAAATTGTCAACAAGTTTCCAATTCAAACTTTACCTTCGTTTCGCAAAATAAAGAGAAAGAAAAGAAAGAAACAAACAATGGCAATTGAAACTTTGAACTCGTCAAAGAGACTCAAACCCAGGTCAAACAACGTCAAACAAAAGTGAGAACGATGCTTGTACGCGCGTGCACACGTGTGTGTCTGAGCGTGAA
The DNA here is from genome assembly GCA_030673865.1 of Melipona bicolor. NCBI lineage: Eukaryota > Metazoa > Arthropoda > Insecta > Hymenoptera > Apidae > Melipona > Melipona bicolor. The sequence goes on along the minus strand of JAHYIQ010000025.1, from coordinate 1,824,690 downwards.
AGTCAAGAGCTCCTCAGGTTCGGTTCAAAGGCTAGTGAACGGCAAACATGCAGATAGAGATGTGTCGACAATACCGATAGAACAGGGCAGAGATAGAAAGAGCAATCGGAGAAGAACAAACGAAATAAACAAAAGGACAAAACAGATCGAGGGGTAGGTAATCGTAAAAAGTAACTGATGCGCCGGCGAGTAAAGAAAGAAAAAGAAAAAAAAAAGACAAATCGAGCAGGCGATCAACGAAAACAAACTCGAGCATTCCGTGGAACAGAATCGTTCGGGCAATCGAGTTACCTTGCAGACCAACACCGGAGTTTCTATGACAGAGATTTCGGGGCTGATCGATATGCTTTTGAAGCGTATGATGGTGATTGTTGTTATTGTGGTGATGGTAATGATGATGACGATGATAGTTATGGTTACTCGGATGATGGTTGTAATGATTACTGTGGTGATTCGGGAGATAATAGTTGGAGGGGGGCTGGCGATTAGAGTGCCTGGCAGCCGGTAGCGGGTGCTGGTGGTGGTGCTGGTTCATGTGGTGGTTGGCATTGGCATTGGCATTCGCATTGGCGTTAGGGTGAGATCCCGGGAGGAACTGTGGGTACACGTGGTGAGACCACTGTGGAAACAGGGGCCGACCTCCTCCACCACCATTCCCATCTGCTGAGGAACCACATTTACCACGTTACCACGATTCAACACCGTATACACTATCTGCATTTCTGTCATGCCTTTGTTTTTTTCAGTTTTCTTTTCTTTTTTTTTTGGTTTAATCATTATCTGAACGTGAAGAGTTTCTCTCTGTTTCTTGGAAAACGTCGAATATCTTCCATTTCAACTGCTCTCTTCCTTCACTTTAATATGTTATATGATGGTTCGATCGGGACGTTCACTTTGGATAAAAATATCGACAATTGTACAATGATACAGAATGAAACTCAGCGAAGGAAAAACAGCGAGAAACTCTGAATTTTCTCAAAGAGTAATCAAATTGCTGCATCATGTTGGAAAATGTAAGATACTAAATTTAGGAGCATCGCATGATTCAAAGATACATACTATTGTCCAAGAACAACGTTTAAACGATTACACATTGTCAAACATTCAACTGTCTTTGGAGAAACATTTAACAGACGTTACGTTATCCTGTTTCATTATCATCTGTAGTCAACATTTTCTGTATCTGTTTTACACAAATAAATGATTCTTTTTCCTAATATAAAACGATAGTGACATTTAAAATATATATATATGTATATATGTATCTAAACCGAAAAGAAAAAGTGCTAATGCATTCGACAAACATCAAAACTCTCACTGTCAGATACATAGAAGAATAGTTCATACAGTGCAAAACTGGACATGCGCTCTCTATTCAGTGTAATGTGCTGTTCGACTTGCCGCTACACAGTTAAAGTGCATAGTGTTCCACAGCGTCTACGTATTTGCATATATACCCGTGTTATTTGTAAAATTATCATTTTCATTTTCAACGAATTGTTATTTGATTTAAATACGAATTTGTTTCCAATCAGCTTAACTGTACTGTTTCAATACATAATTTAATTCGCGACGATAGCAATTTCTTGCTAATTGTTTATATCTTGTATCTATTGAATCATTGCAAATGACAGTTACTCGAGTTTCGAGTTACTCGAAAAGAAAATATTCTCCTTTTTCAAACGAGAGAAAATTTAATTTTGTTGTTGAATACATCGATTAGAAAGTATGACAACAGATATCTGACATGTAAGAGTTTTGAAGTAATAATTTGATATTCTCATTCGTTCTTTTTCTTTTTTTTTTTTTAACAAACATTAGTGTTTCTTGAAAAAAATTTGTCAGAGATAGTACATGTATATTTCGAAATTGAACATGCTTGTACGTATTAACGTTAACATCGATCCCAAGAATTTTCAAAGTTCTTTTTTAGATCCCTGTAAAAATAGCACCTGCACAATTTGTAATTGCTAGATCATGTTCTGTCTGCTTTAATTAATAGAAAATGTAATCTCACACTTTTAACATTTAAATCGATTAAATCCTATAACGAAAACAATGCTCCTGGATAATATAGTATTAACTACATTGCCTCTTATCAAGTGATCTTGCATCACTATAGTGTAAGAAATTGTTGAACTAGACGAGTGTATATCATACCTGAAGGGCTACCTGGTCTTAAACTAGCACCATTAGTCTGTATCGTTTGAACTGGACTTGGTGGTCGTTGTGATATTGGCGGTTCCAATATATCACGGTACTTCGATACCATTAGTACAGAGATGAAGTAAACTATAGCGAGGGACAGAAACTGGGCCTGCTTGGTTTCTTCCTGAAATGGAGAGAGAAGAAGAAATGCTTTAAGAAAATCTTCACCGTACAATCGAGACAAGAGACAGCTGTCTCTCTTGCATGTTTTTCCAAAGTTTCGAAAATTTTTTAACGGTAACTAGAGAACTCTTTTTCGAACTCATCCGAGGTTCTACTTTTTGTCGACTATACACATGTGCAATAAAAAATCTTTTAGAGTATAAACGGTATAAAATATTTTTTTTCTTTCTTTGATAATTTTTTAAAAATTTGGATAAACGTTCTTCACGCTGCAAATGATTCTTTGTTCATTAATACGAGTTTCAAATCACGAAAAAAATTGCAAAGTCTCGAAATCCGACACTTTTTTGGGTTTCGAGCGATTCACCCCTAGAAAATGATTGAAATACTTACAACATCTCTGTATATCACAGCTCTTAAGCGATTCACGTCCATATCCTGCAGTAATTTCTCTGGATCTTTTACAGGGCTTAATTGATGTGCCAGATTATCCACAATGTTCTACAAAAATAGAAACGACACTTTATCGAAGACTTTATCGGCAGACGGAAACGTTAACGAATCGCAGTGAACGCTATTTTTCTATACGATATACGGCTTCGAGTAAGTACATGATATGTAACTTGTCAATATATCGACGACGATAAACACATTTCTCTATATATAAAAAATAAAGTTCGATCAGATGAGACATACCTTGGGTGATGTTTGAGCTCCACGTATAAGAGACTGTATGTGCTGTGATTTATTACTAGAACCAATCTGCCGACCTAACATGCTGTACGATCTGCCACGTTCTTTACACTCTAAGCAGTTTCTAACGGCACATGTACAGACCTATAGAAGCATTTCATCAGATGAATATAAACAAAAAAAGTATATATAGTGTAAAACATACGGTGTTGAAGTTCTAATGTTATACATTTATCTATTAATATTAGAACTAAAGATATTACGGCTAATCAACACATTGCTGATTTCACTATTTCTATCTGATAAGAGTTATAAACTACGACAGTGTCGGGGTGTGTGTAGCCTCTGATTTTCTTCGTGTGAAATCTTCTTATATTATTTTAGGGTGTCACTTCTTTTTTCGCGTGTCACAACGGAAAATTTTGCTTTCGATTTTTCGATCGGAACACGTGATGCATAGACTTTTATATAGCTATGACACTATGAAACACCAATATACACATAAAAAAAAAGAAATTAATACGAAGCACACTCTATGTATGATTGTCGTTCTATCAAACTTGGGCAAACCTCGTCTTTCGTACGAAAAAAAAGAGAGAGTCATTTGAAAACAATGGATTTTAAACTTTAAGTACATTGAAATCCCTGAAAGACGAGGTTCATTTGCTCACATAATTACAACATAACAAACAAATCTCGTTTGTCAGAATGTGCACCGAAACAACAGGGGTCTAACAAATGTGCATCACAAACACACTCAATATCGGTCGTTTTCAAACAATGTTTCGACATTTCTACGACACGAAACGAATCAATCCGATCGACTATACGTAAACATAATCGCAAAGAACGAGCGAGTCTCGTTCGAAATTCGATGTTACACAACGGTGTGGTATATAACGGTCAATGGTGTGTCTGTCTGAGAAAACGGAAGATACTACGTGGACGATAAATACAAACCAGTCGTAAACACTGCCTTAGAATACCGCCACTAGACATATTCTTCTCGGCCTCCAGTTCACCGAAATTTAAAGAGCTGGCGAAGATAAGTACATCAGCCATGTTGACTAGTCTTTGCAGAAAAGAAACCGCTACCTCAATTGGCATCCCCTGAGTTGGTTCAATTACATCCAATTCGCTCTATGAATATATCCAAGCACCAATTAAAAAAAGGAACTTTGTGAAAAAAGGAAACTTTCCACCGGGATATACACGCTCTTCTATGTGAAATCACGAGGAGGTATGGGGAGATCATGGTTGTACGTACATTTGGCGAGGTGGCCGATGCTAGAAGCGGCAACAATCCTCCGCAGGCGATTATCAGATTGTCAGCCAGTTGCGATATTAAATGAACGGTATTAACAACGAAAATTGCGTTCTCGCTGCTGTTTACAAAGTCCAGCACTGACTTTGTCGAGTGACTAGAACAGGATCAATCGTGTATAATAACAAATTGTGTCGTAAATTTATGATCACATCGGCTCGAGTAATAAATTCATTCACCTTCTAGGGTTACTAACCACTTCCATTCGAATTCATTATTGAATAATTACGATGAAAATTTCAATGAAACTATATTGCTCGAGCCAACATGTAGTGGATATGCACGATTAGATATTTTTGTATACCTTCTCCAGACTTGAATGTCTGTCTCTAACGAGAAGAGGACATCCGAGAGTAACCTCTGATGTATGTAAGACCATTTGAATTCTGGTATTCTGAAAGGTGGTCGAGTCGGGCCTGGACTGAACATTGGTCTCGTGGAAGGATTACCTTGCTTCGATCGTTTTGATTCTGGACATGAACGTTCAGATTAACATTTTATTAATTAAATAAAAGGAATTTAAAAGGAAAGTTAAGAGGTTATTCTCACCGAAATGATTGGGATCCACTTGCGTGGACGTTGAGGCACTCCTTGGTCGTTTTTGAGGTGACGATGCTTTGCGCAAGGGTACGGGTAAAGAAGGAGGTTCGTTACTGTTTAGATTATCGTCGGTGGTTGTCTCGGTGGATACAGCCGGCAAGCTGGATCTGCGATGGGCGTCTACGTGATCCGGAGTTAAGTCATTCAACAACGAATTATCCCTCGCAACCACTGTTGAACTAACGATTTGAGGCACACCGTCGGGCATATTTTTATTTGCATCACAGACCGTAGATATTGTTGGAATTTGCTGTTTAGGATTTGGCACTTGCGTCGCGTTATCTACAGAACTTTGAATATCGCTATTACTACAAACACTATTATCTGTTACCTCTACCACCGCTTCAGTCCTCACCGGAGTGTCTGGCTGATTATCACTTACGTTAGTAGAAATAGTGGACGGCTCCCTTGAATGTTTATCATTTGTTACCTTCTCCCCGTTATCATTAATAACAGCACTTTTGTCCTCTGTTACAGAGTCCACGGCGCATCTCTCACTACACAACTCACTAGTCACTACTGTCTCCGTTTTCTCCTCTTCTACGTCTATCTTCTTCTCACCGGTCTCGATACTTTCTATTACGCTAGTTGAGCAATTGGAATTCTTCACCGTTTCCTCGCCTCCCTCCTTCTCGTTCTCCGTATTCTCAACGTCTACACTCGTCTTCTTCGTCTGTTCAACGTTCTCGTTGACAACATTCTCGTCCATCTTGTCCATCTCCTTCGACTTCATATCGCCCAAATTATCCTGGTTCTCCGTCGGTGTCAAGTACGCCTCTGAAGTGTCGCTGTCGATCACTTCCCGATCGTTCTCCAGTTGTAGCTTCTCGATGTCCTTGATGATCAGCGGCTCTGACGTCTCGCTGGAGGAAACAGGCGACACCGGCCCGGAATCCATTTGCTCCGTTGGAACAACAACCGAGTCTGCCGAGCCCTCCTCCGTCTGTTGTCCCGTTTCCTCGGAAGTCTCCACTTTGTCCGAAGAAATCTCATCGTTGGGAATTGTCACTTTTTCATCTTCCACCGTCGATTTCTCTTTGCTCTTTGTCGTCTCTTCCATCTCCTTCGCAGGAGCTGCAGCTTCGGTCTCAGCGTCAGCCTTGGCTTCAACTGCGGCTTCCACCTTGGTTTCAGCCTCAACCTCAGCCTCTGCCTCGGTTTCCGCCTCAGCATCGACCTCGGCTTTGGCTTCGACCTCGCCTTCAGCCTCGCAGCTCTTGTCGTCCTGCGATTTCTGCACATTCAAACCGGCGGCGTCAGGCACGTCCGTCTTCTCCTCGGGCATCGTTTCCTTCGTCTGTTCGATATCTTCCTGCTTCGTCTCTACACTCTCTCTTTTCTCAACAGGAGACGGTTGCGAGACCATTGTCTCGTCCTGCGACTTCGACTCCGAAGGATCGTCGTCCTTCTTCAGGTGCACATCCTGCGCCACCACCAGCGAGTCCGGACTGGAACCCTCGATCTTGTGCACCTCGCTGTAGAAATCGCTGGAGCTCTCTATCGATATCGCCTCGCTGGTCTCCTGGGTCGTCGGAATGGAGACAGCCTCGCTGTTCCCTTCCTCGAGGATCGTCGGCGTGTCCGTGTGGATCTCGCGCGCTGTCGTCGGTGTTTCCGGCTTGTCGCTCAGCCTCGAGTCGAGGGATATCGCCTCGCTCGACTGAGCAGTGTCCAGGGTCTCGCTGTGCGACTTGACGATCGCTGGACTCCCGTCGCTCTCCGTGTTGTCTATCGAGTTCAGGTCGCAGCTGCACGACTCTTCCAAACGGTCGTTGCCCTCGGTCGTGTCGAACTCCTGGAAATTGAGTATTTTCGATTGGCGTTTATACGCAAACGAAGAATGATCTTTATAGCTTGCACAAACAACCTTGTAATTCCTCTCCACGTGTTGTACGTCGTGATTCTGTTGATTGCCCCAGGGTGACGGCTTGTTGTAGCCGTTGTTCCCCGAATGTTGCTGATCCCAACCGGAGATGGTGCTGATCGGCCTCTGCTGCCTCAACTCGGGATCGGTGATGTTGTCTGATCGTTGTCTCTCGTAGTGTTCGTACATTTGAGCGAACTGAAGCTTGAATTCCTCGTAGGATACCTGAAAGTGAGAGGGAACACAAACATGAATGTACAAACTACAATTAGTTTTTCGAATTTTGTCCTCTGTTTGTTCAATTATTTATTATAATACTGGAGGAATTTATTTAATAATTTGATATGAAAATTTATTAAATGTAAAACATAAAAAATTTTATTTTATTATTTTCTAGAACAACGATATCAATTTCTGGATTAATAGCTAACTTTGAAATGGATTTTAAAAAACTATTGCTTCATCTACATCAAGTCAATTGGAATTTATATTAAGAATTTTATCTTTAAGATTAAATGAATTAGCATTTTTACATTTATTTATTCATTATTCAAAATTTTCGTTTTTATAAAGGAATATATTATAATTAAAAGAATAATTATTATATTTTCCGAGGGATGGAACAGGCTTACCTTGGAGTGCACGATGGCTAGAGTGTCCACCCACACTCGCCATCCACCGTACTCGTGCTTTATAGCATGGTGCAGAAGCATGCGAAACAACGAGTACACCATGTCCGAGATCTTTTGCTCTTCCGTGTTCTTCGGGTGAATGTAGGCCATGGCTATCAGCCATTCCTGCCATACAGACATCTGCAGAACAGTTCGCCGATTTTCTCGATTGTTGTTGCACAGCAATGTCATATCCGAGAGGAACAGCTTCTTCACCTCGAGCAGTTGCTCCGTCTGCTTTGATTGTCTAATTAACGTCGCCACTACTTTCAGAATCACTGCAACACGACGCACGAAGTAGCTAATTGTTCTATATTTGTACGCAGATTTATGTTAACCCATTGGCTACTGTTGGCGCGTAAAAAATTTGCTTTCAAGCCCATAGGCGCTCACTTCACGTTGCTCGAATCAAACTAATGGCGCCATTTTTAAAAAATTTTTTAAAAAATACAGCTCAGGTAGAACATATCTATGTAAATCGAAAAGTAAAAATACTGATGATGAGAGTTTTCGTTTGAAAAGGCATTTTCCGTTTGCATACGTAAACACAATACGACAAAAATGGGAAAAATGCAAGGTACAGTGTGTTAGATAACATAACAGAAGAAGAATTATGTAGGATCATGTTTCGAATTGCACCATACTTTACTAGATTATTAGCTATATTGTGAAATAAAGCTTAAGGTTACTGTTAAATTTTTAACACGTGCACTGACCAAAAATTTCGTCGTTCTCAATCTAAGTCGTGATTGACGAGCGTATGCTACCTACGTACGGTAGCGAAAGGGTTAATTGATTCAATGAAATTCAATAAAACGTCTTACTTGGATTTTCCAGACGATAATGAGACTCTGGTTCGGGGTGTCTGGCATAGAGGATCTGTTGACTAATGTGTTCTGTCATGATCTGAAAGGATGTTTCGCATTAGAATAACGTTCTACCAGTAACGTAGTGATAATTGTTTTCTTTTTCTCGAGACGAATACCTCGTACAAAACATTATAGGTCGGTAGTGACAATGTCTCCTCGTTCAACAGTAATCTCTCGGCCAGTAACGTGTACAGATTGTGAGGGCTCATAACGTCGTATTTTCGTCTGCAATCCACGAAGATCATTCTCGATAAGTAGGTCGGACGAATGTCTCGTTGCCTTACATTTACTTACTTGTCGAATTCGTCTACGTACTTGTGTGTACTGCGACTCAAAAAGAACCCCAGCAACTTCAACGCTTGCAAACGAATTAACTGGCTCTCCGCCGCTAGTAATTTGAATATCGTTCTGACGCCCTGCTTCGCGTCGAAAGCCGGCACCATCGACGATGGATGCTCCGACATCAACGATATAAGCATTTGCAAAACGTCGTGCAAATTTTCATCCTGCGGAAACACACGTACCAGATCACTCTTCGCGATCGTATCCATCCAGATCCAATGTAATTAATTTAAAACAAGCACGTTGTTGTAAATTAATCGTTTACATCTTTTCAACCGACGATTTCATGCGAATACATCGTACCTCGTGTATTGTCGTCAGGTAATTGAGAATACTCTGCAGCTCGTCGTCCTTCACCCCATTCCCGATCATGATCAATTGTTTGAGAAATAACAAAATATAAGAACGTATTGTCAAAATATCCTTCTGTTGAGGTCGCGGTCCATCTGCAAGTCAATCGAAAAGTTCAATTCAATTCTTCGAGGATCCATCGCGGAAGAACAGAATATATGAGCCGTTTATTTCGAAAGTGGTCCATTTTCCAAAAAAAATCAATATTTACATTTCCACGTTATCTCTTCATTTCGATATATTTGAAATCACTAAGATTTTGTACACAGAAAATCAGCTGGTCAATAGAGCGATGAAAATTTTTATTTTGAAAGTGGCTCAAGTCCATTTGTAGCCATCAAAAATATTTTATTTTCCAAACAATATTTGTCGTACTAATTGGGTTGGTAAAAACCCTTAAAAGTACAAGAACATTATAGCACCGTGTTATCAGTCACCAATATTTTTAAAATTTTATCAAAACGCAAACCATTAAATACCTTGATTCAAAGATAAATGGACTGGAGTCACTTACAAAATAAACGGCTCGCATACAGATCAAAATACGTCTCGATCACAATTACTCACCAAGTCCCTTGGGAGTGATTCCACTCTTGGCTCGCGGATTGGCAACCCAGTAATAGTATTTGAGCGTGTGCACCGTTTGCAACACCGTGGACACTCTTCGCACGTTCGAATATATCTGCGTGTCGCTGAGGAACTCTGTGGCCAAGTACGAATAAAGCCGCGTTTGCACCGGCGCCGGTGTATAAATCCACAGAGCGGGATTAAAAAGGACGTGGTCCAATAGCTGCCATGTTAGGAATGAAAAGTAAAACAACTACATCACCATGGATCTGCCTGTTCTTCGGACACACCAATCTAGCCGACTTTTATTGCGTTCCTATATGGTATTTCGTGGTCTACCTGCCTCGCGGTGGAGTCTCTCCCGTTCCGTGGACGCACGTGGACAGAATGAATCGAGCAAGTGGGGTAAGTTGGTGACAAATTCGTTCGGAATGAGGTAGATTCAAAGTGGGAGTTCGACACTTAGAATTGTGCAAGGGGGTAGTAGATTACCGTAAGATGGAAAGATGCACACAGGAGTGAGTTTGAAAACAAGAAAGAAAGAGAAAGAAAGAAAGAGAGAGAGAGAGAGTGTGCTGGTAAATTCATCGTAACAGTTCACGATCACATTGTCACAAAGAGAGAGAGAGAGAGAGAGAAACAGATCGAGGAGAGAAGAGATGATAATTCATGTCGGACATATTCATGCACCTCAGAGAAATCAATACTCAGAATTCGGTAGCTTCGGTGGCAATATTGAGACAATATTTTTTTTTTCAAAATTACAAATGGAATTGCATTATTCGCTAGAACGTTGATCAATTCTTTTTTTTTTTTAATTACTCTTACTTTCTTAATTACTCTTTCTTTTGTTTTCGTAACTTCGCGCCGCGAAAAGAAAGATCTACAGTCCCAATATTTGAAACGCAGTGCGCATAGAAAAGAAAATAACGAGACAGCTCATGTTGTTTTTATGAAGGCGATAGGCGATCCTTGACAGAGGAATACGGAAGCGATCTATCACGAGTCGGAACGAACACGGTTCGTAACAGCACCGTTTCGAAACAGAAACTGAGAGAACCGGTCAGACAGCAAATAGAGAAGTGATCGTAATCTCGGTCAGCGTTGCAAAAAAACAATGCAAGAGTGACAAGATATACTCTCGTATAGAAGCAAACGTTTAGTGTGAACAAAAATATATAGTCTTGCGCAGCGATGTTATGAAATCAGGAAGCCTAAAAGTCGGTAGATTGCATGCGATCCAAAGATTCGAGTAGCAGAACGTCGTCTCCGTAAGAAAAAGTGTAACTTATGCATGCTTGACATCGTAATGCATCGTGTGTGTGTGTGTGGGTAGGTGTAAAAATACGTACATACATAAGTTTAACAGCATATAATGTACAGAGCAGTCTACGAGCAATCGTACAAGCTGTTGCAACAGATACTGTTACATCGAGTTATAAATAATTTCCGTTTTTGCGATCAAATTGTAATGATACATTTGTCCCAATGACTCGTCAAATTCAAATCCATTAGCAATGAATAAATTCTTTTCTTTCTTCTCGATCTCTGTAAAATGCTTTGAAATTCGACAAACGATATTTAAAATTTGATGTTAAAAACTTTAAAAACTTTTTTACAACTAGCTGAATTCCACAAACTAATAAAGTGATAAATGATAACAAGCAATGATTGCAAATATATACTGTAGATTATGTTCTATTAATAATAATAATAATATTACGAGTTGCTTTTTTTAACCAAAAAGTTTGAGATACATACAATATCGTAAATGTCCAAATAAATTATTATTTAAAGATTTATTTCAAATTAATTTATTAAATTAAAATTAATTTATTTAAAATTAAATAAAATATTTTATTATAGATCAATATTTATATTTATTGTATCATCAATATTAATTTATCCATGAATTTATAATAATATAAATATAATAATATAGAATAATTTGTTTTTTATATTATTTATTACAAGATTAAATGTTTATCCAATTTTAATTATTAGATGAATTTCAATAAATAATCATTCACGTTTATTAATTTCTCAAATAATTTCGTTTGAAGCTTTAGACAGAATGTAATTGTTACAATTTCATTGATAAATAAAGTTGTTCCCCTGAAACGGAAATTATTTGCAACTCTACCCAATGTGTGTGTGGAGTAAATACAGAGAGTGAGGTATAACGCTAGAACTCTGGGTATTTTCGTGGGTACTTTTGTCATTCATGCCATTGTGTACTGTAACGAAAGGAGGAAGACTGGAGAGCGGGAAATTGTTGCGCGAATGCATCGCAACGTACGAAGTTTTCACGGGAGAATTGGCTAGAATGTTTTAACAACGATCTTGCCAGGCGGTTTAAATGTACGCCATTGTCGGAGATACAAACCCTAATGACGCAGTGTGATTTTTTCTAATTATGAGAGAGTGACTGTGTCTCGTACAGATGCTTCAACTCAATTTCATTATTAATATACACTACGTATTAATATGTCGTTAGAATACATTATATATTCATTAATTAATAAGATTAATTAATATATTAATATATTATGTATTATACATACTATATATATATGTAATACTTAGGATTACGTTGGTTAAAATAATTCATCCTATGAAAACAGAAATCAACAATTATTCCAATTTTACTCTCAAAGAAGTAAGTTTAACAATATTGTCAAACGAGTTGTTACGCGAATTATTTCAACCAAATGTTCGACAAACGACGTGTTATTCACGTAGAACAAGTACATTCACGATGAGAACGTTGTACAGTTTCGTCTACTTTCGTGCAAGCTAAGCTCGTCCATTCTCGTGTTCGTAGATCTACGTGAAACGAAAACCGATTTCCATCGACAGAGTTCGACGATCATCTCTACCACTCGTTCAATTCAAGTTGACGTCTTGGCTCTAATTTAACTCTAATTTAACTCGTACGAGGATCGAACTAATGATTGAATCGATACCTGTTTCAATAACAAGTCGCTGTTGGCGCTGAGGCAGGTGACCAGGTGTTTCGTCAGCTCCAAAAATGACGCGAGAACCTCCGTCGTCAGGTGATCCCTGCTCGCTCTCTGCAGCATATAGCTGATCACCAGGAATCCACGGTTCTGCACCATGTGTTGCTGAACGGTTTGCGAACTCTCCACCAAGTCGCAAATAAACCCCAACAGTTTCGAACTAAAATACAACTTGTCCCATTACGCGCGACCACCAGGGGAAAATCTTAACGTAAACAGCCCCCCATTCGCCTTCCCTTCTGACCCACCTCACCCCCATCGGATAATTACCATAACGTTGGATCTCGCTTAACGTCGTTTGGCGCTATGCAATCGTAGGGCATATCTAGCTGCGAGAACAAAGGGAACAACACCTGAATGCCACCAATCGAGTTCAACGTGCTGTGAATGGAATGCGTGATGACAGCCTTAACATCCTGCAAATAGACAGTGAAACGTTCGATGCCGTTGGCTCTCTGCTTCTGGTCGATGTCCCACATTCGAGAAAATTGCGAATTCACACCGAAATATATATCGGGGGACGGTTTTTGATTTCAAAAGCTGCGTCGAGAAGACGCAAAACGAGAGACTTGGATCAACAAAATTCTCGAAATACAGGACACTCGACGCTTTCTGTCGTTAAATTTATAAAAAAATAACTAAAGTTGGAATTTTGATTAACCCCTTGTCTTATAACGTCGACTCATACTCGTGGTACAAGTTTCAATTTGAAAGAAAAAGCAAATTTCAATTCGAATTTTAATCCTTTGCCCTCGACAAACTTTTTTTGCATCATCTACCAGTTATATTAATTTATTTATGAAACATCGCTTCAAATAAAACGATACAATATGGAAAATAGTCATTTAAATGGTAAAATTTAACACGAAATTTTCCGATATGTAATTTTAATGTATAATTTAATGCAATCATCAATGTGCCTTGCAGATTTGCTAGAGTACGAGTATAACATACAAGATATTAGTGACAAATAGTTTAAATAATATCCTCCATCATTTTTTAAACTTTGGTAAGAAGCGATAAGAAATTCAGTTTACGTAAATTATTCCGAATTGTGTGAATTATCGAGTGTCAACTGTCTTCAGAAATTTCTTCCTTTGTTTTTCTAATTTTAGAAATTGAATAAAATTCTAATCTGGAGAGTAACTTTCACATTCAAATGAATTGACTAAATGAGTAGTTATTTCGAGTGATCATTTTTTAAATACATTAACTTGGTTCAACACATACAACTCTGCTTAAAAATCTTGAGACAAGTATATCCAAGTTCCAAGTGTATCGTAATTATTTAACAGTAGAGGCTTACGAAATAAAATAAAACAAAATATTTACGGAGAATAACGAGTAATGATTTACGCAACAAGGAATCTGCAAAATGAACTGAACATTGACAAATAAAAATTATACATGTAACATCTAATATCGATATTTAAAATAACGTTACAATTTCAATAAGTACTTAACGAGTTAAGTCACTTCAACGATCGAGAAGAAAATCATAAGGCAAAGGGTTAAATAAATATTTGCAAAAAAGAGTAGCTAGAGGGAACAAAGTTCCTTCGAGCGTTCTATTTTTCGTTCTTTCCGTTGAATTACACGTTGTAAGCGTGTAACATTCGATATCATACCTGCAGCATGAGGGCGTGCGGCGTATGTACAAAATAGGAGACGTTGCCTTTCGGTGCGCTTTGCAAACAAAGTTGAGAATCCGTTGCTACCGGGTTGTACATGAACACAATCGCGTTCGACAGCTTGCCATCGTAGAGCACCTACAAAGTGGCATTGTTAACGTTGCCGGCACGTGTGTTTCCCCGGATTGCGCGTTTTAAATTCATTCCGCTACGATCAGGTCGCGATCGATCTTTGAAAGTTTACCAAGTAGAAACATCGGGCATTATTACCCGAGAGAAACTTCTTGCGCGCGACGCGAGCATGCGTAGAAAGGTAAACTTTCAAAGTGAGCTTTCACCAACTACTGAAATCGACGTCCACATGTTACGTGTGACAAACGTGCTACACATCACAAACGAAACTGAACGTGACTCTAGTCCGGATACGAGCTAGGTGTTCAATTTTTCAGAAATACGTACGAGTTTACGAACTCAAGATCTCAGTCACCCAATTAAGTCCCAATAACCAGACTGCGGATATTTGTGCAATTTCGCGCTCCAAATTTTTATATATTTAATAATTTAATACACATTTATGTATTTTATTTAATCATACTTATATTATTTTATATTATTTAGTACATTATTTCATGTATATATTGGTAACGCACAAATATCCACGGTCCATTGGAGAAACACTACTCAAAGCACAACAGCTAAAATTGTACCATGTACATACGTCGGTAGAATCTACGGGGAAAACTCTTTCGCCACATGTAAAAGACACACATCACAGCAAAAATGATGAAACAGACAGACAGGCTTTATCAAAGGTGATGCAACACAATTCAACTTTTCAGAGGGCTGTAAATTAATCAGGATATTGCTACACAGCCACACGTTTCTCAGGCAAAAGGCAGCATCAGGCAAAACAGAAAAATGGTGGCTCGTACTCGAGCAACGAGTCGCGTGCACGCTGGTAAGCTAAAAAACAGGAAGAGAAACGGAAAGATCCACAAAATAAAAGCAAATTTGTGCAATCGATGGATACAAACGTTATGACGTCGCATTAACGTCCGACCGAACGTCACGCACAGGGCTCTGGGAAAAAGATATTTGTAGTGATGGTCGATAATTCGAGGGGCGAGTAATTACCTCTGACGAGACTCGAACGCAGTAACAGAGTGATTAAACAATGTGCAAATCAAATGTAAACGGGAGGAAATGAAAATAAAAATGCTTACAGTTTGCATACTTTGGTCCACCATGCTCGTGAGCTCCGGCTCATCACTCACCCTTTTGTGATTGTCAGGCAGATTCAGGTAGCACTCGTTGTCAAAACGAAACTGACTCTGCGAACAGAACGCGGGAAAGGCGAGTACGGAACATGTTGAATATGTAATAACGAATCTACGCGGGCTGCCGCGAAGCTCTTTGCGAAGAAAATGGAGAAATTGTCACAGAAAATTAAAGGCCCTTTTTTGCGAAAGACACGCAAAGGGGAGGACCCTTTCCTTTTAAATTATAATTCGCTTTTACATGTTTCTCGACATTTTGAAATATCAGAGTGTAAATTCTGTTAGAAAAAGAGAATAGCTCACGTCTAATTAGAATACGCGGGAGATAGTCATAATTAAGGAAAAGAGACACTTCGAAATGGACAGAAAAGATTCTACCTTATATCCAGGCCCCAGTCTGTGCATAGCGCAAATCTGATGCGTCGTCAGGGCTTCGCTGAACAGATAAATCGCGCTCATTTGTCCGCAAAACACGCGCTCTTCGTCCAGTTCCGGTGTTGCCCCGATGTAACATTTGTCAAAGGGCTGCAAAGAGTAACAAAGAGTTGTTCTTTTTTGTTTTTTTTCTTTGCTTTTCGATTTCGACCAAAAGCCACGGTTTCACAGCCAGAGGACCGTGATCCCAGCACGGCTGTGAAATTAATAGACACGATTATGTTACGAGTATGTGAAATTCACTTACGTCGTTTGTCGAAACGAACCACGCCATTTCAGTGCTCGAAGCCAATTGACCGTTGACCAAACATTTAATCTCGCTCTTCGTCCACCTATTGTATATGTACACTACGGCGATCATGTACCACTGTGAAAAATAAACGTTATCGATTCTGTTGGAAATGAACAAATTTTTCGTTACGCTTTTTCAAGATCATGTCCCTTTTAATACATTTATCGTGACAATCTGGACGATAATCATACAATAGTGGACTTTTGTATGATTGATCTTCTCGTTATAGCCGCATAGATACATGTTTCGAATTATTAAGTAGAATATCTCTGTCGTCAGACAAATCTCCCTTGTATATACTTGAAATATTTACACTACATATTAATAAATAATAAATGAATAAATAGAACATCCCTATTTTCAGACAAGTCTTATTCCACTTCAAGTAACTCTTTACTTGCTTGTTATAAAATTCGTCACGAATTAAGTTATTTTTAATCTAATTAGTGAAAAAATTACAGAGAAAATGCTAAAACTTACTAAAACTTAACTAAAACTTAAATAAATGAAGTAGAACATCCCTATAGTCGGACGAGTCTTATTCCACCTAAAATAATTCCTACTTGCTTGTCAGAAAATTCGTACGAACTATATTATTCCTTATCTAATTGAACGATACAAAAATTGCAAGTATTATTTACATTACACATTAACAAATAATTCGGAGCAATAAATAATAATAGCAGAAGATCAGACAAGTTTCCAATTTGCTTGTCATAAAATTCGTACAAATTACAATATTTTTTATCTAATTGGCAAAGAAACTACCAGCGAAATTGCAAAGAAAATGCTGCATGTTACATGTTAATAAACAATTTAGAAGCAAAAGAGTTAAATAATAAATCCTAATGTAGATATTTCAAGTTATACGGGACTTTCTTTCCTACACAATATATGCGCCAAGTAAATTAACACAGAAATATATACGCGGCGTCGTACCTTGCGTGGTTGAAATTCATATTTGACACAATGCTGGAAGCCCTTGCCCTTCACCTTCATCGACGTGAGGACCAAGCAGTTCCCTACGAAATGCGCCGAGTAGCCCACTCCCTTGCTAGTTTTGAAACTGCGAACAGAGACGAATCACCGGCGATCAGCGAACGTCGATAAAAACTCGACGATTCTCTCGCCAACCCTCTGTCCAATCCCGAGCCTCTGTATTTTGTTCCTATCCTTCGGAATAACCATGTATTCGTACAACGGGGAACAACAGTTGTCGATCGTATGGAAATCGAATTGTTTCCGCGCGAAGGAATGCGATCAAATTGCTTCAGGATGCAACGCCCGAACGAGGAATCCTTTTTTTTTTTTTTTCGTCCGTGCTAACTCAAACGGAGCCGCGTTTAATCAAATTCGAACGTTCGAATCGAACGCGGAAGAATTTGAGCGGCACGGTACTTTTTTTCCATCCCTGGCCCCAATTTCCTCTGGCCACTTTTCTTTTTTTCAATTTCTGCGTGTGTTCTCCGACATCGGTCGTTACCAAAACGAGAGTCAGTAAACGCAAACGTTTCTTCAAGGTAGCCGGGCCACTTCGATTCGAGAGAGTGTTCCTGCAAGAGGGCTCGACGTGAGAGCACTTACCAATAGAGGTACGGCTTTTCTCGTTCGATATTAACGGAGTTGATGGGGTCCAGACGGAACCACGTGGTGAACGTGAATCCATTCTCGTGTGGCCATTTCGCGAGCGGCGGAAGCACGATCGCCTGAGAAGAAGAAGACCGTTTAGAAATAATTAAACAAGAATTGACTTCGTTGGGGAGGGAGTCTCGCTTATTTTCGTTCATTCGGTTATTTCTGAAAATTCCGAGAATTTACAATTCCTGTATTTACCGAGACTTTCTTTCACAAATTGTTTCCTTTACAATTTTTAACACGCGTTATCACAGCTCGAAACGCGAAAATGCGCGCACGAAAATATGTGCCCGATACGCTTGAAAACGATCAAAAGAATTTCTACTCTGTGAGATTGCAATTTCCGAGTCAAGTATATGCCCGATACGTGAAAACTTTACTCGAACTTCTCGCAGCGGACGTTTCACCTTTGACTCTCGTACTCTTTCAAAGTTGTACATTAAAGGAGACGCTCGAAACAGCCCCCTCGAATAAGAAACTTCTTTCCCTCAACGTTTCCTGTCATATCGAAAGTTTCTGTCTCTGCGAGAACTCATTGAATAGCGGCCAACGTCTCATCCTCCGCCGGACGACATCCGTTCCGATGGATTTTTACAGAGAGGTTCTACATTTTCAGGAAAATGGATCGCTACGTCGACGATGGCAAACAAAATGTACCGTAACGCTGCAGGAATTCGCGCGATTCTCCTTGAAAGGGTTTTTTGAAAGGGTTTTGTCTCTGATTCTGAAAGGAAAGATCCACATTTTTTTCTTGTAATTTTGACTCACTCGGAAATAATTTCGAAATTTGGCAAAATGTGTTTTTTTTTAACAGATGCAAAAAGCACGATTTATTTTTATTATTCTTATACACGTTGATAAAACTACGGAGGAATGCATACAAGAAAGAAATAATTTCGAAATTTGGTAAAATATGTTTTTTTTTTTAATAACACAAATGCAGAAAGTTTGATTTATTTTTATTACTTACGCATGTTGATAAAACTACGAAATTCGGAAATAATTTCAAAATTTGGAAAAATGTATGTTTTTTTAATAACACAAATGCAAAAAGTTTGATTTATTTTTATTACTTACACACATTGATAAAATTACGAAATTCGGAAATAATTTCGAAATTTGGAAAAATGTATGTTTTTTTAATAACACAAATGCAAAAAATTTAATTTATTTTTATTACTTATACACGTTGATAAAACTACGAAATTCGGAAATAATTTCGAAATTTGGAAAAATGTTTTTTTAACAACACAAATGCAAAAAGTTTAATTTATTTTTATTACTTACCACGTTGATAAAACTACAGAAGAACGCATTTCACAAGAAAGATTTTATATCATTTGCTTGACAAAAAGAAACCTATTGATTTTTAAAGTGTGCCATCTTTTTACCCCATTATTGGGGGTGCATCCAACGAGTTTTGGAAACACAAGTTTCAAACGCGTATCTACGTAACAGATCCATGTTCAACCTTGATCGAGTTTCAAGTTCCGCTAATTCCAACGATTTTCCAGCTGTTCGGCCCGCGTGGAATTGAACCGGAGCTCGAAGAATCAATACGTCATCTGATTCGACGGATTAAGCGCGAGAGCGGAAGTTCCGTGAAACAAGGCGAATTTTCTTATCGAAAGTTTAATAGAGTTCAGAATCGAACGGCGTTATCTCTCCGGCGGTGGAGAACAAGGACGTACGGGGGGAGGGGGATGGATGGAGATCGACTTACCGATCCCTTTCTGCCGGGGAAACTGAAAAACACGTCCGGTCCGTTCCGTTGCGGCATCTGGCGGAGAACGTTCAACAGTTTCGCCGAATGTCGTGGCTGCGACACAAGCAAGAACGTTTCGGTACTTCGTGTAGATCGAGGAGAGAGGTGCAATTCCATTTTTGCCAACTTTGAATTTTTTTTGGCGAGATTCGAACGTATATATAATTGAGAAATATATATTTTCACATGTACAAGCAGAAACTAATAACAATAACTTGACGAGTTTAAATTTTGGGCAACAAAGAACGCAATCTGTTACTTTATTATTGCTTCGTTGGAAACGATACGTTACTTTTGTAGATGTCGAAAAATAATACTGTTCTTGAGTTTGTTCGTCGTTATTATTCTCTGTGAAATAATCTATTAGTTTATTATTGCTTCATTAGTAAAATATGAAAACAATACGTTCACATTTTTTGTGGATCATTATTTGTGAAATTATTTTCATCTTCAGTCAATGTACATTTGAGAGCCTCACGCAAAGACTGTCAATTAGCTGGAACTTTTGGCTAATTGCATTAAGTCATTATTATATTTTATGCAAAATGTAAACAAGTCTGGATTTTCTTGTGCATTCATATTGCACGTCAAAAATTTATAACTCGTTTGTTCGTTGTTGGATTTGCATTTGAACTAGAAACGAACGAATATCTTTCTACGCATATTTACACGCCGTGACTAAAAATGGAGTTGGACCCAAGTCTCAAATTGTGATTCTTACCCATTTCCCTTTCACAGCTTTCATAGCACCGAATAAGAGTTTCAACTCCTTCACCGTTATACTATAGCTGGCCAACACTCCAAGCATGTCGATCAATAAATCTATCGAACAGAGGAAAATTGCTCGTTGGTTAAATCGTGCGTGTCGGCCGTCCATAGACACGCGTGCAGGCGCAGACTAGATAAGGACTCACCTGCGACAACAGTCTCAGCCCGGGACAATCGAAGCAGCACGTGTTCGATGAGGCTTACGTCTGTACACGCTTGTAAGTTCCGCACGCTCTTCCTCAAAATAGCGATGAACACGCTCCATATTTCGGCCTGCAACAGACGACAGAAAATCATATTTCGTGTATTTATGTCAGCTATACCAGAAAAATTTTACCATCGCTGTTCCGACAGATACAAATTGTTTTCGTGGAGCCAGTTTTGCGGCAAAATTACTTCAAACTGATAATTTTGTTACAATTTTGTAAAAAAAAATCATCACGCGTAAAGTTATTCTGTTTATTTCGATTGCTTTGAATTTTTCTTCCCAAGACATTTCAGCAAATGGAAAAATGTTTTCTTTTTCTCGAAAAAAAATTGTAAAGTCAATTGGAAAATTTTTTATCAGTTACATCTATAATCTTGAAGATTGAAGTTTTTACAACGATCCCTTAAACTCTTGCGCTGGAATGACGTATCATGCACGTCGAGAATTTTTTGTCTCAAATTCTAACATTTTCTCAGTTTTCAGGCGAAACAAATGATAAGTTTATTACTTTTTAATAATTTCTTTCCAGTGATATCATATCGACGAATTCGAAAGAAAAAGAAAGCGACGAATTATTGTATACGGTTCGGTCTCTCGTTATGGTCCGCAAACCAGTTGCCAGCGCGAGTGATTAAAACCTTTTGTACGATACTTGCGAACTTTGAACATTAGGACTGAACGACAAAAATTCAAGAAATCCTGACATTTCGTTATCTTTCGTTAATGCTGAAAGTTCAATAAAATGTAGAGCAAGTTTCCAGGAATCATTGCAGAAGGAAGACTTGAGTCTCTAAGATAGAGATTAGATTTAGTTATGAAAAATATTTTCAATACGTCCAGAGACGTTTGAACTTTCACAATTTTCCAGAGGAGAAGCTTTCCTTATCTTCCCCCAGAAGAAAGTTTCACGTTCACTGTATTTTAATTCTCTGATGATGTAAAAAGAAAAAGAAAACACGAACTTAGAATCGTCAAAGTAGAAGCTTCACGCTTCCAAAACGAGCCCGAGCAGATTCTCTTTTTCAACTTGCAACGATTTAAATTACAATTTCTCGTCGATATCTGTGATCTTTCTGTATTTTAATTCTCTGAATCGACTCCGTTAAATTGCAACGGAACCGGTGACGAATTAACGCGAATTGCGCCGAGGACCGCACGGTTTACGTTGACCGTTCATATCCGAGCTATTATACAACTGGTACTGGCCAAAGTTATCCAAGCTTAGCCAAGCTTGGATCGGGGAATGAAAAGTGAAGCAACAACCGGCCAACCAACTAGCTTAATCCGTAGCTAATACGTGACCGAAGCCACGTTCGAGCGACGTAATGCGCAAGAGGAACGAGCTGAAAAGCGTTCTGGCAGCTGAAATCCCGAAAATGCGGCGGAAATTTCGCCGGCTCGGAATTTCCAAAGTTTCGCCGAACGAGAGTTTAAGGGTATAACCTGTACCCGCGACACGGTGGTTTTTCGTACGTGCATGGAATTAGAACCGGAAGAGGGGGTCGCGGCTCGTGTTAATCTCCCCCGAGGGAGAGATGTTTCGCGGGGACCGCGTTCGTGTTAGGAGGTTTGCCCTCCTCGGAGATTCGTGACAATCCTGTCGATACGGATACGGATACGGGGGATGAACGAGACCGAGGTAGCAGCCGGATCGATTCTTTTCCCAGGTAATCACGCTTGAGTTGGATCCGTGTCGGGGGATCGCGGTAAATAAAGTGTCGCTTAGAAATACCTTGCTCTTTGGAAAAAAATTTCTCAATCAGCAGCTTGACGAGCGGGGGTTATTTAAAAACGAATGACCCAGTCTCGAGACGATTTTCTAGGTTGTGTTCTCGCGGAGAAAAAGTCTCGAGGCTCCGGTTAATTAATCAGGTACAACGGAACGTCTTGAAATGTTGAGTGGTTATTATCAGGATAATCCAGTAGTGACTGAATTTCAGACAAACTAAGTTAGAACGTGAAATGTTTCAAAGTATCACGGTATCCTTTACCTCCCTCTTTTTCATCTTCCGGTTATCAAAGATAAACGCAATAACTTCCTTATGCCGACCCTGCTCGTTTAATAAAGCGATTTTAGCAATTAATCAAGCAAAAGCGAGGGAGATATCGCGGCTCGTTATAAATTACACGCAGGAGTTTACATGCTAAATTGCGTTCAATAGCTCGCGGCGTTCATCCCTGCAACGTGTACTCGGATGATCGCGTAATCGAGTTATTAAATTTCGAATTTCCCCACCCTAATTGTTAAGAAGAAAGAAGTATCAGTAAACCAGCGTTCCTGCGTGAATACGCGCAATTTCCCCAATTTTTGAAAATAATCGAACACTCGATGGATTTTGTCAAAGATCACATTTCAAGTTTCAACACATGATTTTGTCGATTGCTACGCGAAGCTTTCACCCTCTTCTCTCACGGGACAAAATATTTAATTTCGTATCACAATAGCGTATTTTATTATAATTACTTGCGTTATTCAAAATTCATTGCCAATGACACGCGCCTCGTTCTAATTATTTTAAAATATTTATGGAAATAAAAACGACAATCACCAGTGGCCAATCGTAGCAGTCAACGTGTTAGAAATAACTGTATAATTTTTGTTATTGCAGTATTACAATTTTATTAATGTACTATAACAATCGAACCCTGATACAACTGATTCCAAATTTTCTATGTTTGAACTACTTGAAGGATACGGTTGTTCTTGATATTAATTTCTGTTTGGAAATCAGAAGCACGATTGCATAAATCTGTTTATTTCAATCATCATTTACGTAGAATATTTTGGTACAGTTGTTCTAGTGTCAACAAATATTCTATTAATATTTTTGGAGAACCAAAATCGAGTAAAATTCGCATGTTCGATCGTAAAATATCGAAGAGTGCATTAAGAAACACCTTCAAAGAGAATCCAAAGCGAGCGAACCCTATTACCATAGATGTATTTTATTACGAATTTATTCGATGCATGTTTCCCCGGTAAGAATGCGATGGTATTGCTTACGTAACGATATCGTCGTCGTACCGCGTTTCGCAGACACTGCATCGCGCATCGGGGCACGTAAACGAGAAAGCATAACCAAAACGAGATGTCGTTTGGGTAACGGGTCGAATTCAGCGCAATAATGATTCAAGATTCATCGTACGACATCGACTGATCGAAGACGATTGCACGTGCCTCGGCGAAATTAAATTCTTCGATAGTTTAGATCGCCCGTGTAAACGTTTCCCAGCAAATCTTCCGTTAATATTCAAACTGTTGCAATTTTGAAAAAAAATGTAGTGCAACAGTAAGCTTGAAGCCTCTACTATTATATTTTTTGTGTACTGTGAAAGATCTGTAAAAGAAAGAAAAATTTAAAAAAAAAAAGATTACAGATTAAAGATTCTGTAAAGAATCTGTAATCTTTTTTGTTTTTTAATTTTTCTTTCTTTTCTTTCTTGAAAAAGATTAAAGATTACAGATTTATTTTAGCAGAAAATGATTCCTGGCCCACCGTAAATATTTCTGCATTCATCAGAAATTTAAATCTACAAAATACTCGGAATTATAAAGGCAAAGTACCAGCGTAGACGTTCCTCTTTTTCAATTTATCGTCCGTAGTGGGAAGATTCTTTGTTCCTTTTCTCGACATCAAGCTCGACGCGAATATTGCGAAAGTATCTCGCGAGGATCTCAGCTGATTTCGCGCAATCGTGTTTTTCGCGGGATCGTTCAATTTCGTCCGTCCATTTCGCCCCGGCGCATTAAACCAAATACTTGCGGAGCTGGTGCCTACTTTTCAACAACCGTGTCACGCTAAAAGCTACCAGCCCGCGTATGGCTTTTAAAGCCGATTGCGACAGCAAAGAGTGCTATTCTTTCGATATAACATTACCATGTTTGATGGACGTTGCTTCGGCAATTCTTTTGAACACTGCCGCGCGTTCCTACGACCGTAAGATCGATTTATTGGCTTTTGACGTCAAGTTCGTGAAATAGCTATTTATTTTATATTCCACGTATCTTTCACGTGCAATCAAATAAGTAACTTGAAGAAAATAAACCGATAGAGATAAATATAAATGATTCTTGTCAATATTTGATCATTAAATATTGAAACTGTTGTAATTTTGAAAAAAGAAATTGTACAGTAATAAATTTTAAGTATGTTTGTTACTTGAACGCGTAATAATATTTTTTATCACTGAAAGTGATTTTAGCGGGGGTAGCCAAGAAAATTGGGCCTCTTCAAATGCAACGCTAATGCAACGAAAATTAGCGATTGGTTGATTCGTGAGGAGGCGTGAGGTAAACCTCGAGTAGGAGTGGCGTTGTCTGGTAGGAGCGATCGTGCCTGTAATTTGTTTTCCATCGATTCAAATGTTTGGGTATCAATAAAATTTTATGGCAAAAAAATCTTCATTTCCTGGTCAGAAGAGTTGCTTCTTGGCCTTTCAGTTTTTTTTGAAATTAATGTACAATGACCACATCTCTCGGCTTGCACAACAGAAATGTATGTTTCGCACAATGTTATTTTAGATTCAATTGCGACACTCGAAAGAAACGAGGAACGAGAAGTCAATTTTCCAATTTTTCACCGGTGGCATCTTAATCCTTGCGGGATCATATTTTCACAGTTTATTATCCCGGCGACGTCCCGGCGGAAAGAGACGTCACCTGAAACAAGATATCCCGTTGCGTGGGGTTTATTCGTTGCGAGACGATCCATCTTTCGACCAGCCTGCATTTCTCCGCAGCGTCGCGGTCCGTACGAGGGGAAGATATTAACGTGGCCTATTTTTTCGCGAACGATTTTAATCTCGATACGTCCCCGGATGAATCACGATAACGGAAGTGACGTCGGCGATGTAATCTTCCGGTAATATCCACGCGAACGACGAGGCAAAAAACCCGAACGCCATTTACGTCGCTCCTTTGAAAAAAGAAAAAAAAAAGGAAAAAAGAGAAAGAGAAAGAGAGCATCCCTTCGTCACGAAAGATCCCTTCGTTGAAAGATTTCAAATCCACGAAGAGGAATTTGATACCTGAGAGAAACAGGTCCCGATCGTGTTCTCCTTGTCAAGGAGAGTTCAAAGGAACCAGTTGAGAATGCTCCAAATGAAAGACGATCCAAGAAGATAGATCCGACGAACGAAATCAACGAGATCCCTTCCCGGCTTTACAACTTCACTCTCGAGAGCGGCTCGAGTCGGAAAAATCCGCAATCCGTTGCGGATACTTTCAATTATTCCAGATACACGGCGCGCGCCTTGCTCGTTTGCGTATTTAAATATACCAAGGCAAGAGGCCTCTTGATTAAGTATCGCCGCTCGAGTTGATAACCCCGCGGCGCACCGTGGGAGTTGCATCGGATAATGAAAATTGCGGGAATACCGGCCGAAGGGGGGTATTTATAGACGGGCGCGTGTTCTTTTCGACGTACACAGAGCCGACAAACGGAATCGGAATCCTTCCTTTCTCCGTCCGCCGCGTAATTACGTCGTTATGAAATCAGCAACTTTTATCCGGAGATCGCGGTGAAAGCCTTTATCGGAAGTCCCATCACGGCCTTCCCCTTTAATCAGATTCTCTGATTTCTCCTATCGTCTCTATCTCCGTTTCTTTCCGCGATCTCTTCCTTGCCGGTACTATCCCCCGTTTACCGCTTCGTGATAAATTGAATCAACGACGATATCGTTGACATCTCATTTGAATCTCATATTCTTCGCCGTTTTGCTCTCGCGAGCTTACAGCCTCGATATTTCGTTTCTCTCTGCCCGATAATCGAGCCGTCGCTACCGCGAAATACATTTCCCATTTGTCGTTGCCAATTCCGCAGGGGCTTTCAACCGTCGAACGTACGGTTCTTCTTTTTCGTCCATTCCCCTCCTGGTTTATTTATTAATTTTCGACTCGTACTCTTTGAAACTTACCGAATCGTAAATCGAAACCGTTCGAACGGACAATGTTCGTGCACGTATGTAATTTCTCGATTCCTCGTTTGCCATTCACGCCGGTTGTTCGGGCCAGTTTCTGATGCATTGCAACGTACTCAAACTATGTACACATAGTTTAAATAATATGTGTACAACTATGTACACATGGTTTGAGTCTAGAATCTTGCAAGACCAAGGACTTTCAGACTTAAATTTGTTAGCAGCGTGGAGAATAATTAGTTCCCAACAAGCCATATCATCTACTTTTTCTATGTTTCTTTAACTTTAACAGCTACAGTGAAAGAAAACAATTTATATGTACATATGTACCTAACGCGAGTATTGCAGCAGCGACACTCTCAAAGCAGTGGAGAGATCGATGCAATGGAGGGGATAGCGCTAGCGATCAGAAAAGTGAGGGCAAGGACCGCCAGTTAGCCACCTGTGTTATAACCTCTTGCGCTAGTAACCGGTTTACGGACCATAACGAGTGACCAACCCGTATACAATAATTTGTCTTCTTTTTGAATTCATCGGTATATCACTAGAAAGTAACAACGCTAATCAAAGGAGCTTCCTACTGAGTAGAAAGCTCCGCTGACCCACTTATTCCCTTTATCGTCTTCGTCTTTCACAGAGTGGGGAACACACAATCGATTAGTCGACGATGAGGCTTACGCGGCGCGTACGTAGCCCGCGGCGGAGTCAAATACGGCTCGGAATGTTTGCCCGCAACAAAAGGAGGAGGCCACGAACCGGATCGTTCACAGTTCGCGTGATAAACGATTAACTTCCGCCGGGGATATTCAAACTCGGCACCGGCGAACCGTGAACGCCGCGAAAGCCTTTACGACATCGTTCCCTTCCGACGACTACAGGTCCGACGTGCTCTCCCCGTCGCCGCAGCATACTTTAGATTAGAGACACGAGGGTTCGCATCAAAGGGAATGCGAGCCCGCACACAGCCGTAAACGTATGCACGAGAGAAGAAGATAAGCTCTCTCTCTCTCTCTCTCTGGATCTCTCTGGGCTTTACACGGAAATTGCACGGCCTCTCCCCGGTCTCTCCTTCTGAAGATCGCTCTTCTGCGAATTCTACGAGTCACAAAGCTTCCTTGCGGACGACCTCGGACTAATCTTCTTGCAAATTCGTTTTCGGTCCAGTCAGTTTTCGAGAACGCGCTGTTTGAAGTGGTTTGCGGCGGAATGGAGGAACGCTCCGCGGAGTAATCACTTTGCATGAGTTGCGAAAGTATTTTCGGCTTGGCCGCTACTTTCGGGATACTCCACCCGTGTAGCTTGCCCGGTATGCACAAAGAATCGAAACAGAAATGTGACTCTGAAAGCGTTTAGCTGAAACTCGCGATTGAGATTGAGCCGTGGTATAATGAAGTCGAAACATCCCAGGAGGTTTTCACAGGATCTCAATTAGCATCGTGTTGGTTCTTCATTAGGGACCGAAGAGTACGCTAATTAGCCTACGCTAAGTCGATCGAATATTGACACTCTTTGTCACAAAGAGCGTCCGTTTCACATTTTCGGACAGGTTTGAAAACGATTTGTTGCAACCTTCGCGAATCACGAATCTTGTCTGTCGTTAATCTCTTAGCTGTGTGTCGCTGCTTTTAAAAGTTTAACTTAAACCTTCATAATTTTCTTATTAAACAAAAGAAAAAAAAAACAGATATTTGGAAAAAAATACAAATAAATTAGAAATTTAATTTATTCTTTCAGAGTGATATTTCTTGAAACAAAGTACGACACCACAATGGCACGTCCAGCACTAATATCTAGATTCTTTTCGTACATTATTTTTGAACACAGCAAACATCTTCGTGTTGGTTTAATTTTGTGCTTGGTACGTAATCCGAAAAATGTTCTCCGACTGGAATTTATATCTTCGATTGAATATAATTCAATGATTTTCTCAATACACTTCAACAGGAAATTTACACGCGTCAATTTTTCATTATTCTTTTTTATATAACAAAAATGAACAATGTCTGAAAGATGATTTTTCCAATATACACAGATTGACTTTCACGCACTACAAGTTGCAATAAAAAGAAAATATTTAGAACTAGCCAAGTCTCAAAATATTCTACAATATCTAAAATATCAAAAAATTAAACGCACTTTATTTTCCACAAAATGTTTTATTTAGGCAACGAATTGCAATTATTTTTTTCGTACTCGTCGCTATTACAAAAATTGCCTTTTCTTCGTGACGAGTATACTCGTCATTCACAGCTGAGAGATTAAAATTCGAGTCGTCCTGTTACTTCGAACGACAAAACCAGCAGCTTTCTTAATCGAGAGGTCGTACTATTTGCGAGAGCTTCCCGCGTTTCATCGAAACGCCCCTCTCTCTGTCCCAGCGCGTGTCCGCGCGATTTCAATCCACTCTCGGCTCGCAATATCGCGCCGGCAAACAGACGATTAGGCGGGATGATCGCGCGGCGTTTTCACGGGAATATGAATCCGCGCGAGTTTTCATCAAGACGAAGGGAGGGCGAAAATAAAAGTGTTCCCCTTCGCAGGGGAATCGGTGGGACTTTTCAGCCGGTGGAACGGGCGCCGGTAAACAATGAGACGGCCAGCACCAGCTCCGTTTGAAGAAACGGACAAACAATCTCGCGGCTTTATCCGGTCCCCGTTCTACGTGGGCCATCGTCCAGGCTTCTTTTAATCAACTTTTCGACTTTAATTGACTTGGCTAAGACGCCGGCCACTGGGCCACTTATAATTTTCTTCCACAGTGGAGATCCCCGGGCGAAAAGTTTTCGCCGAGACGGAAGATTCTCCCTCGTTTAACGCTCGAAGTGGATTGCGTGCCGTAAGTGTTTCATCGTTTCATTCCGGAAAGTTGCGCGGTTTCCACGAGGAGGCAGGTTCAAGAAAACAGCGCAGTAAAATTCCATTGAACGAGATAATCTGCATTTAGGATTTTCGACGACAGCTCGCACTAGGTACGATAGATCAGAAATTCTCTTTCACGAGGTGAGATCACCTCGTTGGAATTTAACAAACGATCTCGCTGAATTGTATCATCAGATGCAGTGTCTTGTTTGTAAACTTTGCGAACAGAGTTGGGCGAGGCGATTAAGATTAATGCGAATTCGGGATATTAATCATGATTATTACTGTTTATCAAACAATCAACAGTCGCTGATTAATGAATAAGGACGAGTACAAGCAGAATCGTGGTGATCATTAATCAAGAAACGATTGCACTTTTGATTATGCTACCATCTTATGCAAAGTTGTAAAATGAACATTGCGAATACTTTGCGAAAACACTATCTTTATTGTCTTGAGACAAAAACAAAGAATCAAGATTCCACTTTATCCGAAATTTGTATAGTTTTCATAAACAAACATTCAAGAAAATTTACTTTTACTTGGAAAAATTTATCAAAAATACAGGTTTTTTTAATTTAAATATATTGTTCAAGCAAAAGGTTTCTTTTGCATTAAATTCGTCTTTAAGATACACCAATCAATAATTTCCGAGATGTTTGATAAAATATGATTCGCACTCTGCTCTTCGAAGGTAGTTTTCATCTTTTCAACATCGACCATTGTCGACAAAAAAAAAAAAATATTTTTTTGAAAGCTACATTTATGTCAAATTTCATCAAAATCGGTGATTCACACTTCGGTATACTCCCTCGTCAGTATTAACGCAAAATTCAGATTGCGAGACCATCCAATACATATTTTTGTAATTGCCTTGCTTTGAGACTGGAACGCAATCTACGTTACGTAATGTAATTCCGCGATAAAGAACCTTGCCGAGTTATCGAGCGTCTTGACGACGCTCAACGTAAATGAGAATCTCACGCGTTGATTCCTCGGTGACTGGCGCGTAATTGAAAAGGCAATTGTTTGCGTTAATAATAGCAGAACGAAGGAGACTAGCTTCAGGGCAGTTACAATACCCCGATAAAGGTAAACACGCAAAGTGAATGCAGTGGTTATTTCCCCCCAGATATTATACGGCGAAGAGAAACGCACTTCGGCGAACGAAATAGACCGAAGTTCCGCGCGATACCCACGGTATTTCGGATTAATTAATATGGAAAGCTGCGCCGTGCAAATGTTTGAGCTGGACGCTGCGGAACAAACAGATCTCCGAGCTGAGCTTTGCCGTCTTTGGCCCCGTCGGCGTTTCTCGCCGGGATTCTTTTCCTCGAATTCATTTCTTTCGGTGAAAACTTTTCTCTCAGACAGCTCCCTTCAAAGGAGAATATTCATCGTATTTCTCCATTTGGATATTAAAGTGCAATTCATAATTCAACGTTCTGCTAAATAAATTTCATTTAATAATTCTGCTGAAATAAATCTGTTAAATAAATTTCGCTAAAATATTCTGCTAAAATAAATCTATTAAATTAAATAAATTTCATTAAAATATTCTTATAGGTACGTAACCTCTTGGCTACTGTCGGCGCCTATGGACGCTCAACTTACTTCAGTGCACTGGAACGAACCTTCAGGCGCTCACTTCACGTTGCTCGAACCAAACTGAAGGCGCCTATAGGCGCCCAGCTAATGTTATCGACAATAATTAAATCAGACGTAGGTGAATTCTAATTCAACAATTACATCTTCCGTTAGTCATATATTATTTAAACCTGATTATTTTATGTATTATTATTTACATTATTTCATGTAAATATTATTGACAATAATTGCAGCAAACTTCACGTTGGATCAGACGTAGGTGAATTCTAATTCGACAATTATATCTTCCGTTAGTCATACATTATTTAAACGTGATTATTTTACAGTTTTTCAATCCTCAATCTCTAAATATTAAAGATTAAATATTTATCTCCTACATTACGCTTAAATAAATCTTAAACAACTTAAATTTAAATTCTTGTCGCAGCGTTTAAATTTATTTAAAGAGTGAGCAACACCGTTCGTTTTATACGTTTCTTCCCCAGCGTGCAACAGCGACGTTATCGGATAAGGGAGAACGGGCGAGTCACAAGGCAGCGTAACGACGGCATAATTTTCCCCTATTCTCTTTAGTTTCGCGAACAGAACGCCAAAGTAACAATAGGATTCATCTATTTTTCATCGGTCCCCTTTACCCTAGCGCTGCCTAATAATGAACGTGGTGATTATCCTCGTGCCAGCGAAAGAAAACACGGCCATTAGCGACTCCCTCTAGCGAAACTTGTCGCGAAAGTTTCCTTAATTGGTCAATTAATTGGAAACAATGAAGGGAAATTACGAACTGTCGCGCTATATGTTTCCCCTCGTCGTTATAAAATTAGCGAACGGCGCTTTGATTTCAAGCGAAATATTACATCGAGATACTAAATAAGATAATTGTGTCGTAATTAAATCCGAAATGTTTCCTTTCAATAATCGCGATTTTATTCAGTAATTATGAAAGAAAAGAACCTGCTACGTAATACTTTTCAATTATACGCCGGAGGGTATGTTTCCACTGCGCAAAGTGTCCGCGTTCCGCGTTTGCAAATTTAAATTGCGATCTGATTGAAATACGTTCGCGTGTGTACGAAACAATATGCGTCTTCTGATAATTAATATCTCTCGTTGCACGCAATACCTTTCGAACGTTCGTTCTTTGCGTAGATCGCGGGTTAAACGGTCGACGTATCGATGACGATGGTCAGAGATCGATCGAGGCACAAGACAAGCACGAATAGTTGTCTATTTGCATTTCACGCATGAACTTACTTCCTTTGCTCGCCGAGGATCGCGCGTTCGCGCCCCCTTGTGATCGATATTTCGTGTTACCAATAATTGTCGACGTCGCGTCGTAAACGTCTACCACTGAATGGAACTCTAAGCGATGGCACAGATAATTGCGGAACGCTTTGCTCCGAATGAGATGGTCGGTGCAATGACCTGGAAAATTTCCCGATACCCTTCGTCCAAGTAGACTCGAGATAATAAACACGCGAGGATGAGCGTGCACGTAATTTTTCATATACCTAGCGAAGGGGAGGATTTTCTATCGTAGAAGTTTAAAGTTTTGTGAAAAAGTTTTATTTGTATCGTAAAAGTAAGAATCGATCAATCGAGTGATAATCGTTCGATAATATTGCTAAATTGATAAGAATAATTTATGTAAAATAATTTAAGAATTTAAGAACTAATTTAAGAAAATAAGAATTTATTTTCCTATTATCAAAATCCTAGTGAAAAAACCCTCTAAGCCACATTATATTTAATATATATACAGGGTGATTCACTTGCAACCTGCACACCTGAAGTAACTTTTCAATTATGCGTCCATTACAAAATTACATATTACATAATGTAACTAAACCGACTCACTGATTCCACGCCGAGGACCATTTGCTTCTACGAGGCTGTTACAAACCCTCGAAGGAAATAATCGGAGACCGTGACGTCCGGCCGAAAACTCGGAAGAGAAATAGGCTCTCTCGCGCGGTGGTAATTGCAAAAGTGGGAAGGAATGGAATGGCCGTTTTCGTAAACGGCTACAATGAAATACCATCCGGTATTATAGATGTCATAACTTAGCGATGGCACGAAGGTTTGCGGCATTCTCCGGAACAACTGGAATTGGCTTCAGCATACCGTACATTCCTGTGTTCGTCCGTTCTGACGTCCCAGTCGACACCGTCGTCGCGAGAGAACTTTGGTCCGGATTCGGCTGCCGGGCTGTTTCTTCACGCGAGAATTGCAGCCAATAATCGCGTAGCGATATCGAAAACTGGACAGCGAAATGCCAACACAATTCTCTGATTGATACACTGAGAATTCCCTGAATCTCTATCAACAACAAACAACGTTTCGTTTCTTTTGAAATGAAATGAAAGTTCACTTTTTAGAATGAGGTACTTGGTCGATTCAATCGTTTACTTATACTGTACGTATACATTTGGTTATACTACTGATTTTAAAGTACGACATACAATTATAATTTATAATTAATTGTATTATTTATAATTATAATACATACATGTATATTTATAACTTATAATTATAACGTCCAATTATAAATATAACTGTAATATTATAATTACATGTATAACATATAATGCCCAATTTAAAAGTTGAAGTTTAAGAACGACTAAAGCGACACGATTTGAAAATAATTTCTCAATTATTTACCACTGATTAATTAACATACAAATGAATCACAAAATATAATTTAACTTTTTCTATTCTTATCATCCTCCGATACTTTTGTACTTTTTATCACTGAAAGTGATTTTAGCGGGGGTAACCCAGAAAATCGGGCCTTTTCAGGTGCAACGCTAATGCAACGAAAATTAGCGATTGGTTGATTCGGGTCACGTGATTCGTGAGGGGGCGTGGGGTAGACCTCGAGTAGGAGTGGCGTTGTCTGGCCTGTAATTTGTTTTGTATCGATTCAAATGTTTGCATATCGATTTTAAAAAGGCAAAAAAGTCTTCATTTCCTAGTCAGAACAGTTGCTTCTGGGTCTTTCAGTGAGACGAATCGTACTGGGGTACAATTCGCGCAGTTTTTTCTTTTTCGTATTTCCTCGAGCTTGAGCTCGACTCGATTGAAACGACCGGTAGCGATACACCGTACAGAACGAAATCAGCACGAAATTTCTGATCCGCGACAGAAAATAATCAAAGAATTATACAGCGGGTCGAAGTCGTAATCTGTTTGTCGAGATCGATACTTGGCAGCGAGTGTGCCGATGAAAGACGCGCGTCCCTCAGCCAGCAGCGTCGAGGAAAATGAAGTTATACGGGGTGGCTACGTTTCAATTACCCCCGGTGGCTCGTCTCGTCTCGTCGTCGTCCCGCAACTACCTAAACCGATATACGGAATTTGCCTAAGCCCACGGGTATGGGGCAGCAGCAGCGTCGCGAAGCGCCAGCTAGATAAATATGACACCGTTGCGACCGGCAGGACCGTTTCAACCGGATGTGGATCGTACCCCCTCCCCTCACCCACCCCCGCCAGAACACAATTTAGATTCTATCTCATCAGGACGATGCGCGAACGCGAACGCGCTCGAATCTTTCGTCCCGGATTGCCTTTTTCTCCTCTCTGCCACCCTCTCGCCCCCTTGGATACACGATTTTCGTTTCTCCCAGCTGGATTTCCAATCTCCGTAAATTGGAGCCTCGGCTGAAAGCTCGTACGCTCGTACATTGATTTAGTTAGACAAAAAAACAGAAACGAAAAAAAAAAAAATAACGCTCGTCGCGGTTACGCCTGTTACGTTCGAGTTTCGATTGCTTCGTAATTATTATTTTCCGATTGTCGCAGTTTCCGTCGTAGCTTCCGGCGTGCAGCTCGGCCGTTACGATATGGCCGGTGTGTGTTACTCGCCACGGTCGTTCAATTCCGTGAACGTTTTCCACGTGGACGTTTTTTCGCTTTCCTCCAGGTCGAAGCGTCACGTGGATCGGAAGTATGGAATTAGAAAATTAATAAACGACCGACGAGATGAAACTTTTCCAATCTTTCGTTGCAATTGACCGTTGTATTGTTAACTTTAATTTTTTAAACTTAGTCGAATAGAATAGAACAAAATAGAATAGAATATGTTTTAATTGTTAATCGCGATTAAGGATTAAATTCTTGATTGGTGGATACCTCGTTGATTAACTGTTGAGATTCTTTTTTTAATGAAATTAACGTTTTTTGAACAACGAAATAATGTTAATGCCTAAAACAGCGATATAAAAGAATAATTTATTTGTAGGAAAAAATAATAATTTATTATTGCTCATTTACGTAACAAATTTTGAAGGAGTTCAAAATTCACGCCTCTCGACAGTAGAAACCAGAAATATGTCTTATCTCGATTGAATATCTTTAAGTATCTTCACTTCGAATTTAAACGAAATTATAATCGAATTTAGACGTAATAACTAACAATTGGTAATAGACGATTAACACTACTAGTCAAACACTATGAATCAATCGTTGATTCTTTTCTTTAATGAATGACTGACGACTAATCGATTTTACTTAAATTAATCGGTTAATTTTATTTATCAATCGAATCAATCGCCGACCAATTTCATGAAACTAAAAGTTTTGATTAATGTCCAACTCTCATGCGGATGTTACTTCTTTTCAGGAAATATAATTTAACATTGTCGAAAGTTAACATGGACTGAAATTGAGGTTGAAATCAAAATCAGAATTTTTACTAGAAATCTCGAGAAAGTTACCAACGCGTGTAATTCCTTCTCTCGTTTGCTATTCGGACAAGTGTGAGAAAATGAGAACAATTGAAAAAAAGAATCACGGACTCAAGCACAAGCTCCTTCCCACGTAGATTAATTAATTCTCACGACCAAAAAAAAAAGAAAAGAAAATTAGCGAGGAAACGGTCTCGGAGCTTACAATTTCTTTTCTCTCAGCGGCAGCATTCAAGTTGCGGCGCCCTTTGCAGGATTTTAAACAGAGATTACGGGGACTTTAATTTCCGAAAGGTTGCATCGCACAGTGTGCGCTTAAGTAAAATCGAGAGAACCGTTCCGAGAGGATCTTCATTGGTACACTTGCACTCCCACTCCGGTGAACAATCCCCCAAGAATATCTCAGACTTTAGGGAAAATGGGAGCCGAGCAATAGCTTTAAATTAGTTTCGAAGACTCACAATTGCTAACTATCGAACTGCGGAACGTTTCGAATTCCGATCTATCGCTGGTATCGCGATACTTGCGCTTGTGCTTCCTCGGAGTCCGGTCTGGTCTTAATTTGTTCTCGAGCTTAACGACGCCCCGATGGCAAATTAATCGTCCAGCGTTTAAATAACCTCGACGATTCGATCGATAATTCGTTCGAGGAATTTAACGCTGTATCTGGCGAAGTGGTCTGATTATTCAACTGCTCGGCGAAAGTGAGTTTGATTGTTTAATTGCCCAACGAGAGTAGTCTGATTATCATCTGTTTATTTCTTCCCTTTTTCAATCCTCCGAAATTACATTCTTTGCTACTAATTCTCGCACGAACGAGAGTTTTTAAACGAAGTAGCAAGCACGATGGTCGAAGGAACGGAACGTGTTCGCTCGCAAGGGATCAAGTAGAGCTCCCCCGGAGTGTCTTGACGCGAGAGCCAGTTTTCTTAAGGTGGATTAATACGGAGTAAAACCAGAGATAGAGAGAGAGAGAGAGAGCCAAGAGTAGAGGAGTTTATAAAAAAATGTCGAAAAGTCGCGGAGGCTCTGAAGTAACCACTTCAGAGCTAACAGAGTTCAAAACGTGTCTACTACTTAAATAAACTCTTCTTATCTTCTCAACACTTTTTCTTCCTTTTCCACGCGTATGTACGTGTACCAGTTGTTTCTCTGGAATTCAAATCCAAAGAATTTATATTTTAGACTCTGCCAAAAAATATCAGTCGAAGAATCTAAGAAGGAGTAGATTCTTCTCCTCTCTTCTCCTTTGCTCACACGCATCCCATCTGAAGCTGATACAGAAATGTCAATCGCGTGCCCGCGCAACCGTGCACGAGTACAATTACCGTCGCGTCAGACGGTAACGAGATAACTTGAAAGAAAATAGAGCAGTTCGTGCTTCTGTCAGCGACGTCGCATGTAAAACGAAGACGCGGCGGAAGATGGCTGAGAAGGAGGAGGTTGGCTGGCTGGCTCGGCGAGAGGAAAAAGTCGGGACGATGGAATCGAGGAGAGAGGAAATGGAATCGCGCTGCGGATTAACGACGCTACTTTCCCACCGATTCCAACGTGTCAATCAATACGGTTATACTCCCTGGACGCCCGACGTCAGATCGCACTCGTCATCTCGGAGGATCACCCCTCGTTGTTCGACTCGCATCGCTCGTTCGCCGTTGGATTTTCCACCGAGTTGTGCCTCCATATCTCCTCTCCCTCGCACCTGACCGCTATTTCTTTTGAAATAACGCCCACCAAAGCACTTCCAGGTGCAACGCTCAAAGGCGAGCTTGAAGGGTTCGTTTGACGAAACGTACAGGGTGGAAAGGAAAGTTTGTCCTGTCCTTGAATCTCGAGGTTGAAAAAATTTTCTTTTTTTACATTGTGTTCTATCTAGGATATATAGGAACCATAGATCATAACTTAATAGCTCTTTTGAAAAATGGCAGAAAATACTGCGGGTGCTAACAGCGACTTTATGATTTTACGTAATTTTATGATATTAGGTTTCGCTAACATTCATCATAGTTGTAGCATGTGAGTCTAAATAATCAAATGATAAAACTAACTGTTTAACTCAACATTATTCGAAATATAAACACAGACATCTACGTGTCTATATCAGAATCATTAAGTCGCTGTTAGCACTCGCTCGTTCGTAGTGCCTTTTGTCATTTTTCAAGACAACTATTAGGTTCCCTGGAAAAGTTTTTACCTTCGCAATGAGTAGAGCGCAATAATAAAATAATTGTTTCTGAAATTCAACATCTCTGTCTGTAACAAAATTCGAAAACATCCGAGCACTTGAGAGTTCGCTCCGGAAGGGGAGTCAGAATCCGGAGGTGAAGAAACGAGGCCTTTGTTACATTGCCGTCTCCAGCCGCCATCTTTATGCAACTTTTTAATTGCGTCAGCCGAAAGACAACGACGCGGAAGTCCCTCCCCCCTGGGCGCGTTTAACCGGCTCCCCGTCGGAAGAATAACGCCATCGTCGGAAAGTTCGAATCGAAGTTGCAGCTCGTTAGACCGTTTATAATCCGCTTACGGACGAGTTGAATGCCGAGTTTCCGAGGAAAACAGATCGAAAGCGATTTGTCCGGATTATAATCCATCCGGTTCTGGTTATCGGGGGGGGCTCGGGTCTGGCGCGGGTCGTTTAAAAACGATTTAGAGAACGTTTAAATTCGTGCGGAGTTATTGCTCGCTGTCGGAGCAACGAACGTTTCAGAGCACTTTGCCTGTTCGCCTTTTTTCTTTTTTTTCGTTCGAACGCCCCCTGCGAGTGGAGAAGCAAGCCAATTAGTCGGGCGACGGCGCGCACGTCCATCTTGAGAACGCGGTTATTTCACTTGGAGATGCGACGAGATATCTTTCATCTGTTTCTCTGTAACGTCGGATTAATCGAATTATCGTAGACGTTTATGGTGGACGATTCTATTTACTCGAAACATCTTTCAATGTAAATAACTATTTGTGTTAACTGTAGTAATTATTTAACGTTTAATCGCAACACGACGACAAGCGATGACAAGCGACAAGGTAATTTCTACGTGCAGGGAAAATCTCCGTGTGGGAGGAGGTAAATTGAAAAGATTATTCTGGGAGAGTTGGCATAACAGTTCGGGCGAAAAGTGGCACGAGCACAGGACGCGATACACACGGTTCGATAATAAACCGGGCGGAGTGGATTGACGCGAACGGGAAATTGCACGTGGAATTGTTAATTACCGTGCGAACGTAACCTAATGATGCGGTTCGGATCGGAAGATATTGGATCTGTGCCGTGCCGGCTGCTTCCTAAATCGATCGAGTCCTCGCTCGGTAATTCGAAGTACATGTCGCCGAAAATTGCGATATCGTGTTTTACACGCGATCGCAAATCCATTTTCTTTTTTCCCTCCTGGCGTGACCGTTCTCAGTAGGTCGTTCTCAGTGGATTTCGCAAGCACGCGCGAGTATATTTCTCTAAAATATCACTGGCTTAATGAGCTATTTTGTCGGATTGGAATGAAAATGGTCTGAGGATTATGGAGATTCAGATACAGAAAGAGAGAGAGAGAGAGAGATTCGAAGGAATAATATTATTTTTCATAATATTTTCAGTAACGTATGTCATTGATTTCTCAGTATCCGCAGTAAAAAGAAAATTCACGTTTCTATTATTTAATTCGGCGCCATCTTTTTCATTTATTTAATCGTCACGAAAAAGACAATCTTGTAATAAAAAAAAAAAAGAATACTCTACAACTTTCTCGAAAAAATAATATTATTTTTCATAATATTTTCAGTAACGTATCGATTTCTCAGTATCCGTAATAAAGAGAAAATTCACGTTTCCATTATATTATTCGGCGCCATCTTTCTCATTTATTTAATCGTCACGAAAAAGATAATCTTGTAATAAAAAAAAAAATACTCTATAACTTTCTCGAAGGAACAATATTATTTTTCATAATATTTTCAGTAACGTATGTTATTGATTTCTCAGTATCCATAGTAAAAAGAAAATTCACGTTTCTATTATTTGGCGCCATCTTTTTCATTTATTTAATCGTCACGAAAAAGACAATCTTGCATAATAAAAAAAAAGAGGACAACTTTTTTGAGCAGTGAATAAAACTGCTGACCAACTAATTGTAAGATTCTCACGAAGCGATTCTCACGATCGCGACGCTTGGGAATGTGTCGCGAAAGATGGACGAACCGCGTAAAAGTATTTACTCGGAGAGTGAAGCAGCGCGCTTCGGGGAAGATGCTGAAACGCCGAGTAGCGGCAGTAGCTAGTCGTCAGATCTACTTAAACAGGTCAACGAAGAGGCAGCTTCCGTTAGCTTCCAGCGATTCCTTCACTGCCTTTGGTACGTCGAGGTGACGTAAGAACGTTGGCACAACGACGCCAACTTTCGTTGACTGCTTCCACCGTGTATGCACGTATGTATGCATATACAACTCGCATTAACCTTAACGTGAAGGGAGAAATGGCGTGTTTGGTGCAAGAGAGTCTCTTGTAAGAGAACGTGAACAATGTTCTTGATGGTAATTTTGTTAAAATCTGTTAGCGCAAGAACGTCGGATACTTTCAAACGCTAACAATGAGTCATGATTTAGACTGTTTGTTATCTTGTTGTCTTTCTATGTCACGTGACGACTACTTGTTACTTGTCATCCAATTTCGACAATTCGAATATAAAAATAGTGTTTATTAAGAAAATCTATTCTCTTGAAAATGAGAAAATTATGTCCATTTCGCGCGTAGACTAATCTTTTATCAATTATTTTCTTTTGTCACGTTTGGAATTAATCAAATTTCCAGCTGATAAGTCTCGCGCCTCTGTGTCGCAGCTCATCTGTGCCACACAACTTCAAAGCCACCGTCTATCGATCCCCAAACTCAGCGAGGTTACGCAACATGACGCAGCTCAGGTTCGCATAAGTGAATAAGCTCTCGCTTACGTGGATGATTTATCGATCCCTTCCACGCGATCGGGCGACTCGATCTTATTTTTACGGCATTTGTCGCGAGATCAGCAAGATTTTAGGTATCATCGAGGCTCTTTCGTAGTGTCTGTCTCATCCATGTTGAGAACTCTCGATTCCTTCGCGATTTAATAATATTCTAATTTTTGTAACGAATCGCGGATGGCAATCGTGAACAAGCCCTGATTGCTACAGTGAAACAATTGCGTTTTCCATTATAACGTCAGAAACACGTTTTCAGACGTTAAGTGATTACTATTCAGTGCTAGTGCTCTGATCGGTATTTCTTTTTTTTTGTGGAATAATTTTTTATCACTGTCAATGAACGAGATAATAACGTGCAACGTAATAAATTCGTGGGAAGAAACTCATACTTTAACTGGCTAACTGGCGGATCCCCCACTCTCCCGATCGCTAGTGCTACCCCCTCCACTGCATCGATCTCCCCACTACGTTGAACACATTTATGCGCGCGTAATGTGCGCTTTTCTAATAATAACGCTTTCTAAAATTGTTTAATAATACAATTTTGTATGAAATATTTCAAAACAGAGATAGACGTATAAACTAACGTCGCGAATTTTACAACAATAATTGCAAATTAAAACTTTTCTATAGTCGCCATAAAGTAGTACATAGCAAACGTTCAACGATGGGCGATTACGTCCACTAGTCGTCGTTATCGTATCGAAATGATCACGATCGTATAAATACACGCAGATGATTCACACGTTACGAATGTGGCGTTCTTAAAACAAACTCCAATTTTCCCAATCAC
Organism: Melipona bicolor; assembly: GCA_030673865.1. NCBI lineage: Eukaryota > Metazoa > Arthropoda > Insecta > Hymenoptera > Apidae > Melipona > Melipona bicolor. The sequence goes on along the minus strand of JAHYIQ010000025.1, from coordinate 1,783,245 downwards.
AAGGAATTGTCCCATCGAGAAAACAATTCTCGCGGAATTAATTCACCGTGCAACAAGCAGTCGATTGCGACGGAATAGCGATCGTCTTTTAATAAGAAGACGAACAGCAGCGAGCAAAAGAGAAAGAGAGAGACAGAGAGAACGGAATATTCCGAAAACTTTCCGCCGCGATGGAACCGGATGGAATTGGCTCGATCAGAATGCAATGGAGCGAAAGGCTATCACACGCAGCGTCGGCTAGCCAGCTCCCGACTTCATCGTCTCGTCACGGGCTTATCGACTCCGCGTATCATGGGGGATTTATTCCTGCGTATCTTGACCTTCGTTCGTGGCTATCTCGCTGAAAGTATACCATCGCGTCAGCCACATTTAGATGCATGGAATCGTAGCTACGTGGCCGATCCCTTTTTATTTTTCCAATCCCGACCGGAAGAGGAAAACGAAATCCCTCCCCCCGTTGGTTTCGTTCGGATTCCGAGGTTTACGGGGCGAGGGGAGTATCGGGGGCAACCCCGGCAATTGTTTTCGATAATAAAGCTATCAGGAGCGCGTTTCTGCTGGCCGTTGCCGCAGCCAGTCGAGAAAGCTGCTCCGCGCTTTAAACCGATTGTCTAAGAAATAATGGTAATAACGTTAGGAGATTGGATTTCGGTTCGATTTACGAGTCGTAAGGTTAAACGAGATTTTCGAATCGGGAGGGGAGAAGAGAAGCTCCCCCGATGGCTCGAGTTTAATGCCTCGAAGATCTCTCAGACCTCGACGCTCGCAAAACTCTCGAGTCATCCTCGACTTCGTTCGATGGGTATGAATAGAATAATCTTCCAGGTTTATTCGAAATGCAGATTCCAGGATTTCGAACCTCAACGTCCGATTGATGTTATTCACTTCGATCGGAAAAGCAAGACTCGCTCGTTGTGAATGTGAGTCACTCGATAAAGATTAATAATTTTTGCAAGAGAGAGAGAGAAGTGTAGAAAAATAACGAGGAACACAAAGATGATAAAGGTGGCGAAATAATTTAGACGCGATGAAACGCCGAATATCCATCCAGGTTAGGCAAAGAACCGATTTTAAGGGGTTATTGAATCGGGGCGCGTTCATTGGTTCGTGGAATCGATAGGACACACCGCAAATTAAACACCTTCGATCAGTCACGAACGTCATTCGATAAAATGATTCCCCACGAAGCGCACCGCTCCTATTGGTTTAATACATACAATGCACATATCCGCAAACGAAATATTCACGATTCAACGATCCCTCGATAACATTATAGTACAAACGAACTCAACGATACGTCAATGTAGATTGTAGAATTCGTCCGAAACCCGGGGGACGGAATATTGTTTGATTCGACTAAATATATATATCAATTAGAGTAAAAGCACTGTTTCCACGATAGATGATCCGTTTTTCACTAAAGAAGGAAACCGGTAAAGAAAGATTGAGCGTCTCGGGGGAGGATGTACCACGGAGAGCGAGATTGCCGCAAAGAATTTCCACTTTGCCGTGTAAAAAAGAGAAAAAGGGAAATTCCAGCAACTGAAACGAGCAATTTTTCACCTGGCCGAGGCCGAGAAAGCGGCCAAGGGGTCAAGTGCGAGCTGTCTGCGTGGACATTTGGGAGCTGAGAGGCAAAAGTGTCGTATATTTCTCTTGAAATATTTCCCTCCCTTTTCTCCTTACCCTGTATTTTACGACTGTTTCGTAAAAACAAAAATTCTCGATGGAACATCGTCGAGAGCACCTTGTGCATTGAGCAGAGAGCTGATGCAGAGGTAGTAATTCATTTGAAAATAAAGAACAAAAATTTTTTTTCTATTATAAAAAGAATTGCGCGTAATACTTTGAACTGACGGACTTCAAGATTTGATCTAACGTAGAAACAAATAATTTAATTTAATCTAAGATTTGATCATTTAAGATCTTTTGATATTCGAAGCAGATACGAAGGAGAAGAAAAGAATGCCAGGAAGAAAGTCGTCCTTCTTCAATAATAAATACGATGTAAAATCAAAGATTGAATCGCAGTGCTCGCACAAAGAAAGTAGACGGAAAAAGGAAAATTGTATAAACATACTTGCGATTTTCTGCGGTAAGGGCAAGTTCGCGAAGGAGGAGAAAGAGATCGCTTTTGTCTCGCTGCTTAATCAAACAGGTCAAGAGGGGCGAACGATAACACAGAAAAAAAATACCTACGGATGAGAACCTACTCGCTTCTTAGCGTCTGTAAATTTAAAGGAAATCGTCTTTTAAAGTTTCTCTATATTTTCAGAATAATACGAATTTATTACAATTTAAGGATGGCACAATTAACGCACGTCGAGAATTTTTTGTCCCAAATTGCAACATTTTCTCAGTTTTCAGGCAAAACAAATGATAAGTTTGTTACTTTTTATTAATTTGTACCCAGTGATGTACCGACGAGTTCGAAAGAAAAGGAAAACGACGAATTACTGTATACGGTTCGGTCACTCGTTATGGTCCGCAAACCAGTTGCACTACATCAATTTATTTGACACGTGTACTTGAGTCTACTAGTTGCTTCAACGCAAATTAAATACAAACAAAATTCACTCAACCCAAAATCATCCGATCAGCCACTGTATTTCGAAAATACACGTACTCGTCCTTTTACGAATAAAAGATGAAAGCTGCGCGAAAAGGCACCGATACAGATTCAACAATAAAGAGTCCGTGTCGTTTGCACGTATCGGTTGAGCAAGTTATTAACAATTAACGAGGCGTGTCGTCAATTAGCACGACCAACTCGGTACAAAGCCTCATTTAAATACCGAGCCAGTAACGCGGTACCTCGAGTCCCTCGGGTAGCGCACAGTATCGCAATGTTCATCCGCAATTTCGCGGAGATAGCGGCTCGCGAAGGCTGAGACGCGATAACGTCTGGTAATCTTGTTCCACGGAAGTTTTCGAAGAAGCGGCTGATTTGAAATTATAATCAAGAAGAAGCTGTCCATAAACGCAGTCGGAGTAACAGCCCCCCCTCTCCCCCGGGCGGATGGTTCTTTTCTCCACCAAGTTGAAATATTTCCTCGCGATTTCCTCCTCTTGGCAGTGTAGCTTCGCGCTTTCCCTCTGAGATTTTCTCCTGCTCGCTTCCCATCTCGCGTCTCCCCTCCCCCCAGCAGTCAATTTCGGCAAGATGGAAATTCTTTCTCTCGGTGGCGATCGGTCGGGCAACGATCCACAGCCGCTCGTTCAATTTTAACGGGGATTTATGGAGATAAATCTCACGAAATAAGATTGAACGTCGTTCACCATTCCCGCCACGGTTGACGGATATTTTACGCCGCTTCTCTCCTCCCTTTCTCACCCTCGTCCCTTGATGCCTCACCGTCGCGAATTGAAATGCAACTTTATAAACGAGCGCGAGGGTGAATGCCAAATAATCGCAAGGATCTGCCAACCCGCAGGTCTGCATTCTTATCGAGGCATTCTCGACTTTCCAGCTGTAGCTTCGATGTTCGATGGATTCTTGGAGTTTGCGGTTTGCTGAAGTGGGAGACGGGCAGACTCTCAATGCAATCCGGATATGCGATCGACTTTCCCTTGCGACGAGAAACTCTCCTTCGTTTCGAAGAATTTTTATTGTCGCGAGTAACAATCGTCGATGCGTCTTCCCTTTTCGTTCGAACGTCAACGACAAACACGAATTTTGAATATTCGAGCAAAGTTCCAGCCGTGAAAACGGCGAACGCGATTTTAGCAATCCGAGAAGAGAAACGAGCGAGGAGACGATCTCTGGAGAAATAGAGGAGGAGAAAGTTTCTTCCTGACGCGGTCCTCCCCGAGGAGGCATCTCGCGCCAACGAGGATGCAGCTGTTGGGTCATTCGGTAATGAATTATTATTCCAGGATCGCGGCCCGTCGAGACAATGCATTAAATTGAACGAACCGGCGAGTTCGCGACGGGAATCGTCGTCCCGGTGCTATCTGTCGGTCGTGGCAAAGATGAAATAACATTAATTAAGCTCCCGGCATCGGGAACAGGCGAGAGAACGCGACAATGGGATCGCAATGATGGTCGTTAAACGAGTCGATTGCTGTTCTCCAGATTGTAATCGGATCACGAAGCAAGCAGTTTCGGAGCAGGTTCACCGTAAATTGAAGTGTTTTAGAATCTAGCAGAGAACTAATAGAGAAAAGTATTTTACAATGAAGAGCATAACTGTACCAATGACAATGAAAAATTATCGATAATGTAAATTAAATATTCAACTGTCGATAACACAACTTAAATATTGATAATTTAAACTGTCGATAATATAACTTTGTAAAAAGAAATCATAACGATCCATTTGGTCTTATTTTGAAGCACGAAGTTTGTACTTTGACGATCCTTTCTTTCAATTTGTTCTTTTCACCGGAATTTCTGGTTCTGACGGCGAATTTTCACCATCGTAGCAATAAACCACGATTGGTCCGAGTCAAGATATCGTTCGAGAGCAACGAGTAAACGAAAGTCGTATTTTTGCCACGGGATCAGAGTCGGTTCTGAAACGTCTCTTCTTGAAGAGAAGACGTAATCGCTTAATTTGCTGGGAGATAATGAAACGACGTACAAGGAAATCGTTCGTCCCGATCCGACGCACTTACACTTCAACTTTCCCATCCGATCCTCTTCTTCTTTGTCTTGTGCTTGACGACGTGAATCAACGAACCGTTCTCCCGGAAAATTATTCCACTGAACGAGAGAGTTTTGAGCTCTCGGCGAGGCCAGCCGCCGATTTTCGAGCCAACCGCGAAATCGGCCGAGCGATAACGCCGCCGTGTGACGTCACGCTCTCGATAACTCAGAAATTTCTGCTGGGCCAGAAATCCCTGGCCAGCGGACCGGAAATGGAGCGGAGCTTTGCGCGTTTAATGGGAGGGTTAGAATTAACCAGGCGTCCGTTTCTCTGCTGTTCCAAATGATAGCGACGCGACGCAAAAACCCATCGGGCCGGCGCTGCTGACGACGCGGGAGAAAAGCTACGACGCGAGCGAATACAAAGCGATCAAGGGCTGGAACATAATTAATGTGTCTGATCTTGAGCTGTTGCTTGCTTGTACTCGACAGTACAAATGCACCTTGTTGCTGTCGGGAAATAATTGCTCCATTTCAAGTACATGTACATCTCAGCACGAGACTTTATTTCAATTTTTTTTCATCTGAATATGTAAGTCTATTATTTATAAGAATGACTTTAGTAATTATTTTTTTGTGAATTGTTGTATTGAAATTTTTTATTTGGTCGAATGATTTTAGTAATTATTTTTTGTGGATTATTATATCGAAACATTTTTTATTCAATTTTATAAATATACTGAATTTAATATTATCAGTGTCAATTAGCTCGAATTCGATTATTTAATATATATTTAATATGTATACATATGTTAAATAGAATTATTTAATTTTAATTTTATATTATTTAATTTATTTATATTTAATTAAAGAATTAATTATATCAATTAATTTTTAATTTAATAAATTAATAGAAAATTTTATTTCTATGGTATGGATTCAAAACATATACTTTTTCAAGTTCATTAATCAATTATTTTTTACTAGTAAATCAAACAAATTATCATCTCATATAAATCAGAAATATATCATAAAATGAGGGAAAGCTACAAAACACGAAAAGCGCGATTATTTTCCGACAAAACAGTATTAGAAATATCATCTGCGGTTTTGCGTATTATAAATGTACTTTCTTTTGACTTTTATGTACATTCTTTCAATGTTGAAAACTATCCTTCGATAAATCGTGTTCACCACGTACATACGCGATGAGAGTTACAACGTTCAATTAGAAAGTCGTGATCCTTTAACGAAATTTATAACGTGATAACGTTGACTTTTGGAGGCTGCTCAAAAATGTTCTCCCACTGCTACGATAACTTGACAAATTTCTCCTCTTCACCAAAGACGCTGTAGCCATTAGGCTTCATTAAACGAAGCAGTTTCAAGTATCTTAAAAGACTAACCTCATCCGCTAAGTGCTCATCCTATAGTGAACGTACGATAAAAGAAGAGCAAATAGAACAGCGTCTATGCCGGAAGTCCACGCTTTACGATCTCCCTTCCTGCTCTTATTTACTCGAGAAACGCACGGCCATCTAAATAGGAAATGGTTGCTCGTGAAACTGCCCCGGAACCTGCCGCGGTGTTCGTACGATGCTGCGATCCTTATCCTTCTTTTCTCCTCTTGGCAACGCCAACTAGTTAGATCGTCCACGTAGACCAATATTAAGAAGCTTCTGCAGGATATGGAGGCTCGCCTCCCTTCTCTATATCCCGTAACAAATCGCCGCTCATTAAGAACGATTTGTCTCACTCCTCTTGTAATAGGCTGGGAGTATCCAATAAAAGCCGGTTGTTCTTCCCTCGACGCGCTGTTATGGAAGCTCGTCTGTCATGATTTGGCGCTCTTCCGGCGAATTCGGTGAATTCGAGATCCCGCAAAGCGAACGTTCGACGAGAACGAATAACTTTAATTGCGTTTAATAGAAGAATTTGATAATTTTTTTCAATCGAAATACCTAAATTCAAATTGATTCCTCTAGAAAAAAAACAAAAAAAGAAAAAAATTGAATCGCGAGACACTTCGAATTCGTTCATTTGCTCGGCACTTCGAACAGTCGGCGATTATCGATATTTCGAGCAACTGAAATATCGAACGAAAGCTATTAGTCTGTTCACACGGAGAGTACATACTAATGTTTCCCAGATGAAACTAATGGATGTCCCGACGGATGGACGGGAAGAAAGCCGGCGCATTTTTCCGTTAATCCGAAAGGCAATATCGGACTTGCGATGGTCACTGTATCCGCGATGAAAGCGTCACGAATAAATGAACCCGTTTGTATGCTGACACGGCATTGAATTGGAATTTGCGTAAATCACGAGGCAGGAATAGCGCGATAGCATTCACGTCAAATGACGTTTCTACTCTTTCGATTAATTTCGTTCCCGATGCTCGATCTCGCGTGCATAAACTCGTTTATCGTCGATGATCATCCCATTGAAAGTATTTTGCACGTAAGAGACATCGATCCGCAATTATATAGATCATTGTTGACGTGCAATTTCACGCAAGAGACGAAAATAAAAATAATACATTTTCGTAACAAGTAGCAATATTAGTCGTCTTGAGAGAAACTTACCAAGTGCTGAAACTGCATCCAAGTAGACAATATCGGTTACATGTCAGACACTAGATCCCCTGACACTTCAAATAATTTTGACCAAAGTCAATCGGCGATAGAAAGTTCAACAGAAAATTTCAACACATTTCTACATATGAAAATCACAAAACAGATGATATTATACAGTACACGTTGTTGTTGTAACTTGAAACGCTAGTGCTTCTCTCAGCGAAGCAGGATACCGGGAACACACTTTTCCAGCCGTCCTTTCATCCCTGCTGATTATTCAGCAGGGACACACAAACAGAGAAGGCGTCGCGACGCGCCGGGGCGTTGTCCCGCGAACGATTTCTGTGGCACCGTTCTACCCGTCGTACAATCGCGCACCGTCGACTAGATTTCCATCCCAAGAACGTTCAGGCAACCGGGGGCTCGAGGACTCGTGCTGTTTGAATAGACCTCTTCACGATAACTCCCGTTGCAACGCGCAGCTCTGCGAAATTGTTAGCGACAGCGCTCCGGCAAAAGGGAAATGCGGATTCTGCGGTGAAACGCAGGATCGTTTAGTTCCTCGTGTCTCGGTTCGCTATAATGCAGGTACACTGATAACTTCCAACACTGTATTACCTCACCTTCCGACTTGATTTCATACAGAATCGAAATGAAAATGATTTTCTTCCTTTGGGAATATCTTTCGAAACCGTGTTTACAGTTGAGTGAAAAGTAATTTCGTATTCTCTCGATAGACGGCTCTGGCATAACTCTGGTAATATTAATCGTATAGTAATTTAAAAACAAATTTGTGATATTCGTTCATTCGGTGAAAAGTTATCGCGTTTTGAAAATATGAGCGAAATTGGAGAAGAAAATCGATGTACTTTGAAATTTTATTTAGAAAAGAGAGAAGAATGCGACTTGGGTTGCTAAAAAAATTTGTTTATGAATATGATGCAATATAAACACGCGTGGCACAAAGCTGGTTCAAACCGAAAATTTTGATGTCAAAGATGCATCAATCAAAAGTCGATGAAATTGCGAAACCGGCACATTAGCAGTCATGATATCGGTAAACATCGACCACAAAACAGTTTTAAATCATTTGAATACGAAACTCGATGTTTGAATGTCGTATGATTTAACACGGAAAAATTTAATGAATCGAATTTCTTTGGCGATCCGTCAAAAATTGAAAGTGCTTGGCTGGGAAGTTTTGATACATCCACCGACCTTGCGTCGTCAGACTGCTGTTTGTTTCGGTCTTTACAGAACTCTCTTAATGGTGTAAAGTTGACTCCAAAAGGGGCCTGCGAAAATCTTGCGTCGCGGTTTTTCACAAAACTTCTACAGTGCTTCAACCTCAAAAAATGGCAAAATGTTGGTCGAACAAACCAGCACATATTTGATTTAATAAACTTCGCTTCAAAATATGAACAAAATTTGTTTCACTTTTGCACTAAAATATACGAAATCAGTTTTTACTGAACCAATAGCAGGTGAAATATTTTCGATTGCACCAGTGTGATCGTTGAAGTTTTTTGAGAGATTGAAGTGGTTCAAGAAACAAAGACTTGCTTGACGACTTGCATCCTTCCACTAATCCGTGAAGCAGAATTTCGTTCGTCTGGTCCCGTGAACGCGTAATCACGTGGAAAACGACTGTTCGCGACGTTTCTCAGCGATAATCTCCTTTGATACTTAAGCTCCGACTCGTACCAAGCTAATCAAGTTAATTAAAAAGCGTAATTACGAGACGCCCCGAGAGATTAACATTATCGTCGCCCAAAGAACGCGCTCTACTGGTTGGTTTACGTTTAGGAAGATAGCGCCACCGTAGCCAAGGACCACTCTAATCAAGTGTTTTCGCCGGTGGTCACGCAATATTTTTTGTTAATTTTCGCGTATATTTATCCCTGGAGTGTAATCATCTTTTATTCTTCCTTCGAAGATATCTCTTAATGTCGCGTTTATTCTAAAAAGAGTCTCTTACGACGTGGGTGGTGATTTAGATTGGATCTCAAGTTGCGTATGTATACTAGTGTTGTTGTGTGGCGTTGAGGTTAGAAGCATGTTCGCAATGCATGTTGCAAGTTTTACGTTCTATGTCATTTACGGTAAACGATTCGAAACGTCTTTTGCATTAGTGTCTTTTATTTGGTAGCAAAATGTCTTAGGAAACAGTGCGTAAATGATAGTAGATTACATATTGCCAGTAGTGATACGTTGGCGAGCGGGTAACTATGTTACATAATCGTAATATTTCCTTGCAAAACAATTTATTATTTCAATGATATTAACAATAATATCCAGTGCATGCATGCTTTTACATGAGTTAAATATGTCGACATATATATATATATATAGAAGAAGAAAGAGGGAGAGAAATATTTAGTGGCGTTAATGTGTGGTCTGCAATGTAAATCGAATATGTCAGTGTGTACATCGAAAGACAGAGAAAGTATGAAAACATGGCGTCGCGTTTCAACCGTAATTCGGCTTTGACTTTTATTTTGTATAACCGTGAATTACTCGCGGTCTACCTGTACATTGCAAACGTTTTATAGCGTAACACGCGAAATTTCAGTGTAATAATAAAATAAATCCTCGGATCTTCGGATGATGCACGCAATATACTTACTTTATCTCTCTGACACACGGTTAGTAATATCCATAACTCAATCGCGACGAGACGCGTCGTTTCCCGTGTTGCTTTTAAAAAATTGCTCTCTCCTCGTTCTCCTAGATCGACCTCAACGATGACGGATGCGGCATTTATCCCGGCCGCTTAACAGAATTTTCTTACGTGCCCTGGGAAGACAGCTCATGGGATTTACAGCGGATTTTCAACGACGCTTCACCGGTGAATAACGGCGCGCGTTAATAAATACTGGGTCGGTAAGTGACCACAAAAATTTCAGAAGTTTCTGACCTGTTTCGAAACTTGAAAACCGCGCCTCGGTTTTTAGTCAAGCGTTGATAAAAAAAAAAAAAAGAAAAGAATATTCGACCTGTGCTGTGTTTGTTCTGCGGAAAGGAGAGAGAACAAAGGTAAGAGAGAAAGGGATTTCAAACTGGACGAAAATATAACACAGAAGGCAGAACGCTTCTCTGTTGTTCGCGTGTGTTCTCGAGGTGAATAAAAAAATTATACTCGGCGGAAAAAACCACGTTGCCATACATTTATTATAAAGTTTCAGCGCTGCGAGGAAAGTGTAATAATTTTCTCTCTCTCTCTATCTCTCTCTCTTTTTCTCTGTAGATCGCGTGCGCACGATTCCCAAACGTGCATGTGAAATATCGCGTAGAAAGAAAAAAAAAAAAGAATCGAATAAATACATAAACGGTAGGTTTCTGCAATGAAAAAGCAAATCGCGAAGCAAAATGTTTTAAGGTCGTACATCGATAAATCTTTCGCTGTAAACCGCGATGTTTATTTTATCCGTAAACAATGCCGGAAACTCTGATTTCCAAGTTTTTCCTCATTGGACTACAAATTCAGTAATGTAATCGTCCTTTATGCTTGAAAACGCGTGATTCGATTTGCTAAATGCGCGCGATTGTTCGACTTGTTACTTTATTCTCAATTTCGTAGCATTCACGCGTATTCCTTTCTCTCTCGAAATGTGTGTAATAATATGTGAACGTGCGTAATAAATAGGTAAGTGAAGCAACATTTTTTTCATAGTAATTCTTTGAATCGTTCGAAATCGTTTCACGTCTAATATTAAACTAGTAATGAACTAGTTATTTTGAATTTGAACTGTACAATATACGTACACTATATAATTACGTTAATGTTTCACTAACAAGCGTAAACTTTCCAATAGTCATTTTAAAAATATAATACGCCATATGTGCTTATGGCTACAAAAAGACATCGCGAGTATTGCCACCTTGCGTTTCCACGATTTTTGCCTGACGCTATCCCTTGTGTGGGATATTGGAGGGGTCGAAAGAGGTGGAGAATGAAACGTTATAGCTTGGTGATTACATTTCCCGGTAGGCGTGCGAAATTTTAACGACCGGCCACGCTAACGAAAGAAAATATGTTATCGGGCTACCGTCCGGTGTTTTAATTTCGGTCGGTAATTCCTATCGTTTCCGCGATCCGATCGTTTCCGATCCGCGAATAGTTAACTGCGCATGCGCGCTCGGTGCTGTGTTTCGCGATCTGTGGCGCGTCGCCGGCCAGGAGAAGTCATCATTGATGCTCTCTGATGTTTCAACAATGGCTCGCATCCGACCGACAGAAGCTGCAACAACGAGAACTCGGTCGACATAAATTCGAACTGACCGTAACGCAAGTGTCACCATTATCGCGCCACTTGCCACCGGGACCGGGATTAATATCCTGGCCTGGCTAATAACTACAGACATTCGTGCGCGAATACAATCGTGAAACGTCACCGCGCGTTCCCTACGAATTACGCTCCGACTGTGAACCTGTTCTTTGATGTCGGAGATGCAGCGTGGAAAAAAAAGTTTATCCGTGACTATTACAGATGAATTCCACACCTTCGATTTGATGGAAATACATACAAAGAACCTGTCTTGAATTTCAATTTTCGCATTATATTCTACTCATCACGAAGGTGACACCTTTCCAAAGAATCATAGACTGCAGCCTAATAGTTCTCTTGAAAAATGGCAAAAAAGTTCTAACAGCGACTTTATGATTCTGGACGCATGGGTGTAATGATTACATGTATTTCGAACAATGTTAACAGTCAGTTTTATTATTTGATTATTTAGACTCGCAATGATGCTACAACTATGATAAATCAAATGTTAGTGAAACCTAATACGAAAATTACGTCCAGAATCATAAAGTCGCTGTTAGAACTTTTCTGTTTTTTGCCATTTTTCAAAAGAACTATCGAGTTGCGAGCTATGGTTCTTGGGAAAAGTTTTATCTTCGTGATGAGTAGAATACAATGTAGAAAAAATTTTGACCTTGAAATTTGATTTTGCCGGCCGGTTCTTTACATGTATTTCCATCAAATCGAAGAATATAGAATATAGAATTCATCTATAATAGCCACGGGCAAACTTTCCTTTCCATCCTGTACAAAGGTGCAGGTCACTTTGCGTTTGTTTGACAAAAAATTCTCGACGACGGCTGAGGACATTATCGGCATTAATGACTGCTTGTTTCGGAAATTGCGCAAGCAAAAACTCGCCGAATAAATGTTTGACTACGAAATTGAGAATGAGCCGGTGGAGTTTCACCGCGTGTTCGGCGACACGCCTGGTGAGACCCGCGTCGACTGGAAACATCCATGTTTCATCGCGTTTCTCCGAGGGAGAACGTGGTGAAGTTCGAGTCATTAAACTTGACCCGATATTTCGTGGGCGCGCTCGCGCTTTCAGCTTCTCTTCCTTCCAGCTTTGGCATTAACTTGTAGCGTGTTCGCATTACACGCCTGAATAACGCTGACGACATTCCCGTGGCATTAATAGGCCCGTGTTATGCAATATTCTGCAACGTGAGGGTGCGTGGAAAGTACGCGGTTGAATGCGCCACCAACGTATGCTGGAATTCTATGATTAATGACTCCGCGGCGAAGTTTGTAACTTGCGAAGTTTCGCGACCTCGAATGTTCGTTATCTTTGATACTGGGTCGTGGATTATTTGGTGTAATGCGTTGCCAGAGTTACGTAGAGCCGGCATAGTGCAGGGATTTGACCATTTGTGGTTTGGAAAGTAGATTATGCTGTAACACTCTGCAGTAGAACCTATTTGGGATTACTTGGCATATCCGACAATTAAGTCACCCACCAGTGACATTTGGAGTAAACGTTTTTAAGATCACGCCTCGAACTTTGAATATACAAATCACCAAGATCGGTAAAGTTAAAAGGATTAACGGACTGAGAGAATGACTGATTTAGAATCGGGACAATTCAACGCAACGAGTCGGCAGAAGCAACTGTGCGAAATGGGGACAAAGGACGAGAACAGCGACAGAGCTCGGACACGGTGGCGACACTAGATCCAAACGAATTAGTAAAGCCGATTCCAGATCAAAGGAGAGGCCCAACCCTTAGTCAACTTCGGATCAAAGATAGATCAGCCTGACTCAAAGGAGCGGTACTGGGTAACAGACAGTTCTGACTCAAAGGGGTTGGGACAAATAATACGTGACACAAGCGATACAGGTAACCCTAAATCAAAGGGACACGTTGCAAGCAACCTTACACCGAAGGAACTCTCTACAAATAATGCAGTGGAGAGAGAGACAGAGAGAGACAGATGAGGCAAACTGGATAGCATACCGAACATCTAAAGGAATCGATTTCGATCCTTGGATCTTGAGGTGACGTATGTACTACACGCGTCCTAGGATCCAGGTCATCCGCGGACCAGCATTGATCTAAATTGAGTTCCTTGGCTCTGTGGCTAGTCCCTGTCAAATCCCCTATGGTTTAGATCGAATTCAGTTGACCGTTTGTATCTATTACCTCGAGAAAGGTGTCAAGGATGATCAAGGTATCAGTCCTCTTGAACCGAGGTCCATCTGTGTATATCGAATTCCTTCGATTGAAAATCACTCGACTCTGACGATGAATTCGAAAAGAATCCAAGGCGATCAGTTCAACCTGTCTTTTGTCCAGAGCGCTTCGATTCGGATTTTGTGGACTCGAATTGTCAATCTCTTCAAATCCCCGTGTCGAATCCTTTCGATCTTTTTAGTTGCTCAGAGTGTAATAATTCAAACTCAAAAATGGGGTATCTGTACCTCGGAGCTGTTGATGGCAAGAGTCTGAGAGCCGACGTAGAATTTGAAATGGAGAATGTAAATGATAGAGATTAATGACAGCGTGCTTGCTTGCAAAATTGACGGACCGTAGAATCTGCATGATATTTTCACAAGCGAATCGACAGTGTCCGACATGTCCGACGATCCAAGTGAACTGCCGTGTCAAACTCAATTTCTCGTGTCATTAATTTATCGCTGAAGTAAATGAATCGCACGTTACGACAGAACGTAATTTACACAAAGTGGAATTAATACATCGCGCGAGAGCTAAGTATTATTTGGTTTCCAGACCCGGTTGCTGTTTAATCGCGTTAACCCGTTCCCACGCTAATAGATTTTACCTTCGACGTTTCATTTCGACGAAGCAGATCTTCATTTGCATGCACGCGCGCCTCCGTGTATATTCCACGATTGGACGTGGCCGCGAATACGTTAAGTTTTTCCACCGCGGAAATTTGCTGGTATAATTCAATCGATTTTACCCTGCCGCACGAATCATCGTCTGCGATTGCTCCGCCATTGTCCTTAATTTCATACGTCGAAGCTTGTTAATTCGAAACAAATTCGTCGGCGAAATGATTACTCTTTAATGCCAAAAAACTGATGTAAATTAGAGTGTGAATTAAACTCAAGTTTTTTTTTCTTTTTTTTTTTAAATGTCTATAAACGACGCACGATATGGAGATCTTTACAGACTTCATGTGAATTTCATCTGTTTAAAAAATCTGTTATACGTTTTCACCGATTATTTACCCGATCGCGTAATAATTCATCGGGAAATTTTATCGGGCAACTTCATACATTGTCCATATTTATTTCGCTGTTTGTCCAAAGCGTTTGGAAATCGTCCAATTTCAACAGCGCCGCGACCGTTGCAGATTTGCGCGACATAATGTTACGGGCCACGTCTGTATTTTGTTATTCTAGCTCGAAATTCTGACAAATGGTTATTTGATGGAAACGCGGAATCCTCTCCCCCGTCTTCTCGTATCCATTTGTTCATCCGTCTCTAGAAGTAGCAAAGCAACACGTTCTCATTATGCAGGTGGAAATTAAAAGCGGGTGTACGCGGGTGAAAAATGTATAATTCACTCGACAATTTTTTTTCAATGTGCAAATAATAAATGCATAACGCAAAAATGTACGATTTTTTTTAACAAATATCATGGATATTTGGAGAAGATCAAGCCAAAGTTACACAATTGATTTTTGACTAATTAATCACGCCTGTGATAAATATTTATCTTTTAATTTTAGAATATTTCATCGATTTCGATATATGTGCTATTGCGCGTTTTCACTCTACTCATAACAGTAATCTTTTTTTTTTTTTTTTTTGAAATATTTGGAACAAATTCCAGTATTTTATTACGTTAAATTTGCTCCATTCCACTATCGAGCGCACCATTTATTATTTACGCAGGATATCGTTTGCGTAATTGTATTTAGTTTCACGTTAACAAACCATACGTTTTATTGCAACGTATATTCGGATTTAATTTATATTTCGATCAGCGTTACACGATCTAGCGTTTGCGTGTTTATTTAAAAACTGCAAACTTATTGAACAGCTGTCTCATTTCCGACAAATATTGACAAAACTGGCGGTCATTCCCAATGATTAATTCAACCATACAACCTTATTAATTAATTCAAACGTAGTAAAACTTCAGTCTGTCATGCATAACTGTTTCGAAAATGTGGACATATCTAGTATATTTCGCCGGACATGTATGAAAGCCAGTGAGGTCACGGGTAGTCCCGCGATATCCGAATTATGACGTTTAAATCGTGACCGGTAGTTCGCGAGACGCGGGTGTTATTCGTGGATTTTGCCGAGTCGTTCGAAAACTTGTTAAATCTGTCTGGGTACAACCAGCTACGTCAAATTGTTCGGACAAGCAGAGCGGTTCGAACTCAAACGCGTTGTTTGCCTGAAAACGGATTTAATGGTTCGCGAATCGGCGGTATAAATTCACTGGGCGATCGCTTTTAGAAAACACCAGAGGACAGGGGAAGAAGAGAAATTTTTACTACTTTCCTTTACCGTGTTTGCTGTCAGTGTGTGTTAGTCCGAGCTGGTCGTGTATACACATATATACTTTGACTTCCGGTTATTCCACGCCACTGCATTTCCCCATTGTCGCGATTTGTCCGACTTAACTGGCAATTTGCACCTTGACAAACGGCGTCGTGCATCCGCTCTGCGCTGCAGCAAAGTTCCACACGATTTATCGAATTTTATCGGGGCAGTACGCATGCTGACGAGGAATTTTATTAAAAATTTTTGTAACGCGAAGGTTGAATTAACGCTTTCGCGACGGACGATAGGCGGACAAAACGTTTAGCTGAATACGGCATGTAATTTTTAAAAGTTGAGTAGGGCTCTAGCTGAGTAGGGCTATTTGTAGGTATGTGAATATAAGAAATATTACAGTATAATAGTTAATATAATAATCATTTCTCGTTCAAAGTTTTACAAAAATTCAACATTACAAATGTGTGTAGAAAAGATATATATTTTTTTCAATAAAATGAACACGACGAATTTACAGGCACATAAAATTTATATTAACTTACAGTGACATTTTTACATATTATCACTGAAAGTGATTTTAGCGGGGGTAACCCAGAAAATCGGACCTCTTCAAGTGCAACGCTAATGCAACAAAAATTAGCGATTGGTTGATTTGGGTCACGTGATTCGCGAGGGGGCGTAGACCTCGAGTAGGAGTGGCATTGTCTGGCCAGTAAATTGTTTTGTATCGATTCAAATGTTTGCATATCAATAAAATTGTCAGAATAAAATTGACAGAAAGTCAGAACAGTTGCTTCTGGGCCTTTCAGTGAGACGAATCGTACTGGGGTACAGGTCGTGCAATTTTTTATTTTACATAGAAATTTGTGTGGTATTTATTAACAACTTGAAATATAAAATAAACATTAATAAATGAAAATTTAAAATTTATTATTTAATAATTGGGAACTGGTTGCCATCTGGTGTAATATGTAAGCATTATGGGCTAGGAGTGGCGCCAATTTTGAAATGACATAGGACTTCCCGTAGATTTCCCGTCGCGATACTGTTAATATCGAATATTCGTAAGGTGTAAGCATTCGATTGATATTAAATTATTATTTAAATTTTATTATTTATTATTTAAAAGATTCAATTCCATTTTCACCATGGAAAATGTATCTGATATTATATTTGAGAGTGCACGTCGAGGGATGCGTTAACAGTTTACAACGACACCGCTCCAAACGTCGCTCGTAAAACTCACGATCTGCTCGTAAACGGTTTACGCGATTCTAAGTGTGTGTGTGTGTGTGTGTCATAACCCGTGTCATAACTCGCGAAATTTGCGCGTCCGATATTTACTTGCAAATTCGCTACACGAGCTTGGTACGCCAGGCTCGGTGTCCCTTGACTTGCAAACACGTGTCGCGTTTATTCCTTAAAAGCGAATATACCAGGAGAAAGCGATAACGTAGCCTGCCAGAGGCATATGCATGAGATAGACGCGGCGAGCCCGCGGTATGCAGATTGCGCCGATGTGAATGACGTTTGCAAGCAGTTATACAAATTTACATTTCATCGATACGACACTGGTAAATGGCTGTATCTGAAGTAGTTCCTCCTGAATATGATTAACCACCAGCTGTATCAACGCTGCCAGACCTACCTAGGTAATTAATTGAGATTAGCCAGCACAGTACGAATGGTAACAATTCCCCTCTGTCGATATGGCTTTTATTTGGCTTTGAAACGTTGGTATGGCGATGTTACGGCTCCCGCGCACGAAACGTTACTTCGCCAAAGTTTAAAATCAACCGGCTGGATGTCGCGGTTGATTAACCTGACGTTTAATCGTAATGAACTTCTGAATCATGGGTGTCATTTTAGGTCTTTTGAGCCAACAAAAATTTCTCGAGGGCCGCACATAGTTTACACATTCTTTTTGTCAGTTCAGTAAGCTGAACTAAACCTAACCTAAATCTATTTATTAGGACATTGAAACAACTTTTATATTTATAGCGAAACGATACGTCGATTAGAAAAATGTATTTATATTAATCAAAAAAATATGAAAATTTTTAATCGAAACACTGAGCTTGTTTTTTTTAGACAACAGCTCGTCAGTATCTGGTTTGATACAGGTAGTAGAAGAGTATTTTCAAGATGCTAAAATTTTTGTTCTTATTTTATATTTTGTGTGCTTCGTATGGGAAAATATCTGTTCGTACTACAAAATTCTTGTTCAATTGTTCCAATTTTGGTTATAAATTTTAGTTGTCAGGACACGCCTGCTCTAAATTAATTTTTTTTGTACACCAACATACTTTTTCTCAAGTTTGTCTGACAACAACTCTGACTTTTTTCCGCTCCTCTTACGTATCTAGTAAATTATTTATTTGAGAGTAACAATTACAAGCAAAAGTTTGTAAATAGTTTGTTCGAAATGTTGAATTACATAGAATTTATTAACAATATTTTTATCTTTCCTCCTATTATGTCAAATACTGTCTCATCTATTAGAGTGCAAAAAAAAGCGATACACCGACTTGCGATACACCGAGAAATCGAATCGCGCGAACTTGTGTCGAAAAACTCGAGAATTTGTTGGAAATTTTTCATCGTGTCCAATTTGCCCGACTTGGAGCTTAAATTCTAATCGAACGATTAAATTTCGACGTGGCCGTGCGCCGCAGGATCCGCAGGACCAACTTTCGCTCGGCATGCACATGAACTAAAACGTTCCCTTGCAAATGCGTCCAATTTGTTTCAGCGCAGCGTCGAAACTGCGCGCGTGCATGCATAACTAATGAAATTCAAAATGAACTTCAAAAATCTAAATATTAAAAGGTTCGACGTTGGTCAAACGGAGCGTATCGTGGCGTAGAGCGTAGAGCGTGTAGAGCAATGCATGTTAAAACTCGCGTGTGCGAATGGGATTTTGTAACGAGCCGCGTATATACTGGTTTACAGGAATTCGCGCCTTAGAGCCTTCCAGCGGCGGACAGAGCGATTTCTACGCGGATTACCGACGACACGTCTCTTAACGAGAAGATTCGGTAGCGATGTTTCAGTTATTCCCGTTGATTTTCTCGGCTTAACGCGCAGCTGCGATATCTCCTCCTCCCTTTCCTCGTCGATCCAGCGTCTCATTCATTTTAATTGCCTCTTTGAGGATCTCCGCCACGTCGCAACGCGGCTGCCACAACGGTAAACAACGAAGAAACACAACTCGAGATTTAATTGTCTATTTCTCGATCCAGCAGCCTCGTATCTTTCGTGGAACGTTCAATCTTTGCCTTTGAGGCGAACGACGGTTAGCCGTAAATTGGCACAAAGAACTCGAGTCGAGGGAGAACCAACCTCCCTGACGAAGATTATTGGAAACGTTATTTCACTTCGTCTTGATGTTCGAGCGTAGCCAGTGCATGACGCAGATAACAGACAGAGAACCAGTTTATTATTGCTTGATCTTTGTCCCCGATAGAAATTTACATAATTTGCCTTCCTGATTGGTCTGACTGATTGATCGTTCGAGTTTCGCTCGTTTTGGTTCGCGGATAAATATCGTCCGATTGCAGCGTGCCGTTCGCTTCTATTTCTCGATCTAACGTCGGCAAAGAGATTAAAGTAGATAAATAGGCGAACTTCGAGGGTTTCCATGTACGGATCAACATCGAAGTTTACTCGCCCAGCCGCACCAATATTGAACCTTCTATTAAGTTTCTTATCCCTCCGGAATTAATATCGCTATATTTATCGATATTAATTTAACGTATCAAACTCTTTTTTGATATTGAAAGGTTCTCCAAACTAACTTCTACGTTCCTACGTAGAATGTTTTCACGTGCTTTCGGAAAGTATTGTATTTTTCGCGCAGAAAGTTTCAAAAAGTAGCAAAATTCTTATGAACTGTTATACAGGACTGTATAAACTTGGTTTATTACCCGCTTTCCGAAGGAAAGTTCATTTCGAAAAAAAGCTAGGTTCACAGATTGACGATATCCTCAGGACCTCCTTGAATTATTCCGACAAGGGAAGAATACACGAAACGTCCATTGAAGTAACACGTTGTACACTCTATCGTGTCTGGCTTAGATTTCAATGACTGCAGCACTCTATACATGTGTTTGTGTATGTGTGTGTGTGTGTGTGTATGCATCCACGTACGTACGTATTTCTGGGGACATTTCCTATATACGTGCATATAAGGACAGCCATATGTAGGGAATTGGCATGTACAGTTGGGGACATCGACGTCGAAACTCCCTTAACAGTATTAACATTTCAGGGACGTGCTCGAACCGGATTCTGAGAACGCCAGAAACCGATCTCCAACAGATAATATCAGCCACAGGCAATCCTGTCAAGACGATACGACGAATTCACATTCTTGCTATTATCTTCCCGTTGATGCAAAACGATTATTCCTTCATTTTACAGTTATTATTAACTGCGAGCAATACTGAGATAGATCGCACAGGTTTGATCATTTGTTTCCAATTAAAAGTGTTAGCGAAGTGTAAATAATAAGTTATTCGAGATAATTATAACAAAATTAACATGAAGACGAAAACGTCAAGGATGAACGTCTTGGTATACATCGATTATCTAGGCATCCATATACACATTACGATCGATACTCTGATTATTCGATTATGCAGATTGAAATGTCAAATCACGTCAAACGACGTGAAAGCAGACGTTATTCAGTTACTTACGTTAACGAGTGAGCTCGGGACGTGTTTGGGAACGGGGCCATAAAAATATGAGCCGTTCTCTCATCCTGATTTAACTTGCATCGAAATGAAACCCTTTGTTCGACGCACGATCGGTACAAATCGTACTTTGTGTTTGACAGATTAATTACTCGGCTTGCGTTATTCAATTAACCAATGTCCCATTGCATTCGCGTTTCCATTCCGGTTCTGTAACGAGTCGCAAATAGACAGGAATAAATTGTTTTTCGCAACGTCGGTGTCTCGCTAATATCCACGTGCTTTAATTTAACAAATCGAGAACATTATGATATATTACTAATTGCTCGGATTACTTACTACACTATCGGTTGAGAGTACAACATTCGGCGCCACGTTAGTTCTCGAATTAATTAAAGTCATTAAAAATATATTAAAATTCCAAAATTCTCAAGGTTTCACAAGCATCGTTACTTCAACGGTTTATGAATGATAGATATTAGATCACAACGTAACAACGAATGTAAAATGTTAAATCGTCGAAACCGCTAATACAAAATTAATTAAAATCGTTAATATATAATATATTAAAATATAATATAATATATTAATTATAATAAATGTAATATATTAAATATAATATATTAAAATTCCAAAAATTCTCAAGGTTTCATAAGTATTGTTACTTTACCGGTTTATGAATGATAGATATTAGATTACAACGTAACAACGAATGTAAAATGTTAAATCATCGAAAACGCTAATACAAAATTAATTAAAATCGTTAATATATAATATATTAAAATATAATATAATATATTAATTATAATAAATGTAATATATTAAATATAATATATTAAAATTCCAAAAATTCTCAAGGTTTCATAAGTATTGTTACTTTACCGGTTTATGAATGATAGATATTAGATTACAACGTAACAACGAATGTAAAATGTTAAATCGTCGAAAACGCTAATACAAAATTAATTAAAGTCATTAAAAATATATTAAAATTCCAAAATTCTCAAGGTTTCATAAATATTGTTACTTTACAATTAGAATGTGAAACGTTAAACTGTCGGAAATACTAGAGAGCGAGTTGCCCGATTATGAAATTTACGCCGATGGAGCAACAAATTGCAAAGTTCGGGGGGCCGTTCGACGATGTTTTCCCTCCCCGACATTAAATGCGAACACGCGATCAAAGGATGCGAGGTACGATGGAACGGGGCTCTTGTAACTCGTCTCGCG
This sequence comes from Melipona bicolor, assembly GCA_030673865.1. Lineage (NCBI taxonomy): Eukaryota > Metazoa > Arthropoda > Insecta > Hymenoptera > Apidae > Melipona > Melipona bicolor. The sequence continues at coordinate 1,761,367 of JAHYIQ010000025.1, read as the reverse complement.
CGTACACGGTTTTTAAATTTCTATTTACTTTTACACCGAAAGTTCCTCGCCACGAGATGCGAGCAGCTCGCGCAAGTTTAACAACCCCCTTCCCCAGTCGGTGGAAGAGTAAATGGCTTTTTCTCTCCGCTTGACGTGACCGACCGAGCCGACTGCTTTTACTTACGAAACTTTCTTATCTTTATGTCTGTAACTCGTCGGTCCCTGATGGCTTCCTTAACGAGACGGCGTACAACGGTGTACAACTTCGACAGAGAGAGAAGACACCGTAATGCCGCCACGTTTTTCATGCGGCAGAGTTTTTGACACGTGATGCATCGACGTTGCGAAGAAAAGAGGGGGCTACTCGCCCCCCGAGTTCTTGCGCGCCCGACTCGAAACGACGAAACGATATTTCTTGCATCCTCTGTTACCGACAGAGCATTCTTTCGCCTGCGCCGATTGACGGCCAGCTTCTGTTTTTGCAACATACTTGCACACATATTTCACACCCTTCGTACTTAAATGTGCTTGGAAACTTGGAAAATTTGGATACAATCGTCACGGTTATATGGGTTAAATTTGAACCTAAATAAATCTGACACTAAATAAACAGTTGAAACAGTTAAACTTGAAGGCTCTACTAACAAACTGCGTCAAAGTTTCATTTTAGTCCACGACATTCTTGCATTCTGTAGCAAAATGTAGGTGACAAAATGAAGACACTTTTCTTTTCGAAAATCCTATAAATTGTCGCAGTATGTAAAAACATAGAAAAGAAATTAATCACCTCACGACTTAATCTATAATTGATTCGAAGATTGAAGCCACTTTGCAACGATCCTTCAAAAATTACTGTACGACTTTTTTTTTTGCCAACTTATCGAACTCTGAGTATGAATCTCAGATGAAAACGAGAATAAAGATAAAAAAACGTTAAAGTAGCCAAAAAAAAAAATCATGTGAAACTACACAATGTGAAAACATCTTAGAGTAGAATAAAACAAACGACGCGCTTTGACAGTAGAAAGACATTCAAGCTTTCAAATGAGCTCGAGTTCATTGCTGTACGATATTTCAATTATATTCAGTGTTCGAATATTAACGGGCGTCACCGTGTATAAAAACTCCGCGATATTCATTGCAAGGATCGATCGACTTTCAAAAGCGATCAATTCACAGCTTTTTGTAACGAATGGACTGGGGTTAAGAGTCGCGCATCGATTTCCCTCGCAGCGGGTGACGTCACGATTTCTCTCCGGTACGATCGAACGAAGGAGACTGGTAACTGGAAACCTGTGTTCGAATCGAGCCAGGAATGCGAGCAACTTATCGACAGGGTTGATAAATTCCCGTGGCTTTGCCGTACGAGTGAAAAAAAATTGCGTTCTGCGCGCTCGTTTTCTCCCTCGAAAATTTTCCACGTAATGGATTTCGATCCTTTTTCTCCCCGCCGTTCGGAGCTTTGAACTCTTTTTTTTTTTTTTGTTTTTTTTTCTCCGCCGCGAGTTCGAGACACTTTCTTTTTTTTTTTTGATAGACTTGATAGGATCGAGTAGAAGAACATTTTACCGTGTTCAAGCCACGATAAAGTGACAGAGAAAGGACCGGCAGATTAGCGCGCGAGCAAGGAATTAATTGCGAGCACGTTTGACGTATTGATCGCAGCGATCAATGTGTCCCTTCGTGGAATCAAATTTGCGGCGGGGTGTAACACCTCTGCCCCCCCCAACCCCTCGGATAATTAGTTTGATCGAGGCGAACGTTACGCCCTTGGAACGTTGCTTACCTGGAGATTGGGCGGGCAATGATCGAGAAGTTCCAACATGTGCCTGATATTCTGCGCGTCTTGAATCACGAAGTTCAGCTCCATGTCGAATTCGCCACCCACCAGCTGCGAACAAAACAAGCAAATTGTCACTCGATGCGTTGTCATTTATTGGAAAACTTTGGAAGAGTTTTCGAATTGTAGAGAAATTGGAAGGATCGTGATATTTCAGGATTCGAAGATTCGTGTTTTCAGATCGAAACGATTCGTCAAATACTTGAATCGAATATGTGTCTGTCGATCGATATTCGATTGAAACTAATTCGCCGTTAGAATCGATCAAAGTAGATTCGACGATCCCATTACTCGTGACATCCATTTTCAGTATCCATCTATAATTTCAAGGAATGTTTCCACTTAAATTCCGCCGATTCCACTCCTCTCGTCCATTTAAACTCGCAGCTGATCGAATCGAACTCCGCTCGGTCATATAACATTCATACACGCATTTTCCGGGAGTGGGTCCGACACGTTCAGCAGACGAACGTGCACAGGCAATGAATTTCCGGTTCGTGCTGCTGGTGTGCAAAAAATTTATGAGTTCTCTCGCTGGTCAGAAAGACTTACCGATACCGAAAGATATAAAGTAAAATGATACAAATGATAGGACGGGTACAAATATAGATATTTGTATGTTTGATATTATCAGAATAAAAAGATACTCATTTCTTGCGTACAATATTGTGGAAAAAATTTAAACAACGTCTAAACCCACCGTGGGTTGTAATAAATAGTTTATTAATTTGGGAATTAAGAAAAACTGAGTAAGTTTTTACCCAAAATTTTACCTTTTCTTTACACGCTCTAAAATTAAACTCTGTCTTTAAAATTAATCTAAAATTAATTAAATTTAATCTAAAATTAAACCTCTGTCTTTACACGCACTTCACACAATTGTACACAATCGTATTTTATGTCTCAAGACGTTAGCTGGCTAACTGGCGGCCCCCGAACCCCTACTTCGCTAGCATTACCCCCTCCACTGCATTGATCTCTCCACTACATTGTACAAATATACCACGTCTAATAATGATTCTTCCTTCATTTGCTAACAAACTATTGCACTGTGTTTTCGTCATATTTTTTTCAGATGTAATCAATCGTTTCAAAAATATTTTAGCTTCTAATCTTAGATGACTCACCCTTGTATATGAAATAATATATTTCCATCGATGTAAAACTTTTCAAAATTAAAGGACGTAGGAGGAAATATGAATATGAAAGATTATTACAATACTTGTTTCGCTATCGACATCTGTCACTTTTGCGCACAATTTTACAGTAGATTTCACTTTCTACGCGAAATTGCAAATTTTCGAAACATTTTACGTATTTGAAATCAAATTGAACTTGCAAAGGTATTTGAGCTTTCGAGTGAAATTTTATTTCACGTTAAATCGTAGATCACGCAAGATGCATTCGATTCAACGCTTTCCTAATATCTTGCGCGTATAGTAGATAAATCGATGGAAACGCGAGGCTAGTTTACGAAGTTACATACGTGCTCTCGGTGTCTTCTTACAGACAGATGGCTTACGTACAGCCGAACCGGAAGCGCCGTCTCCACGGGGAGATCGTAATTTCCGGCGAAGTATCTCTTCCTGTCGCGTCTTCTCCCAAATACTAGCCCCGATATCGATCATGAATTGCTTACGCTCTCCCTACGTAGCCCAGACGCGTTTCACGAGCACTTTTTACGACGCGAAGCTTGCACAAACACAGTCGTTCGTATAAAATCGAAAAGTAGTAGCTGAGACTCGATTCGAAAATTTTAAGAGAGTGAAAACTTGAGTTGAACTTGAGTTAAAAAGATTGATTAGTTATATCGTGTTAAAACAATATTTGATCTCTTGTATCTACGCGTATTTTTATATGAACATTGAAGAAATGAAAGAAATAAAAGCTAGAGTAGTACATTAGTGTCCACTTAAGCGCCGCTATCCCCACCAATTCTTAAAATTTTTATTTTATCTCCACTCTACGCTACTTTACCGTACGGCAGTGCGAAACATGAAACAAAACAAGCGATGTATGACACTGAAATGTGAAAGTGAGGCAAATTTTATATTAAATAACAAATACATATATGTGTTAATACGATTATAAAATCGTGCTGTGTGCATCGTTAATTTAATATTGATGAAAATATAACAAGACCTTTGTTCAAGGTTTTTATTTAGTTATTGATAATTATCGATTAACAACTATTTTTATAAAAATTTCAATAAATTTATATTAATTACAATCATTTGATTTATTTAGTTTAAATATATCTATGTATTAAATTTAAAATAGTTCAAATGCACTCAGTTTAACGTTAAATTTCTTTATAATCGAATAATGTAGTAAACAATACTGAAACTCGCCCCCCTCCACTCTTTCTTTCCGTGCCAATTCGCAGAATACACCGCCCTTCTTAAGCGTTCGGTCCCGACTGAGGACGCTTAAAAGGACACTACTGTATATACATATATACAGTATAGCGACACACGTGCGCCATCGTAAATTCCGTCTGTACTCCGTTTCACTCGCTGCTTTCGAACTGCTGTTGAGAAACCTAATATCGTTACATCGATTTCCATTTGTCAACCCGCCTTTTCATTACCACGTTTAATCCAGTTCTGAATGGGGCAGCTCCGCCAGCCGCATAAACATTCCGGCAAAAGAAAAATATTTTTTTTTATGAAATTCTTTCGAAGTCGTTCGCGAGGGGCCAGCGCAATAAGGGTTGCTCGACATTGACCCTCGTTCCGCGGATGATTCGCTCGCGACGCGAAGGAGAGGTTATTGCCACTGCTGTTTTCTTTCCTCTGTCTCGGCTGTCGCTGACTCGTCGTTCGCGATTTCAAATCGATTACTTTTGAAACGTTATTGCTAGAATTTCCACCGGAGACATTAACATCAAAATAAAATAGGTAGAAAAACATTAAACATTATAGTACAATAAAATACACTAGCTTCAATTTGTACCAGTGTTTCCCACTGTACCTTTTTCTGGCCACTTCATCTAAGCATTTTTAAAATTCTGATACCACACCCCCATGATACACAATTCTTGTTATTCAAAGAGTGAATTTTTGACGTGGAGCAAGCCTAAAAGACCTAAATTAACTTCAAGGTCTAAACAAGCTTCCAAAGAACGTGACATCCATGAAAAATAAGAATTAGAAATACAAAAGATTCACTGTTCGTAACTTATTCTCGACCTCTCCCCCCCCCCCCCCCCAGAAAATCAAATTACCTCTCTGTGGGCCTACGGTTTTACATAGTTTTTTGGAAAGAAAGAAAGGGGGGAGAAATTGAACGCAATTTTTGATCGACGTACAAGTTGGTTCTTGGATCCACAGACGGACGAGGCACTCTACGCGCTGGTGATCGAATCTTGGCGATCGTTGAGCCTGGGATCATGCTAAAATTTCTCTTCTTTTCTCGCTCAGCAGAGATATGTGGAACGAGACCGTCAGAGACAAGAACGACGCTCGTTCATCGTCTCTCTCTGCGTCTCCCAGTTTGTAAACACGTTGGCTACATATGTATATAAAACTCCTGTCGCAACTCCTGGTAGATACGAAATACGGTAGAGTCCATGATTTTTAATTATGATAATTCCTCAAGACACGCACACTCCTCGTGGCGCTACAAAACACGTTCGCTCCATTAAGCAACGAAGTCACAGGCGAGAGTTATTTCCATTAGAACGTAATGGGAACTAGAATATTTCAGTTACTCTAATCAAGATGTCAAGAATCAAGAATAATTTAAAAAAGAAAGGAGCACTAGTGTCTTCTAAAATAAAATCACGCACAATATATGCGCACAAGATCATCGAAGATCTAAGGAATACACACACCTGTCAAACTTTAAATATTTAAAGCAAAAATGTCTTTAAATATGTCTTTAAAAATGTCTTTGAATTTCCTACAAGAGGACTTTGTCTTTCTAGTGATCGCAGAAGAATCGCCGGCACCTCTAAACGCGTTTACTATTATTTAATCGCGAATCTCGTGAACGTGCCTCGACTTTTCGTAAACGTTCTTCTTTAGCAAGACGGGATCGACAAAAGACTGGAAGAAATCGATGGTGTATTTATTCGTGCGAAGAAGGAAAATAGTTTCCCTCTGACTCTCAAATATTACGTAGACTTATATACAGTAGCGTTGAAAATTGCGTTTCACGTACAAAGCATAACTTAAATTTGATATCAGTTGATTGAGAAATAATTTGATCACCGTAACATGAATATTTATTTCAAATTGTTAATAACAAAAAAATTTCTTGACGATGTCGTTTAATTTATGAAAACGATGATGTTATTTAAGAGTGGAATTTATTAAATTTAATAACACACTTGTTCACCTTCATCGGAAAAAATTTTCCAAGCAACAAAAAACACTTTACATAACGCGGACAAGCTCGCTAGTTCATTTAAAATCATTCGACCGTGTGTTCGCGTCGATTTAATTAAGAGTAATATGTTTTTCACAGTTTCTACTCGGTGTACGAACGAAGAAGAGCAGTTGAAAAATTGATGTAAAGTACGAGTTCCGGAAAAAGTTGACAGTCGAAATTGCCGGCAACTTCCTGTCGATCATGGTGAAGAAAACGTTCGCCGAGAAATCAAAGGTAATTGGAAAGCTCAATTAATTGCTGATTGAATGCTTAATTGTTCCTCAGTTGCCTATCATTCAGAGGACACAGGCGGATGTAAGTTCGTTCTCTTTCTTCAATTCGCGTAATTTAATTTGACGAACGTAACGGGGGCAGGTGTTCTTCTTTTGTTGTTTATTTGTAAAAGGATAAATCATTGGAGAACTTTCGCTTGAAAATTTAGAACTTGCGAAGAAGAAATAATGACTCTTTCAAGAAAATAGGTATTTTATATTTTTTTTTTTTTTAATTGAAATTTTAATTAATTATATTTGAAGATCAAAATTACACACGACATTCGTGTCTCTTAGGAAGATAAGGGTAGAAATTTTCGAGAAGTAGTAAGAGATGAATATTAAGAGATTTCAGTTCCTTTAAATTGAAAGGATTTTTATTTTTCTTGAATAATGAACAAAAACGAACGAAAGCAACATTGGAAGTTTGAATGATGAATTTATAATAAAAGGAACATTCATCTAGCATCGAACAACTGTAAGAAGATATCAAGAAATATTAAATTGACACAAAGGTTTTTGATGAAAACGAGAAGAACACGTCCAAAAGTGAAATGAACAAGACATTACGTAAAAATGAACTTGGAAAGTTTACACTTATACTAGACCTATCAGAGAGGGCTATCAGTTTGAAGGGTTTGGAAGACGAGAAGGATGCATGATGGAAGGATTTGAGGTAGTTGAAAGAGAGAGAATTGCGTTTGTGCGAAGTCACTGCCTAGACTCATCCAGTGGGGCTGATAGCAGTGACTCTCCTTATCGCAGACGCTTGTTGTTGTAACTACCAGTTAAAATGCTGATGCCATCGAACACGTCCTCTCCTAGCGAGGTTCCAATTCGCTGCTTTGCTTGACGTCGATGATTGGTATGACCTCGACGCTAGGCGAGTATCGACGTCTTCTTTCCTATTCATTACACTTTAACTTTTTTGTTGCAACTTCTATCTTGTATATATATACATTTAATGAGCCAAACACGTGTGTGCAGTACCAAGTATTAGATTCGCATTTTCACGTAAGATTAAACCAGTATTAAAACTGGATTTAGAAGGATACAAGTTATAAGAGAGAGAGAATATATAATAACTGCCACGCAGTAATTCTCTCCAAATCGTTTCTTTACATCGACCGAACTACATCGACATTTCCACAAATCCACCTGTTCATTTTCTGGTACGTACTTCGATATATCTGTAAATACTTTTACTCGGATCTATAAATCACGCGAACCACGAAGTTTCACCACAAACGACGTGCGTGTGAATTTTTTTGGATACAAACTGTCAAGTTTATCGAATCTTTAACGATAACTTTCGGAGAGCAAGACAAAAACTAATCTCTCTGATTAGGGAAGAAATTCATAAAAGCGAAATCCATGAGAGCGAAGATCAGTTTTGCAAAGCGATCAATCAACATCGTTTGAAGTGATTTCGATCTCATTGTTCGTTTAACCGAGCCGAGCATTGTTCAATCTCACGGATTATCTCTCATGAATTTGGGGCAGAAATTGGCTAACGAAATTGAGCGGGCAAAAATTGTTGAGATCTAGAAGCAATTTTATTGTTGAAATAATTTTAATTTTTCAACAAACATGAGATAAATTAACAAACGTTAACGATAATATTAACTGTACAATTGAATTGAAACAAAATAAAACTAAAGTGGGAATTTTTCTCTTGTGTATCATGTTCGCTTATAAACAAGTAGAATTCACGAGTATCGTAATAGAGAATAATAATGTTTCCAATTCGAGGTGTTCCAAATCGATGAAACTCGAATCAAAACGTTACGAAATAATTTGCGCGTCGTGAAATGAAAATCTCTTTTGCCCCGTTTTCCTCTCTCTTTCTCTCTCTCTTTACATTTCTCGGTAAAAGATTTCCTTTCTTTGAATGACTCTGTTAATTGATGGTAACGTGTTACCACGATGTTACAGAAGCGATTATATACCTGTTTCAGATAGCTCGATTGTTCGAGATAGCACCCAGCATGTCTAGTTCATCGACAAGCTTGTATTTGGAAACGTCCCAACAAGAGAAATCGGCGACGGAAAAGGCGAGCAACCAGACGCTGCAATCCCAAAAATCATCGACTCAACCGGAATATGAATGGAAAATCGTTTGGAGGAACGTGATCACGTTCAGCTACCTCCATGCGGGAGCTGTGTGCGGAATTTATCTTGCCTTCACTGTGACAAAGCTGCAAACAGCTTTATGGGGTGAGTATAAATCGTTTGCAGCCACGCTGAAATAAATTGCAGAAATTACTGCTTTATAATTTCTTTGCTCAATTTCCACTAAACTGCTGAACTTAAATTGCTGAAATTGAAAAAGAAACCATTGCTTTAACAACTTGCTTCACATTCATTTTCATCTCTGCCGGAACAAAGTAATTAAACGTGAAATATTTTAGTGTTACGTTAACAATTGAATTAATTGAAGATTAACGTGGCAATTGTAACAATCGCTATTAACAATACCATTTCTATACTTTCTTTCGTCGAAAGAAAAAGAAAAAAAAAACACTCCTCGCGTGCTTGACGTTTAATTGAAAATATTAAATTTTAAATGTAAAAATTTAATTAAAAATCTAAAAGTAAATCGTCGAGTCCGCGGAACTTAGTGCAAAAACTTCAGAGAGATCCGAAATTCTACTGTAACCTGAAATTTCACTCTCACGTGTCGCCCATCACGTTCTTCGTGTCCAGTCGATTTCAAATCATCCCCTCTGAGATACCATTATCTCCACAGAGAATTTTGCTTCTACTTGTCTCTCTGAAAAAAAAAAAAAAGAAGTCGTCCGTCCCGTTTTTCGTATACACAAACGCCACACGATCGTCGTAGACCGGGATGATCTCAAACAACGGCGGTATCCTACTTTCTTGTTGGTAGAAATCGACGAGATGAAAGCGTGATGCGGCAAACTACGTTGGATTTCGTTTGTTTCCCCGCTTGCGTTGCAACCTGTGCCTGTCAATTCACAAACTTGTCAAGTTGCTCAGTCGTGAGATTCGCACGTGCACGAATATCAACGTCGGTACTGTCATTGAGCAGAATAGAGTAGAATAGAACCTCTCGTTTGAAACGAATCATTTGTCGAAATGAAATTCTTCCGTCGCGGACTTCAATTTCCTTCTTTCCTTTTTCTTATCACAAGCTTCTAAACCTCGACGAAACCTCGATCTCGTTGATTTGGATTGTAGCGGCCCTACACGATTCCTCGACTACGAGTTTCGAACACTCGACTAGCACAAGCCGCAAGTGGCTGCGTGCCTAGCGTCGAGGTCTTACCGATCTCCGACGTTTTAAGCAAGCAGCGTGCGGAACCCCGCTAGAAGAGGGTGATCGGGCCAGCCTAGCGGGTAGTTATAACCCCAACTGCCATTGTTATTAAGTTGAACGTAAAGTAAAATGACTTGAACGAATGAAACAGAAAATGAAGTGAAATAGGGCAGACTGGGGCGACCATGAAACTAATCGGGGTAAAAATAGTGGGCGTAATAGGGCGTAAGTAGGGACAGCAAGGTAAAATATGGTTGTTGAGTACAAACAATAATAAGACGTAATAAGATGGAAAGTGTAACTTGAATGGAAACGAGAGTATGGCAGAAGATGACCAAGGAGAATAATTGGGCAATGAAATCAGTTTCAGCAGACTAGGGACAGATATATGGCATAATTTGTTAACTACAATCAAACGATAAAATTCAACCACGTTCAAGTTAATTGAAAAAGAATTGGTTGGAAATAATATAGAACGTGAAACATGTTAACGTGTGAAGCAAAGTTGATGATGCTCGAGTAATGGATTCATTGATATATGATGTAAACCAATATGTATAGTCAAATTTCAAAATAAAATTTTGTAAAACAAATAATAAGAAAGTAAAATTTAATATAGATACAATCTGTGAATATAACATTGAACGATATTGTGATATTTTCAGGGATATTTTTGTGTCTATTGGGAGAGTTGGGCGTCACGGCTGGTGCACATAGACTGTGGGCCCACAGAACTTACAAAGCGAAATGGCCAATGCGTTTCATACTGATGATCATGCAGACAATTGCCTTCCAGGTAAAATTCTCTTTTACGATCTACTATCACGAAAGCGAATTTCCTATCACATTTTTCTTTTATTGAAAAGTCTATTTTTTAAGAGAGAAACTATTGTCATGACATGCATATTTATTTTGTAACTGCGTGAATATTCCTGTCCTATATTGAAATGCTTTCGTCACAACCGTTCTGATATTTATTTATGTATGAAAATTCTCATAGATTTCGACAATTAATTCCAATTTCCTTTCGTTCACAAATTTCTTACAAATCTTATCAGACAGTTTCCGAAAAGTAATTTTGGAATACGAAGTGTCAGATTCCTCCAAGTAATCCAAGAGAACAATTTCATGTCACGTTTTCTTCGCTACACGGTCCGAAAGTTGCTTGCTAACGTTACTAGAAAGCAGAACACTATGAGAAAGGCCACAAAAATCATTCTGCTTCGCAGAATGACATTTACGTGTGGGCAAGAGATCACAGAGTTCATCACAAATTCACGGATACCAACGCGGATCCGCATAACGCAAAGCGAGGATTCTTCTTCTCGCACGTTGGCTGGCTTCTGGTCCGAAAGCATCCGGACGTGATAAAAAAGGGTGCCATCATTGACATGACCGATTTGAAGAAAGATCCCATCGTTTTTTGGCAGAGAAAGTAAGAACTGATTGCATCTTTCTATCGTTACCTAATTTGCGGGAAGTCGACTTTATGAAAGTTCAACTGAAAACAACGTCGATGTTCGATACGTATTTCCTTCTTTATCGAGAAACAAATGTTTTTCAAATTAATTGAAATAAATAATAAGAATACTAGAGATTTTGAGGTAGGAACTATTTGAACTGCAAGAATAATTTTATTTAAATCGAGCGTTGTTATTGATAAAATGGAAAATACAGCTGCACGAAGAAAGTAAAGTTCACATCTTACTTCAATTTCAAAGGAAGAAACAAACATTTAATGTAATTTCACATACACTCTTATGTGCTGCGTGAACTGTAAAAAAACGCGCGTTTAAGAAGTTATTTACTACGTAAGAAAAATTGGTCAGCATAAAAGTATTTTAGAGTAGAACGCATTTTCCATTCCAATATATTTCTATAATAGAAGTAATAAGAGTACAAAATACAAAACAACATCGTTTATCATCGTAACAACATGGAATATCGTAATTGAACACAAGTTCGAAGCAGCGTTATTTACCGTGTAACAAACGCCATTTGCCATTGAAAGTTGCACTTAACGAGTGTGTCAGTAACCCGAATGAAAGGTATTTACAACGCTGGATGTATCTTGAATACCTTTCTCTTTAACTTTTTTCTTCAGGTGGTATCGCTTGCTGGTGTTACTCTTCTCTTTCGTACTTCCTGTCTGGGTACCTTGTTATTTCTGGAACGAGACGTTATTCAATTCCTGGCACCACAATCTGTTGAGATACGCAATTACCATGAACATAACGTGGCTAGTGAACTCTGCTGCTCATATATGGGGCTATAAACCCTATGACAAGTAAGCGATTGGTTTTCTCTTTAAACGACAGTTTGTAATCAGACTAAAAGTAATAATTACTTCACCTTGCGTGAAGTTTCGACTTTAGATTGACAATTGGAGTCTATGTTTAATTTATGTAACAAATTAAATTGAATTAAACCAATCTGCTCTAGAGAATCATGCAAATAATGCTATAGAAATTTTGATGTACGTAATTATTGCTTCAAAGTTAAATATCGTTAAAAACTCGAGGATAAAGAGTACTATGAGTGCTTTAGATATTTCACATGAGTTAAAACAATGATTCACAATTTGTCTGGAATAGTATATTCATATAAACAATATTTATAAACGTAATCAGATAGGATTGTACAAATTTCCAGTTTTTAATTGAAAATACAATTTGCGAATAATTAAATTATGTAAAAGCACAATTTTATAAATTTTTCAGAACTGCTTAGCTAGAAGCGTCTTTCGAATTTCAGGAATATCTGCCCGACTGAGAACAAAATTGTGGCGCTGCTTTCTGTCGGCGAGGGATGGCACAATTACCACCATGTGTTCCCGTGGGACTACAAAGCCGCCGAATTCGGCAACTACAACATGAACATCACTACCGCGTTGATCGATTTTTGTGCCCTACTGGGATTAGCATACGACATGAAAACTGTTTCGACCGACATGATTAAAAAACGAGCGAACAGAACCGGCGACGGAACGAGGTATTTAACTTGTCGTTAACGTTATCGTTTTTGAAAACGAGAATCTCGTCCCACTTCTCCAATAAGAGTTTGATTCTCTTTTTATAAGTGAAAGTATTTTTCCTATAATGAACGAAAGGTAAGAAGTTTCCGAAATATTGAAATATTCTTCGTCAAATCGAGGCGAATGATGTTAAAAAAAACAGTCAGCCGTGAAAAGATGTTGGAAAGAAAAAAAGGGGGGGAGAAATTGAACGCAATTTGAATAAGTGTTCAATAAAATTGAACGTAACTGCTGAACCAAAGATTCATCTCGTCCAAAAGCGAGCAAAAAGCATCTCATTTTTTATCTATCAGAAGATAGTCATTCGTAGAATCTTCAAATCTGAAATTTCGATGTTCAGGTATAGCGAAGACAAGAATTCTCAAAATCACGGAGATCACCACCGTCACGAAGACATGAAATGGGGCTGGGGCGACGTGGATATGAAGCCGGAGGAGTTCCAGGAGGTAGACATCATCAACAAGAGGGATTAATCGATCGATCGCTCACTGAATGTTCGCATGGATGACATGTCTGTAATGTAGTAAACGCATAAATTACTTTCAGTGATACAGAATGCGCTGTCTTTTCGTATAATATAATACACATCTAAAATGGCAAGTGTTTACCATAGTCTTCTTCCCGCTTTTAAACCATTTTAAACCTTAAACTGCGTTTGCTTCGTAATTGTTGGCTGAAACTATTCCAACTTTAATTAATAACGCGTCGTTACGTTGAAAGCCGACAGACACCTAATCTCGAATATAGTCCGCGACATTGTCGGTGGATGTAATTTATTACAAAGCGAGCCAGCGAGCGCGGGCTCGTTTAGCTCTGAGCGAATGAATTCCCCGTCGAAGGATCGATGGCTGTTGGCGGATTTGTCTGGCTAGACATATCCGACGATATTTCGGCTGGATCCCAAGGGATCTGTGTTCATCGGTGTTCACACGTGAAAGCCTTTGATCGAGTTAACGTGAAAGTCCTCGCGGAGGTTTGTTTGTACACTTTGAAAGGTTTTCAATTGCCCCTCAAGAATACATTACGAGTCGAGGGATGAGTAGGGAAGGGAAGAGGAGAGGGTGGCTGCTGCTCTCTTCTTTCGCCGCGGTGTAATCGTGATACAAAAACGACAACACCCCTCGTTCACTCGTCGCAGAATCGCGTCGAGTCTGTCGACGCTCTCGAGCAACGCTGTTAAGAAAGTTTATCGAACGAAACCGTGCAATCGAACTTCATCGTCGACTTTCGTCGTTGAGACGAAAACTCGAGGTGGTCTCTACGAAATTTCTAGAAACCGCGTTTGGAACTCGCGTCTGAACGGGAAACCTTATCGCGCTCTAAAAAGTTGAAGTTATTGGTTTTGTGAAAAATTTGACGAGAAGACGCTCGACGGGGTTCGTCGTCGTAAACGAGAGACTATCGAGTTTTAATCAACGGAGAAAGTGTAAACTGTCACGTTCGACGAGGTCTCAGACAGCCGGGGGAAAATTTTCAGCGAACGGGACGGGTTCGTGCCGCGGCGCGAGAAGATCCAAAAGCGCGTTTCAGGATGTCAGTTCTATGGAGAATTAATGTCAGGGAACATAGTTCGGACGGTAGTTTGAATTTGTAACGTTCGTGCGTTTGTGGCGTTTCGGTTATTGTGGTAAGCAATTCTGGATTCTCGCGGAGAGGATATTCGCGTGTGATTTGAATTCGTCGAATTCATCGAAGGGCTGTTCCCTATCACGGACTAGAAAACGGATATGTGCGAGTAGGAGGATTATTTACGAAACGAACGTATTTGACGCAAATTAAAAAGATGATAAAATAAATTACGAATACTTTAAAAATTCGAAATATCGTTATAAATGAAGTAGAATACAGGGTGATAACGAGTTTCGTATGAATGTTGATATTCTCAACTCTATCGCCAAGAGTGATACGAAAGTGTCGAGTTTGGTGAATGTAGCGAGAAAGCAACGATAAAGAAGAAATAGACTCGCAGTTGGTACGTACATAATTCAGATAGCTCAAAATATCATTTATTTACTTGTATTAATACCTAATCGTTCCTCGAGCTGGCAGACAGCCACTAGCCAGCCGGTTGATTGGCGACCAATTTGATGAAACCCGTGAGAGATGTCAGACCGGGATCAATCTTCATTCTCGAGAGCAATTAGCGCTCGTCGCGGAATCGGTGCACCGTGCTTCAACCGTGCATCTCTGACTTCCTTTCAATACGTGATGGCGCTTATATTTAATTAAAAGACGCGCGTTAAACTCGTGTAAACAACGAAGAATCGATGCCAAAGAAATGGTAAGCGACACCCGGTCGCTGTTTCAGTATCAGAAAATAAGAATTATCGAGGAAGCGTGGTAAACTGGAAAATTTGCAGTATCTTGCAAAGTTTCGAGCAGTTTCGAAAAGAAAAGCAAATTATCGATATTTTTGTACGTTTTTTACACAAAGGCGCAATTTTTGTAAGAGCAGGCGCGAGCTGGTACATAAATTATCCATCACACACGGTGCATTATGCACAGCGTGGAGAAGGCCAGCTTTTTCCGTAGAAGCAAGATGAAGAAGAGAAAACGCGAGGCTAGCTCATTGGCCACGGTACGCAACCCTTGGCCTCTCTTTGCTCGTCTCGCGTGCTTCCTTTCTCTCTCGTCCTCTCTCTCTCTCTCTCCTTCTCGCCGACATTCATATTTCAGCTGCGTTCCTCCTAATTAGGCCGCCATCTTGACAAGCTCTAAATTCACAAGCATTGTTCTGGCCGGGCCAAGTCATGCTTTCGGTGCTCCCGTCGACGAATGGCCGGCGAATATTCCAGACTCTCCGTCATTTTCCCCCTTATTATCGACCGTAAAAGTACGTACTCTGTCCCCTTTGTGCGTTACGTTTTACTCGACCATCAAGTGCCCAACTATTTACGTACTTTCGTTTTGGACGCAGTTTGGGACGGATTTGAAGACGTTGGGTCATTGGTATTTTAATACTTTTCAACGGAGGCCTTCGATCAGTGCATTAAATATTGTAAGAATAGAACTAATTATTCGCGTTATCGCAATACTCTAAGTTTTGGAGTTTTAATGTCCTTTTTACAAAAATTGATCAAACAGAGTACGTTGAAAGTTTAAATAACAGATGAATGGCAATCCGCATTGTAAGTTTTGAATGCAAGGTTTTAAGATGTTGGATTATTCCACAAAAATTGGCCATAACAGAGACTTTAATCAATGATACATTGAAAATTTCAGAAATTCGGGTTGCCATAAACCTCTGAGTTTTGGATGCAGGATTTTAAGATATTAGATCATTGAAATTCTAACATTTTTTTCCATGAAAGTTCAAACAGAGACTTTAACCGATAACGCATTAAAAATTTTAATAATAAAAAAATTAGAGATTTTGAGATATTGGATTATTGGAATTTTCATTTTTTTCTTTTTTTTTTCATAAAAGTTCATAGAAGTAAAAACGAAGACTTCGATTAGTGATACATTGAAAAATTTTAATAATGAGATTAAAAATTCGCGTTGTCACAGACCTTTGAATTTTAAAAAGATTGGATTATTGAAATTTAAATATTTTCTTCATAAAAATTGGTCAGAACAGAGACTTGAGTATTTCACATTAAAAATTTTCATGATAAGATTAGAAGTTCGCCATTTGTCATAATCCTTTGAGACGTTGATGAACTTGTTAAACGAGCGGAATGGGTAATGAGATTTAGAAAACATGAACACTTTAACCGCCTTTCCCGTTGTGTATTCACCAAGAGTTAACGATGTTGCTTCAGCGTGAATGCTTGTTAATGGCTTTCGTCGTTAAGCGCAGCCACGTCGGGGAAAGAAAATGAAAATCATGCTATCGACGTGTTCGTGTTCGGAGCAACGTGAAAACTCCTCGCTGAAACATTTCAGAAAAAAAAAAAAAAAGAAAGTAGTAACGTAGAGTTCTTGCGTCGCCAATGAACAACTTCATCGAGAGTACAAGAACGAGCATCAACCTCTGTCGGTAAAGTAAGTTTCTTCGTTAGTAGACCTCCTTCGTTTATTTTGCAATTAGTCAGGCAACTTGGCGCTTAACGGACTAATTTTTTGGTCTTTTCGCGGCTATTGATCGCGAAATCATTTACCTTGTACAAACAAAACTGCGACGACTGAATCTACACGTAAAAAGAAAAAAGAAAAGCATTTTTAACTATATTATATATTATATAAAATTCAGCACCAAATATTTTATCATAGAATTAGAAATTAAGTGTTGTACATGTAAGTGGCATTTTCCAGTGAAAATGTGCTACAATTTTATATCGTTAATATAACAATACGATAAAAAATAATTTTTAATTTCATCATATTTCCTTTTTTCCATGTACATTGTGTACTTTCAATTTTCTTCTTTTTATGTACAGATTAAGGTCGATATTGGTGAATAATAGAATTAATCACACTACAAAGTTGTTGAGAATTTTGCCGAGTTTCAGGAAAATTACATATTTAATTCTTCGTGTTAGTTTCAATAAAATTACATTTTCTAATTCTTCGTGTTAGTTCTCCATGTAAAGTTACTTTTGTTGAATCTTTTGTTTTAAACTTACTTACTCCGTAAGTAAAAATCAAATCAAATATTTCATACACAGAACGTTCGTTCATGACTTTGTAATAAAGCGTTTCTTGACAACTTTTGTGTGTGTGTGTAAATCTCGCAATTTGGTTGTTTAAAGTTTGAGACCAAAACGCCCGAACTTACATTTTAATACATTATACACACGATATTTCGATAAAAACGAATCCGTGAAATAAAATGAAAAGGAAAGAAGCTGCACGTAAGTTGAGAAAAATCTCGAGCTAACGCAGATCGAAGATTCTGTTAAACGATCCAGCAAGGGGCGACGACAAGCGCGAGCGAAAAGAAGCTTCCACCCCGAGAGCCACCAATCCATCCATCATTTTCCGCACCTCGTCTCGAGTAGAGGACGGTGGTGGAAATTACCAGCACTCTCGCGGACCAGATTCGTATGCGTCGCGACGTGTCGAGATATCAAGGGGGAAAGGGATCCTCGAGAGTGGAATTGGGTCTGCCACGCAAGCGTTCCTCCGGTTTCCAGCTCGAGGTAATACTCGGTACCTGGCATCGAGACGCCGGCTGACGTCCTCCAGGCTGCATCAAGGAACACGATAGGCCAGCAGGGTGGTGTCGTCCCGGCCGAGACTCGGTGTAAACCGCGATTTGCATTCGGAACAATGTTCGAGCCCCGGGTCAATCCGACTGGCCCTGTGTTCTCACGTGTCGAGAAACGCCCGACCTCCGTCTCTCACTCCCCTGTATTTGCGAAACGGTCCAACTTATCCTCCTCTCTCTCTCTCTCTCTCTCTCTCTCTCTCTCTCTCTCTCTCTCTCTGTTATCGAACGATCTACGGACGTGGTCCGAAAATTGCGCCCGGTTATCGTTCCCCGGGAGAAGCATCGTGCCCGTGCGTCTTGCCAGAACAGATATATTTCACTGGTCGAACATGGCCGCTGCGTGGTTACCGCCGCTTTTACCGAAGTTTTATCTCGAGTTCGATTTAGTTATTCGAAGTTTTCACTGGCACTCGTGCTGTCCCGTTTTAATCCGAAACTATTGGTCATTTGAGAAATTTCTAAATTTTTTGGATCTTGAGATACAACTTGATACACTTAGACTGACCGTAGACCAGACGCATGTAGGAGATAGGAAGGTCGCTATTATTTTTTTCAAGTATAATTTGTTTTACGTCCCAAAGGTTTAAGGAGTAGTAGATTGACACAAATGGGACACCCTGTGTCTCGTAATTCATGGCGAATGACAAATGGTTCCGCGAGTTATTAAAGTTTCTTAAATGTCACTGCGGAAAATTGTAAAACAACTTTCTGTTGAGAGAGAGAGAGAGAAAGATATTTTCATAGTGGCGTGTCGCCTTTAAACGAAACCCTTTTAACGAAACGTCCCGATGCGACGAGTTGCTCGCCGGTGTTCTTTGCGCGAGCGGACAATACCACTCATTACGCCGAGTAATTGATACGGAGGGAGAGCACGCAGACGCCGTAGTAAAGGTTGGCCAACGATAAAAGGACTCGGTAAAGAATGTGTCTCTGCGTGTGCTTCTGATTTTGAAGCTTGCCAGCTACGTTATCCTCGAGGTATTTATTTAGTTCGAAATTTTGAAATATGAAGAAGTAGAATAGTATAGCGATGATCGCTCCGATCTAGAGAATACACTGTTAAATCGCGCGGAAGAATGTATCTGTGATACATCACTCCCGTCATTTCTAACGATAGCTTTATCGTCTTCTTACTTCAACCTCCGGTCACTCAATCTTCCATATTTTCTCGCTGTAAACGTGTTTCTCATTCGCGTCGAAATTAGCATTCTAAGATCTGAAAAATGAACTGAGCTATTTGAATCTGAGAGAGAATTGGTAAGTACTTTCGGCGCGCTGAAACGAAAGAAAATGGACAACAATTTTTAAGGCAAACGTTCGTCAACACGCGTCAAAGGGAACGTAGATTAAAACTAATAGGCGATAAAAAAAAAAAAGAAAAAAAGAAAATGTCATCTTCCTGTGGTTCTTGTAATTAACCAAGTTGAAATTTCTTTTTTTTCAACGTCGCGATTCGAGCAAAAGTTTCTTTACATCGAGTCACTGCGTGTTAATTACATGTTTCGAGATTAACAAGCTCCGGTTAGTATTCGTTAGCTGAAAAGAGAAAGAGAGAGAGAGAGAGAGGAAGAGGAGAACTGACACTCTGCAGTTGCTCCGTTTCGTGCTGCGTGATGAGCTGTAAGCATCGGTGAACTCGAAGCTGAGCTGTCGGCCTCTAATGGGCCGCAATTAGCAAGCTTCGTGACGATCGGCTTCTAACTTCCGACTCGTTTCTAATTACTGGGTATCATATTCTCGCAACCATCGCGCAGCAATGTATTCAGAGCAAAAAGAAACCGCGCAGCTCGCCGTATTCTCACTCGGATTTTACCCGGTCGAATCGTTCAAACAATTCACACACAATTCTGCGATTGTCTACGTTCGACAAAGAGTTCGAAAACTCCAATCTTTCTCATGTTTTTAACCCTTTTTTCTCGACAAACTTTTTTTATCACTGAAGGTGATTTTAGCGGGGATAACCCAGAAAATTGGGCCTCTTCAGGTGCAACGCTGATGCAACGAAAATTAGCTATTGGTTGATTGGAGTCACGTGATTCGTGAGGGGGCGTGGTATAGACCTCGAGTAGGAGTGGCGTTGTCTGGTACTGAGCGATCGTGTCTGTAATTTGTTTTGTATCGATTCAAATGTTTGCGTATCGATAAAATTTTATGGCAAAAAAAGGTTGGATTTCAAGACCCCCGCCCACTCTCTCCCTTTGAAATAACAAATGTATACGTTCGTTATAATTGTCAGGAAATTATAAAAGGAGATGTTCCTTTAAAAGGGACAGTCGGGTCGGATTAAAAATTTTGTACCAAAGGAAACCACAGTGTTATTTCCGAAGAAATCGCGAGTACAACTCGGAGAGAATCAATGTACCGCGTGAACTTTCCGACGCTGCTGGGCATCTGTTATCGTTCCTAAAAATAATAAACGCAACAACCGAACAAGCGTATGTATTAATATCATTCGATATTAATTCAAGCTTGGATTTCAAGACCCCCGCCCACTCTCTCCCTTTGAAATAACAAACGTGCGAAAGATCGTTACCGTCATCGATACGTGGGAACGTATCGCATGTGAAAATAAAATTGACGAGAATCGATCGAGCTGACTCGTGGAACGGTTCATCGACCATTTCCAAATGTTGAATCTCCTCGCTGGAAACTTTCGTAGGAAATTGTTATCTTTGAAATTTTGCAAGCGCAAACATTGCAATCGTTGCGATGTGAAATCAAATATGGAATGAATATTACACGTCGTTTCGTTTCGCTTTTGGAATGATTAAAACAACAAAAAAGTATTGCCACAAACGAATACTCGAAGTCTTGTTCGGTGCAAGCTTGTGATCGCTCTAACTGAAAATAAATAACGGAACGTTCCTCTTAATTTGTCAAAGGTACAGTAATTGAAGCATGAACGGGGGATATGAAATAAAATAATAATAATAATAATATCATATATTATTACTGCATAATGTTAATAATATAAAATAATTCCTGCAAACGGATACTCCAAGTCTCATTCGGAGCAAGTAGATCGCTCTGGCTGAGAATAAATAATAGAACGTTTCTCTTAATTTGTCAGAGATCTGTGTACGTAGTTGAGGAAAAAAACAATTATCGCGCGCTTTCTTCGTCGACGTCGCGGCTCATATTTCATTCTACGTGGACGCGTCGTGCTGACAGCCATTTGCAATTAGCGTGGCAACAGATGGCCGACGAAACCGTTCGCGCATCGGCTCCAGATTAAAAAATTTGCTTCTCATTGAGGGCAAGAATAGAAGATTATTTGAACCCATTCGTTCCGAATCGTTATCGTGAAAACTTTTTGCAGCTCCATTGGATACTGGTTTATTCAAAAATATTCGGGAAAAATTTCACATCGCAACTGCGAGGATTTTTTTTTTTTTTTTGACGAGTCACATATACATGAGCATGTGTAATTCACGTGTATATATATATTGTATATGGCCAGACGAGGAATTTCTCTCGTTCGTGTATTTTCTTTCAATAATTTCTAACAATTTTCTCCTTTGTTTTATATACGCACAGTATATAAAAGATTATTTCGAGACTAAATATTATTGCTGTTTTGTAAAATAAAAAATTCGTGTGACCATAAATCTACGTTCGATTTGAAGCTTGAAGCCTCTGATTTCAAAATACACCAATATTGTTCTAAAGTGTATTTATGTCGCATGCAGGTGAACACTTTTCTTTTCAAAAATGCCATGAATTTATCATAGCATGTAGAAACATTGAAAGATTTTTTTCACGATCGAATCAACAATGGATTTGAAGCCTTTTTTTTACAACAAATCCCGAAAACTCAATGTACGATTTTTCTTCGCCGTTTTATTGAACTTTGAATCAATTTCAAGCTTCCATGCTGAAAATTCAAGAAATCGCAACATTTTTGTCGTTGCACTCGAAATTCAATAGCACGACGAACAAAAAAATTGCACCATCGAAGTATCAATCTTCGGATCCATCACAGATCGTGAATTCTATTGATAGTTCTGAACAAAAAACACGTTTCTACACGCGACGACAATTTATTGCATTTCCGAGAGGGAAAAGTCCTCCACCGTGAAACAAAACGAACGATGCACATCGAAAACAGAGGCCTCGAGTTTCCAAAACCACCCCAGTTTCGTTTCGTCCCGTTCGTACGAAATTGCAACGGTATAAATATTAACGCGAGCAACAGCGCGTGCGTCATCCGCGGTTTCCAACGTTTCTGTATTTCGGTGAATTAAACACGGTAATTCCTATTTATCAACATCACGTTCTCGGGGGGGATATAACGTTGATCCGCACGGGCGACAACAAACGGATATTGGCGGCCGACAACAACGAACAACCAGCGATCGAACATCTCTCCCATCCCTTTGTGTTTGGGTTGCTTGGGTTGCTTTTTCATTCGCGAGAGGGTCTCGTTAGCGGCCGGATATAATAACACACGGGTCGCGCGAACCACTGGCTTCTAATCGGGACGAGTGGCTTTCGGTGCTTCGAGTGGTTCATCTCTCGACGCAATGAAATCTAGTGGTTCAATCTGGAGGCACTGGCCAGCCGCAGAGTTGTTTGTGTTCGATCGTGTTAGCTCCGGGCCGGTACACGAGCACCATTCACCCCTCTCGTACACTATGGAACGCTTTCCAGGGTGGAAATACACCTGGACTCGTCTCGTTTCGCGGCTCTGCTTCTTTTAAACAATCTTTCGTATTTTCGCTGGGACCAGAAAACTGACAGTATCGCAAGAAGCGAAATTTCTCGCTCTCTTCTTGCGAAGGCAGTGTAGGAGGATAGAGATTAAAGCAACCTCGCTACGAAAAAGGTCTAAAGATGCGTGTACTGAAAAAATTAAAAAATTAAATGACGACAAAAGTAATATCTTTAATATTTGCTTTGCACTCTGAATTCTTTTTTGTCTTTTTGGCAATTTAAAACTGTCCAGTGTGATTCGACATGAGAGTACTTGATAAAAACTGGTGTCGAGTCACCTTGACAAAGGAGTGCAAAGGGTTAAATATGCATATGTATTTAATAATTTTCTCTCGCACGGTTCAAAAAATTTCCCCAAACACGAGGGTACTTTAGGAAATTTCTCCCTCGAAAAAGTAAAATACACCGTATTTGTGCGCCATACCAAATGTATTTCTTTTAAAACGTTGCGATAAACATCCCCCTTTATGACGTCGAGCAGGTTTATGAAAGCCAAAGTTTCTGAAGACGCACAGTAAAAAGGGTTGTTATACAATATACAAACTAAAATGGAAAATGGAAAATTTCTGCTGTTTTTTTTAGAATGTGTACAGAATCCACTTTACCACCATTTTGCAAATGGCCTGTACGGTGTTAAGAAAACGAGATTCGCAGATTCGTCGACGTTGAAAGGACCTATTTGAGGTGTCGAGCTTAAACGTATACATACACATCAGCTTCGAAATCACACGGGAGATAAAACCTCACCGCTCGCCCCCTCTTAATCACACTTTTTCCCCTTTAATCATTTCTCTCCCGGTGCGGGCAACACGGCAAACTTTACTTTACTTATCACCGAAACCTCGGCGGAGGCAAAGAAAAAAAAAAGAAAATGGAAAAACGTGCAAAAACCGTGGTGCACGTCACGCGACTTGCGACCTCGTGATTAATCGTCGTTTCTGGAATAACGACGTTTCTTTCTTCGCAAATGGCGGCCAGCGTGTTCGCCGGAGGAGGAAGCAGGTGCAAAAAGACCGCGACCGAGAGTCGCGCCCGTCACGACGAAATGGGTCAATTAACCGGATTCGTATCCCGCGGTGAGTGTCTCCGCGTGACACGAGGTGGTAAAAGGGAACACGGCACTTGGCCCTGTCGAGCAACAGCGAGCAAAGCGAGAGAGAAAGAGAGAGAGAGAGAAGAGGTGGAGGAACCTCGACGCGTCGCAAAGACGTCGCCATCGTGCTCTGCCACGGACGGAAGGTCAAGTGTGAAAGACAGAGGGAGAGATAGGAGAGGAAGACACCGGTGGGGAAGCTCGGCTTAATTGGGTACGAGAGGAGGCTCGTAATTTCGTGTCGCGACACGAGGGCACCAGGGGTGGCCTGGCGCCGGTAATTTGTAATCCATATGCTCGGCCACCGACTACGCCCCTGACAGACTAGCATCGTGATATTAACCGTGGAATCGCGTGGCATCGCATAACCGGCTCCATTCGATTCGAGGTGAGTTACGTACTTTGTGATCGCCGACAGACGATGCTTCGCCCGTGTCGAGCTTCCGTCCCGCGATCGCGTGTTATTATTAACCCTTCGAGTTACACTCGCGGCGGGAATTACGGTTTCGATTTGAGAGAAGCAGCAAATGGTAACTCTGTGGAACGTGAATTTGAATTTTAAATTTCAAACTGAAGATTAACGAATATATCGTGCTTTCGACGCAATGTGATAACTAATGTCTATTGAAGACTGAAGGGAAGAAGATTTTAAAATAAGATTTAGGGGTTAATAGATATTAAAACGGTGGACTGTGGTTTAACCTTTGAAAGAAATTCGTTTGTGGACTTGCGCTCATCGCGCGCTCTCAAAGCTTTCCGATTGTATTTCTTTCTTCACCGCGTCAGAGGGAAAACATTCAAAGCGAAAGATTTGGATATTACGGATGAATGGTAAAAATTTATTTCCCTTTGAGTTGTGTATATAATTGTTGTTGTCTCGTGATTAATAACAAACAACATATTGTGTGTCTATATATACATTTATTTAGCTATTTATTCATTGTATATATTATATAATAGCATACTGAATAAATGCGTCAAAATTATAAGTTCAAAAATGAATATATCCAAGTAATTATTATATATACTATTGTATATATAATAATATATTATAAATAATAAATGTATCAAAACTACAAGTTCAAAAACGAATTTGTTATATTTTTAAACTTTCAAACACTCGAAGGATTAATATGGTTTCCTGGTGCTGCTCGAACAGAAACGCTTTAAGTAGAAAAATGAAAGAAAATTCCGAACCCGATATTATTGACCCTTTCTACTTAACAAATCGCGAACCGGCGGCGTTCGCGAGATCTCGTTCGTTTTACTATTACGTAGAGATTGAGAAAGTGAATAATGATATTTTTCGCAGAAAGCTTCAAAGCGGGCGAGAACTTTTCACTGTAAACACGAGATTGTACACGTGATTGGAATAAATTGATTTCAAAAGTCAGTTAGACAGGCGGCGCGAGTTAATACAGAAGTTCCTCCAGCACGAGGAAAAAGAAAAAAAATGATCGATGCAGGATGGATTAATTCGCGCAGCTTAAGATTAATGCACGCTCCGATAGTACATTTGTGGCGCGACGAATGAGTAATAGTTCATCGTGTACCGTATATATGTCAGATATTCCGTGATACACGAATGTATCATTAGCGAAAAAGAGAAAAACAAATGAAAATAAAGTGTCCTGTTGATAACTACAACGACGATAACGCCGCGTTATTAAACGCAAGCGGAACTCGAAATTTGTTCGTTCGTCGTCAGGGAACAGAGATGCATCACGTACCTAGTTAAAAAAAAAAAAGAATAAAACAAAAACAAAAAATTTTCAGCTTGTTTTTTTCGCTGTACTTCGCGTAGTGTAAATGTTCGTTGAAAAAGAGCTCGCGCGCGTTTGATGAAATATCTCCGATTTTAATATCCGCGGATCGCGAAATAACGATCGCGACGAACCTCGTCGAATAAAATTGAAACGAATCGTACGAAAATATTCGAATATTGCGTTAGAATCGTGGCCCGGCACGCTCCGCGAGCTACGTAACAATACGAAGGCAAAATCGATTTGGCA
This sequence comes from Melipona bicolor, assembly GCA_030673865.1. Taxonomy (NCBI): domain Eukaryota; kingdom Metazoa; phylum Arthropoda; class Insecta; order Hymenoptera; family Apidae; genus Melipona; species Melipona bicolor. The sequence continues at coordinate 1,735,612 of JAHYIQ010000025.1, read as the reverse complement.
AACAGGATGCGTGGCGATGCTTCTCATCACGAGGTACTTTCCACTGCACGCCTGGTTTTGATCCAGCATTGCCACTGACAGTTTGCTTTTGAATCCAGAGCAAAGCAACGCGCGCCTATTTATCGGGGGAAGAGGAGGGGCGGGGAGGGGGGATGTTGGATGAAAATCTCTCGATCGTGGCTCGATTCGATCGATACCTTTGACACGCTTGCGAAATAAAGCGCGCGGCGAGCACGCTCGGTGGTACAGAGTCGACCGATGTTTATTAGTTTCGAGCGAGCTTCCGCGATTTCTGTCGCATAAAGAAAATTGGTTCGTCCTGTTCAACGGTAATATTCTGTTATAGTTCCTTCTCTTTCCTTTTTTTTTTTTTTTGGAGCAACGCGCGTAGGATTTGTAAAGTTTCGTTGATTGCGAGTGACGTCGCTTTTGGTCGTCTTTCAATTTTTATACTTTCTTTTAAGGACGTTGACCCATCCGCGAGAAAAGGGTAGTAAACAGCCGGTCTTAAGCGCATTTACGACGCTGGCCCTCGTAAATCGGGACGATGAAAGGCGTCGTGTCGTGTGAAATACGATCCGCGAAATGAAAACGTCTGATCTCGCGCGAAGAAGCAAGAGATGTTTTCATTTGCTGAATCTTGCCCGCGAATTTTCAAAGGGACCCTCGTGACAAACGTCAAACGACTCGGGCCGAACGCAAACACGCCTCCCTCTTAATTCACGCCCTTTTCACCGATGCTTGAAATGCACCGGTGGAGGACTCTTTCGCAGCTCCATTCTTCGACGATTTCGTAGATTCTCTCAGAATTTACTTCCCGACCGGTTGAAAAGGCATCAAGAGCCTGAAATATTCCCGGGACAAAGCTCTTCGACGCACGTTCCTCTCCACGGACGCGCTGCAGGTTGAGAAATTATCGGCAGTTCATATTCGATGAAAAGGCGAGGATCTCGCCCGGAGATTCGTTCGTTTCTAAAGCAAACTCTTTTCGCGCGACTCTGATCTCCGACACGGGAAAATCCGTCTGGAAAGTTCTCGGGTATAAAGGTATTAAAAATCCGTAAACGTGATTTCCATATTATCGGCAACCAATAATCTGGACGAGCGACACTGGGGGCGACAGGAAAGTGGCCAGGCGCGGCGCCTATTAAAGACACTCGTTCCACGCTCGATACAACCCGGCTCCCGGGTGAGTCAGTTCCCAGTCTCGCTTTTCCAGCGCGCATCTGCAAAGAGGATAAAACGCGGAATCGAGAGAGGCTGCGGAAAAAGAAACAACGAACGGGGTAGCATCGAATGTATTTAAAAAATGCGTTCGCCGATTTCAATTTTCATTCGTCTGGCCTCGCGTGCGCGAGATTGCAACCGACGAGCGAGTCGGCTTCGCGGAATCGGAAGTGACTGCTGGCTACTACAACTGGTAGTACTGCCGGCGCGTGATAAAAAGGAAGACCGAGAGAAAGAGTGGAAAAACACACATACGTATTCGCACGGGACGAAGATGCCAGAGGGGGTGGAAAACTGACGAGAGACGAGAGAGAAATGGAGAGAAAGAGGGCAACACGGATGCGCGACGATAAGTTGCTGGAATAGGAACAGAGCTCGGCTGATGGCGGAGAAACGCTTCAGGACGAAACGGGTTTCCTACCCCCGCGCAGATAGGATCAAACGAAACGCGCGAGGGTTGAAACGTTACATTCAGCTCAGAAATTGCTCCTTCCTTCCTTCCTTCCTTCCTTCCTTCCTATCGTCGCCATGCGCTTCCGTTCGTCTCTCTCTCGCGTCTAACCCCTCCGGTTCCTCCCTTCATCGTTCATTTTTTTTTTTCACTTCGTGTTTCATCACGAACGCGCGGGGCAAAAAAGATGTGGACGCGAGTTTTAATACCGGCGGGATTTTGTTCTCTCCTCCCGTATCAACGGACCGACTCGAGTGAGTCACGTCTTGTACTGATCCTCTCCACTTTCGCGAATTCGACGATCAAAGGCTCGGGGAGAGTTGCTGTCGGTAAATATTTGTTATGACGTCGAAAGTACGGGGGATTAATGATTTGATACGGTGTGAAATAATAATTCGCAGCTGGCGGGGTTGCAGAGTGGAGCAAAGTAGCCCAGAAGCAACCGTTCCGATTAGGAAATGAAGACGACTTTTTTGCCATAAAATTTCATTGATATGCAAACATTTGAATCGATACAAAATCCTACCACTCCTACTCGAGGTCCACGCCCCCTCGCGAATCACGTGACCCAAATCAACCAATCGCTAATTTTCGTTGCATCAGCGTTGCACCGAGGCTCGATTTTCTGGGTTAAAATCACTTTTAGTGATAATACGCTTTTGGGAACGCTGCCTCAGCGAGATTCTAATCGATGCGACTGTTTGCCTACGTAAAATTCTAAAGTTGGAATTTTTGAATCACTGTTTTACATATATACATATGTAATGCATGTGTCAAGAAGTAACTGTATAGACATACAGATCTAACATATAGATGTCTACATATAGTACTAACCTATATGCTAAATAAATTATACTTAATAAGTAGATCAGTAGGTTTGTCAAGAAATAACAGTTTTTTTTGTGTGCAAGTGAGAGAATTTTTCATGAGTAACAAAAACTTTGGTAGATAATATATTGTCCATTTTGTCCGATATTATATTTCAATCAATTTCAGGGTTCTTTTCCTTTTCGACAAAAGACAGTTCTAAAAACCATTTGATTGATATCCTCGTCAGCAATGAAACTTCTGAAACACTGCCCGTAGTTTCTTTACCACACAGCATTTTTCTCCTTTTCAGAAACAGTACACCAAAATATAACGAAAGTGTTCCTTTTGAAATCGACGCCAAGCAAACAATTCTTAACAAGATTGTGCATTTTCTTTTTCTAAAAACAAGCTACAAACAATTAGCCTTTGTCAGGTTATATTTAGCGAATTTTCAAAAAATGTACGTCTGTCTATTTTTTAAAAAAAGGTAATTACATTTTGACCAACTCAATGGCGCATCAAAATTCATTCTTTGAGCGATATTGACCTTCCGAAGTCTGAATATCTAAGACCGCGATATTACGGAATTTCAAGTAGAACGAAAACGTTAAAGTTCTGCGAAACAGGATTTAGGTATTCGTTACACAAATGACATAAATCTTGGCAACTTCCTCTCCGGCTGTGATAACATTGTTCTCGTGTGCGGGGTGGTTTACGCGCGCCTTTGTATTATTACCTTGAAATATTTCGGGGATGTTGGTGCTCGCTTCGCCGCAGCAAAGTCCCCAGGGAAAGAGATCAATGACTCGGCGAACGCACCGCGCGCCATGTACTCGATAAATTTCGTATTGCGCGATTTATTCACTATATCCTGCGAACCTGTACTACCTGGCGAAGAATTCATGTCGACGGTGGATAGAAAAATATTAATAACGTCGATAACGCAATGGAAAGTTGAAAGTAATTACAGCTACACGACGTCGAAGAATGATGGATGCTCCGATGAAATTCAACCCGCCATTATGCGCCTTTATTCAAGTATCTAAGCAAATCGCCATCGATCTCTTCGCAAGAGCGATCATCCAGATAACAGTGGAAGAGACGAGAAAATTATTGAAGCTCCTCGTATCGACGTGCTTTCGTTTTCAATTTCCGTCCCTAGGGAAAATTTTGCTTAGGAAAAGAGGGAATTCTGAAATTTCGTCGTTGAGTTCTGAATGAACCTAAAAATACACCGCAACTACGCGACTGCAGAAAGGGCACTCCGAAATGATCAAAAAACTCCTGCGCTCGGCAGACTGACGCCAGTTTGCCAGGAGTTTCGACGAGCAGGATCAAAAAAAGGAAAAAGAGGACTGCAACGGCAGTAGAAATCAAAGCCGGTTCACTCGCTGCGACGGGGATAAAAGGATAGACCGCACAAAGGAATTCCTCCGGATAAACATGGCAATCGTACGCTCTCGGATTTTTCGTGCCACGCAGATTTTCCTCCGCCTCCCTTCAACCTGCCCGTCACTCGCTCGTCCTTGAAACACCCGGGAAGGATGGGACGCGATCGGAACGAACGAGAGCCGCCGATACGACTAATGGCCCCGTTAATGCGTAGCAATTTCGATTGACCGCAATTCAATTTACATCACTGCCGGCGAGACACGAGGGGCGAGCAGGAGGGGCGAGAAATTCAAACTGGCCGGTTTTCTGCCTCCCCTTCCTCTCTTTTGGAAAGCCTCCGTTAGCTGCGTTTCGTTAGCTCGCGGTTTTCGTTAGTTTGCCGCGCTCGTGAACGACCGAGGTGCTCCGCCGTCAGTCGCGATCACTCGTCTCGTTGTTAACTCGGTTCGAGAAATGAACCGCGTCGTTCGTTTCATTCGTTTGGGTAATTACGCTTGAACCTCTGTTCCCTGATATTGATTTTTAGTTCTCTAAAAACTGAACTCTTGTAAAAAGATTCGTCCCTGTTTTATTTCATATACAACAGAGGAATGTAATATTTCTATTAATATTAATGATAATAATTATAAACGTGTGTACGACGACAAAGGAAATAGTATTAATTTAATACTTCTGATAATTGTAAAAAATTCGTCTCTGTACTGTTCTTCTTTGTGCACAGTGTTTCATATATAATATTAATTATGAACGTGTATGTCACAGTAAATAATTTTTTAAAAACTGTCTACATAAAGCAAGTAGTATTAATTTAATACTTCTGGTAATGCTTGTAAAAAAATTCGTCTTTGTACTGTTCTTCTTTATATAGTGTTTCATATATAATATTAATTATGGACGTGTGTATCACAGTAAATAATTTTTGAAAAACTTTCTACATAAAGCAAGTAGTATTAATTTAATACTTCTGGTAATGCTTGTAAAAAAATTCGTCTTTGTGCTGTTCTTCTTTATATAGTGTTTCATATATAATATTAATTATGGACGTGTGTATCACAGTAAATAATTTTTGAAAAACTTTCTACATAAAGCAAGTATTAATTTAATACTTCTGGTAATGCTTGTAAAAAAATTCGTGTCTGTACTGTTCTTCTTTGTGCACAGTGTTTCACGTGTAATCGAGGAATCTAATATTAATTATGAAAATGTACATCGCAGTGAATAATTTTTGGAACTGGTATTAATTTAATGTTGTAAAGTAGAGTTTTGTGCGACGAGATTCTTTAAAACACACATTGCGAGACAGAATTACTTGTGTTACTTCAAAAGGGAATTATTTCAATTACAAAGAATCGAATTCTAATTACAATTCTTTTCGTAAGTTTCCAAAGACTTTCTCGAGAAATAAGTTGGGCAGGAGATTCGTATCTCACTATCTATTCTTATTTAAGAAACGAAAACCTACTTGTCCAATTCCAATTTTTACGCGGAATCTCGTGTAATGTGAAACGTACGAATGTCTCGCGTTGCATGGGATTTTACTGCACTTTAACCTCTGTCAATCCTCCTCTAACATTTCACTCGATGAACGAAACTCGTGAAACGAACTCGGCTGGTCGGTAGACGAAGTAAAAGGGAGAAACAGAGAAAAAAAAGAAAAGAGAAAGCTCGTCCTGTCGTAGATTTATCGACATTTTCAAGCGTGCTCCGGTATTTTCAATTATACGCCGGGCTCCATCCACGTGCGTTCGCGGGATGATAATGTAAAATCAGCGTCCCCGCGGCGTTGCGACGCTATTCAGTTTACATGGTTGCCTACTTCACGGCTTTTTTTCCCTCGGCCGGCTCTCCTGTGTCCCCTTCGTCCAGCGCAAGGCACCACCGCGCGACCTCCACGTCAGTCGGCGCTATTATCCAGTGTCCATTGTGCGCGATGAAAAGAGATTGCGTGTTCAGCGCGCGGTCCTCCTCCGGGTTAGCTCGACGTGAATTAACGACCACGACGACCGAGCCTCGCGTTAATTATGCACGTCTGCTCGCTCGTTCGGCTAACGACGATTCGTTCAACGACCGACTCTCGTAGTAGTGGATGCTACCGCGAATTTTTTTAACGCGATCGTTTCTTACTTCGATTTGTGACTCCAAGTTTTTGCCTTGGAATTACGAGAACTTGCCAAGAAGAGGGCACGTATCGTACAATTGGAAATGTCGAGATTAACAATGAGTGTCTAAGTTGTCTTCTGTTTGAAATGAACTGTGCCGTACAAACATCGTACAACATCGTACAAACATGATGCAAATGTTTCATTGTTAAAGTCTTTGGTCAATGAAGTGGCTCAGTTATAATATATTGAATATATTATGTCAGATTGTATATTACATGATGTTTTTTTTTAAATTATATTATCATCATATCACATTACATCAAACTGTATCAATCAATATCAAACTCTTACAATGACTAAACTGAAAATGAGTTGTGCCATACAAATCTTCGGTCAATTTCGAGTTGCTTAGTTACAATATTGATTAGTACAACTAATACTGATGTCATATGATTATATTATATCAGATTATATATTACATAATGAAATATGATTATATCATGATCATATCATATCACATCAAACTGTATCAATCAATATCAAACTCTTACAATGACTAAATTGACAATGAGTGTAAACTGAAAATGAGTCAATACCAAATTCTTATAATGACTAAATTGAGTGTAAATTATTTTTGTAAAAACTAATTACTCGTGCCGTACAAACATAGTACAAACATCGTACAAACATGGTGCAAATATTTCACTGTTAAAGTCTTTGTCAATGGAACAGCTTAGTTGTAGTATTGATTATATTATATTAGACTGAATATTGTATGATGTAATATGATTAAATTATGACTATATCATATTACATCAAACTGTATCAATCAATGTCAAACTCTTATAACGACTAAACTGACAATGAGTGTAAGTGATTTTTCATAAAAAAACAACTCGTGTCGTACAAACATACCTTCATTGTCAAAAGACTTTGCTAAATGGAACAGTTTAGTTATAATATCGACTGATACAATTTGATGTAACGTGATTACATTAGAACGACTAAACTCTTCCATCGATTGAAGGAGTATTTTAACGACTGTCACTTAATCACTGTCTTTAATTTATCTCCAAACGTACTCCGTCAGATTCATAAAAGCGTATATTGTATCAAAAATCAAAAACCTGGCATTTCGTACTTGCAATTTCTTCGAAAAAATAATTGCTCCGAAAAAAGGGGGGAAAGGTAGCCTCGTTTTCCCATCGCGTATCGAACGCGTCTCACGACGAGAGAGATCGTCGTTTCGCGGAGGGTGGTTGCCGGCGATGCCAGAAGCAGGGAGGAAATTTCGAGGGCAAGGGTGTGAGGTTCGTTTCGCTCGCTGGGAAAAATCGTTTGGACCAGCGAAGCGTGTCACGAGGCGTGAAAGGCTCGGCGAGAATAAAAGGGGGGTTCGGGGTAGAACGGGGGGTTGAGAAAGGTGAGAAAAAGTCAACGTCGCGGGTATTTGTCACGGTTAATGGGCTGCGTTGCGTGGACGTTGAGTCGGCCTCCGTCGCGTCGTTAACTCGTTACCTCCCGGTAATCCGACGGCGCTATGCGTACAGGCGCCATCGCGAAGTCGCCCTTTGTCACGACGCCCTCTTTCGCTTCGTCTGCTCGCTAGCATCGATTAATCACGTTCTATCCCTACCCCACCCGCCCCCACGCCAGTGGGCTGCAACCCCGCCGCCAACCTCCTTTTGCCCGCGTTTTCCGCTTTGCTCTGCCCCCGCCAGCATTTTTTCGCCGCCTGCTTTCGCATTCGCGAGGCCTTCCTTCCTTCCTTCCTTCCTCGCTGGTAGGATGGTCTCACGGTTGGCTCTCTCGTGTTGGCAGTGTCGCGCGCCCGCTGCCCCAGAAACGGACTCGTTCGTTCAAACAACCAACATCCCCCCCGTTCGACATTGATTTTCAAAGCTCGCCCTCGCGTAAGCCACGTCCGGGGGATCGATAAACTTGGATATTAAAATTACGTCGATTCACCGAAACTTTGATTAATTCCCCGAAGCTACCGTAAACTATCCTGTATCCGGCGGAGGACGTTTCCCTCCCTCGTCGCCTGGCTCGATCGAATCGAAATTCCAACCGACAGAAACAACGAGAGTACAAACTCCACCGGAAGAATTTGTTAATTGTGAGAGCGCCGAAACGCCGATAATATTCTTTCGCGCGAGTCTCTCCCCCGGGATTCTTGCGGAAGTATTCGAGAGGTAAACGCCTACGGGCGGTCTCCTTTGACCCAGGTTAATAATCGCATTTTCGAAATATCTTTCGCGGAACCTTGCACGGGTGTTTCACTTTTGACGCGCGACGTCGCTTTTCACGGCGCCGGGCTCTGAAGCGGAAGCCAAAGTCCCTACCAGAAAGGGACGAAGCGACGTCTCTCCTCTTCGCCTTCTGTATCTTTCGACTTTTGGTTAACCGACAGGCAAAGCGCTGGACGTGTCTCTTTGACGGTGCTGCGTCGTTCAAACATTTTTCTTTTTTTTTCTCTTTTTCGTTTTCCATTTTTCCCGCCGTATCATTGTACCATATTTTGCCTCGCTCTGCGTGTGCGAAATTTTATCACCGGGAACGTGCGCGTTCTACATCTGGAACAGCGGTCGAAAATGCGTCCTTTGTGGGTTGGAGAGCGGATCGTCCCTTTTTCCTCACTTTCTCGCGTTTCCGGTTGGAGAAGTCTACGCGATACCACGAGCAGATTTCGGGGTTTATGCTTTACGTGTGAAAATCAAGGCGGAGAGCAGAGACTATCCGTTTCTAGTGATTTCGCGAGACATGATTAAAAATAATGGAGTATGCTTTTACAGAGAAGTATAAAAGAGTAGAACAGACGATCAAAAAAATATCCAGTTTTAACTTAAAACTGAAACGGAACGTAATCTGTTACTTTTCATACCGAACGTCGAGTGAAATAGACACGACGTACTGTTAAAAAAAAAAAAAAAGAAAGACACATAAAGAGTCCTAGGCGGTCTTCAGAGGAACGTTTGCAATGGAAATTTCATACGATGTAAATAATCCGGCAAAAGCGCACGCGCGCGCGGCCGATATGGAGGATAGTTTTCTGAAATTGCAGTCCACCGCGTCAGAAGCGTGTTTCAAGTTGCATGCCGAGGTACGAGGGCTTGGCTCGGTCCGCTCCAAGTTTATTGCACGTCAGAGCTCCGCTGGATTCCAAGAATGTGCAACAAAACGCGGAATTCTCCGCGGGGCATGCGGTGTCGAGGACCATACAGGTTTAAGCGTCGTACAGCGAAATTTTGTAAACTTTTGTTAAGCCGTCGAGCTTTTTGCCCTCGAGAATTCACCGACTTATTCCAATGAAATCGTTGTCTTTCTCTCCGAAAGCAAAATGACGAGTTGCTAAATATGGTCGAAATTACATCACGGTGCTCGTAACGTTGCGATAAACAAAATTTAAATTTCCAAATAAGACATTTCCCTGATGAATCTAACTCGAACGTAATAAAAAAAAATTGCACGACTTGTACCCCAGTACGATTCGTCTCACTGAAACGCCACTCCTACTCGAGGTCTACCCCACGCCCCCTCGCGAATCACGTGACTCAAATCAACCAATCGCTAATTTTCGTTGCATCAGCGTTGCATCTGAAGAGGCCCGATTTTCTGGGTTACCCCCGCTTTTTATCACTTTCACTGATAAAATTGTCTTTTACGATGAAACGTCAGTTGAGGATTGCGTTCGATTTATTTTCTCCGTTGCACAGAGTGGGAAAAAAGTTTGCTCGTTGGCCATCATAGTAGAATTCTACATTTTCGATTTGATGAAAGTATATAAGAAAATATATAAACCTGTCGCAAAATTAATTTTGCAAACGAAGATTTCCTTTTGTTCTCTTCTCTCGCGATTTTCTCCGAAATGCACAATTTTCCCTTACTTTATCTAAAGTTTCAACATTTGAATTCACGACACTCTGCACGCAGTGGACAGACACTGTGCAAGATCCTGGTTACTCTCATATTTGTCCAAAACGTGCAACGTTAACGCACACACGGACACACGGCCATTTTCCTGTCCTTTTCTTTAACGAACACACGGATTGAGCCGGCAACCCGTGGCTAGAAAGCGGCTAGAGAGGGAGAAGAACCGGTTGAAAGAAAAAAAAAAAAAAGGAAAAAAGAGAAAGAGAGGAAGGTCCCACGTAAAACGGTTTACAAATCCGGAATTACTTGCAGCGGGTATCTATTCCAGCAGGAGGATTTAGTTTCTCTTGTAGGCAATGGGCAACAAGGGGGTGAGTTCGAGGGGGACGAAGCGAGAGACGCGAGAAAAGGGAGGAACAGGCAGGGGGGAGAGGGGCACAAGGTTTAATTGCAGAATTCCCAGTAGTGCTCTGTCTTTCTCTCTCTCTCTCTCTGCCCTCGTTCTTCTTCGTCCCCCTTCGCACTTTTATCTTCATTATCTATCAACTTAGTCGGCTGGCTAAGACCCGGAAGGGAGGAGGGCCGAATTCTCTTTCTACTCGGAATTGGCGACCATTTCCCCTCGACTGTACCCTATCCATGCCCGGGCATGGCGGCCGGGTGAATCGCGACTCGTCCTACCTAAGCCCAACTCGATAAACCCTTCGAGAGCTTTGAATCTCGCCGGTAAATTCCGCGGTTGCGTTTATCAGACTTACGAGAAAGGTGCACGGAGAGAGAGGGGGCGAGGGAGAAGCGCGCCGCGCCGATCGATATGTTCGAAGTTGGTATAACTTTACCCTTCTATCTGTTATTTCCTTTGTCTCCTTATTTTCTTTTTCTTTCTTCTCCTCTTCGTTTCGTTTCGTTTCGTTTCGCTTCTCTCTCTTTGACTTGTTTGTATTTTTCTTGCCCCCCCCCCTCTTTCTCTGGGCTTTGCTTCCGTTATGTTTTGCGAAGCGAAGAAACACTGGCTTCGTTACAGTCGTAATTCACCTTCACTCTTTATGAAACTCACAGGTCTGCAGTCTGCTATGGCGTGTTTCTCTCTTGAGGTATTACGAATCACTCCGTGTTGGAAAAATCAGTCAATGTTACGTTCGAAAGCTTTTAGGATAGCTAGCGCGTGAAGGATGTTTGCACTGTTTTCGCTCGGTTCATCACTCTCGGCTGTACAGAAATATGCAAGGATTGATTTCCACAGCGAGAGATCCTGCCACGTAACAGGATTCGGTGAACGCGATCGATCAATCGTTGTTGCAGTCGGCTTAATTGATTAATACAACCGATCGTAATCAGCGTCGCGCGAACGCTGGCCTTTTTGAGTCTAGCCATCGGGACTTTTGAAAATAGATTGTACAGGATGATTCACGTAACCTTGCACACCTGAAATAACTTTTGAATTATTTGACACAAGAGAGGCAGAATATCAATTTTTTGCGAATTTATTATTTTTTTTAATTGGATGGTATGTCTTTTTCGTTATAAATCGGAAAAATATTAAATTTGAAGTGAAAAAGTAGCGAGCCACATTTGTGGCAACCTAACCTACAAACCTAACAAACCTAACCTAACCTAAATCTAATGGTTAAGCAGATATTTTACGATAATTTAATTATTTTGGGAAACACATAGACGACACACGTTTGAGTAGATAATTATATCAAATAACATTTTAATTCTGAAAAAAGGTTATTTTCTATCGTTTAAATAATAACTTATAATTTTTCACAGTATGATATCGTTTAAAACATTCTCCGACATGAAATCTTGGTTTCGTTTCATTAAAGTCTCTCTTCTTCCATCGGGGAACGTACAGTACAATCTGTTATGAGCCATGGTCCAACTAGTAAATCAAAATTTTTAAACTGAATTTTGGAAAAATAAGACTGCGCTATTCTGCCCGTATACCAAGACGGTTTTGAAATCATCAACAAGAAGCGACTTCTTTCGAAAGCCACGGCTCAGTCAAAATTACATTTTACTTTTATTTCTGTTGGTCTCGACGAAAAGAATTGAAGCAATCCACACTCGACGAGAGTTAAGGAACCGCAAATTAGTGTTAATTTCGTAAAAAAATATGGCAAACATAGAAAACTGCTGCACACCGCTGCGTTGGTCATAGCAAACCATACAACTTCGTCCTCTGCCATTTTTTCCCCTCCTGTTTACCATTTCCGAGAAAAACGCTGGACAAAAGTGTGTACACGCGCGGATTTTAAGAAACAGAGACCAGGGAAAGAAACGGTCTCTCGCCTCGCGAAATTTTCCAAGTCGTTAGTCTCGACCGCGTACCGGAACTCGCGGTTTACCCGAAACTTTGCCGCTGTCCCGCGCAGCGTGCCGCTTTGTCTTCGAAAATATGACTAAATAAGAAAGTCCCCGCCCCATCGCGGTGAATTCCATTACGCGCGATTTTCGCGCCGTTGCGATCGTCGTTGCGAAAATTCTGCGATCGCCAGGTTTGTTCTTTGATTCAAATGCTTTCGCATGATTTTACGTCGCGTGCCTGCTTTGAGATGGTTTAGGTTAGGTTCTTGGAACATTGAAATGTGTACAGGGTGATTCACGTAACTTGCACACTTGAAGTAACTTTCAAATTACGCTTCTAATGAAATAATCGAGTGTCATGGCGCCGAAGAGCTGGATCAATCGATCAATCGAATCTGCAAACAAACATTCGCGAGCAAATCTTATAAGATATATAATATATATATAAACCGACACAAGTTCGTAAAAAAATAATATATATATATATATATCAAAAAATAATAAATAATATATGTATCAAAAAAATTATATATATACATATAATTTTTATTTTTTTACGAACTTGTGTCGGTTTAAATCACCGACAATCTCTCATCAATCAAAAATTGTCACTTTGTCATCAGAAAAATTCATATTCAATACTTGCAACTCGCTTCACTTCAATTATCGTAGTAACATTCGTTGTAATTCCGTCTCAAACAATCTTACGTTACACCGATCGAATCATCTTAGCGTGCAATTGAAAAACAGTCGGAAATCACACGGATTGCTCGCTCGCTCGATCCTTCGTTCGTCTCCCTTTGGAAATTAATTGCTTGTCGACGCTGTCGCTAATTTCGCAGCGAAAAGCGAGCTGAGACGTCCGTCGCGAAGGATACGGGGGCGAAGAATTGAATTAGCATGCCTGTCAGGGAACAACGCGAGCATGGTGCGAACAGAATTTTGAGCTTCGTTGAGAATTCGTTTCAACTAGCTGTTTCCTCGACGAGAACTCGACTTAAAAAGTCTTCTATGCCTCAAGATTAAAAAAACAATAATTATATCAATTGACGTCCCTCTCGAAACCTCTGAATTCTCTTCAACTTTTCTCAAACATTTTTTCTTTTTACATAGTTAATCGTTTCAATAATATTTCAACGACTCACCCGCGGATTGTCGCACGAGACAATTTACACGATTCAACGATTCAAGAGAAGAGCTTTCCCAAGAATTTCGAGTAAATAGTCGAATACTTATTTCTGTAATTAATTGTAACAGGTTTCGAAGAACATCGAGCGCGACAAATTGGCTGAAAAATCGTAGGAGATTGAAAAATCTGCTGGCACAGGCTGTGAAAAATCAGCGACATCGCCAAAATCTGGCGATATTTATGTGTTCTCTTTCCACCATTCCGAGAATATAAATCACGCTTTACTTTTTGATCGTCGCTCTTTCTATTATCCAAAAGATTCCAAGTCTCTCTCTCTCTCTTTCTGTCTCCATTTATCATTCCATTCACAAGCTTAATATTCGTAATACCGCGCCTAGTCTTCCGACGCGATGAATTTACAATCACAAACTGTTTTCACCTATTAAGAGGCAAACGTTCGTGGAAAATTAATCGTCCATTTCGTTTCGTAGATCTCGATCGAGAAATTACTATTAAGAAAGATGGCCGTGGAGAAAAAAAAGGGGGTGGAAATGAGACGCATTAATTTTGGCAAACAGCGGAAATTTATTTACGTCCGTCTTTTCTTTTTGCTCTCGCGCTCGGTGCAGATCATCGAGGAACGATTTAATCGTAACGCGTGCGTGATTCGCGACGATCCTCGATGAAATTGTTCCAAACGTTTAGGACAGTTCCTCCGCGTGCTTTCGTCCTTAATCGGATTGTTAATCGTCCCGACTCGTCGAGCGAAGCGGAGAATTTTCGCGCGCCGCGAAACTCATCTCTGTAATTTCGGAATAATTGAATTTGAGAATATGTGAGAACGTCTCTGTTCCAATATATATTCGGATTTTTATCGTCGATCTCGTCTAATTCCGTGAGAGCATCTTCCTCTCCTCGTTTCAGCCGAAAGATTTTCCTCGTCTATTAATGACGGGAGAAAACTCCGGAGAAAAGAAGAATATCTGATTACGATTCATTTTGGATTCATTGTCGGGAGATTTAAGGGGAGCGAGAGATTCCTCTCCCGGCGTGGAAGCAGTCGACTCGAATACTTCCGACTACAATGGCATCGGGAAATCTTGATAGCGTTCTTCCTTTCCTCATTGTATTTGCTCGAACGTGAAATGGACGTTGCTTGAGTTGAGCAACTGTTGAGTATTCCATTTTTTTAAATATCGTATCATGTTTTACGTTAATTTCTTTCTTTCGGAGTTTTCTTTTTATTTAGAAATGAAATTGAGATTCCAAACTCTCAAGATTTGAAGAAAATCAAACATTCGGACACTACGATATCAAAACAGTTACAATTTTGTAAAAAGGAATCGTACAACAACTTGGGCCCATTTTGTTAAAGCTTGAAGTTGAAGCTACTTTCGAAATATATCGTTCATTTTATTTTATCACTGAAAGTGATTTAAGCCAGAAAATCTCTTCAGGTGCAACGCTGATGCAACGAAAATTAGCGATTGGTTGATTTGGGTCACGTGATTCGCGAGGGGGCGTGGCGTAGACCTCGAGTAGGAGTGGCGTTGTCTGGTACTGAGCGTCTGTAATTTGTTTTGTATCGATTTGTATTGAATCGTACTGGGGTACAAATCGTGTAGTTTTTTCATTTATTAACAAGTACATGCATTATTTAACGTATATTCTATTTAAGAAATATATTCAATGTTTATCGAAAATGCTGTAAATCGTCACAGTATACAAAAACATAGACAAATTTGTCTCACTACTTAATCTACGATATTCTAATCAAAACTTACTGCACGAAACGAGCTCGAGTTTATCGTCGTGCGATTTCCTTTCACAAAATTATCAAATTTTTTTTCAATATTTAGCGTTTTCCGAATATCAGTGCATGCCAGCCTAAGTGTATTTGACACAATTTATCGTCTTCGTTCCTTTCGTTTCTCTGAGAAACTCGAGCCAGACAACACATAGCACGTGCACGTGCTCTTGATGGATTTTACTAGAAACCTCTCTCTGGAACGCGGAGCTTTGTACCGGGCTTACTTGCGCCGAGTGTACAGAGCCAGAAGTACGAGAGAATATAACGTAATCCTTTCTTTGCTTTCGCCGTACTTAATCACTTTCGTACTAATTCAACCGTATAATATGACGTTTCAAATGCACGAGTCTGTCCCCTTAATTGGATATATCAAAGCTTCTTTGATATATTCTTTTTCCATACGTTTCGCTTCACCCTTGGATCACGTGTAATATTCCCTTGCATTTAATATCGCGGCCTCGAAATAGTTTACTCGAAACAAAAGACGCACTTGCGAACGTTCGTTGCAACTTTCGTCTCGTATTCTTTCTCACATTTATTCACTTCGTAGCTCGAAATAGAATTTCGAATATCTGACTCTTTTATTTTTCAGATTACGAGTTTCGACGTGACGTATTAATTCATAACGAACGTTGAAACCGGCTTCCATTTCCAGCTATTTGCACGCATTAACATGTCGTGTATTGTTGCTGTAATCTCCTCTATCAACTGCTTACGCGTTTCATTTAAATAAAAATATTATTCGAGGTTGAAAATGGAAGCTTTGAAAAACAAATGTTAACTCTTGTTCTTGTAATTATCGAGCCACATTGATACAAGTGTCGATTTGAAAGAAAAAGCAAATCCTGTGAAATTCTAATTCGATGTTTAAATTTAATTTCCTTCAATTGAACGTTAATAAGCGTATATTACAAATAACGTTCCAATGTTTCATGTCTAAAATGATGTCGCAGTTGCAATAAGTAGAGTATAATAATTAGGAGACTTAAGATACGATGGAATAGAATTGACACCATTTGTTTTGAAATATTTTTGTATAGATTATACGAACAAAAAGACTTAGATTAGTGTTTAGTTCTCCTTTTCTTTAACCAAATTAGCAATTTTTAAAGATCGAATTTATGGATTCCAAATATTTTTGCCAGTTAAATTTTTCGTAATTAATACAGTTTCGTAATTAATTCTGCGGTATTACAATTCGCTTTGGGTTCCAAACCATCAAAGCTCTGTTTCTAAAGCTGTAAATGTTTCGAAATGAGATGATTCATCTTCACGAGAGGTTCAGCTCTCGATTATTATTTAAAGTATTTTAGAAAATAATTTCGTTGGTAGAATGAATCCACAAGAGTGTTTCGACTTTTAAATTGTTTTTCTCCACTTGCTAGATAGGGAAATCGTCATCTGAAAGAGTGGGACTCGCGCACGGCGAGGGAATTTGAATGTAGTGGGGAGATCGATGCAGTGGAGGGGGTAGCGCCAGCGAAGTGGGGGAGCCGCCAGTTAGCCACGTCTGAGTTACACCGTCTAACTTTACAATGCGTCAATTTCAAACTGAGTCACTGTGAATTGATTTCAGCCTGCGAAAAGTGTGTAAACATTTTTGTTACAATACGTATCGCAGTGGAAAATACACAGTTCATGTAATGGAACGTTCAAACAAAAGAACGATCTTACAATAGAACGTTCGCATAACAGGTTCTACTTATCTAAGAACATCGTGAGGGGAGAAAATCGCGAGACAAGTGGTTAATGGTATTGGAACTAGCAGATATTATCTTTCGAATTTCAAGATAATGAAATCCTGCGAGACGCTTATTCTCCAACGAGTATTTTTCCAACGAACGTTCCATTAGACGTCGGAGAGAGAGAGAGAGAGAGAGGGTAAAAATCCAGAGAATGAAACGTATCTCGACGTATCTCGACGACGTCTCTCGCCAAGTTGAGAATTTTCACGTATCCGGTAACTCGCTTACACCGCGGGGAACGGTGTACTCGCGAGGCGAATAGTAATTAGTTACACACTCGTGGAGCTCGCGAGACAGTCGACGAAGAAGCTGCTGATTGCGCGACTAGGGGTCAGAAACAGCATTAGGGTGGGAAGTGTGCCTCGCGTGAATTACACCTCCCTAGGGGGAGAGACAACAGGGACTTGGCGTTTCGGCAAATTCGCGATGACGTTTTCTCGCGGCAACGAGACACCCGCCGATCAAATTTCAATCCTCGCTCGTTCTTCGACACGCGTCGAATTCGAAACTGACGCACGAAATGAATTCGAGCACGCGAATTTGGGAAATTGAATTCGTCATTCCGCGAAACGTTCGCTCGAGTTTTGATTAATTTTATCGAATGGCGCTTGTAGTGTAATCGCGCTTGTAGAAAATAAAGTAATCGTATTTATAACTAACAGTGAGAAAAATAATTATAAAAATAACTCAAATATCGGAAATAACTGAAACTACGGAAAATAACTATGTACTATCCTCGAATATCGAAACTTTTTACGTTCCAAGCACAGTCAATCCTCCTGTAATACGGTTAATTCGTTCCGTGTTGTATCCAAACCGAGCGAAACTTGCAGGAACAGATCAGAGAAATGCGTTGTATCGAAATCGTGTTCTTGGAGTGCCGTGCTATAACGAAGCCATGTTGAGAGGAATTTAGAGATAATACGTATCGCGTTGTATTGTTGTAAGATATATGTAAAATTATAGTAAAGCGAATACATACATGTGAAATTTGCACTCCCGCTCAAAAAGTTTTTGGATACTTTTATTTTTAATATTGAGTGCTTATCGTATATGCGTATTTTATAATACAGTATAATACTGCATATATATATTAATATGTTAAGAATAAAAAGTATGTTTTGTTTTCATTGTTTTTAATTCTATCGTATGTGTTATGTTATGTATTATAGTATTATAAATAGTATTATTTACACTAGTTTTAGTGTGTGTAATTTATATTGTATTTATCGTGCATAATTGATAATTCATTTTTATTGGACAAACATAGTACTTGTCCCAAGATTTATGAACGATAGCGATCAAAAAACCATAAATCTATTCCAAATATTTTCAAAACGATTTGAAGACTCAGGATTTCGAGCATTGAAATTAAAAATCAAAATTCAACTTCAACTTTCAGCAAAGCTAAAAAAAACCATACCATTCAATTCGAAGAATTGAAACAGGAACTCAATTTCAGAAAGCAATTTTCGTCATTATTGTCGTCTAAACCTGCTGCTGGTCTGACGCTTTTTCCTGCAACGCGGGAGCTGAAAGCCCTCATCACCGCTCGTTGTATCTTCATTGTTAAATTTAATTGAATTAGTCGCAGGCACCGATGTGTTCCCACTTTGTAATTCTGCCAAAAGTTCTTGATGAGGAGTTAAGCAGCTTTGCAGCTCTCTTTTAAACTTTCAACCACGAACGCTCTTCGATGAAGCAAAGTTCTAATTTTTTTTCCTTTTGCTCAAATCTGCCTTCTTTTGGACATCATTTGATCTCAAGTTCGTCGTTCGCTTTCTATCTATAGGAAGTTATCTATTCTATTAGTTCACTTGACACTAAAACTACTCTTTACTTAACACCAGAACTAAGTACCAAAATGGTCAAAACTTGCAATTTTTGTTGAACATTTTACGGTGTATTTTTAGAGATTTAAATCATTTTTCATGAAATGTTGTATAATAAAATAAAAGCTTGCATACTTCGTTATAAACTATTACAAAGTTTTCTACATTTTTCAATTTAACATTTCTGACAATTTTAAAAAAATTTACATTTTAATCGCGATTATGGCGTTAAAGTTTATTTCTGAGGTAGTTCTTCCACAGTTTGAATCTCAAAACACGCCGCATTCCACGCGGAATTTGATCATATACAAGATCGAATTGTCCAAATCATGCATTACGAGAAGGTTGACTGTACCTCTGTCCAAGTATCAATTAAATCAGATTTCAATCGCAGCCGCGTCAAAAAGATTTCCCATACTTCATTCGCGACAAACGCTTGATGTCTCCTTTTCACGCGCACACTATCGGCGAATAAACAGAGAGCGACTGCCTAAAAGCGGAACTTCCTCCAACAGTCGCCGTTCGAAACTCGTTTAATTACCATCGACGATAATTTGATCGAACAGTTCAAAACATTGAACCGTTCACTCGCGTTAACTTTCTCCCAGAGAACTCAATCTTTATTGCTTGGGGGAAGGGGGAGAAATATGGAAGGCTTTCTCTCTCCTTTCAGAAGGGAAACTTCTTTGCTCGAAACTTCTTCTCGTTTGAAATTATACGTCATCTTCGTCCCCTTTGCCGCTGTTCTCCCTTTGAGGAGAATAAAAAAACTGCACGACTCGTACCCCAGTACGATTCGTCTCACTGAAAGGCCCAGAAGCAACTGTTCCGACTAGGAAATGAAGACGACTTTTTTGCCATAAAATTTTATCGATATGCAAACATTTGAATCGATAGAAAACAAATTACAGGCAGCGATCGCACAGTCACCAGACAACGCCACTCCTACTCGAGGTCTACGCCACGCCCCCTCGCGAATCACGTGACCCAAATCGACCAATCGCTAATTTTCGTTGCATTAGCGTTGCACCTGAAGAGACCCGATTTTCTGGATTACCACCGCTAAAATCGCTTTCAGTGATAAAAGTTGAAACGCGCTCGGGATTTTTCTCCGCAAGGCGACAGAATGTAAATGCCCGCCGAATTTTATCCCCTGTTTAGCGGAGACTGAAACAGAGATCGATCGCTCGTAAAATATCCAATAGGCAACCGTGAGGCTTCCTCGACTTCTCTCCATCTCCCCGATACGAGCCGCGCAAACGACTTGGTGTCGAACTTTTTCCGAACATCGACGACACGTTCGGTGATCGAGGATCGAGAATTCCTCCGATGACTTTGTCGTTTTATGTCCCATCTCTTCGAAGGAACTCGTTTACCACGAGTGAGTAGTATTTTACGAGCGAGCTCCGATTTTTCTGCTCTCGCATTTCTGTTCTCGTCGAGAAAACGCTAACTATTCGACGCGTAGTAAAACTTGCGTCCAACGTCTTACTTAACGATCGAGGCATAAAGTTCTTCGGAAATGTTTTACCTTTCTGATAAGTAAAACACAATGCAAAAAAAAAGAAATTGAAATTCAAGGTTAAAGTCAACTTTGCGGCAGGTTCTTTACACGCATTTCCATCAAATCGAAGATGTAGAATTCATCTACGATGGTTACGGACAAACTTTCCCTTCCATCCTGTACTATGCATCGCCAGAAACTTTAGCTTTCATAAACCTGTTTGGCGCCATAAAAGCGCCATACTATGCATCGTCAGAAACTTTAACTTTCAGAAATCTGTTTGGCGCAACACGTTTTAAAAGAAATGTGTTTGGTATTTGTTCATGACCATCCCAAGTATCTCTTCTAATACACAAATACGACATACTTTACTTTTTCCGGCGGAGAAATTTTGTAAGTTACGCTTATATTTAGAGAAATATGTTTTGAAAATTATTGAATATACGTATATGTTTAGCAGATTATTTTTTGTTATTATTTATGTTAAAATCTCTTCGTAATAATGCCACTATTCACTATTTTCACAAATATCGCCGGCCTGTACAGTGACTAAGACTTAAGTTCTGAGTCACACGCCACGAACACGATTTCTTTCGATTAACGGTGCATCGGAGTTGGAAATTCTTGAAGACGGAGCGTCGTCGTCGAAATCTATTTAAGCCTCGGTCAAATCTGAAAGATTTGGGAAACATGCGCGCGTAACATTTGCATGCCGGGACCGTGTGTCATATAAATGGAACACACTTTTCAATCTCTATCCCTTTTATATCTCGCCTCGGTGAAAAGACCGAGCGAGGAAAGCTCGTGTCAGGAACAGCGGATATTTCATCTTCGCGGTCGCGTTTACGTGTACGTAAACGGATTGCATATATTTTCGCGATTCCCTTTTTTTTCCCTCGACGCGGCGGAATCTGCTGTCGACGAGCAAACGCCGAACAAACGTCAATATCGCAGCATCGTTCGGGGAAAAATTAATGGAGATCGACGTGCAATCATCGCGGGGATTTATCGTCTTTCCAGGTTAAGTCGTGTTGGAATTTGCTGGATGAAAAGAGTAAAACGTTTGACGTGTTATTTTGTAGATTTCGCGTGTCCCTGACAGATTAATCTCTGCATTCTACCATGCCCACTTTGTACAAAGCTCTTCCATTCAGCGTTCCCAAGTCGGAGAAAACAATTAGAAATATTTTCCAATGACTCGTGTAATATACACCGAGGAACATAACTGAATAATAATGGAAAATTTAATCGAAGATTTTTTAAGCTGTCGTAACTTCGTAAGAAGGAATTCTGTAACGTAAGAACCTACCTGGTCTCATTTTAAAGCATAAAGCTCCCGCTTTGACTGCCCTAAAAGTTTTTTTTTTTTCAAAGCGATATTTTTATATCTAACCTAAACCTTACCTAAACCTAACCTAAAGCTAACTTAAACCTAACCTAAAAGTTTGTTTTTTTTTCAAAGCGATATTTTTATATCTAACCTAAACCTAACCTAAACCTAACCTAAAGCTAACTTAAACCTAACCTAAACCTAACCTAAAAATTTGTTCTTTTTTCAAAGCGATATTTTTATGTCACTTCTACAATTTTTTTCAAAAATGGTAAAAGTTCAAAGTGCCTCTGAAAACATTAAAAGATTCTTCTTTTCGTTGATCCACGATTTTTTTGAAAATTGAAATTTTTTTCTTAAAACTTCGCTGTGCCATTTTTTCCCCTTTTCTTGTTCGAACTTGGAAAATAGGGTGAAAAAAAAATCTTACGAGTCTTAAAGAGGATACTTCAATCTCCAAAATGATGGTGGATTAGTTACGAAAAAAATTCTTCAGCGTTTTTACACGCATTTGATTTTTTACAATCCTTACACGTTTGAATTTTTTCAATTTTTATACGTTTGAATTTTTACGATTTTCACAATTTTTACAATTTTTGCAGTCTTCACATGTTTGCACTTTTATAATTTTTTCGAGAGAAAAAAAGTAAGCTACACGATGTAAAGTCATCTTCGGAATGAATAAATTCACGGCTGAAGCTTTATGCTTCAAAACGTAATCCAAATGGATGGTTATATGGTCTCTTTCTACGATGTTACATCAGTCTGAATTATTAACAATTTTTCATTGCATTTTTTACAATTATACTCTTCACTGTCAATCACTTTTAACACTAAAACTACCAAAGTAGTCAGTATGACCAATCCATAATTTTTTATAGACGTAAAACAGCGTGTTTTTAAAGATTTAAATAATTTTTCGTAAAAAATATACAAACGAAAGCTTGTACAGTCTATTGTATTATACAGTTTCTCCATTTTGTTTCCGACTGTAGTGTCTCTGATGGAATATTTCATGCTTGAATCGTCCTTTGACAGTTCTAACGTTAAATGTTCCGACAATCAAAGGTCGAACGTAAGAACGAAACAGAAACAGAAAACGAGAGGGTTATTGATAAAGGCACAGGGAAACACGGCGACGAGGAAAGACGAAGGAGCACGGCGGGCTATTCTTGATTTACTCGAGGCTCTTATTGCAGGTGCAAAGAGGCGAAAACGACGGGCAAACAGGTTAGCCTAGGAATACTGGATTGTCTGACAGAAGCCTGAAGTAGATGGCGCGTGACGCGAATGCGCGCTCTTCTTTGTTCCACGTTCTCTCGTAAAACCTTTTTTCGTTTCGTTCTCTTCTTTCTCATTTCTCTCCTGCCAAAGGAATTCTGGCCGTGACACTGATACTATCGCCTACCACGACGTTAGGTGCGATCAAACTCGGGCGTCGTTCGATACTTTCGAGCGTGTTCCTTTCACCAGGCTTGCTTCCGGTTTCGCTCTTCCTTTACGCTTTGGACATTTTTTCGCGTGATTATAAATTATCCAGTTATTTTAAATTCTCTTCAAATATTTAATTATCTTCAAATATATATAACATAATATAATATAATATTATAATATATATGATATTATAGACATTTATTTGGAAGTGTATATATATACACTTATATATATTATATTATATATTATATATATAATATATAATATATAAATTAATTATAATTATAATTTATAACATAATATTATATAATACTGTAATATGTATTATGTGTGTTATATATTATAATATATATAATATTATATTATAATTTATTTTAAATATATATATATATATATTATAATATAATATATAATTTAATTCAATTATAATTATAATTTATAATATAATATTATATAACATTATAATATATATATAAATAGAAACTACGATCGTTAGCAGTCGTGTTAACAATCTTTAATATTAAATAATAAGGTGATCAAAGATTTCCACCTGAACGATCAAGACAACGTCGATTTAATTTAATAAAACCATCGATCCGAATCTCCGTTGCCGTAAGAACTTCGAATCCGTGGTCAAAGTTGTTGTTATGGAATTGAGCGTTGGCGCCGCCTTAACCGCGGGCCAGGATCATTAAAACTCGCGGAACAGAGTTGCTAACGAGTGGTAATGAGTCCGCGGATAAACATTGAAATTACTTGGGATCGGAACTGCGCTAGAAGTCGATCTCGAACGTCGTTACCCTGCTGTACGAGAAGTTCCATCGGCGAGAACAACCCTCTCGCTCTCCGTCATCCTTTCCGCAATTCCCTAATCCATCGCGGCGAAGATCCACGCGAAGATGCCCGCGGCAACAATTACTATGCCATCCGCTTATTTTCACTTCTCTCTAACAAAGTTTCTCGTCTCGCTCGGCCTCTCTGCTCGACCCCAGGTCCAATGCAAACGACACCGATTCCAATTCCGGAGTTTAACGTTCGAGAGATCTCGCGCTCTTCGTCGAATTTCTGTCGAATCGTGAGCGTTTGAAACGACGGAAATTACGACGAAAATCTTGGTTAAAGCGAGAGCATGAGCAGTGAGAAATGTTTATACGAGCAAGAAACGGCGAGGAGTCGTATTTATTGATGAAAAGTGGTTCGATTTAGATGGCTTTGTTGATGGTCTCCTCCATTATTATCACGATTTATGAAAGGAGCAACAACTTCAGAGTCGTCGATCCATGAGAGGCGGCGGTAAAATGATCAGGGGAGGATATTGGTTACTGAGGTGTGAAAGAAATAAAATTTCCCACAGGAAAATTAAGTATAGTAAAAAGTATATTGAAATGATTGACGAACAAATTAACACGTATTGCTGGAAATAAGGTACCTCGAAAGCAGTAGAACGATACTCTGCAAGTAAAACTCCGGACTTAAATATTATAGAAAATTGTTGGCGGAATATATTCAAATACATGTTCAAGTAAATATATATTCAAAGTACACGTTCGCGAAATGAATTAAAAAAATGTACTGCGGAGGAGCGGGAAGAACTAACCTGAAAAATCATTAAGAAACTATATGAATCTTTGCTTCAAAGAATGGCTAGAATCGCAATACTATATTAAACAATCATTATAGAAAATATGGAAATTTGCCATACACCAGAATGGAAGACAATATTAACACAAATATTAAGGGATTAAAAAAAAAATTGCCCAAAGTAGTGGTGAAAACCAAACCAAAAAAAAAAAAAATCACTAAAAAAAAACTAGCGTGCTATCTTTTATCGTCCCAAAGAGGGAGGCGTGTATCCACACAATATAGGGGACGCGTGTAGTGAATTACGAGTGTCAGAGTGGCAGGTAGGAGCAGCGACGACAGGAGCAGCGTTTCACGCGCGAGTCACCGAGCAAAAATCAAGATCTAGGGTCGTCAGTTGAGAGTCGCGGGCGAGTTTCACGAGCCACAGCCGGTGTGTACCGTTGGCTTTCCGTACCTCGCCCGTGGTTTATCATGTGGGAAATATGGTAACGCGTTTATCGCGGCTGGGTGTACGCACTGCAGAGCCCCGTTTACCGCAGTGGTATAAATCGAGTTAGGCAGCGAGCGCGCCCGCGCGCGCCCTACGAAAGCGCATTTCATTAAGCGTATCTATTTCCTCGCCCTGGCGAGGATTAATGCACTTACTGCGCTGGATAAACCGTCCCGTTCCAACGGAGACGCGCGACCATTCCGCCCTCGGATTCGGACAGAATTTATCCGCCAAATAATTTTAACGATTTGCCTCGCTGTGCAGTATCGCAGACACAGTTGATTTGAAATCTCACAGAGAGAGAGAGGAGAGAGTGGCGCGATACTAGGTGAAAATTAAGTGATCTGTGACGATTTTTATTTTATTTCTGACGATGTCTTTGCAAAATTTTGACAAGTTAGGTACAGAGGTAATGTGCACTGTAGTTTTCATTAATGAGTTACAATTAGACTGCGGATTTTTGTACAAAATCGTACATCTCGCTAATATAAATGAAAAAATCGAACATGGATGGAAAATTATTTTACATTAACAAATGTCACAGGAGGTATTACATTTTGATTTTTCGTATTATATTTGTATCTATAAATTTCCCGTAAATTCATAAAAATCCGCAGTCTGGTAATAATACGGGAAAAATTTTGTAAAAATTTAAGAATCAAAAGAGTATTTACACACTTGCAATTCTAGCGTTTGATGGAGGACTGTTATTAAAAGAATATTAATTTTGCAAGTACTAGAACGTTATTAAATGATACTACATCATCGTTACAAAAGCACATTTGTCTTTAAACGATTAAAAATATTTTATAAATTATTTTCAATTTATTTTATACATTTTAAATATTTTATAAATATTCTGTTCAAATACACGATGGAGCTGTAAAAACATCCCTCATATGTCACTATCTTTCTGATTCCTGAATTTTTACGTTACATTATACTTGAAATTCATTATTGGAAATTGCTACTGGGCATGTTACTTTCTTGCTATATATAGTGTCATAAACCAATTATGGAAACAGATTTTGTTAATGTATCAGTGCAAGAAAACCAGGTGCGCCAGTATTTTTTTCATCCACTGTACCTGTCTAAAATAAGGAAAAATTGCTGAATGCACCGCCCACAATCGCGCTGGAAACGATTCTCGAATCGCTCCGCGTACCGTCGCGCTTAATTCAAGCGACAATTTCTTTTACCGAACGATCGTTCGACCTTCCATTCAACGCAATGCCGGAAACTTAAAAACGAGAACGTTTTATCGAGCGTTCGCGGAACGAACGATAAGCAGCCATTCATTTGCTGCAACGCTATGGAAATTCCGCTTTAAAGCGTGGGTCGTGCCGCTTATTTTTATGCTACTTTTCGCATATCGCAGCGCGGGAAGTGCCGCGAAAGGACGTAATTGTTCGCTGGAAATGAAGGTTAACTGTCGTGAATATATCCCCCTCCTTCCTGTTTCCCCCTTTTTCCGTGCCACTGAACGTCTCTACTTAAAAAACTGGCATGGCCACTCTGACAATGAGTCGGCTAGTTGTCCAGTTTTACGCTCGATACGCGCGATACGTCGATTCGCGTCGCTTGTTTCCAGCAAGACGAAAATTTGACCCCTTCCCTGCGACGGTCTGCTCCGCCATTAAACGAGACCTCGCGATATACACATCGATTCGTTTTAAAATAGAATCTTTTTTTTGAATTTTCTGGCGACATTTTGTCAAGGGTCTAGAATGTTCTTCCTTAAAGAAACTAACCTCAAATTTTTAAGAGATTAACAGTTGTACCTGCAGTCGGTATTATTTTCCAAATTGCAATGGATTAAAAATGGTATTTTATTATAAATTTCTTATCGTGTAAATATTTCACTGTCGAATTTTTTTTAAATTTCCTGGTAACCTTTTGACAATGGTCTAAGGTGTTTCTTTTTTTTTCAACAAACTTTAATTTTTCAAAACTAACCTCAAATTTTTAAGAGATTAACAGTTATACCTACAGTCGGTATTTCCCTTGCAAAAGATTAAAAATGACGTTTCATTACAAATATTCCACTGTCGAATAGAAAAAAATAGAAAAAGCTCGTCTCGATTTTTAACACGTGACTGTTCCAATGCGTCAACAAATGCCGTGTGTATCCGATGTTCGTAACGAAAGAGTTAATCGCTTCGTAACAACGCGAGCAGATTCAACCTTTGACGTTGAATCCGCTTTTTTTTAACATCCTAGAACGTTGAAACAACGTAGCCAGAAATATTACTTCGGATCCCATCATCTCAGCCATCGAACTGCAAAAATGCAAATCTTCGCTTTTCGTTCGTGCTCTGCACGAACCGGCGAGAACTTGGGAAATTTTTAATCAACATGCTTCGATAAAAAGGAAACGAGAGGGATGGTCGTAAAGTTCGTTCCACGGTGGACGAATCGTGACTCGAGCCTCGTTCTTCTTTACGAGCAGCCCGCGAATGATAAATCAGTGAATAGAAAGTGAGCTCTCCCGGCCACGTCTCACCGTGCTACCTTCATTATCCTGTACACGGTTTTACACCGGAGGCTTTGTCAAGCGGATTTTAACAGGGAACGAGCATCGTTTTTCTTCTCTCGTAAACGGGAGAATATTGCTCGTGGATCGAGCATCTTGCAAGCGTGAAGAATTTCTCGACAGGAAACACATCCACGTTGCTTTTGATGTGATAAAATTTTATCACTGAAAGTGATTTTAGCTGGGATAACCTAGAAAATCGGGCAACGAAATCTCTTCAGGTGCAACGCTATAATGCAACGAAAATTAGCGATTGGTTGGTTTGGGTCATGTGATTCGTGAGGGGGCGTGGGCTATATTTTCTCTACAAGTCTCTACAAAGAAATACTCCTCATACGTACGTATGTCGAAAAATTACTAATTTATTTATACTATTTCTAAACTTTAATTCTATGAAATCTGTGCAAGTCAAGGACTTAATTATAAACGCACAAGTATCCTTGGTGTTGGCAGTAATAAATGTTACTCGGCGACAAACAAAGTAGTTTCGTTTCGAGAAAGTAAAAGAGAACAAAGGGCTCCGTCGACTGGAAGGCGAACCATCAAAGGAGAACAGTGGGGAAATTCGAGCGTAGAACGAGAAAATAAGTTAACCATCCCCGATCTGCCAATAGAAGACCGAGACCGATCCGTCTTAGCTCTCTTCTTCGACGAAGCGGGCTGCCAGCTGCGCTCTCGTCCTCCACCGGGAAATGTATGTACATAGAGATACAGAGCTCGCTTTTTTATTCAACCCTTGAAACCTCTCCCCTGTCGAGAAGTTTCCGACGCGGCGGCAAGCTGCAGCCAATGGAGCGGGCGGAGCAAGGATGTTACGAAGTCCTTGCACACCCCCCTCCGGAATAATACTTATCCTTTCGAGGAAAAATCAGAACGGGGTCGCGAAACGGTTTCGCTATCCATTCGCTGTCGTTCTCGTTTCGTTTTCTCTTCGTCTGATTCGGAGGTTGTTGCTCGCAATCAGTCGAGTATTGCGTTAGGGAAATCCTGCGAAACTCGATCCTTTATTTGCACTCCAAATCAATCCTCTTTTGCAGATTATATTCGCCTTTTTGCACTATTCTCCTTTAGTCGAATCATTAAGTCCTTACGTCATAATTTATCATTTCGCGGATCACAGATTTGCAAATCGAGCCTTTGTACAAATTTATTCTCTTGAGCCACTATGACAAAAAATAAAATCCGATGTAAAATTGTTATTCCGAAGTAAAAATTTTATTGCGCGTATTCAATGATATTTGGGCAAAAAATAACGTAAAATGACGCGAAATTCAGATTAAAAATACTTATTTAACCCTAAATCAACGCTAAATCATATGCAACGGTTATAATAATTATGATAATCCGTAGGATTACAGATAGACAGAATGATTAATAACATTCACTAAATGTTCGTCGTTTGTACAGCGCGTCGACCGAGACGAGGTATCAATTAGTCGCCTTTTCGAGTGCTAGCTCGCATTACCGCGAAAATAATTGCGAATAAAATCACAGAATGATGACAATAACGGGAAAATGACGAAATAACGTTGTATCACTCGCAAGATGAATTTGCAAGAAGGTCAACCTGATCTGTGATAGGATGAATTTGAGTTTGCAAAAAAAGGTGAGTGTAATTTGCAAAGGGATTAATTTACAGTGCAAAAAAATGAATCTGCAAAAGGATTATTTTGAAGTTTAAAATCTGTATGGAAAATGATGTTTTGCGGCCCGAGAAGATAATAACGTATCGTTTTCATACGTTGTTTTCAAGCGTTGTGAGAATGATAAAAATAAGACCAATTAAAAATTTTGAGCAGCAGTGACACAGCATTTAACGCGTTAAGATTTTTCAAGATTTTTCAAGATTAACCGAAAAATGCGAATTGTAAAACAAACGAAGCATAAATTACAACAATTTTATATATTATCGCGGTTATAGTTTACAAAGTAGTAAACGCGTTTTCCATTTAAACGAAATGCTACCTCTGCGATTCACGTTCGCGTAATCGAAATTCATTATATTCGAATTTTTTTTTATACCTCGAGCCATAGTTTGCCCGTATCAGGCAGCTGTGCTATTGATAGAAAATTACTTTCACGTCACTGTTGCGCACGTTTACTTTAAAAATTAAAACAGAAATAGGAAATGCTTTTTCCCTGTGGTTAAACGTCCACATTCACGCGTATCTATAAAAAAAAAGAAACAAGAAAGAAATATAAGAGATTTCAATTGATAATTTGACGCTGCATCAAAATTATACACCTTCGCACGTTCCATTTAACGCGAATTAACGAGATCGAATCGTGGATTTCGTTGGGAATTTTTTCAGAACTGATATTATCAGGTGTATTTAATTAGAAAAGAAAAGAGTGCGGGGGCGTACGCGTTGGGAAATGATCGGAACGAATTGCGCCGGTTTAACGAGGCTCCGACCTTTATATTTTTAATTAAATCCAGAATGGAAATTCGGTCTTGTAATCGCTTTTTATACATTCGAGTTATAATCGGCGCGAAGATAATTCGATTCGAAATTTGCGTAAAATTTGCACTGTAATACAGTCGTGCCGATTGTTCCCTCATGAGATGAAACAAATTTTTTCTCCGTTCGGAAAAATGTGTCTCGAAAATGCAGGGAAAGAATGAGTTTCCGGTGTATATGATATGTTAGAGATGCCTCAAACTTTTTAACGCAATTATATTATCAGAGGATAATATAATTATAATAATATAATATAATATAAATATTATAATTATATTATATTATATTATATTGTAATAGTATAATTATTTATATTATATTATATTATATTATATCATCAGAGGATAAATCACGGGCGAGAAAAAGGGTCAAGTTTTTAGACTCGCGACCGATGAAAGAAACTCGGGGAGGTTTCTCGTCCCGACGAAGAGACGCGCAGATGGAGGAAACTGGAGTGTGAATGCGCGGCGGGTGGCACGCCTCGAGAAATCCACGAGAACGCGAGAATCTTGGCGTCGGCTATCCCGCGCGTGCCTTTTGTGCCCCGAAACTTTAGACGACGGAGTTTTAGTATCGCGACTCGCGAAAAACTCCGCTACCGTTTGCTTTTCCACTTATAACTCGACGTTACGACTCTTCTTTCGCGCGTTCTTCGCTCGTCAAGCATCCGGCGAAATTACGGGCCGCTTCCACTCGGTCTTATCGCGGAGAGGAGGGTACTTTCGTTCGCCGGGTGTCGACTCTTCCCCCATCGAGCCACGACGATCGTGTTTTACCTTGGTTTCGCCACGGTTTAGTCGTGGATTATTTTAATTAAAACGTCAAGTATTAACAACTGATAGATCTGCTGGAACACCTTTCGTCCGAGTTTATTTTAATTAAAATATTAAAATGTTAATAATTGACAGATTTGTAGGAACACCTTTCGTTCAAGGACGCGCGGAAGGATAAGAATAATCTGAAATTATCGATAATTTCGCGCTCTCGCGAGGTTTCACCGATGAAAATTATCAATCATCCCGTAATATTTCGAAATTTCGTGACTGAAATTACTGAAGCATGACGAAACGTTCTTAAAATACACGTGCATACTCAGATGTGGCACTGATGACGTATTCAGTCTGAATGGAAGACTGCCGATTACGTCACTGCACCCAGTCCGCGTTACTGAATGCATTAAGTAATGAAAATGTGCCTCGAAGTAGTGTACGTTCGTACGTAAGCAGTCTAGTGATCGCGTGCCTTTACAATCAGCCGCACGGGTGAAAGAGTATATTGCGCGCAGAGCTAGTAGTTACGGAACGACTTTAGTCAGACCAGTAAGGCCTTTAATTAGATTCCGCTCAGCCAGCATATTGCCATTTATCATTGTCGTTGCGTTGCTTTCAACCACGGAGTAACTCCTTCGTTGCAAAATATGATACGTTAAATGTCCGTCCATCAATTATAAATTGTATAATCCTGTGAGAAGGAAGCGTGTATTTTATATTCATGCTTTAAACTTGTGATAAAATCAATTGCAGGACGACATTGGTTAGATCGATGTATACATACGTGAAGTTATATAATCGTATGTTTTCTTATTATTAATTAATAATATTATATAATCATATCGTAATTATATTAATTATATCGTATTAATTATATAATCATATCGTTTCTTTCTATGAGAAAAAACCATGTTTTATATTCATACTTTAAACTTCATATTTCATACTAGAACCAGTTGCAAAATAAAAAAAATTGGTTAGATCGGTGTGTACATGTGTACATTAAATGTCAATCAATCATAAATTATATAATTATTGTGTAAAGAAAAATTCATACGACTCTAAACTTGTGATAAAACTATTTGCAAGATAAGATTGGTTAGATCGATGTATATATACATTAAATGTCTATCAACAAAATTATACAACTAAATCAATTTAATCAACTAAATTGCACAATCACAGAAAGAAAGTACGCGTTTTTTGTTACATACGACTGTAAACTCGCGACAAAATCAGTTCTGCTTCAGCTTGCAATTTATAATCCCGAGTCCACTTAGATCAATCGTTTCGTTAATCCTAAACAAAGCCCCCAAATTACCCAAGTGAATCGTATCTGATTCAGCGCGACGCTGTCATCACGAAAATTACAACTTTCCCGCGGCAGTTGGCATTTTCGATGTTTCTCTGAAAAAAAATTCAGGGAATTGAGGGAAAAGAGCGTGATAGCGAGGCAACGACAATAACGTCGGCTCCCGTAGGCCTTGGTAATTTGCGTATTGCCGAGCATTTCGAAATCGGGCGGATAGAGGGTGGATATGGTGACGAGAAAACGTCAGAACGAAAACGAGCTGGTGTAATTCGAGGCACGTATTCCTGTACAGGCGTGGAGAGGGAGAGAAAGAGAGAGAGAGAGAGGGGGGCGTGGAGAAACGAGGTCGTGAAACGCTTTCCTCTTCCTCCCCCGCGACTCTTTCGACGGCGTCACG
This sequence comes from Melipona bicolor, assembly GCA_030673865.1. NCBI lineage: Eukaryota > Metazoa > Arthropoda > Insecta > Hymenoptera > Apidae > Melipona > Melipona bicolor. The sequence goes on along the minus strand of JAHYIQ010000025.1, from coordinate 1,703,115 downwards.
TGCCGTGTCACATCCGGTACCCCTCGAATCGCAATGGAGCACAGTCGAGTCGTACTGAAAGAAACGCTCGCCTCGGAAACGGAACTCACGCGTTACACACGCCGTCGAATATTCCTCCAACGATTCCTCCTTTTGACACTACGCGCCTCTATTTTCTGTGTTTTCTATTTTTTCTTTTTTCTTTTCCCTCGAACATTACGAGGAATCCTGAATGATTTAATCGATAGCATTTAATATTGAAGAGTCGAGAGGTTCGTTTTCAAATGGGAACTTTTCTATCGGCGGTGGAAAAACTTTCGTTCGAATGTTTCAACGATTCTCAATTCGCACGACACACGTTGTTTATGCATGCAAAAAAGCCTTCCTTTGTCTCCGTCGCAGCGTGCAGGCTATTTTTCAAACAGCCCGTTCTTTGTTCAATACTGAATATGGTCCACCAAGATCTCCCGATGAGGATGTATTTTTTTTTCTTTTTCTTTTTTTTTCATAATTCTCACTTGAGTTCTATTGTTAGTACCACCAATTTTTATTTTTCTTCTATTTCTAGCATTTCTCTCTCTTTGAAATTTTTTTCTTTATTTTATCACTGAAAATGATTTTAGCGGAGGTAAGCTTCTTCAGGTGCAACGCTAATGCAACGAAAATTAGCAATTGGTTGATTTGGGTCACGTGATTCGTGAGGGGGCGTGCGGCAGACCTCCAGTAGGAGTGGCCTTGTCTGGTACTGAGCGATCGCGCCTGTAATTTGTTTTCTATCGATTCAAATGTTTTTTGCATATCGATAAAATTTTATGGCAAAAAAAGTCGTCTTCATTTCCTAGTCAGAACATTTGCTTCTGGGCTTTTCAGTGAGGAGAATCCTACTGAGCTACAAATCGTGCAGTTTTTTTTTAAATCCGGGGAATTTAATTGCAAGCGACGTTAACGTTGGTGAAACTTTTGTTTTTTCTACGTTTTACGAGCGTCGGTTTAGAATTGTTGCGCAGTCGTGTTTGCCCGGAACTCTCGAGCGAAGAAGAATCGCCTCGTTGACTGATACGGTTTTAGCGGCGATTTCGTTCTACGAGCGATCTGATCCCGGGTACTGGAATTTATAGTTCGGGACAGAAACTCGCCGGGCGATCGGGAACGAATTCCGGGATTTACGGCCAGTCTCAAAGGAAACGCGTGGAATATTGTTTGCTCGCCGTAAAGGGCAAAGGCTGGATTCGGGAACTTTCGTTTCAAAACCGTTGCGAACTTCGCTAAACTGTAATTAACAACGCCGCGTGATTTTAATGGGCTTAATCTAGAACGTAATTATTATGCAACGTTGGATCGAAATTTAATTACACGTTGCGAGAGACGAAACTCACGGAGGTAAAAAAAAAAGTTGAAAAAATGTTCCGCGTCTCGAGAGGCGGTTTCCAATGTCGAGTTTACGAGATTGAAAAATCGCGCGAGAGAGATCGAGATGATCGTTCACGAAAATTTTTCCCGTATCTCGAGGGACGAATTTTTAATTTCGAGTTCGCAAAAATTCCTCGCCGTTCGTAGTTCGAAATAATTGAAACGAATGTTATCTTTCGCGCGCCGCCGGACGTTGTTTATCTCTGTATTAATCACTCAGGATGTTAATCCCGTAACGGTCCAGTATGGAAGCGTGTAATCGTAAATTTTCGTAACCGAGATTCGGAAACTGCGGCTCGAAATAATCGAACAACTACCGTAACGCTGATTTATCGGGGCAACTTCGCTTCCACCCGATCCAGGTAATTAATGTACTTCGTTATTGAGACTTAATGTCGTTCGTGTCTCTGCGATAGTTTCGGGGGAAATCGTTGCCCCTCCCCCTCCCATTGACGCGTTCCGTTCGTAAATCTTCGGTCCAGCGAGTGTGTCAGGCAACGAAATTTATTTTCTCTCGTCGATAACAGTACACAACATCTCGTAAAATTGTAAAAGACTCTTCCACTATTTTTCAATTTCACATCGAGAAATACAGGGCGATTCACGTAACTTGCACACTTGAAATAACTTTTAAATTGTGCGTTTGATGGAAAATTGTTCGGTACAAAAGCTGTGTGGTTTTGAAGGAGGCAAAATATGGCGTATCAATTTTTTGTGTGTGTTGAGGGTGATTTTCGAAATTTTCAAGGTCATCTTTATTGGACCATATGTTGTTTTTCATCGTACGTTGAAAAAATATTAAATTCCAAGTAAAAAGACAAGTATTAGATCTCAAACCTAATGATTAAGGAGATACTTTTACGATAATTTGTCTGGAGGATGAAAACTGCATAGAGTTAATGTTTGATGATCAAATTATCGTGGCCATTAGGTTTATGGTAAATGTGGCTTAATACTTTTTTATTTGGAATTTAATATTCTTCCAATTTATGATAAAAAAAGTATATAGTCCAGTTAAAAAACTGCACGACTTGTACTCCAGTACGATTCGTCTTACTGAAGCAACTGTTTTCACTTTTTTGCCATAAAATTTTATTGATATGCAAACATTTGAATCGATAGAAAACAAATTACAGGCGCAATCGCTCAATACCAGACGACGCCACTCCTACTCGGGGTCTAGCCCACGCCCCCTCGCGAATCACCTGACCCAAATCAACCAATCGCTAATTTTCGTTGCATTAGCGTTGCACCTGAAGAGGCCCGATTTCCTGGGTTACCCCCGCTAAAATCACTTTCAGTGATAAAAAAAAAATGAAGATTACCTTGAAAAACCCTTCAATATACACAAACAATATTCCACCAGACGTATAATTATAAATTAAAAATTATTTCAGGTGTGCAAGTTACGCGAATCGTATAAACCGTATGAACAACGTTGCACGTAATCTCGCTCCTCGTTAATTGCTTTCCTATTATATTGTTGCTTCCAACTTCCGTTCGTCAAAGTTACGAATTCATTTTCAACACCCGATTCCATTCGGAGGGCGAGAATCGTTTCTCATCTTTGCTCTCGCCTTTGGATCCACGTGTGTAAATACGCGCGTTCCGTTTGCACGGGAAATATTCCACGCTTTGAGAGAAAATTGTAGTGGAGTGTGCCTCGAGATTTCCAAGATTGCGATTCGAAAGTCACAAACAAAATTATTGCACGAGCAAGATTCGTCCTCGAAAGGGGCGTTTCACTTTACGAAAGGGGGAAGATGGAATTTGATAAAATATCGCGTTCATCGAACTCGATATCGTCGAGAACAAAAAAATTCGGGCCATTAGTCAGTCTAAGGAAGGTAATAAGAACTCTGGCGGTATTTCTTGCGTTCGCTTCTCGATAGATTCCGCTGCCTGGTGGCCATTGATTCCAATACACAGATAATGAGTTCTAATACCCGGAGTTCCACGTCCGAACTCGGGTCTGATATCGGTGAATTTCTCTTTGCCGAGGATCCCGTTGATATACTGCCCGTAAAGTCGCTAATAAATCGATAGGGTTGGTATCAATATCCTCCTCCGAAGATACAGATTTATATCCTCTCGACAATTACCACCGCTGCCTATAGTGATGGTAATAAATATTTTGGTAAAAGCGCGATAGAATTTCGTTAAACGAGCCAATTAATCAGATATACGGACTCATGATCGATCAATTCATGTTGCTCTTGTCTATCTTTTTTGAGCTCTTCGTCCATCACGGAACTATTTCTGAAGATGTTACTTTGGAAGTGCCATTTTGACTTCCCGTTAACTGTGTCGATATTATTGAGTTATCTTTAAGTGGTATAGCAATTGAAGGTAGTCTAGATCATAATGGATAATCATAACATTGGTAACATTAATTTTACATTAGTAACATTATTAATAACAGATTAATTCAACATTATTAAAATTAATTTTACATTAGTAACGTTATTTATTAGTAACAGATTAATTCAACATGGTATACATAAATAAATAAAGCACGTGTAACTAAACATATCAGGATGAACAAAGGGAAGGAAATAAATAATTTATTTAAACTATTAATATATAATATATAAATAAATAATTTTAAATAAATGAGGATGAAAGAAAAGAAATAAATAAACAATAAATAATAATTAATAATAGGTATATATATAGAAAGAGAAAAAGAGATAGTAGATAATTTATAAGATGAGAGATAAAAAATTATAATAATTATATATAATTACACATATTGTTCAAACAATAATAAAAAGAATAGAATACAAAGAAAGCTAACGAGCCTCTGCTGTTCGAACAAACGAAGTTCCATTGCGTCTCATTTCGGCGACAAGAATCGTCGAGTAAATCACGCAGTCGTTTCTCGAATATACACGATTCCAGCGAGAGAGGAGATTTCGAAAATCACCGCCCTCCGACGAAGAGTTCCTTTTAATGATGTGAAAGATACCTCGGACGAGAATCGAGTCCCGGGACGATAACGATCCGTCCCGACCTCCCGTCATTAGAGAGTATCGGCTCCCGGGGAAACGACGAAGAAAATAAAATCGCGAACACGATATTAACTTGCCAGCTTTTCGCGTAACGAGAGGATCGTCTTTTCGTTCCGGGGGGAGGGGGAGAGAACGTTCTCGGAAGTTCGCCGCCGATCGTTCCACCGACGGGACAACAATACACTCGAACCAGCCAGCGATCGTTCCTAACCGAGGAGAAACTTTCTTCCCAGACCTCGTAAATTCTTGATCACGGTAGCTCGAGACTATAAACGAATTTGGGGGGAAATTTTTAACAACGGGAAAGCTGGGTTCAACTGGAGGAGGGAATCGTTTGCGTTCGAAAGCGAAGCATCCTCCTCCTCCGTGGCTCGCCTCCGCCGATGAATATTAATTAGAGCTGAAGAGTCTACACATCCGCGGTTCGAGCGACGCGTCCTCCTCGATTATCGACGATGGAAATTTATCGTCCATTAAAATCATTGTTTGCTTCGCGTTGATAAACGCCTGGCAACTATGCGTCTGTTGTGTTCCCATTTTCTTAGTTCTCTTAACGATTAAGTAGAAAAGTAGAGTATTGATATTGCGAACAAATTTTGAATCTTGAGCATTTCAGACGTAATAATCGCGTCTATTCATAAAGTGTTAATTTCTTGAAATCGCATTTGATAGCATTGATTAGTATTGAAACTAACAAAAAGAAAGTCGAAGTGAGTGAAAAAAAGAACTCAGGCCAGTGGTAATCCAAGTTTAAGAAGGAAAACGATATTTAATCGACTGAATTCCGACGTTCAATTCACGTCGATGGCTGGAGTTTATACTTTCCTCCTTTTTTGCGCGAATTGTTCTTTCTCCAGCGAGCTCCGCGATTAATAGCCGGCGTACACCTGCCGCGATCGCAAAAAGATCGTGTTTCAAAGCTTTCATAAGTTCGCGGAGAGAAAAAAAGTGATCGAATAATAACTTCATCGAGAGAGAATTGATCGACGTTAGCATTTATCGGCGATAATTGCATTTTTTGTTCATCGTGAAATTAAAATCGATCTTTAAAATTGATCTTTTGATTAGAATGGTGATTACTTTTGATCAGAATAATTTTCTGCTATGAAAATACTCTTTATTTTTTGACCTTCAATGGGAACATGACCTAAACATAACCTTTAATAGAAACATAACCTAAACATCGTGAAATTAAAATCGAGCTTTAAAATTGATCTTTTGATTAGAATAGTGATTACTTTCGATCGGAATAATTTTCTGCTATGAAAATACTCTTTATTTTTTGACCTTCAATGGGAACATAACCTAAACGTAACCTTTAATAGAAACATAACCTAAACATAACTTTCAATAGAACAGTTTAGTCATTATTACATGGTCACTGTAACATAATTATTAGAATATAGTAACAAAAACTATTGGAAATATTATTAAAAAGATTATTACGTGAACTATTAGTAAATTATTACTATGTGCATTATTAAAAATAATAACTAAACTGTTTTACCGATTGATAGTTTTAGTAACAAAAAGATAATCGCATGATACAAGCAGTTTTTTTGAGCCTTCTATGTATTAATAAACATAAGATTCTTAATCGCTCGCGAATTATTTCACTTTTTATAATATTTCGACGTAAATCAGTTGATGCAATAACGTGCAATATTTACGAGCGAAAAAATTCCGTACTGTTCGAGCTTTTAAAAACTAGTGTCTCAACCTCTTTTTTCAGAAAGAATACGTTGAAATTTCATGATATTTCGAAATTTTAAGTTTTGTACATATTTTTTTTATAGAAACCTTACGAAGACGTCATTTTTGTTTTAAACAGTGCACGCTGTTGGTTTCAACTAGCGATAGAGGTAACCAAAAGGAAGAGAGCAGTTCTCGCGAAAGAATTCAACAGTTTCACAGTTCAGAAGTGGAAAGTTTTTCCCATCATGAACTTATAGCAATCTTGGCTTCGCCGCCGCAGTAAACGAGAAACGACTCGAAGGAACTGTAACCAGACACTAAATCCTAATTTTTCTCACTTATCATAGTGGCGCGCATCCGCAGCGAGAAGACCGAAGAAGCGAATTTCTTCCTCGTGCAACTGATCGTCCCCAAAATACTTTTTTTAAAATCACTATTAAAGCAAAAATCCACAATCACTACGATCGATCAAACTTCTTTTGAAAGCTCTGAACGAAACAGCTGCCCCTGCTACTCGCCGGTCATAAAAATTCGCGCAAGTTTCAACAACCACGACGGCGTGGCCTCTTCCACGAGTAGCCATGCGTCGCTCGAAGAAAGAATTTATACCGGGACCATCCATCGAACCGTCGAGTAAGACGTTATAGCTGTCCCATCCTTTGGCGCGGAACGACGGGACGACGGAAAAGGGATCAAACGATCGGGAACTTTCGAAGCGAGTACCATTAAGCCCAACCGACGTGCGGATTACGTGGTCGTAACAGCGGTCGATATGCTAAAAATTTCACTCCCTCGCGTTTCAACTTGACGCTCTTGGCTCTGCGGGTGTGCGAACGACGTTGCTCGAAAGTCTTCGAGAGTTCTCGAAAGCCTTCGACGCGTAGACGCTACAAAATTTGAAAATTGTTTAATCATTGACCCACAACATAGTGGCTGTTGCGTTGTCACGATCTTTCAAATTCTTTATGAAGCGAACTTTAATTTATTCCTTCCTTCAATTTCGAAACTTTGAGTTGTTCGAATTACGCAGTGTAAAACAGTGTAAGTAGTCAGATATAAATTTCATTGTTACACATTTTCGCACGGTTCGCAAAGGTCAGACTCTGCCGCACGAGAATATAGCACTTGGCGAAAGTAGCTTGTTGTAGCTGAGATGTTAATCGTGCGTCGGCCTCGTTGAAATTTGGGAAAGAGAATATGAATATGCGTAGGAGTTAGTCGTTATTGGTTTACATGCGATGAACGGGGTCTGTTGTTCGAACAAGAATTGTTTATTCGCGTTTCAATAAAGATTTCAATGAAATATTCGACGTTGATTTTGTATAAACACATTACTGTCGATTAACTTTGTATTTAGGTATCTCGATGGAATATGCGAAATTTATTGGGCTCGGTGAAAATCTGTATAAATATTTTTTCTGCGCGAATAATCTGCCAAGCCACTCGACACGGTTAAACGGGCTCTGTTGTATCAGCTGAAGTCGAGTGACGGATCTGATTATTTTTGTCTGAAAAACGGACTACTTGCCCTACTTGATTCGTCGCACACGCGCGTCACGTGTCGTTAAATGGAATATGAAATTATCAATTTCGAGATTTTCTATGGTTCCAGGAAACTTTGAAACTCACATCTCGATCGGTTTCGAGAGCAACGTACGCTCGCATGCATTCTATCGAACAACCGTTCCACTTGTAATTCAGACGAAAATATCACTTCTCGGTGCTATTCCTAAATTTGTCGAGTCAGCAAAAATGACTAAACGGCGTGTTGCCCCGTTGATTTACTACGCCCCTCACGACGGACAGAGTGACCGGAACAACGCTCGGCCGCCGGAAGTAACGCGTCGGCCGTCGAGGAATGACGGATAATCGATGCAATCGATATAACCGGCGAATCAGCTTCTTGGAAACGGAGTCGAAAACGACGCGACGGTTCATTTCAGGCTATCGAATCTGTCGAACCGTCCACCTTCGTTCTTTTTTTCTTTTTTTTATCATTGAAAGTGATTTTAGCGGGGGTAATCCAGAAAATCGGGCCTCTGCAGGCCCGTGCAACGCTGATGCAACGAAAATTAGCGATTGGTTGATTTGGGTCACGTGATTCGCGAGGGGGCGTGGCGTTGTCTGGTACTGTCTCTTGAGTGATCGCGCCTGTAATTTGTTTTGTATCGATTCAAATGTTTGCATATCGATAAAATTTCAGCGAGACGAATCGTACTGGGGTACAAGTCGTGCAGTTTTTTTTTTCTTTCTTTCATCCCCTTTCTCTCTATCGTCAAGACTCTGTTTTCCACTTGATTCGCTACCGCCCTTCGCTCTATTTATCCAAAGAGCGTGCACGGTTCAACGAAAGGGGCCGAACATTCAGCTATTTTCTATCCGCTCTGGCCTTCCGCCTCGTCCAAAGGCTGCTGCACGCCCTTTTGTACGCCCTTTTGGTCTCGCTGTATCGTCTGCACGCGTGGAAAATATGGCGAACTTTCGTCACATACGCGGTGGGCCACCTGGTTTGCGAAATTGTCGCAACTCAATCCCCGGCGAGTTTTTGCTGCGATAGCTACCGACAAAGGGCTCGTTTTTCAAACCGATATTTCAACAGTTTTTTTTTTTTTGGTGTGTGTGATTGAAAAAGTGAAAAAAGATGTGATAGTGATTACGATTAATGATTTGAAATAAATGTAAACGCGGCTGTTTTAATTACTTTCATCATCGGTGGAACGATGTAAATCTCCTTTTTTTTCATTATAAACAACATGATTTCGAAAAATCGACAAAGATATACATATTGAATCGTTGAAAGCATATCGATTTCCAGCCATTCGCAGCGAAAATTATTCCACGTATGATTCTCAAGCGAGTTTTTTATCGCGAGTGCTCGGGAATACATCGATTATAAATAACCAACAGTTCTCGTCGTGTTTCAGGCATGTTTTGAAGTGCCGAACGCGAGTTGCATCTCGCGTAACGATGATCCGTCGTTGAATCGCGCTCGCTCGATGAATATACGAGTGCAGTTTGAAATAAATTTGCGCGCTCGTTTTTGTCTGTGAGATATAATATATACGCGAGCCTCTGTTCGTTGCAGATTTTTGTCGGAGAGTTTTCTGACAGAAATCTTTCTCAGTCGAGATTGCTTCGGTCCCGGTAAATAATTATAAAAGTGGAATAAGCGTTTCGAATGATTTTCTTGCGAAACAAAGCGCCGGATTTCTGTAATCTCGCGTAATTGCAAATCACGTCATTTGCCGATAATTTCTGGCCCGTGGGGAACAAAGGGAACCCGCGAAATGGGAATAATCGCCGTGAATCGCAGTATCTCCAGTAACCGTGTTTCTTTCTTTCGACGTTTGTAATTATACTCGCGAATAATTACCAGAGCAGTATCGTCTCGAGACAAAGCATGCAAATGTGTTCGATCGAAAGTATCTCGCAAACTCGCAAATACTCGAAGAACATTGGAGGAAAAAATTGGATATAAATAAAAATAAATGTTTGTCATCCTGTTTTTCTCTTTTTCAAATCTTATTATTCCGACGGCACAGCGCACGGCGAAAATGAATTGGCACGCAGAGTCATGCACGTTCGATTATTCATCGCAGACACGGTCAACACAAACCACTCTCTGCGTCCCGGTCGAAATATCGAAAAAAGTCACGTAAAGCTGTGAAAAATGCACGTCGCATGTTGGACGAGGCACGGAGTAAAAATCGAAATGGGTAGCGAAACACCATGAGCGTTTTTTATGCGAAAGGGGCGTTTTTACTCGCACAGGAGGAGGAGCGAACAACGTTGTTGTTTTTCGAAAGCAACAGTGCCTCGCGCTATTTTTATCTCGACCCAGTTGGATCGGGACTGAAAGTATTATACAACGGTACGCACATTTCTGCCATTTTGCAAATCGTTCGATTTTTTAATGCCTCTGGCGTACGACTAGAATTACGCAATTTTGAGAGATTCGAGGGAGTCACAGAATCATTCGAGACTCGAAAAAATTAAATTCAATATACACTATATTTAAATTTATAACAATAATTCTAAAAATTAAAATTATTATTATGATTAATCCGTTTGAATAATAATTTAAAAAACTATACTTCAATTTAATCAATTCAAATTAAAAAGAAATAAAATTATAAGGATATATTAAATTTATTAAAATAATTAAATCAAATAAATAAATAATTAAAATTAAATAAATTACACAAATTAATTCAAACGTAAAATTAAAATACTAAATTTAAAAATTTTATTTTTTGACGACCGAAAAAATGATCGAAAAAGCGCCAAAGAGAAAGTTGCATATTCAATTGGACTAGAAAAAGAAAAAAAAAAAAGAAAAAATGCATGTGTTATTTCGCTGCGTCCTTTTCTCGCGAAGAAACGCGGTATTCTGACGAGAATAAACAAACGGGGCAAGCACATGTTCAAAGTGTCCGGCAAATATTTGCATTAAGATTCCGGGATCACACAGCATCGCGTTAACGAATGACACAGAAGCATAGCGGAAAGCGTAGCTGCCTTCTCCGTGAATAGGATGGCTGTAAATAATGAGAATAATTGAACTTACCTAGCTTGTGAAACGTTAATCGACCTCAAATATCGCGCCGTCCGTTTCAGGGAACGTCATACTCGCGAGAAATCGACGATCAACGACGACAAACGACGACAAACGTCGACAAACGTCGACAAACGACGACAAACGACGACAAACGACGTCGTTTTTTCCACATATTCTTTCCAGTCTCTAACTTGAAAATTATCTCAAACTCAGGTCGATGAGTTTCGTGGTCTGTAGTTGACACCTCTTCGATACTTTTTCGAGTTTTCATAACTGCGAGAGATACCAATTACAAAGACAAATATTTCGTTTCTCTCGTTTGAAAACATTTCGAAGTTTCCGTACTCGAAAGAAAAATTTTTATCTGATCGGTCGTTGAAGTTTCAACTCGTTCGAGTATTTCTCGGAAATAATAACGGTAGCAAATTCGTTATCGAGAACAGAGGCTCCGATGGAATGAGTCAGAACGCCAAGTGTACGTACGTGGAACTTCGTTTTATTTAATCCATCAACATGATCATCGTGCGTCGTACGCGTCTACGTGCACGAATTCTTTTCTTACAACAATCTAAGTTAAGTAAATACTCGAGGAACAACATTGTATAATACTCGTACATAGTTCAGCGTTCATATTATATAACTATGCGAATGATCGAGATAAATTATCGTTCTATGGAAAAGGTGTAAATAAAGTGAGCTGTAAATTCGACTGACGAATGAGTGATTTCTTTTCAATTTACTTCGTACGCTAACTAGATCTAGTTAGATCTCGAATATATAATTGAATATACAAGTGATCCCGGTATGGTCCCACTGTGACGTAGGTGTGAAATGAAATTTGAACTGAAACAGTTTGCGGGCGATGGAGAAATAGTCTGAGAGACGTTAATTATGCGTAACCTTCAAGTCCCACGACGTTACGGAGGGTTGTTTAATAAACGAGACCCCTGAGATTGGGGATGAAAGTCGAGAGTAACGCCATCGCAGAGGACGATGAATTACATTTTTCCAGTTCTTTCGCGAGAATTGCCAAGAAGAGAGTTGGAAGTAAATCCTGGCAGGGTCCAGGGGAGATTGTCTAATTTTCATTTCAAGATCATTAACTGCTTCGTCGTTCCATTTATCTTCGTCTCGCGCATCTCCCTCGTTCATCTCCTTCGCTGCGCAGGAGATCAAAAGAACGATCTTTGATCTTCGGTTAATATTTATGCCGAACCGAATTTACAACTCATCGTACGCCTCTCTTTATTAACGTAGAACGAACAACGAAAAGAAACCTGCCTTCGTCAATTTTTCTTCCTTTCCCGAAGAATTTACGATTTCTCGTTAAAAAAGACCATATTTTATCGTAGAATAAAATTCATAAAAAACACAGTCGATGGAGGAGAAGCAAATTATTTGATGAGAATCGAGATTTTCAAAATGTCTAACTTTACGTCTCTATTTTAACTAAAATTAATAAAATTACTTTTTATTAATTTCTTTCATTCTCGGCGTTGGTGGATATTTAGAAATCAATAAATATATATGTTAAAAAATATCAAAGTGAGAAAGTTGATTTTTTTTCGTCAAATGTCGCCTGGATTCCCAATTCGGCCCCGCTGCGATCGATGCATCAACATCTCGCGCGTTAATAAAATTATACTTGTTATGTATAATAACAGTCACTCATTCGTCTTACGCAAGATTTCAACGCGATTGCAGACGAATCCGCATGATTCGGCCAATTGAAACAGACGATCGCTAACGATTGAACTGGTCTGTTAACCGAATTGGTAATCCGCGCGTAAAAAAAAAAATGACGCGTTTGATCGTCGATCGCGGTCATTCGCGAAAGCACAATGTGTGTGTGTGTGTATGACAGAGTGAAAGAGAATGATATAGTAAACGATTTATTTGCGTTTCTACGGTCGTTTACAGAGCGTTAGCCGAGCCTTTGTTAAACGTGCTTCGGCGGCATCTCACCACATTCGCGCGAGCCGCGTCTATCGGGGCCCTCGTGCGTGCGTTCTTCTCTCGTATACGTACCTGAAACAAGCAAACGGGCTTGATTAGAATTTTGGCTTTACCAGAATGGTTATTTAACTATTGTAAGAATTTAGAATCCTCTTTTGGAATTGCGTGAAATATTGCCACTGAAAAATCCTACTGTTCTTTGGACGATTACTATATTGTCGAGTTAGGAGAAGGTAAGGATGTTGGAAGGACGAATGGGACTTTGGGGTCGTGAGAAAGAGAGAGAGAATAGAGCGTTTATGCGTTTTCGTCTCGGAGTCACTGCCTAGAGATAGATTCATCCAGTGGAGCTGATGGCAACGAATAGCTCTATACGCTATTTGCTCGAAATTGTGTGGTTTTGACTCGTTCGTCGTTCTAGCAAAAAACTTACAGGACTCAAAAATTTTGTGTACACTCGAATCGATGTAACTTCGTTGTCAGAAAAATATTTTTTTCACTTATCAGGTATACTTTTTAAATCAGAGACGCAGAGATCCCTCCCGGGGCTAAAAGGGTTAAAAGAAAAAATGGTTATCGTCATTACGTACACCATTCCAATTTCACTGTACACCTGTACATCCGAAAGAAACGAAACGAAACAAAAGTTGAAACGACTCGCTACCAGCGGTATGACTGGCAGATAACGCACGCCAGTCGTTAATTGCAGTCGAGGTCGCAGGCGAAAAATATGAACCGGGTTGGATTTTCATTTCCAGCGGCAAGGCCACAGAATTATCACTGGCGCGGTCATAAAGCGACCGAAAGCATCGTTCCGTTGCTATCTTTACGAGCGAATTATACGATACAGCGGGAACTGCCTGTCCTATTCTCGGCCGGAACAGCGTTCCTTGATGCATAAGTTCCGCGAATAAGTCGCATGGAATCCCACCAGGTAACTATTCTTCAAGCACGTGCTTGTAAGTTTTCGTTTTTTCGAGATCTCGCGCGACGACCTACATTTTTTTTTTTGTAACCGAAATTGGAGACCGGACTTTGTCGAGTCATTATTTTTTAAGGGTATAAGGTGATGGATGCTGGAAGGATGGATAGATGGAAGGACGTATAGACTTGAGGTAGTGAATAAAAGAAGGAGAAGGTTGAGTTGCGCGTTTCATTTCGGAGTCACTGCCTTGACTCATCAGTGGGGCTGATGGCAGCGACTCCTTACTCCAGATGCTTGTTGTTGTAACTACCCGCTAAGGCCCGATCACCCATCCTAGCAGGGTTCCACACACTGCTTTGCTTAACGTCGGAAATCGGCAGGACCTCGATGCTAGGCGCGCAGTCATTTGCGACTTGTGTTAGTCAGTGTTTGAAACTCGTAGAGGAATTCTAGGCCGCTACACTTTGTTAATTCAATTGCGTTAATTTTAACATCTTTATTAGCCGATGACGCGTTTATCTACGTTGGGTGTATACAAGGGGAAACTCTCCCTCTCTCTCTCTCTGTGTGATAGTATCGGGATAATGGATTCAAGGAAAATTAAAAACTTCGCTTCAGGGAAGGAGGGAAATTGCAGTTTATTATACCCCGGGACGGGTTTCAATTAACCCATTAATCTATACGCTCTATATTTACGGTCTACGCGAGGAAAATAACGTATTAAATTTTTCGCTATCACCGCGATCGCGCCTCACCCTCCCTGCCCCCAGTGGATTTAATCGTGCTAATGTACAAACGCAGGTAAAGAACTTTTGTATCAAGTTATTGTGTAACGCGAAAGAGCGATGCACGAGAAGATACGCGGGCTGTTCATTAGGTAAATTTACCGACAAACTGCAATTAACTATCTGCTCTTTTGAAATAGTGAACGATGACCTCGCCAGAGAAATTACGGACAATGACACATAGTTTGTTCCAATTTACAACTCTCGATTCGTTTCTCGGTACAAAATTGAGAACAAAAGCGTGGTCGCTACCACAGGTGCGGGTACGAACTCGGCGACCATTTTCACGAAACGTTAAAAATCTGTCGAATTAATCGTTGTTAGGAATTGGTTATATATGTGTTGTATTTTGGCTAAAGACCAAAGTAAAACCATAGGTCGCAACCTAATAATTCTTTTAAAAAATAGTAAAAAAGTTTCTTAGTCATTTAACACTGCGGTCGCGTGCGTCCTAACAGCGACTTTATGGTTCTGGGCGCATGAATGTCTATTTTACGTAATTTTCGTATTATACAGGTTTCACTAAAATTTGATTCATCACAATTGTAGCATCAGTGTCAGTCTAAATAATCAAATGATAAAATTGTCATCATCGTTGGAAATGTAAACATTACATCCACGCGTCCAGAACCGTAAAGTCGCTGTTAAGACTTAAATATGATTTTCCTAAATGACAAGAAATACTGTGAAAAATCTTCTTTATTGTCTTACGATGAAATTATATCTTAAAATCATATCGTCAATTATAACGTTAATAATTCATTTCAATTTTCGTTTTATATATATATATATTTTTGCAGAATTTTGCAGAATTTTCCACATTTTGACGATACTCTCTGCTACCGCGATCGCTATGGATCGCTGAAGGATAAATTGAACAGACACCGCGAGAGACCATGAAATCAATTGTCAGCCGCAATTTCCTGCTGGCAACTCCGTTAAACGATTAAGACCCGAGAAGATACGACTCGGACGAACATTGCAGTTACATCGTATCCCTTCGATCGGTTGTAAAGGCACCTTAATTGCCAGTGTCCTTCCGCGCGATTGCCATCCGACTCTACTGCGCTGTACGATGTCGCGTGATCGTACATAAATGTTAAACCGTCCATTTTACTCTCTATCTTCGGTTCTCTGTCTTCAATGGGTTCCGACCATCCGAGGCACTTTTCGATTTTATCACGAACTGTATTGGAGGAGTCTGATTTTTAGATTCGTACAAAATTATGGATTTAGTATCGTGAGTCTCACAAATAAAGCTCATTATCTATTTTTATCTCTATTTCATCTATCTTTATCTTATATCTTATAAGATAGTTGAGATCGGAAATGCAAAATCTACTCGGTATAATTTTACATGATGTCTCGAGTAATTTGTGTTTTTCTAACAATTAATAAATAAAATAAAATCATAATGAAATCATAACGTCCACTACAGTAGTGGAAAAGAATATTCAGAATTGGCAAAATTTTAGCAAAAAAAGAAAGAAAGTATTTATGCATACCAAGCAATATCTGCCAGCTTTGGAAGAGTGTTTCTCACAGTTGAGAAAACGAACGAGTCTATTTTTGGAAAATAACTTGGTATTTTTGTACAAAGATAAAGATGTCTTTACAACTTTACAAGACATTTCAAACTTCGTTGTTTTATTATTTATCGGTTAAAGCGTAAATTACGTTGTAGACGTCCGAGTAATACGAGTAGAAATAATTGATACGTCTCATGTACGCCCATCCGGGCATCTCATGAATAACGACTATGAATATCTTTGTTAAATATTATCCTCCCCTAACGCCATATTAATTATCTGCTTGTATTTTAACTAGACCAGTAAACAAATACAACGATTCCTGCGAAATCCAAATCTGTCTTGTGCTAAATGGTATCTTGAGGATGCATCAGGATGTTTTCAAATCTCAATCTTGTTACGTCGCTTTCACCTTGTTCGAGGCAATTCACGCGATATTTGCACGATGCAAACTTTGCGATAATTGCAAACAATCTAACAAATGCTGTTCGAAATTATTCTGTTTGTTGAACTGTTGGCGCACGACGCGCTGGTTTGTTGAGACGAAGACATACTGGGTTGGCCAAAAAGTAATTGCGTTCTTTTCTAATAGATGGATTTCTTTTTCTTTAATATAGTGTGTTTGATAAGAACGTGAAATTCTCTGAAAAAGAATCATTCTTTTTGTAAAAAATTTTGCACAGATCGAAACCTAACCTAAAATACTGTTAACCCCTTGACATACGAATTAAATGAAATTCAGTATAACAAAAAACGATATTTATTTTTCATTTTAACATCTGCATAAGCTTAACAGAGATAATTTTTATACTGTAGGTGATCTGTTAACACAAATGTTAAAATGAAAAATAAGTATCTTTTTTTGATCGTGTCGAGTTTCACTTAATTCGTATGTCAAAGGGTTGATAGTATTTTAGGTTAGTTTTCGATCAAAGAGAATATTTCTTTTCGAAGAAATGGCATTCACCTGTTCTTATTAAACACACTGTATGTGTACAAAAACCCAGGTCGTACCATAAATCAGGCCACAGAACCACTCGAGGTCCCCGGAACGAATAAAAATTTCCACGAATTGATTAACGATTAAATCTCGATGCAACATTCATCTTGAAATTTTCTATGGCAACTCCGACATCATTACACGCGTATTCGGAACTAACCTAACGCTTTGATAACGTATATTCCGCGAGTCTCTTGCTTTTCACACACGGTGCTGTATGTGAAAGACGATCGTCCAGCTACACGCTCGTTCCCATTCGAATAGTCGCTACAGGAATTACGCGAGTATATACGTCACGGATGAAACGATCCGAGGACCGACTGATAAATCGATCGTTGGTTCAATGATCTGTCCGGAACATCCACGCTGAAATCTTTCAACCTTTGGCGAAAGGCATCGCCGAGTTGGAAAGGCGTTTCTGAGAGAAAACGAAACAAACGGAGAGAGTTGCTTCGCTTTGCCGCTCGATGAAAGGGAGATCGACGTGAATTAACGTCGATCGATAGTTGCTAGATAGTTGCACTTGAAAATTTCCGAAGATTCGGAGTACACACACGGAGAACGCTGGAGTCGTGTCGACTTCGCTCTCTTTCTCTCTCAATGAGTGACGCAACAGGGAGTATGAATAAATGATACGTCGGACAAGTAGTACGAACCGCGAAGTCGTCTGCCAAGTAGTGGGACAGACACGTGCCCCACGTCGAACAAGTGAATCCTTCGTGCGCAGCCTGAATTGGTTTCTCGCAGGCCATTCATTCGACGTTCTGTGTCGCCTGTTCTGTAAGTTCGATTCTCATTTCTCAGTCTTCGTCTCGTGTCTCAAACTTTGGTCCCCAAATGTAACCAGACTTACGTCATAAAAACGTGGTTAGGAAATTTGTGTGGTTAAAAAGATCGATGACGAATCGTGCTGCTGTTGGCGCGATCTCGATACGAGGCGGTTCGATGTATGACGATAGTTCACGAATTATACGAGACGAGGTTTGGGATCGCGAGAGCATCCGGACGATGGAGAAACGGGCGTGAATGAATAAACGGGTTGCTCTTGACTTGGCTCGGTCTAGCGGATGGCAATCTGTCATCGACGACAGGACACGAACGATCGAGAGAGAGGATGATCGAGTTGGTTGCCTGAGGAGACAACGCGGCGCAGGCCGCGATATACCTGTCCTTTAATTCGATCCTGTCACTCACGCCGGATAAAACTTCATTAGGGCGTGATAATGGAGAAATCGGCGAGCTTTTCGAAAATGACGAGAACTTACGACGACTGTGTGCCATGTTGTAAAGGTATAATTTAAAAAACTGCACATGTACCCCAGTACGATTCGTCTCACTGAAAGGCCCAGAAGCAAATGAAGACGACTCTTTTGCCACAAAATTTTATTGATATGCAAACATTTGAATCGACACAAAACAAATTACAGGCGCGATCGCTCAGTACCAGACAACGCCACTCCTACTCGAGGTCTACGCCACGCCCCCTCGCAAATCACGTGATCCAAATCAACCAATCGCTAATTTTCGTTGCATCAGCGTTGCACCTGATTTTCTGGGTTATCCCCGCTGAAATCACTTTCAGTGATAAAATTATACTGCTAAGGCCAAGGCTATGGACGTGATCTAACCGAGCGTGGCAAATGAGGAATTTTTAAATCACTTGGAAAACTCTAATCTAGACACTTTATAAATTTAGAAACTATTCTATACATCACTTCTTCGAGAAATACTACTACTGCGAAGATTACATCAAGTGGTTGATCTGTCTGTTTAAAAAAAGAAGTGAATACCTAAACAATAAAATCAGCTTTTTTTAGAAATTAAATATATTTACAACAATTCTATCATACACCTTGTTTTGCACCTGTCCAGCGAGAATAACGAATACTGTTTTTATAATACAAAAATTAAGATTCCTGTCGTCGATACTAATTTCTAGCAAAACTTTGCTCGCGGAAAGTTACGACAACTTGACAACGCACGCTAGAAGGAAACGATTTCGATATAACTTGCGTTCGATCGGCAGTCGCGAGACAGGTGAAGGATAAAGGGATTGAATCGAGATCGCGGTAGAGACTATACCGATCCCGATTGCACTGTGGCTGGAGCGGCGTTTATATCAGGTTTGTTCGTTAATTGCGGCCGCGAGTCGATTTCCGGGGGCTCATAGCCTGTGAAAATTTGCGGGCAGCGTTGCGAACGCGCGCGAGGGAAGAGGGAGGGGAGAGCAAGTTGTGGGGGGGAGGGTTTGAAACGCGCTCGCGCTTCGCTTGATGGTGCGCACGTTCTCCTAACGAGGCCACCAGCCGATCCGGATTCTCCGCGTGCACCGTTCCGCCAAATTCGAGAGAGAAACGAGCCCTCCTGCGCAACGCGGCCACCTGATATCGATGATGCAACCGGAATCCGATTTCCCACCGCAGGCTGCGCTCCCGGAGCAATCCGCCCTCTCCCTTTCGCCGACGATCGAAGGAATGTTCGATCGATGTTAGGCAGACGTAGATAGGAAAATTCGTCGTCGATCGCAACGATCGTTGTGAACGAAGGAACACGAGAGAGAAAGGGTGGTTTACTGACTTCGACAAAGTCTGAAGGATCAACGAAATCGGCAGTGCCGACTGGAAATAGGGTTGTCCCAGGTTATCCCGAAAAGTTCGAAAATGTAAAGAAAATCGGTCGGAACACATCGGATCCTCGATTTGGATCTTCTAGGAACTACAGGATCTCTAGAAGGAAGACCATAAATGACACTCGGAAGTAAAAACGGAAGTCAGTTGGATTCTACGCGAGCTATCGAACTGCAGCGCTTTTGAATGAAAAATTATGTCGAATTGTGTGTGTACAAATGTATAATTGTATAATTCTATATTCTTATAATATAAATTATTTTATAATATATATAATATATATTTTATAATATAAAACGTAAGTAAAGGTAACACAATTTTTGCCAAATGGTTTAAAATGAATATAAATACAAAGTTTATTAATTTAGGAATTGAAATAAATAAAACAATGACGTTGTTTGACGATCCTATACTGGATAATAAACTGGCGATAAATAAACAACGTACCTGCTGACGAAAGACACTAGCTCGAAGAAAAAAGTGCTCAGAATGAAAGAGTATTGCAGCACTCATCACCCATCGTTTGCCAAGACCCATTTATTTTCTTATATATCCTTCATCTTTATAAAGCCCTTTAGCCCGGTGAAAACACTCGAAGAAACGCAATTAAACTCCTCGCGATCGCCTCTACATTCGAGGATCGAAAGAACCCCGTGGAATCGAGGCGTCTCGTTGGGTTTCGTCTCACGTCCGCGAGCAGATTGTTTTCATCGAGAATGGCCGCGCGAAAATGGAAAAAGGCGAAAGAGGGCCGTTTCAGCGAGGACAGTCCGTCGGTGGTTTCTTTCGCACCTAGCGGGTGTCCGCGTTTTCGATTCCAATTACGAGGAGCAGAACGAGCAGCAATTAGGCAGCCGGCGCGATCGACCGAAGGGATTCGAAGCCGGCGAATTTCCGATCGTTACATCGGGATGCAGGGTCAGAGGCTGCTGGGAATCGCGGCCAACAATTAATTCTACGAGCCGGGCACGCTTCTAATTTGTCCTAATGCCGGGACCCAGTGAACGAACTAAATTTCGGTTTCGTTCTCCTCGTAGTCTTTCAATCGTCTCTCTCTCTCTCTCTCTCTCTCTCTCGAGGTAAATTTATTTTATTTCGATCTTCGATTGGAACATATTTTCTACGAGCTTCGAGCGTTTTCGAAGAGAGCGTGGCGATAAATAAAACAAAATTTCCGTCAAAGTAAAAGAAACGGAAAATTTTCGTAATACAATACGATACAAAAGGCAAGTCTGCTATTATTTTACGAAGAATCATTCGAGTCGTCAAAAATACACTGTTTTGTATCTAAACAAAAATGAGTCATTTTGACCATTTCGGTAAAATTGTAGAATCGTGAACGAACCTTCGTCGGACGCTTTTTTCTTTTTCGACCTTCCCTTTCCGACAGGAGCGATACAAAAGTATCTACATGGAATCACTTCACGGGCGCAATTTCCGAGAGAGCGGCCGACTTCGTTCGAACTGAAAATTCCACCCAGAATTTTTCTGTTTCCAACAGAACAGCGCGCACAACTCTCTCATTTGAAGTCGAACCATTTTCCAATTCAATAACGCGCGCCCCCTCCTCTGTCAACCGAGGGTTAAACACACGTGTCTCCTCGGTAACAACGATGCTCGGGCGAGTGATGCGTTGATACATGGACGAGTCCTTCCAAATATTACGCGTATTTGAATAAATATCAAAGCCGTTAATTAAACGGTTAACGTTTTATTGATTCGCGCCCCCGTTCAATAAAACGTGCAGTTTGACGTCACACATCCGAGCTCGCGATCCAATAAATTTACTCCCAGCGTCTCGATACGTATTGTGTTGCATTCGTCAATAATTTCTTACACAGCTCGACACACGCTCGAGGCAACTATTTCACAAAACATTGTAGTGTTCTGACTAGGAAATGATGATGACTTTTTGTATAAAATTTTATCGATGTGCAAACATTTGAATCGATACAAAACAAATTACAGGCGCGATCTTTCAGCATCAGACAACGCCACGCCTACTCGAGTCTACTCCACGCCCCCTTGCGAATCACGTGACCCGAATCAACCAATCGCTAATTTTCGTTGCATCAGCGTTGCATCTGAAGAGCCCGATTTTCTAAGTTACCCCCGCTAAAATCACTTTCAGTGATAAAAAAAAAAAGAGAGAGAGAAAGGAAAATCTAAAAAACAAAAAAGGCTCCTTTTCGAAGATCCCCTTTCGAGGAGCGACACGTATCCATTGTCCGGGGCGAGAGGGATTATTTTTTTGTCGTACCGGAGCGTTACAAATGATCTCTCGATGAAAGCTTGATCCATCGTTCACCTTCAGGATTCACGGTCGACGCGCGAGCTCGTGTAATTCGCGGGAACCCATTGTGAACCCCGCCAACCGAAATGTTCGACGCCGGATCGATCCCCGCGCGTAGCGAATACAGCGTTAACAGTGAACCAATTAAAATCTCCATTTAAACGAAAGGAAAGGGAAGGAGCGAGGAGACAGAAGGCAGATTTTCTCGTTAGTTGATGGGTCGATGAAAGAAGCGTAACAATTGGCGTTTCAAACGCCCGTTGTGTTCTTCTGACTTCGAGTTGAATCGGATGTTGCGGAGAGAGATATTAATATGGAGCATATATACAGGCTGGTTCACGTAACTTGCACGCTTGAAGTAACTTTTAAATTGCGCGTCTAACGAAACATTGTTTGGTACGAAAGTTATATGGTTTTGAGGGAGGCAAATTATGGCGTATCAATTTTTTGTGTATGTTGAAGGGTTTAAAAATTTCGAAGATAATCTTTATTTCTTTATAACTAGACCATTTATTTTTTTTTCATCATAAACTGGAGGAATATTAAATTCGATAAATAAATATATTATGTATACAATATATAAGTATATATATAAAATATGCATGTAATACAATGTATAATATGCATAATTAAAATATATATTACATGTTTTCTTATATAATTAACTATCATAAATATATAATAATTTAATATATGATTAAAATATATCACTATGTGGGTGTAGTCGAATGTTTACGTGTTCAACGACCAGTCTCTGGCGACGGTATTTAGGTTAAGAGGTGAAAAGGAAAAACAGAGGAAAATAGTCAGGACAGGTATCGATTTTCAAGTAACCGGTGACACATATATCCACGTCGCTATTAAACATCCACGTTTTTTTTACGGTCCAAGTCATTGTTTACCTCGCACATTGTTCACGGTTCTACACGCGTGTACACGCTGGGCTCGTAGCCTGTAGCTTTTGTGTTAAATGTGCCCTTTACATTATCCCTTCCCCCTTTCCCCCCGGTTGTACGGATGACACGCATCGAATGTTGGCTATTGTGCTTCCTTCAAAAGCTCAACATCGTGTCTTATGAGTCTCGAGCGACTTTTCAGCGAATTTCATGCAACTTTCCGATGAAAGGAGACGAACAAAGAAGATCCTGGACGTGGTATAAAGGCGCCGCACTTAAGAACAAAGATGCAAAGACGTGAAACGTATAAATAAATAAATAAAACACGCAAATACAGAAAAACTAATTACATTAGTCCACGGAGCATTCGTTTCGCGTGGATTCGTTTTACGCGAAATTAATGAAAATCGTAAAAGAGTAATAAATAGAGTCTGTCAGTGCAAAAAAAAAAAAAGAAAACAAAACATTGGAAAGAAAAGCTGGTACAAGTTATAGAAATACATTTACAATTTATTTCACAAAAAAAAAATAATAATAATAATAATTACATTTCATTGTACTCCAGTACGATTCGTCTAACTGAAAGGCCCAGAAGCAACTGTTCTGACTAGGAAATGAAGACGACTTCTTTGCCATAAAATTTTATTGATATGCAAAATAAATTACAGGCGCGACCGCTCAGTACCAGACAACGCCACTCCTACTCGAGGTCTACTCCACGCCCCCTCACGAATCACGTGATCCAAATCAACCAATCGCTAATTTTCGTTGCATTAGCGTTGCACCTGAGGAGGCTCGATTTTCTAGGTTACTTAGGATCACTTTCAGTGATAAAAAGTAAATTTTATTCGGTGTCACTATCGCTCTTGTCAATTACAAAACAATCAATCTTTAAAAAATATAAATAAATTTGCTGATATCCGCTGCAACATTTCTTCAAATCTCGTTGAATGTCTACAATGTATTTTCTGACCACGTAAATTCGGATCGTAAATTCGCCTAAACAAAGTGTCGCGTAAACGGAGGGATATGTTCGCTCTCCTTTCATTTTGAGATAGCACAGCTAATCGAATTTGCAGAATTGTTGCGTGAATTTGCGAACTTAATTCGAATGTGATTCAGCGGACGACCATCTGTCGGACAGAAATTCGATACGAGTTAAATACTTATATGTAATACTTGCGTTCAACGAATTGAGTCCCCCTTTTCTCGACATAATATAATGCCAAATTAGTAAACAAATTGAATCGGTGTACTTTGATCGGTCGCGCGTTACATAACGAGCTACAGCCAGAAACTCAGAGGTAGCAAGAGTTTCTACAGTTGTAAATTTCCAATTACTCTGCTTGGAAAGCATCGGTCTCTCGGTTTGATATTGTTGCAAGGACTCGAACTTCAATCGATCAATGGTCAACTCGATTCAATCCGAACGAGATTGCTCTGTCGTTCGTTCCAGTGGCGCTACCAATTAATTAATA
Source organism: Melipona bicolor (assembly GCA_030673865.1). Classification (NCBI taxonomy): domain Eukaryota; kingdom Metazoa; phylum Arthropoda; class Insecta; order Hymenoptera; family Apidae; genus Melipona; species Melipona bicolor. The sequence goes on along the minus strand of JAHYIQ010000025.1, from coordinate 1,678,973 downwards.
TTCGCAGGTGCTCGTAATTCCTCGAACAAATTCCAATGTTAATTGGGACAAATATTAATTGCGATAAATATCGAATCAGAGCGAGAGAACAAACGATAAAATCTCTCAGAAGCGAGACTTGAATTTGCGCGTACGACGTAATTACTTATTCCAGAGGGGGGCAAACAAACGGAATTGAAGGTTTTGGTGAAAAGCAAACTCGATGAATTCAAAAGAATCGTTTCGTTTCATCGTGCGGCATATAGGGTGGGCCAAAAATCACTTTCTACTAAAATAAATTCGAAACTTTTTTTTATTACATATTCACAAAAAATTTTTGATTTATAAATAAATAAATAATTAATAAAATTAATAAAATTAGTTTCTTTCTTATACTTTGACGTTTTATTAGAATCTTATATTTAATTATTATTTCTTTGTACTTTATTAAATTCTTACATTTTGTTAAAATAGGTGGGAAGAAACACCCTATATATAATTTGTCGACCATCGCGTTTCACGAAGATACATAGGGGCACGTGTTCCCGCGAAACGCGGAACAACCGGTTTTTCGGATTTTCACATTCGGAAATTTCCCGATCGTTCGATCTTTTCCACGCTCGAGAGAGAAGCCTCTGCCTCCTGTCCGGTCGATCGATCGCGTACAAAACCGTTTCCAACAAGCTCTCGGTAACGACATAACGTCCCCGTGAATCCACTTGAATCTAAACTGCCGCGGAACGAAACTGTACTGAACTGGGTGTGGAAAAAAAAAATCCTTTGTAAGCGAGATCCGTCGTGTTTCGTTCGTTGGCCCCGCTTCGAAAAGTGGAGAGTTCGAAGGAAGTTATTAGGGGGGGCTGATGAGCGCCCTGGATCGATCGACTCGCCCCCGGAACTAGACGCGATTCTGCACACTCGGCACGCAGGTGTCTAATCGTCTTAAAACAATGCCTGCTGTCGCAAAGGCTTTGTTTCCAGCGATGGAAAAAGGCTGTGTCTTTGCGAGAAAGGTAACCGTTGGAGGGAAATACGAAATGTGAGAAAAAAGCATCAGTAAAGGTGATCATCGCCACTAGAGACAAAGCTGATACTTGCTGGAATACTTCGAATATGCGACTTTTGAAAATTCTTTAAAAAGTATAAAATATATATATTATTAATATATTGATATATTAATATATATTATTAATAATTAATATACGTATGTATGTATTTTCTAGCCACGTAAATTAATCGATCGCGTATAAAGAGTACCGCATAAGTGTTGTAATTTACCGCGTGAAGAGTGTAAAGGACTCGCGTAAAAGTGTAAATGGAGAACGTGGAAACACGCGTAAATGGAGGAACAAGTGTATTTATACGTTTTATTGCAGAGTGATGCAGAGTCTATAATCATCTGTACGAAAAATAATCGACCACCACAGATCGTTGGTTCATGCAAAAATCGCGTTAAGTGTCAAAAGTTGGACAATCGATTTAACAGAGAGAGAGAGAGAGAGAGAGAGAGAGAGAAATCCTGTCAAGTCCATCAAGCGAGGTCCCAACAGATTCGCGCGCGACACTGATTTCCTCAGACAGAGCACGAGCAAGCAACCGGTCAAGGGGGAATCTGGGAACACGTGTATCTCGGCGGCCGGTCGAACAGCCGCATTCCTCGCGCAATTTCAGCCGACGTGTGTCGTGCAAGCTTTATCAATGCAATTTAGCCGAGATTGGCCGGGGCGGGCATCTTCATCAAGAGAGGTCGGATCGAACACACACACGCGCGCGCCGTTGTTCCAGTTCCGCTCGGCGATGCAGCGGATAATTGTCCGAACTGAACTGAACTGAACTGAAGCAGGGCCCGCCCAACGAAGAAGAGCCGCGAGGCTCGTGGAAAACGAAATGGAGCAGCTGTTTTTCATTAATAAAATGGCTCGCGAGATGCTTCCAGGCGACTCGCCTTTATTTCACGACGACGTTTTGTACCAGTTCGTCTTTTTTTCGTTCGCACGTTTCTTTGTCCGCGCAACTAATCTGGGCGCGAGAGGCATTTTCAGTCCGTTCGCACCGGGGGGACCTGACACGTTTATCCCCGTCGATGAACAATCGCTCGCGTTTCGGATACTCCTCGCAGGGACTCGTGTTTCCGGGGAACACAAGGCGCGTTGTTCGAGCGAAGGTCGCTGGAAGGAAGCCGCTGCGAACAATCGCCGAGTTACTTTCGTTGCGCGAGACTTCTTGAAATATTTCCCTCTAGCCTCTTTTTTTTTTCGGTGAATCACAATCGGCCAACGACGAACGAATCTTTCAAATGCCCTCAATAAATCGCTGTCTCGTTGCAAGAAATTGCAAGAGTTGGTAAATGTCGAAAATTGAAATCTATTTGCGCGAAATTAACTCTTTTATATTAAACAAGTCTCTCTTGAGGACGCAGAGGAACGGGTTGCTTAACAATTCAAACCCTCCTTAGGTACTTTGTCTCGCTTCCTTTATCTCTGGACGTGCACTCGCCCGCGCAATTCTGTTTACGCAAAATTTAAGAAAGTAAAGGGAATTGTAAAAGGGAGGAAAAATTTCAGTTACCTCGGGGGGTAGTTTTCCCGACCGAGGAAAGAATTTCATCAAATAATTTTACGTACGTATAAAACCCTCTTCGCAAGCCCGCATGCTGAAACAATTACTTTAAGTAACAGCCTATGCACACAAATTCTCTCTCTCTCTCTCTCTCTCTCTCTGTCTGTCTTTCTTGTTTGACATATTTCGCTTCGAAGGCTCCGGCCTTAAGCCTTTCAAACAAAATTGAGGTTAAATTTAACTTTCGCCCCGCCCGTTTTCGCTCTCGCGGCCTATTGGGATTGCTCGATCTGCTTCCCAATCCGGAAAGACCTTTCGTTTCTTGGCCGTGTCTTTTGTAAATTGAGACACCCGGACTGTACGTACACACGTTTCTCCACCCTGATCCAAATACCCTGAGATAGTCATTGCAGATGGCACGCTTGTTTGTCTTTGCAAGATTTGTTTGTCCTCGATCACGTTCCCTCTTCGTGTGCCGTGGAATTTACGTGTACACACCCAAAATGGACAAAGACACGGCACAGTCCAAAAGTTATTAAATTTCTTTTTGTCAAGTAAATGATATAAAATGTTTCTTAATACGCAGCAGAATTTTTGCACGAGATTTTTAAAAGTGTAGCTGTCTAAGTAATTTCTTCAGCTTTACAATTTTGTTTGTTTCGTTATATTTTATTTTTAGCTAACTAACGTATCGAAAAATGAATTAATGTTGATCGATTTAAAAAAAAACTGCACGACTTGTACCACAGTACAATTCGTCTCACTGAAAGGCCCAGAAGCAACTGTTCTGACTAGGAAATGAAGACGACTTTTTTGCCATAAAATTGAAAATGCAAACATTTGAAAATGCAAACATCGATACAAAACAAATTACAGGCGCGATCATTCAAGACACAGTACCAGATAACGCCATTCCTACTCGAGGTCTACCCCACGCCCCCTCGCGAATCACGTGACCCAAATCAACCAATCGCTAATTTTCGTTGCATTAGCGTTGTACCCGATTTTCTGCCTTACTCCCCCTAAAATTACTTTCAATGATAAAGGAAAAAAACGACTATAATGCAGCTAAACAGCTTCGTGCTTTAATAATTCACGCCATATTCCCCAAATTTCATCCGTAAATTCCGATAAATTTCTGGCCGAAACGTCAAAGCAACGCGAGAATATACGTATTCACGAGGCGACGGACGAAAGTATTTTTCGAACGTTTCTACGTGGTTGAAAGTCACGACTGCAAGTAGCGGTAACACGCTTACACTTTGCAATATATCCGCGCAAAACATACTTTGAAAGCGCCGGGTCTGCGGCTGATGGCCATATTTCGCGTATGAAAGATCGAAACTGCAGTTTAACTGCAAAGCTACCGGGGGCAACTGTGAAAATTTCATCTCGCTTTTGAACTTTCTCCGTGGGACGTAATTCGATCAATTAAATCCTTGAAATGAATCGTCCCCGTCGACGACGGGGAAGAGCGTAGTTTTTTACAGTGGCGCGGTCTGCAGCGGTACGAACGATCAAAGACACCGGCGCTAAGAAAATAAACGTTCGTTTGCATGCGTTCGCAAAGGGACCCGCGTGCAGGTGGGAAAATACGGCCAAGAAAGCACAAACAAACGTTCTCGCGCGGGCCAACATAATTTTGCATATCCATAACACGGCCAGTGCTTCTCGTTTGGCCAACGCAGAATTGAATCACACGCCTGAAAAACTTCCGCGTCTGACGGAAGAAGATGCTCGACGATGCTTGTTTCGTTCTTGCGACAATTTGCTCTCGGGCGCGATGCAGTTTTCGTTGCTAGTTAAAGGATTGATCGTCTCAAAAATTCAAGAAATCCTAATTTTGCCATTTAACCTAGCATTCAGAGTTGAATAAAATGGCGTACGAAAAAATGAATCGTACAGCAAGTTTCAAAAGATCGTTACAAAGGAGATTTCAATCTTCAAGGTCAGCTGGCTAACTGGCGGCCCGTCGGCCCTTGCCCCCACTTTTCTCATCGCTAGCGCTACCCCCTCCACTGCATAGTAGTGGAGAGATCGATGCAGTGGAGGGGATAGCGCTAGGAGCAAGTTAGCTAACCGGCTCTGTTCAAGATCGTGGTAGACTTTTGAACGTTCTCGAACACACTTCTACAATTTTTTTTTAGAACAAAAGTATGTTACTTTCGCTTTCCCAGTTGTTCCACGACGTAAAGAAGTCTTTAAAAAAGACTTAACTGGGGCTGTCAAAGTGGAAAGTTCATGCTGTGTTGTCGTACAATTTCTTTTTCTTTTTCTTTACAATTTAAAACATAGACAATCTTTTATCGAGCGTGCAAATACTTTCGTCCGCTTATGTGGAAATTCGTCAGACGTTAAAACAGAGTTATTTCCACGAAGCGGACGATTTCACGCGAGCGCTGAAAGTCGAAACGCGTACTTATTAACGAACAGCCCCGAGCAGCCGCCGACGCAGACACGTTTGCGGACTGTATTCCGCCGCAAACATATTCCCCGCATAACAAACAGCCGCGATTACGCGTTTATCAACCGGCTGCACGCAGGTTATTCCACGCTGTTATAATATGCGGTCAGCCTGGACGCCATTATCCGCTGGATACCTGTAATAATAGTAAAACTCGAAAGCTCCTTTGTCGCGTCGAAAATGAGGCCGGCCGTCGATGCTGCAACGGCCAAATTGACGAGCTATCCCCGATTAAAACGCGCGCGATTTAAACGCGATGGAGTGACGACGCGCGGTGATTGGAACAACAACGCGCGAGATCAGTTATTCGGAATTGTTGCATCGTCGGAATCTGGCCAGTCCGATTTGGTTCTCCGGTTCGGTGGGGCTTACTCGAGAAGAAGGTATCGATTTTTGCGTTTCAACGCCTCGTTCGACGCCATCTGGAAATTTACGAGCTCGAAAATGCGTCCAACACGAGAATGTTGCTCTTTCTAAAAAGTAACAACTTCGCGGGAACTTTGCGAAAGTGCATAAAAATTTCATTCGACGTGCCTTGAAGACAATGACCGTTTCATTTATAGTGTCGTAAATGTGGCTGATGATGCTGTTATCAAAATTACTGCTACTCTAGACGAGAGCCATAACGAGACGATTTGTTACTCGTTGATATGAAGTTGTTAAAAAGGCCACGTCTGTCGAAGGTTTTTAATCGACGAGAGGATATTTTGTAGTTAGGTTTTTACTCGGAGAAGAGGGAACAATAGCAGCTTGAAAATAACCCGTACAATTAAATCCACCCCAGAAGTTAAATCCTGAGGGCGAGAGTCCGCGATAAATGACCCAAGGAATGGTAGGAATGATAGTAATGGCGTCGTTATACCCCCGGGCTACTTATCGTTGTTTATTCCCTCGGAAACGACCCCCGTGAAAATATCGCTTCTTTTTACAACTCCTTCCGTCCCGGCAAAAGTAGCAAACTTACTTTTTCTTCGTACATAATTACGTACTTTTGGATTATATACAATACTATGCAATTATATGCAATCAGGTTAGACTATGTATAATTACATAATCATGTATAGGGTGTCCCATTTAAGTATGCCATTTCAAATATTTTTGTTGTTTTCGGAGATGTGAAAAAATTCAACGAGAGTGATTTGGTGTTAATGTTGTTGTTTTAACGTTTTTGCATCTTCAAGTTCACCATGAATGCATAAAAATTTTGGTTAGTAAAATTTTTTGTCACATCTCCGAAAACGATACAGGAGATATTTGAGACGACAAACTTATGCACGACACCCTGTACATAATCCAACTCGTTTTGCAAGAAGATCCAATCTGCGACTAATATTTTCGTTCATTGCTGCTTCTATTCGGCGAATCCAAGCCACAATCGAATTATCGCAGCGAAATTGCTAGCGTTTGACTATTCTGGACACCGTAATCCCCCATTTATCCGACGGCAAAAGCGTCCGAAACTGTGCGCCACCCTCGGAAACTACATTAACCGGAAGAACACGCGACTCGACTCCAAAGCGTTCGCCAATGAACGCTCGTATATCGCCGTGCGCATTAATAATCACGCACCGTGCGATATTTACGATCGAGGAGGCTCGCATGGTCGACGTACGCGCGATCGAAGCCTGAAAATCTGAAACGCGGAGCTCGCGTTGCTCGTCGATCTCGTCGACCTGGTTTCTCCCGCGATCGAAACGTAGCAATCTCGCAACGATTCAGGCTTCGCGACACCCGGCCGGAAGTGGCCACGATTTCCCCGTTTCAGTGGCGAGGAGCGGCAGAGAGAGAGAGAGAGAGAGAGAGAGTCGCGTTAACGCTGAACTCGCCGCGCGAAGGAACGAAGAAGCCGCGAGGAAACCAGCCGGGAAACAATGGATCGCAGCGCCGTGAAATTGGGTCGTCGCGACCGCTGCGCGGTTTAACTGGCGTGATTTACGGCGCGACAAAGGCGTTTCTGTTTGACGACGGACGAGAAGAAAAGGAAAGGCTTCGCACTTTTCCGGCGAGACCCGTTCGTTTCACAGTCCCGGGGTTTCCAAAGGCGTGACATATCAAACTCTGTCTGGCGTGAAAGTGAATTTCCTGTCTGTTTCTGTTGCATTGCTCGTTTTAGACGAGGTGTCCCTTTCCCCTTTTCTCCAAATTTGAATGTCAAAACTTTCAGAGCGAAGAAAACAAAATTCCGAAAATTTTTGCTCGGTTTTGCTCTATTTTTGATGAAAGTCGCGAGAAGAGAGACAGGGAAGTTTTCGTTTCTTCACTATTAATCAGTGAAATTGAATTTTAATTGAATAAAGTATCGTTTGGTGTGCAAATTCCCTGAAATAAATATTAACAACTTATTAATGAATAAATTAATAAATTAATTGCATATATATAAAATTAATTTATATACGACTCGTTTCTTTTAGAAACTGACGACTAAATTACTAAAAAAAAACTAATTAATACTTTATCTAAATAGCAATTAATATCTTATTAAAATTTGATTACTTAATCACACACGCAACAAAGATCTTTTCACGAAAGGAATACAAGTAATTGTCAATTTAATATAGGAAACAATGCACAGAATGAAAATGGACGCTAGATATAACAACGAGATGCAGAATTTTTAATCAAATTTTTACCGACTGTCGGTACATCGGTGTTAAATGTTTGGTGTTAAATGGATGATATAAGATAATATTGTACGAATGGCAGTGACAAGTGTGAACAAATAAGAAAGAACGAGAATGTTTTCGTTTCATTTTCCGCGATTTTCTCCGAAATGAAACGAGAACGAGCAAATCCCTAAAAAAAAACCTCTTTTCTTCTTATTCAGTTAATCGGTTCTCTGCATATTCCTGAAACATTTCGACGTTTAAATTTCCGGGATTACATCCTGTACTTACTAGGTGAAATAAATTTCGCGCAGCATTTCGTAAAACTAAATTGCTTCAGCCGTGTTTATAGAAATACGAATTTACACGAATGTTCGCGTTTCGAGGAGGGATCCATTCCCTGTAAACCTATTACCGCGCATTCAACGGCGCACGGGGTACAATTTCGTGCAATGCAATCTGCACGTCTATATACGCACGTGTGCGTCTATACGTATAGACACGTCTCTAATGAATGAAGTTCCTAGCAGGCAGATTTAATCAATCAATTAATTGACATTCAAATGGTACCGCTATCTCGTTAATCTTCGTTAATAACGTACCTTCGTGTCGTATTGATACCGCGCGTGATTTCGATTCGAATCAACACGTGTACCCACCGAACGAACGAATCCAGTAATCGTTAACGACACTCGCGTGTCAAATAATCCGGACTCGAGTATTTTCCAATCAAGTATATACTTTTCTGTTCAATCACTCGAACGTGATTCTCTAAACTACATTTACGAACGAGTCCGAACTATTTTTCGAACGACGCAACCCCCATTCGCGATTGTTCGCACGTTCGCAACGTGGGATTTGAAATTTGATTATGGCACTCGTCGGGCAGAGGAGAGTTTCCTCTCGTCGCACACGAGGGGGGGGATCAACAAGTTTCGCTGTTGAAAAAGTAATTAGAAGGTGACGGGAGTAGTATTTTTACGTGTGGGATGGAGGGGGCGCGGAATATTTGGCTGGAAATTTGGCCAAAAATATTCCCGGGTTCGGCACAGTTCGGGAGCGGCCTACTTGATAATCCGGAGATTAATAACGCGGCGGTTCCCGCGGTTTGTTTGCGTCCGCGAAGATGAAAAGCACTCGCTGCGAGTGGCAGCCGACCGCGAGAGGGGGCAGAGGCAACGACTCGCGGGGCAGCGAGCTGTTCTCCCGAGAACCGTTCCACGAAACCGCTTTCGAGATGAAAAATCATCGGTCCAACTTCTACCGGCGGAGCCGAATTTTTTCTCTCGCTCTTTCTCTCTCTCTCTCTTTTTCTCTTTGCTAAAACGAATAAATCCGCGGTGTTTCCCCGTGAGAATTTCTCCCATAGACGCGAAATACTTTTTGCCACTCGTCTTGACAGATATTTGACCCTCTTGCGCCCGATCTCAAAAATATTGTACCAGTTTTGTAATATTTGTAAAGATTTTGTGACAGAATATTTTTCTACGTTTTTCTAAGGAAAAACTGGGGTTTTCTGGCATTCTGTGAGTGAAAATGAGAAAAAATTAATATCGACGTGTGCTCAAAAATTCCTCGTTAAGGAACTATAATTGCAGGAAAATTCGAAATAACAGAATAATGATTCGATTGGTGTAACCCCTGAATCAGTTAATTAGTTAATCAGAAAGATGGAAGTCGAGGAAGACCAATTCCTTGGCATCCAAGGTCACCAGACTTGGTTAAAAATTAGATTTTTAACCAAGTGCGAGTATTAAAACAAAAATTAATACGCGTGAACAATTGGCAAAGCTAGAAATTCAATTTTTCATACATATCAAGCCATGTTTATTCATAAGAAGGGACAACAGTTTGAAATGGAACTAACGGAGGTAAATACTGTCGAATTTTCGTTATAGTTCCTCAAGCATTTTTAAGCATGTGTTTGTATAACTTAAAAAGTAAGGAAATCCTGTAGAGATCTAAATTCAGATGGATTCAGTGGGTTTTCTTTTTTTTTTTTTTTTTAATAAAAACGACGAATTTTATGAATTCGTAAAATCTATGTTACGCTCCAGACTTGATTTTTCGAAATTTGACATTTTTTTCTTTGAATTCCACGATTCACAAAGATTTACGAAATATATCATACACGAAATTCGTTCTTTTCTATCTTCGTCAGTCCAAGTTACGTTTTAAAGCAATTAATTTACTCCACTTTGTTTCAGCAAAAATTATTTATTACAAAACATCGTTTTCACTCACATCGTTCACTTTGTTACGAAAAATCATCGAAAAATCATACTGTACACAACAATTTCAAATCTCGTTTAATCGAAGAAACTGTGGGAACGAATTTTGGCTCTGTGCGGGTAAACTAGCGCAATAATGCGCGGACTAATTCTCTGAAATACCAGCGCTGTTCAGAAACAATAACCAGCAAAGTGGAAATGCATCATAAATTGCTGGTAACAAATGCAGTCGACCAATTGCGTAGAAACGCGCACGGGACTTGTCGATGCGTGACGCTATTAGTCCAATCGGGAAGGTTTAATCAGGTTTGCGCAAAAAGTTTAATAGTCGATTGTTTCGATGGACAAACGCGAGCGAGTATCGCGGGGGATTTAACAAATTCGTACATAAATTCGAAGTCCTCTATTCGCTCAATTTCAATAACTCGAGAACGACTCGAGATTCTAGCAGCTTTGAAAGAAATTCTAGCTTCTCGAGAGCTTTTTTTCGTAACTCGACTAACGTCACGCGTCGGCAAGTGAAAAAAAGCGAATTACGCGCGAAGAGAAATTTCTGTAATTGCCAGAGGTATTTCCAGAGGTTATCGCGGACTTTTTCCCCCTCCCCTCCCCAACCCTCGCGTCGAGCGATCGCGCTCGAGCTCCGAAATTACTAAAATCACGGAATCCGCAGAACTTGGCGATTTTCGAGCTTGGAACTTCGTTAATTGTATTACAGCCGTGAGGGCTCGCGTCAACTCGCGGAAATTTTAGTACAAGGCGGATGGATATTACGAGGAGTAATGAGCGCGGATGAAAATTTTGAGGGGTTAAGAGAGAGAATTACAGCGACGTTGACAGAAAGAATTAATAATGAGCGGAAAATTGCTTGTTGTTACTGTGAAATTTTTGACCTTACAGTGCACACAAGCGTAGAAAAAAGAAAAAACTGCACGTCTTGTACCGCAGTACGATTCCTCTCGCTGAAAGGCCCAGAAGCAACTGTTCCGACTAGGAAATGGAGTTTTGCCATAAAATTTTATCGATATGCAAACATTTGAATCGATACAAAACAAATTACAGTACAGGCGCGATCGCTCGGTACCAGACAACGCCACTCCTATTCGAGGTCTACGCCACGCCCCCTCGCGAATCACGTGACCCAAATCAACCAATCGCTAATTTTCGTTGCATTAGCGTTGCATCTGAAGAGGCCCGATTTTCTCTGTTTAATTCCTTGGGTACATTTGACGACCAACACTCATTATGCACATGTTTCTTTCGTCATTTCGAATTCAGACAATATGTACAGACAACACGTACGTTCTTGTTCGTTTGAGAGTAGCACCAACAAATTGAACCTGTTCCATATGTAAAAATTTTTTCGAATAAATCGCTAGCCAAAGTTAATCGTGCGACCCGAAACGTCTCGTTAAAAAGGCCCCGGCTGATTCACCGGAGCCTCCCTACTAAATTTAATAACCGCGTTATTAAATGTCCCGAAGAAGAGTCTCGGATTGAATGAAGGCGTCTCCCCGCATTCCGTCGCTGGTTAAAAATTAATCTCGCGAGGCAATTTCCACGAGAAGCGCGTCTCCTCGCTGCTTTTGCTCGAACGGGCCGACCCGTTCGACGCCGAAGAAGCCGATCACGGCTCGTCGGGCGTCAAAAGTTCAGGAATCTAGTTCCGGACCACCTCCTCTCTCTCTCTCTCTCTCTCTCTTCCTCTCTCAAGGAACGCGTTCTCCACGATCGGCGAATTCATTAAAAACGACGAGCTCTTGAGCGAGCAGTTGCGCGTGCCAAAATTAAGACGCGTCCTCTCCTTCGTGTCGTCCGCGTCGTTTCACGCTCGCCTTATTTATCCCGCCAGACGAACTTTAATCACTGCTCGCGTGTCCAGGCTTCAAACACCCGGTCGAATCTACCTGCAATTAACAGTAGAACCGAACCAGCGACGACTAAAGTGCAAAGTTTCGTAGCGAAGGGGTTAAAGCGCATGGAACAGGGGGGAGAAAAGTTTGCAATACGACGAAGAACGCGAGCTTCCATTTGTATATTTTACTAAAAGTCATGATCGAACCTCTGAAACTAGATTGCTGCGAATGTGTGTAATAAAAATTTCCGTGGAAAATTATAAATTTTAGTCATTTTGACCACTTTGGTGACTCTGGCGTTAAGGATCAAAGGATCGAAGGATCCAATGCATCCCCCTTCGTTTCAATCTTCGCAACGAAATTCCGACGAGTTCTCGGTCTGTTGTTGAGATTCGCCTGGTGACACGATTCGTGATACGATTCGAAGCTTGCGCGGGACGTTGATCGGCTGCGAGTGCTTCGCGCTGCTTTTCTGTTCTTTGTCATTGCCGCTCTAATTGGAGCGTGCTGTGGTCTTAATCTGCGGAAACCTCTATATGAATACTATGAACACTAAAACTAGCAAAATGGTCAAAATGGTCAGTTTCTATAATAATCTCTCATCATAGAAATTTTGTAGATTTATGACAGCGTGTTTTTAGAGACTTTTGGTAAAATATAGGGTGGGCCAAAGATCACTTTCTACTAAAATAGATCCGTAATTTTTTTTATTATACACATTTTTTAAATTCCTTCTTTATAGACTTTTGAAACATAATGGAAAAAAAATTCTGTTTAAACTTAAATTTTATATTGTAGCTAATAAAATTAGTTTTTTCTTATCTTTTGACGTATTATTAAAAAAAAAAAAAATAGGTAGGAAGAAAGCCTACCCTGTATATTGATAGAAGCTCGTACTCTATCATATGACAAATTTTTTCTTTATATTTTAATTTCTCTGCTGCAAACCTTTGTACTTTAATCGCTAGTAGTTCTCCGGAACCAGAATCATAAAGTCGCTGTTAGAACCCACACGTTAGATAATTAAGAAACTTTTTTGCCATTTTTCAAAAAAACTATTAGGCTGCGACCTAATGATCCTTTTGACAAGCACGAGTAAAATGCAATGCAGGAAAAAAAAACAGTTCTTAATCTTGAAAATCAATTCAAACTTTTCTTTCCACCTTGTACATCGAAGGCACACTTGGGTGACAGACGGAGAACCGCGAGCGGATGCGGCATTCCAGAGCTGCGAACAAGCCGGCTTGAAAACATCGCGGAATTCGAACGGGCTTTGAATGCTTAAGTGGCCAGCCACCAAGAGTCGGCCGTGTTTATTGGCAGCGGAATCGGTGTTTGCGCATCCGCTAAATGAAACCGTCGATGTCAGTTCTCGTCGCCGTTTACCCAGCAAAAACAACACCGCCCGGCGCTTCAGGGCTGAAATTTCGGGTGACGTTCATTTCTATTTGTCTTGCATCGGCGACCTCGCGTTTCCATTCACACGCCCGACCCACGCGCGATCGATTTTTTTCTTTTTTTTTTTTTTTCCAACAGCCTCGCCGCGACTTCTGAAACTCTGAATTGAAAGTCGAAATTGAAAACTTCGACGCGTGGAGGTGGATCTGAAGCTGGAGACGGCCAGGAAAAATTCGAGAAACTTCGATCTTACGTCTTTTCGCTGATAAAACGAATAAAAATTCCAAATACTTTGAATCGCGTTCACTGAAATTCCCAATAAATGCGTGAAAATTATTACGAATCCAGGCAAACGCGAAGCAAAGATTTTTCCCCGAAGGAAATCGAGCATTGCGAGAGAAATGAGTCGTACGAAAATGGTACGGAGGTTCGAGAAATTTTAATTGATTCTCTTATTTTACATAAAAAAGAAAAACGCGTGCCGATTTGTAACAAAATGATTTTAACTGACAAAATGAGTAAAAGATCGGTAAAATGAAGGTAAAGAAAAAAAGACGTAAACGAACTGTATGAAAATCTTAGGAAGGTCCGACAAATTTCGACAGAGACTGACAATTCACATAAAAACGCACACACTGTCTTCTGATCAATAACAAAATAATTCTAGCTGATAAAACGAGTGAAAAAGCGAAGAAAAAGCAAACTTATTGTTAGCTTTGCTTTGAATTCGACGTATTGAAATTCCCCACAAACTCGCAACAGTTATCGCAACAGTTAAGGTAGCACAAACCCAGACAAACGCGAAGCAAAGGTTTCTCTTTTTCTCGAATGAGAATCGAGAGCAACGAGTCGACGATGTGAAAATGGCACGAAGGTGCAAAAATCGGGAATAAATCGCGAGATCGATCGCGATCGACGGGATGACGTGGTGACTCGCTACCCGAAAGAGAGAGAAAAAGAGAGGGGGCTCGATCGTTTCGTTAATCCCGGCCGCGCGTGGAAAAAGTTAACACTGCTGGGATTTAAATTCTCCTGCTGCCGTTCTCGGGCAAATACAGCGTGGAATATTCGGTTTATCGAGCGCGCACGGCTGTCGATATCTGCGCGCGAAATACGTCATACTCGAAAGTCAAGGAACGCAGGGGTGGAGAAGAAAGAGGGGGCCGCGGAAGAACGTTTGACCTATATATGTACAGACACGTTATTAAATTATATATCCAACGTCGAACGGGCTATCGAGAGAGCTGGGGGGCCGTGTATTGCCTCGCGAGTTGGCTCCATCGACACGCAATTTATAAAAAGATCTTGAACCCGGGGGACGTTGTTCCGATCAATTACACGCGAGTGGAAATTGCGTGTAAAAACGCTTCTGCGAAGTCGCGATATACTCGCAAGATATCGAAGTTATCAAACTTGCTGTCAGCGTAAAGTTGCTTTCTTTCTCTTTGGCCTGAGCTTTCCTCCATTGACACTCGGCTCGGAAAGCGATCTGCTTTCCAGAGTAAATTCTAAATTACCGGTTAGTCGATATCTAAATGCAGGAAACGAAGCAGGAGGAAGAGGTTGTTTGTAGTTGTTGCGAGTTTGGGAGAGAGAGAGGCAGACGAGTTTTTCCCGAAAAACTATAGCCTAGATTATAGTCTGTATAAACTCATAAGCCTATTCATCCGGAAGACTGGAGTTTTCTAACAATGCGCGCGGACCCTCCGTCATATCCACGATGAGAAAATCATGTAGGTCACTGAGCCAGAAAATTTGCTTTTCGTCACTCTTCGGCGCCAAGGACTCGCGGCCTGGGTTTCATTCCTGGCGTATTACGTCAAAACACGGTGGATCTCGCTGGCGGATGACCTCAAGCGGTTTCTCAGTCAGTTCCTGTTATTGGGAACTTTGATTAAATCTTCTCGTTCTCCGGTTTTTGCATCTTTCTCTCTCTCTCTTTCTCTCTCCGTACGATCAATCGGACGTTATCTGGATTTTGACTTTGTCAAACTCGAGCTTTCCTAAAACGGTTAACGATCTGTCGATCCAGAAGATAAAATCTGACGATTTTTCAAGATAAATTCGGCAAAGTTGCTTTGAACGTTGTTCAAGCTCAGAATGGATCGAAATTTAACAATTTCTCCTTTTGCAATTTGCATAGTATTGAAAAGTTGGCTAAATTTTTTTTTTTTTTCAATAAGTAACAATAAGTACATAAAAATGTGTAATTCAAACAACAAAAGTTGCTAATGCCCAGTGTGCGTCGTTCCTACGACAACGAAGATTCCGAAAGCTGGCCAAAGATATTTTAGTCATTCAAACAACACATTTCGACGTACTGTGACGTTCTATCCAGCGTTTTATGGAGAAGCGTCGCGCCGACGGATACGAGAACAGGTCTTCGTGCATTCGACATTTAAAGTGCAATTATTACCGTGGTACACATCACCGAAACTCGCAGAGCGGGTTTGTACGCGCGTAGTTACCGAGCCACCTGCACCGCTCACGGAAAGCTATGCATATAAATCTATTATTACGAGAACGTCCTCCAGAGTGCACGAGAGGGCAACGTACGAGGGAGGAGCGGGGGAGGAAGTAACAGAGAGGAAGATAGACTGGTAGAACACACCTGGAACGAGGTCAAGCCTTCGAGACCCCGAGAGAGAGAGAGAACTCTCTCTCGAGACGTGAGAACGGCTGTCGCAGATGCGCACATCCGACCAGAATCGGGGGTTTCTGGCCCCGCATGCGAGGACAGCCGACTATCTTCCCTGTCTCATCGCTATTCCCTCGAATCGTTTGAAGCAGAAGCGACGATGACCTTGAAAACTCCAAAAAAGAAAAAAAAGTATTCTCACCGGGGAGTTACTGACTCTTCGATTCTACTATACGTAGAATTTTTAGGCAAAAAATATTTTTTTCACAGTTTGAAAATGCTTAAACCACCCTGTATATATGCCCAATGCGAATATCGCGTCTAGGACACTCTCGACGCAGCGAAGGGATCGACGCAGTGGAGGGGATAGCGCCAGCGATCGGAAGAGTGGGGCCAAGAGCCACACGCCTCTTGCCGCCAGGTCGCCACCTCTTGGTTAGAATATCGGCCGAGTTTCGTTCGCCGGCAGTGAAACCGTCTCCGCGATCGGAGGAAAGAGCGGCCACCGTAGAACCGCCAGCGCGTTACAAAGGCCGACTCCTTTAATTATCTCGCGCCACCGAGTCACCGTTCGCGGCCAAGTAATTAACGTTCTTCGATCGAGCCAGAAATTTTCACTCCTCCTGTGAGAGCCTCTTGTTTCTCCTCGTTCGATCTGCGAGGTCCTCCCAAGCTGGGACGAGAACTTTGTATTAATTTAGAAATTTTCTAAGAATATGCTCCTGCAATTTTTTTTTCCTCAAGAAACAATTATCTACTATAATGTACTTCAAAGTTTCTCCTAAAGAGAATAACAATACACGTTGAGCGAGAGCATTAATGTACAACCCGTCGTTGTCCCTTCAGCGCGGATCAGCACGCGTTGTCACGCGTAGTAATCCGCGATATCGGATGATTAAATTTCCATGAAACGCGAATTTCCGAGTGCAAATAGGAGGGGCGGGGCGATAGGATGGTCGACCGCGATTTCGAAGAGGACGCCCGGGACGAGTTGGCTGGCTGGTATATTTTCGAACGGCTCGAAAATTTTAAATAAACAACGAGCGAGCACTCGGAATACAGCACACAGGAGAGATCCCCCCCCCCTCCCCAGGTGAATTGATTTCCCCCCTGGGAAAAAACAGGGGACACGGTTTATCGATCGAGTAATAGCCGTGTGAATTATTTTTCGACGTCGTACGTCGGAGGAACACGGAGGTTCAGGTTCGCGCGGAGGTTGCTCAATTATTTCCCTTAATTCCATTTCGCTTAATCCGATTTCCCGTTCGAACTTTATCAAGGGGAAAGTGGAGGGAACGGGACGGTCTCTTGTTATCATGTGTGGGCAATAATTGCATCTGGAAGGTAGTTGTCCAATTGTTTGAAGAGGAAATATTAATAAATTCGATATTACCTCTTGCATAACCGCGACAAATTTGCTTCTTCGAAAAATCCTGTTCTACGTGCACTTGCGCGAGAGAAAATCATCAGTCGCAATTGGTGAAGAAATGGCACTGCGTACAATTTGTCACAAATTAGTGCACTAAATACAAATTCTCCGTTTTATTAACAAAAGTACGTTGTCCTTGTGGTAACGAGGCTCGATCTATTCTCGTTTAATTGAAAAAATTCGGAGAATCGAAAATGCTTCGGGCAGATTTAAATTCTCGCAATTTATCGGAGACTCGGCTCGTCGTTGAGGTGAACGTTAATAACTCGGGTCAGCTACGAAACCAGCCGCTGTAATGTGAACTTTATTAATACGAACTTAGCGCAACAGAATGGAAAGCTCCACGAGGAGCGACGGAAGGATTTCAGGAAAAATTTACTTTACGATATTAGAACTTGGGTTCGGTGGAAACTTCGTAACTCGATATTGCGCGCAGACTCTCTACCTCTCTCGACTTGACGAGAAATATTCGTTTGGAAAGCCCACGATCGGATATGATATGATTCGTTAATCAGTTTAGTACCCCGGGAATTATCGATGATCCATAATTGTTGTTGCAACAGACATTCCACGAGCAGTTGCGTTCGGTTTCTCAAAAATATTACGTACAATTAGTAGAAGAATATCAATAGGAAGAAATGGTACTCTGTGGCACTTTTTGTTACAAGTTATTAATTACATCTTATTTCTCTTTGAAAAATTCTATTCTGCGTAAGTGTTTGAAGTACTCACGCGACTGGAAACAACAATTGGTAAAAAATGTCACAATGAAGAAATGGTACTATGTACAATTTGTTACAAATTGGTACACTCAGTATACATGACAACAGAGAAGTCAAAATCTATCTCATTTCTCTCTGAAAAATCCTACTTTACGTGATTGTTTCAAGTACTTGCACGATCACAATTGGTAAAAAATATCAACAAAGAAATGGTACTATGCACAGTTTGTCAGAAGTTGGTGCATTAAATACAGTGCATAACTGCAACAAAGAAATCAAACTTTTCGAAAAATTCTATTCAACAATGTCTCAAATATTATCTTGTAACTATTATCAAATATTATCTGACAACTATCGGAAAACAACGATCACAATTAATAAAAAATGTCACTGAAGAAATGGTACCACGCACAGTTTCGTTGCATCGAATACAGTACGTGACTATTCCACAAATTTGACAAACAGAGAAGTCAAAATCTTGCTCCTCTCTTTGAAAAATTCTGCTCTAACAATGTGTTTCGAGTGCTTGCACCTTGCGAGAGAATAACGATCACGCACTCTCGCGCAATCGGGGTAACGTTTCGCCGGAGGGGGGGGGAAGGGAGGGGAAATGGAAGCTGGATTTTCGCTGCATCATCCGAAACCTCCATTGAGACGCGCATCCGAGCCTCGTTACGTCACCACGCCAATAACTTTGATCGTCAAACGAGCTCGGCCGGAGTAAGTGGTTTTTTCTTGATAGGGGGCCATCGCGATTCCCCCGTTCGTTTCAGTCGGCCGTAGCCCGGGGCCAGAACGGATAAAAATTCATAGGCAGCCTCTCCTCTCTTCTCTCGTCGAGATGTTATCGTCACCTTCGTCGTCGCGCCCCTTCGTCACGGCCGCGCGGAAGGAAACCCAAGAATGCCCAAGCCTCTCGGTCGACTCTCGGGGTAAGAACGCGACCATCGTCAACGAGCGTGTCGCTCACGGGACACGGGTATAAAATACCACCCCGGGTGGGTGCACCGCCGCTATATGTTTAAAGGCCCTCGATGAAAACACCGAGAGGAGAGATTCTTTCGAGAAAGAAGTTACCACCGTGCTGTTAAGCCTCCGTGAACTCGAGTGATAAACGAGACGTTGAGCTTTAGCTTTTTCACGAGCTGACGACCGAACAACGAATGGATTTTTCCACGGCTTTTTTTCCCCCCATTTTACACGTTACTTAATAAGAAGGAACAAGCATCTTGCTGGGATCCTTCGACGAAAGTGAGGGGCGAGTGTTTTGATATTAATGGGAACCTCGTTACTTCGGAGAATATCCAGTTTTTTTTCTTTTCTTTTTTTCTTGCAGTAATTGCGGTTAGATGAAAAATTTTTGCTCCATTTTAATTTCGAAATTCGGGATTTAACGAAGTTAGCTGGATTTACGTTGTCTCTAATTAGCGGAAGATGTAAAATTGATAGATTCCTGGATGGCGCCATTGATTGCCACGAGCAATTTAGAAAATTAGCGTGGAATAGCACTGGCAATAATTGCAATCCGCGAAATTCACGTGAACGTTGACTAGTAATCAATATCTAATTTGCACTCGTGATTCTTCCAAGTGATTGTGATTTTCAACTTCGATTAAAACGACCACGACACAGATACGAGAGGGAGGGAGGGGGTAAAATTATAACCAATTAATAATAAGAACGTAAAATATTAAATGCAACGCGGAAACAATCGCACGTAATCTGCACGATCGCGCGGTTAATTAACAATTTGTTTAAACGGTAAACATTGGCTGGTTTCTAACGACCAATCGGACGCTGCAATGGAATTTCTTGCACGAAATTTGGATTTTAGAACAATCTTGATGCATATTTCATTGGCTATTTCACGTAGCAATTAATTTTACAATTTAATTACAGAAGGTTATAGGTCTGTCATCCTTCTGTAATTAAATTGTAAAATTAATATGTCAATAACTCAACGTAACATCGTCGAACGACGTTGTTATCTCGATAATTGAGATTGCTAATTGATAGTTAAATGAGTATAATTAGTCGATCAATAATCTATCAACTTTTTGCGTTGTGTTTTATTTCATTTCGAGAACAACTGCTTGATTATTTTGAAACCGGCGAGGGAAATGAACGAAGCTCGATGAAAACAGAGTGGGTGCCGTAAAATTTAAATGAAATGAAATGAAATGAGACGAAGAAAAGACAATTTTCTAGTCATTCTTTGTTATAAACTTGTATCATTTCGTAGAAAATTATATATAATTACAGTTGACAGTATTTTTGCTTCTAAATTTTACTTTCAACGGCGAGTGCAAATTTCGTTCGCTCAGTCGTCAGAAGCCACGTTCTCGTTGACGAGTATACTCGACGCAGGCTCGGAAAGGTGAATCGTCAAAAGCGAGAAGCCAAGGAACAACCCGTCGCACGTTCGACGAAGCCGAGCAACCTCATCAACAGTTAAGTACCTTCGTTAATTCGGATCGGTTCCTCCGCTCATCGTCCTCGTTCATTATTCAAGCGTTGCGTACTCAACTGTTGCAAACAACATTCAAATTTAACAAAAATACCATCGAGCAATTAACACGAGCGAATTCACCACCGGCTGGTGAAGCGTTCATCGCCAGTGAAAATAATCACCGGAGGGGTGAGAGATTCCCAGGAGGAGCCTCCCCTCCCGGTCCTGGCCCGTCATTTGAACGAAATTAGTTCGGCCAGCTTTCGGCCGAAGGATTATTCCGCGCAAAAGATCGTCTGCAATTTGCATCGGGGCGACGCGATTAAAATTCTTTGACCCAGTTCGGACAAATAGAAAATTTCTTTCTCGCGCGGAGAACGCGAGAACACAGAGTCGAGTTGAGGCAAGACTGCGCAGATCGTTCTTAGTAACGATCTGATCGAATTATACGTGCTCCATTTTCGAAGGTTTAACCCTTCTGCTCCGTGGATGAAACATATTTCCTCAATTTTCTTTTTCTTTTGGATTGAACGAAGGAAATGAAATATAAAGCAAAAGAAATTTTAAAAAACTGCACGACTTGTACCCCAGTTTCGATTCGTTTCACTGAAAGGACCAGAAGCAACTGTTCTGACTAGGAAATGAAGACGACATTTTTGCCATAAAATTTTATTGATACGCAAACATTTGAATCGACACAAAACAAATTACAGGCCAGACAACGCCACTCCTACTCGAGGTCTACTCCACGCCCCCTCACGAATCACGTGACCCAAATTAACCAATTGCTAATTTTCGTTGCATCAGCGTTGCACCTGAAGAGGCCCGATTTTCTGGGTTAGCCCCACTAAAATCACTTTCAGTGACAAAATGTCTCATTTGATACGAACCAAATTTATTGTACGCAGTGTTTTTGACGATTTTTCGCAAATAAAGTGTTAAAGCTGAAATAAAGTGGTCCTGAGTTCGCAAAGATGTTTTTAAAAAAGGATAATCTCCAAGGTACGTAACTTGAATTGACGAAAGACACAATCTTCTATGTCTGAATGTTTCGATGTATTTTGTAATCGTGAAATTTGAAGGAAATATCTGGGAAATGTCAAATTTGGAAAAGTCAGGTTTTCGGAAGAATTGAAAGCTTACGGCGTGACATAGATTTCACACATCGAATTTGACCCCTTTTAAAACTTACAAAAACTACTGAATTCATTCATGTGGATCTTGACGAAAAAATTTGCATAAACTCATAAAATTTTGTGAATTTGGATCTATTTTGGATCTAATTTTCTTGGAAAAAAGGATAGAAGTAGATGAAAATATTTTTTCACTAGACAATATATCGTCCATTTTCTTCGATTGCCTTTTGCCATCTTTCAGGCAATGTTTTTATATTTTTCGACAAAAGAACGATTTGACATCCTCCTTCAGTAGAGAGTAAGTCAATTCTGACTCTTAGCCGTAGTTTGAAAGTTAATTCACGTCAGATAACTTTTGACGAAACACAACAAAAATGTTCCTTTCTAATTTCCCGTTTCAAAATCGACGCCAAGCAAACAATTGTCAACGAGTGCGTTTTCTTTTTGCAAAACAAGTTCTAAACAGTCAGCTACCATCTCGCACGACGAATTTAGCGGGTTAAATTAGCAAAAAAATCTACCAGAAAGAAAAAAAATACAATTACTTTTCGTCCAACTCAATGAATTCGCGGGTAGTTCTGTTCCGTCGCTAGCTGTTAGAATCTTTCGTTTTCATCGCAGATCTCTTATCACTGTTGAGAGCTTACCGCTCTCACAATCAGAATAATTCCGTTCGCCATCGAATTCTCATTAACGTCGGCTCGATTTAACATCGGGGATCAACGTCGATGATGTTTTGCCCCTGGACGATAAAAACACGCTACTACGTTTTTCCGGTAGCGGTATCGGTCGCGAGATCTCGAGGTTCGATTTGTCTCCATTTCGGGGACAATTCCGGGTGTCGCCGGTGAGAAGAAGCTCGTTGGTTCGTTGTCCTCGCGAAGCCAGAAGCGAGTCGAACCGTTCGTGAGGCACCGAACGTTAGAAAGGAGATGCTCAAAGGGCAGGAGATTGAAGTGTCTCGCAAACGGAAGATCCGGTCGATCTTCGTGCAACGCGAAGAGGAGGATTGTCGCTTTTGTCGACGAACGTGTGTACACGTTTCGCGCGAAACTCTGCATCGAAGTGCCCTTTGAAAGTGTATTACACCGAGGACTTTTGAGGGGAAAAGTTCGTTTCCCCAAAACCGGGTGCAATTTCGTTCCATCGAACTGAATTGGCCCAGTGTGACGTTGTTTGTTTGAAAATAAGAAATTCCAGAGAGGCTTCTCTCGCAGAAAGAATTTCAATATAATGGATTTTAGATATTTCAATATAGTGATCCAGTGTCGCAACCACTAGAGAGAATTTGTCAGGCTTAACGAAATTTCGAGAGCCAAAACGCTGGGAACGTAATGCAAACGAGCAGATAAAACAGGACCGTGGAGGAACGTAATAACATTCCGTTGTATAAACGGATACGAGTCCTGTTAAAACAAAGATAGAAGCCTCTTTCAACTCGAGCCTGAAACTTAATCCTGTTTGCCAAAATGGCGGAATATCGGGAACTCTCGATTAAAGCGCGCATATAATTACATACTGTTAATACGCGACTCGTGGTCGACTTCCGCGAATCACTACACTTGCTTGTACTCTAATTAGTTGCGTAATCAGGTACGTAAATACCACAACGACGTGCCAATTTCGAACAACTTCCGATAATTTCGAATCACATTGCGTTCGAAGTAAGCATACCTTCGAGTAGCAGTGTACGAGATGGAAAGAGATGAATTCTACATCTTCAATTCGATAGAAATTCATGGACAAAATTGACCTTCACCTTGAATTTCAAAAAATTTTTTTTTGCATTGTATTTTATTCATCACGAAGGTGAAACTTTTCCAAGGAATCTAATAGTTCTCTTGAAAATTAACAAAAATATTTCTTAATCATTTAACACTGTGTGGGTTCTAACAGCGACTTTATTCTGGATTAGGTTTTACCACCATTCGATTTATCATAGCTTTGAATTTCAAGGTCAACAGGTTCTTTTGCATTGTATCTTACTCATTACGAAGGTAAAACTTTTTCGAGGAACCTAATAGTTCTTTTGAGAAATGGCAAAAAAGTTTCTTAGTCATTTAACGCTGCGTGCTAACAGCGACTTTATGATTCTGAACGCGTGGATGTCTATATTGCGTAATTTTCGTATTAGGTTTCACTAACATTTGATTTATTACAGTTGTAGCATCAGTGTGAGTATAAATAATCAAATAATAAAACTAGCTGTTAATGTCCAGAATTATAAAGTCGCTGTTAGAACTCACACGTCTGTAACGACAAATGATCGAGAAACTTTTTCACCATTTTTCGAAATTCAAAGTCAAGATCAATTTTACGACAGATTCTTTACACGTATTTCCATCAAATCGAAGGCGTAGAATTCATTTACGATAGCCACGAACAAACTTTCCTTTCCACCCTGTACATTTGCCCCAGCAGGCTGTCATTATCACGTTCTGCGACAACGTAGTTCCACGAATATCCGGTTAAACAATTTCAACATACTTTCACGTCCACTTGCACGATCGTTAAACGGACTGGTTTCTGGAGTATCCGGCATTCAATATTCCGGAAACGTTGCCTCGATGTCCTTTTTCCTCGAGCAAACCTCGAGCCACTCGCGTTGCCAGAAACTCTTCCCAAGACAACTCCTCGACTCTTTACTCTAAAATTCTCCGCCGCATTGTATACGGAGACTTTTGTCAGTACGCCGATCGAGCCGAAACATCGCCTTGGAACAAAGGTGAAATGCTACGTTTTCTACGCGGTTTTCTTTACAAGTCGAAAGTATCTCTAATTGCCCTTTATCGAGACTCGTTCCTATCTGCCTTTCAACGAAAATCACGATTGATTCTTAAAACACGTTGAATGCCACGATTTGTCCAAGACGCCAATATGAATTTATCATGCGATAGATATTGAAATATCTGCAAATTTCATGGATTCATCTTACTGGGAGTAAGGCACTGAAATTGAGAGCGATACGAGCGATCTTCACAACGAAAACCATGTTATAAATGACAGGAAAATAGCCAGCGACGATTTGATACCTAGAAGGTGTTATGAAAAAAATTCGAAATAATTAGATACAAAAGCAAAAGCAAGAAAGTCGTCACATATTGCGAAGATTATACCGATTCACTTTTTCCTTTGTTTGCAATGCTTTAATCCGATGTATCACAACACGAGCACATATTATATGTACGAATAAAACTATTTTTGCATGTTTAATTACCTATACTGCATTAATT
This sequence comes from Melipona bicolor, assembly GCA_030673865.1. Taxonomy (NCBI): domain Eukaryota; kingdom Metazoa; phylum Arthropoda; class Insecta; order Hymenoptera; family Apidae; genus Melipona; species Melipona bicolor. The sequence goes on along the minus strand of JAHYIQ010000025.1, from coordinate 1,654,276 downwards.
TCTTCACACCATTCTAATAACGAAGCTAATATTGAAAAATTTTAAAGTATTAACATTCACTCGAATTGTCTTTCTACTAATCTTTAAACCGGTGACCCACCATGGCATTCAACGTGTTAAACACTAACGTTACTGGCGCACGAAGCCTGAAACCACCGTTAGAGACGGAGAAACTAGAGAAACAATGGGTCGCCTTACCGAAAACGCTTTCAGGAACACCAAACACTGTATTATGCCTTCCATCGTGTCTCCGGTTAAGCAAAACGTGCCGGTCAGGTGACGACCCTTCCGACCGATCACGGAACAGAGGTTCGCCTGCACGAAGGCGTTCTGCGACCTCGTGGCTGCCGTCAGGGCTGGCTGGTGCGATCCGGAGCTTATCAGTCGCTCCAACGAGTCCATCTCTCCTCGATCTTCGTAAATCCTGTCTCTCGTGTCTGTCTTCTCCTGTGTTCAACCAGTGCTCGTTAACGAGCACCCCTCTCTCGCCAATCTCTTTCCTCTCTCTTCAAACTCTAATCAACGGACTATCTTTCGACTCGATTATTCCTCCCTCAACGCGCGACCCACTCAGCACTCAGAGCTCCACACGGGGGTGTAATCTTCTGTCATTTTCCGAGTACATCAGCTCGGATCCATCCGTTAACAAACACAGTTATCTCTACGGTGGATGACTCTTTCGATCAACGTTCAGAGTTTTTCAAACTTTCAAACGCGGGGCGAGATCCAGCAAACGTAGAACACTGTCATTTCCACACGAAATTCGGGTCCTTTGGACTTTCGCGGGTCGTCTCGACACGCGCTGCATCTTCCTAGAAATCTTCGTGTCTGTCCCAACAGTGAAACACCGAAGCAAGTTGCCTCTTCGAGCTAATTCTCCCCAAAGTTACGATCCAAGGTCTTCCACCTTCCACCACGAGGAAACCGGGACTTCTCGTGGAAGGTACGTCCCGATTTTGTCAGTTCGAGGCGCACTCGCACAGAGAGGATTCGCGTTGACCACGAGGCTCCGACGTTACACCTGACTCTGCGCTAGCACGCATCTTCCTGCACCCTCCAACTCGCACCAAGTCCCGATTTCTTCGAGCAGGGGCAAAAGAGAGTTTTCCGTCGATCGAATCTCTCGATCCTCGCCCGTTCACGACCCTTCCTCTATCAATTGGCCGTGGAATGCTTTCCGTCGTATCCAAACATGTCCGTCAGAATCTTCGATTCGTAGCAGTCTCTTCTTTTCACCCAAGTGAACGCCTCTCTATCTCCAAGTTAGACCCCGGAATCGGCAACGTCGTTGGCGTTTCTTGAATATCACCGCTGACGATTTCCATTCGTTCGTCCCAAGCTGCTGCCGGTTCTTCCAAGAGTCGCGCGCAAGAACGAGAAGCTGGTCGAAAGGGAGAGCGGATTAATCCCGGGCAACTTACTGCGGGCAACAAGCCGGACGATTCTGCATCCTGTGGGAGATGGAGAAGACACGTTGCGGGGGCGGTGCTGCGGAGGTTTGGAACGAGCGGCGCTGCTCGGCCGTTTGCGGTGTAGCGTAACGTCTGATCAGATCGCACATCTCGTAGCACAGGAAGCAGATACCTATTATCATGAACGTTTCCATCGTATCGATTACCGTTTCCACCGAGACGCGGAACAGATTAATCCACCGGGGAATGGAGACAACGCCGTTGTCTCATCCGCTTGAACGTCCTATCCCCCTGCGTAGCCCCCCTACTTCTGCTCTGTTCAACACCCTTCGGTTACCCTGTTTCTGTTCAGCACACTCTCTTTCTCTCTCTCTCTCTCTCTCTCTTACACCCCTATTATCAATCGATTTATGAGCCGTGACACCGACGCAACACCGAACCATGCACTCGCGACCTTTCCTTGCCGCACAGTGTGACAACACTTCAGGTCTTTACGTCCTCGTCGTAAAAAGGTAATCGATATGAGTCCCCCTTTGGTGTATATTAATCGCGTTAATAATCACGAAACTGTTGGAAACACGACGAGACTATTGTCAGAGGCAGCAACGACGATCTCGTAGCGACGTCTCGCGTGTGTCGCACAGTGGTAGCTGAACGGGCTAGGGGTTGAACGAGGTGCCAGCAGCACTCTTCGAGGCACCCTTGCACCCTCGACTCCCTCGACTCGGGCGCGTGCACTTGGAAAATCGACAGGCCGCAGGAGCAACTGCAGGGATCTCTCCTCAGCATCGGTCGAACGACGACGTGGGACGAGGGAGACCAAGTGACGTTCGCGCGTTCCCCACGTCACGCGCGAGCTCGTCTCGCCCGTGTGAACAGTCGAGAGGGAGGCAGGTAGCGGCGGCGAGGAGGGTGCAGAAGCAAAACACGGACCATGTGGGCGAGAGCGGCTGAAGGACGATTCTTTGGTGTGCCGCTGCGCCGATGGCACTCGCCTCCCTCGTCGTCCTCGCTTCCCTCCGTTGGTGCTCTCGAGTGCTCCCAGCCACTCGCGTCTCTCTATCCCCGCGGATACGCGGATCCAGCACGGCCGACCCTGCCGAACTACCACCGGCCGTCCGCGCCAGCCTCGGCTGGACGCCTCGCGCACAGTCGACCCACGACCACCGTTCCCTTCGCACCGCCCAGCGAGCAGGCGAGCACGAGCGTACGGGCTCGTTGTTTCTTCCCTTTGATTCTCCACACGCGAAGTCGACGAAGAAAATATGCCGACGAGGCGCAGCGCGGCTGAACTGGGTCAGCACGACTCACACAGTTCGCAGTGGTTGTGCAACGACGCAACGACGCGGCGAGCGTGTGCACTGGGCGAACGAAGCGAGCGAGCGAGCGAACGAGCGAGCGACAGAGCCCCACGGTATATCGGCGGGCTCGCAACGGGCCAGCGTATGACTAGCAGATACTCTCGGCGTGAGGGTGCGCCTTTGCGAGGGTGGGCGGGTGGAAACGAGGGATGCTGGGCGACGGCGCGGCCCGCGGCGCCACCCCCGCCCCCTCTGTGCTCGCAAAATCCACCGACCCTCTCTCTATCTATCTATCTATCCATCCTTCCCTCCCTCGACTACTTTCTTCTTCGTCCCTCTCTCTTCAATTTCCACCTGTCTCACTCTCCACACCCTCCCCTCGTCCGCACGTCCATCTCTCCTGTTTTCTCTCTCTTTCTCTCTCCCATTGGAGCCGTGACTGGGAGCAGCGACGGTAGCGTACCGGTCTTATTCTTCTCCTTCGTCTCCTCTTCTCTTCTCTTCTCTTCTCTGCCCACGTTTCGCCATTCTGCAAGGGGTGCACGCTCGCGGATGGGTGCCACGCTCGATCTACTACGGCGAGACGTTCGATGCTCTCGCGAAGGGGAATTAATATCGTCGGGCCGACGCGACGTTGAACGCTGCCACGTAACGATGTTTGGCCGCGCGATTGCGTAACCGGACTCTCGGAACGATGCTCCCCGGTCATCAGGACAGATGACATCGAGATGACGCAAATCGAATGACCCTGATCGAACCTGAATCTTTCGAAAGTATTTCGATCCACGGAAGTGATCTGCGTTCGCAACGATTTTTAGTTTCGTATTTGAACTTGGCTCGATTTTGGCGCTTTACAACTCTTATTACATAACCTATAAACCATAATAATAACAAACCTAATAAACTGTAATATAATCTGTTTGATTATATCATAAAAGACAACCATTGAAAACTTAATAGGAACTTATAGCTTGGCCCAATTCTAACACTTTGCAACTCTTATAACATAACCTATAAACTACAATAATAACAATAAACTTAATAACCCAATAGGGACTTATAACTTAGCCCAATTCTGACACTCTGCAACTCTTATTACATAATCTATAAACTATAATAATAACAAACCTAATAAACTATGATATAACCTGTTTGATTAGAAAAGACAACCATTGACAACCTAATAACCTGATAAGAACTTATAACTTAGCTCAGTTCTGGCATTCTGTAATTTTCATAACATAACCTATAAATATAAGATATAATAATAAGAAATCTAATAAACTATAATAACAAACCTAATAAACTATAATATAACCTGTTTCATTATATTATAAAAAAAACAACGATTGAAATCCGTAGATCCGAGTGGAAATGTAACGAGACGAAACGATCGCGTGCCGGCGCTCGATATAGATCGAGGAACAAAAGTGTCCGGGGACAGTCTGTTTCCCACGAAATATGAAATATGTGCCGTGGAGCAGGTTTTGTATACGTGCTTGCGCATGATTGATCACGATCTCGATGTGGCGTCCAACTGTTCCTGCTGACGTACACTGTACACTTTTTACATTCACCGCGATCCCTGACGACTGAATGCGATCTTCCTGACGCTGGTATCGACTACGCTATTTGACAGAATATACCTCGTGACTGCTTCTCTACTGTCCTCGCGCGTGGTTTGCACTCCACCTGACATACGATGCGAGTTTATATCCACCGATACGATATAACGTCATTACGCCACATGTTATTTTCGCGATTTCTGATTTTTTCTCTCTCTTCGCACCAATTTCATCGGTATTCAGCGTTCAAGACTACTTTCTACTGAGCGACCAATCCCCCCCTCGTTCATCCGCGACTAACTGCATTCTTGTTGATTGAATGCATTCTTGATTAATAACTGTACACGCTCCGCTGGAATCTCGCTACATTCTTCCCAGCGTGCGACTGTGCCCGCTGACAACTGACAGTAGTCTTGTCGACGCCGCGCGTTTCATCACCGATTCTCTCGAAACTTCATTATCGTCGTTTTCACGTACCACCGTTCCACGTGACGTTCGAACGTTCCGGCGGAACTTTTCAAAACCACTATGATAGGTCTTGAAGATTGATATTTTCCCTTTATAACGAGTACTTGAAACTCGCCGTAACATTTTCAGTCATTTTATTGAACTTGAAACATTAGGATTAAATTTCTCGAATTTTTGTAATTCAATAAGAAAAATGATACAGCATGATTTAAACGTTCAATTTAAAGAAATTAAATCTAAACCTCGAACAGAAATTTTCACAGAATCGCAGCTTGCTTTTTCTTTCGAAAATCGGAATCAGCAAACATGTACCACGATTGTTAATAAAAATAAGGGATTTAATATAAAATAAAATTTATCGTTGCAAAAGTCTCTTTTTCAACCTGGGATTTCAAGCTGAGACACTCGAGACTGAATAAAAAATTATCTTTCCTTCGGGGGAACGAACGGCTTTCGAAGAATGGTTTCACTAACTCGCTTTTGAGAATAAAGGATTTTGTAAATGCGGAATTACATATTCGCGAGCGGGCGAATCGCGAATCAGAGGCAGCCGCGAATCAACCACGCAGAAAATGCAGCTTTTGTAATTGTTAATCCCGCTGGCAAGAGCGCAGCCGGTGTAGAACAAATTTTTTTATACAGCGAGAATACGAAGATCAAACGACAATTTACGGGAACGAGAAAGTATTTTCTGCCAGGTTTGAAAACGAAAAGAGAGAGAGAGAGAGAGGAAGAGGCAAGAAAATTAATATTTAACGTGACGTACGAAAGTGTAGTAGAAGGTAATGAAGCATCAGTCACGAGCACGGTGTTTCATAAAAGTAACATATGAAGTGGTCCAATTAACAATATCGAGTCAAGTATTCTCTAAATTTTTCTTCCTCACGGTTAGTATTTAATAGTGTATAATTTATGTACTGATTAATAACGTATGATGCATAATATGTTATTAATTAATGATTTATAATATTAATCAGGGATCGAAATTAACATATAATTTTTAGTTTTTTTTTTTAAATTCTAGTCCAACTTTGTACAAAATATCTGTTTCTGTGGAATTTTCATAGAAAAAAGCGTTGCACTTAGAAACATTTTCGAATAGCTTTCTAATGTAGATTTAAACAGATGTAGATTTTAGAATCTGTATAATAAAAGTTCCATGGATCGAGTTATTTCAAAATGTTTAATGAAAAATCCATTTTTATAATCGAGTACTGCCCGTTGTAAATAGTAATTAATGTCAGTATTTACTACAAATGTTGAGAATTTATACGAACTTTTACGAATTTTCTTTTTTCTCCGAAATAAAAAACTTGAGAACTCTCCCCCTTCCATAAAAAATATATTCTCACTAGAGAGGCGAAAAATATTTTCAGGAGTCGAAAAGATATTTAGGTGGCTTCACTTAAATGGACCCACCCTGTATATATATATATTTGCTATTGCTTCGATCGGTCGGTCCACACCGCCATTCGTTTCTCTCTTTGTGTTCTTTGTCCCGCTCGGGCAACGCTTCATGCTTCTTCGGGGGATCCTTCTGCTTTTCACGCTTATGCCTCGCCAGCCAACTAGACGAACGTATTATTTTCTCTCTTTTCCTTTTGTCCACGGGTTCCGTTCTTTCCGCTTCTTAACCATTTTTCTTCCGACCGCTTTTCTCTCTCTCTCTCTTTCTCTCTCTCTCGTGAACGAGAACGCCGAAGCAATCTATCAAAAATCGACGCCGCATTCCCACTCGCTTGCGCGTTCCTACGTTCGCCTCCCCGTTAGTGTTTTCGTCGCTTTGTAACTTTTTAGTTGCCTGTTGGGTTCAGGTTCACAACAGATACCTAAGTGACGTGATCTACAAAATTTTTAAGATTGCAAAGATGTAACATTTCACAGGGAAATGAGCTTTTAATTATTTTTAAATTAACCAACAACAACGCAATAGTGAAATAGTCAAAGTAACCAAAAACCGTACTTTGCTCAAAATAACGTTAAAAAAATGATACGGTGGTAAATTATTGATTAAATTAATGATAACATGTATAGTGAGTTATTAAATTCTTTTGAAGAATTATAAGATAATTTTTCAAATATACAAATACTCACATACACATGTGTGTAGGGTAATTCTTCAGATAATATGTATAGTAAATTATTAAATTCTTTTAAAGAAGTCATAATTATTTTGTTTGTATACAAGCTATTATATTGAAAAATATTTTAAACAATACCAACTGAGATTTCGAAGCCCCATTGTGAATTCTCAAAATGATCTGTACTTGAGGGACGCAAGGAACTTCTAATTTGACATACGCTAACTCCGAAGCACGAATCGAAAAAAGAAAAGAAATGAAAAACGACGGCGTAAAAAGAGAAGAATAAAGGACAAGCATAAAAATAACAAGTTGCCTGGGAAATAAGCCGAGATAGCAGTAAGCCTAGGACTCGTGGTCCTCCAGCAAGAAGCCTACTTGATTTACGCTCGGCGATCAAACGAAATCGTACGAGGATCCAGGTGGAGATGCGCGAGAAACCACTGCATTACCAATCATGAGTTTGTAACATCTCTCCTTCAGAGATGTTTCTGCAGCAGATGGAAAAGCAAGCAGTACATTTCTCCGTCGGAAATTGCAAGAATTCAAACGCTTTCAAAGTCAGTGGAAGAACATTTGATGACATTTCTATAATAAATAGTTCAGCAACCAATTTTGGCAATTGCCAATTTTCAAAAATCATTTCGCTGACTGATGATTTTTCTTAAATATGACGTTAAAAAAAAAAAGGAAGAAAAAAGATGCTCTAATTTTTTCTTTTTTTCATTCAAACGAATTTTTCACAAAATTGATTAATAATTCGACAACAACCAAAATAGTGGTTTATCGGATCGAATCGATGTCCTCGTTCAATTTTTGTTTTTTCCGCAGAACGTTTCAGTTAACGTTTCAAGCTGCATCCCGGGCGGAAAAAATCTCGCATTTTCGAGCGAGGGAGTGTCCGGTTGTTTTGGATTCCGCAGAAGTGGGAGGCAGAAAACGCGACTTCCCCCAACTACGATTGTTTTTGGAATCCAGCGCAGGGAGAAAAAGTTTCCACTTCGAGAGCCGAGGTTTCCCTCGGCCCACGATTATCCGCAGTGTCCACGTTCCGAAAATGCACGGCTCCACGTGCTCCCTCCGACTGGAATCCCGACTGGATTGTTGCAGAACTCTCCCACCGAATTGAAACAAACGCCAGCGCGAGGTAATTTTTATTTTCTCTCGGCGGTCTGCGAAGTTTGCAGAATTGCTACAAAATCGCTACGTCAGCTGTAACGGAATTATTCAGACTTGAAACAAACGCCAAACGCCGGGTGATTTTTATTTTCTCTCGGCGGTCTGTGAAGTTTGCAGAATTACTTGCAGAAAACGCGTTGCACATTTTAGGCAATTGCTAAAAGTGACTGTTCCTTTAAATTTGCGTTAGAATTCTCTGACAGATTGAGTTCCACAGGTCGACGATCCGACGTTCTGGTTTCAAATCGATTATTAACCAATATTTTAAGAAATGCGAAGACACCGCATTTCGGAAACTGAAGGAGAGTCACGAAGTCTGAAGAGAACATTTCACATCGCAATTTTCTGCGAACGAAAAGTTCCGAGAGATTGAATTAAACGCGAAAGTTTTAAATTCGCGACGCGAGTATGATTTTAAACGTTGGAGACTGAACGTTTACTTCAACGTGACGTTCACACAAATGACGTTCCTCTTTCTTCTCTGCTTCCTCCCGATAGATTGCGAAATTTGCCATCTTCGCTCGCTTCGGCGTCGGACTTTTTCACTCAGGGGAATGAGTGTGCGTCTCGGTTCTTTCCGACACGTTAATAACGTATCAGCTGAAGTAGAAACTCGCGTAACGATAAGTTACAGTGTGACTAGAGTAGACAGTGTGCATTTGACTCTAAAGTAGAGTAGACAATGTAGATTTGGTCATTGTGTGGAGTAGATATTATGAATTTGGTCATAGAGTGGAGTATACAGTGTAGATGTGATCATCGAATGAAATAAATAATGTGGATTTGGTCATTGAGTAGAATAAATAATGTAGATCTGGTCGTTTAGCGTAATAGACAATGTGAATTTGCTCATAGAGTGGAATAGACAGTCTGGATTTGATCACAGAGTGGAATAGATAGTGTAGATCTTGAATAGGTAGACAGTGTGTATTTGCTCGTAAAATGGAATTAGGTAGTGTGGATTTGGTCATTAATGAAATAGATAGTGTAGATCTAATCGTTGAGTAAAATGGATAGTGTGGATTTGCTCGTAGAATGGAATTAGGTAGTGTGGATTTGGTCATTAATGAAATAAATAGTGTAGATCTAATTGTTGAGTAGAATGGATAGTGTGGATTTGCTCATAGAATGGAATTAGGTAGTGTGGATTTGGTCATTAATGGAGTAGATAGTGTAAATCTAATCGTTGAGTAGAATGGACAGTGTGATTGCTCGTAGAATGGAGTTAGATAGTGTGGATTTGGTCATGAGTAGAGTGGACAGTGTGGATTTGCTCGTAGAACCAAATTAAACAATATATAATGGATTTAGTAACTGAGTAGAAAAAACAGTATAAATCTGACCGCAAAGAAACAGCGTGGAATCATATAGGATCGAGTAGACAGAGTGTAGTAGAATTTATTTAGCTCAATTTAATTAAGATTAGTTAAATGCAGGTATTTCGTCGTTACATTTTACCTTGGTTGTTTAACCTCCGAATCTCACAGTACAAAGGGCAGAGTTGCTTCTTGAGATGTAATCGCATTGCAACCAAAGAATCCCACTTCTCATCGTAATTTGACAATTTCACGCCGAGAATTCTAGTTCTTGGAATATCAACGGGATGTCGTGCTCTCCGTGACAAGCTCGACATCCGACGTAGTTATCCGTTTTCTCTGTAACGCGAGTGACTCTGTGTCACTTGCTGAAAATTCCGCGGCCGCGAAAATTAACCGGATGAACAACGGCAACCACCGATTGTGGTTGTCGGTTTCCATGCGTTGTCGGACCATGTCCAAAAACGTGTATACTTTGTAAATTCGAAACCAGATACGGAGACAATTTTGGTAATTTGGAATTGATTGACAATATAATTGAATTTTGAACTCACTCAATATATTGTGGGAATATTAAAACCTAGTGTAGATCAAGCTTATAATCTTAAGCATTGCATATGCAAGGATTTAAGACACTGTAAAATAATGTAATATTATGAACATGGGTGTGGGAGAGAACGAATGACAACGAAGATGCATGATCGAGGAAAAGTGTGAACAATGGATCTGATCTTTGAGTGGAAAAGAGTAGATAGTTTGAATTTGTTCTGTGAATACAGAAAAATGAAGTAGACAGTGTGAACCTGATGTCTAAGTGAACGAGAACAGAGTAGACAATGTGGATTATCAATGTAGATAATCTGAATCTGCTCTATAAGTAGAGAAAAGGAGAATAGACAGTATAGATTTGATCGCTGACTAGAGAAGGACTGAGTAGACAGAGTGGATCTTTGAGTGAAGAAGAGCAGAACAGACGATCTGAATCTACTCTGTGAGTAGAGAAATGCAGAAGAGACAATATAAAAAAGAGCAGAGTAACTGTCTGATTCTACTCGTTGAGTAGAGAAAAGCAGTGTATTTGATCTCTGAGTGAAGAAGAGCAGAATAGACAACGTAGATCTGATCTTTGAGCGAAGAAGTGCAAAGAAGATAGTGTGGATTTAATCAAATAGAATAGAGTAGAACTGAATAGCGTAGCAAACTGAATAAACAGTGTATAGTAGAATTAATCTACTTTAATTAAACACACCAAAAGTAGAATTAATCTACTTTAGTATACACTAAATTAAACATACGGCAACGTTATACAAATCGGCGTTGATTGTTGCAACTTCCAAATCCCGCACTGTCACAGACAGAGGCAAGCGTGGAAGAGGGAATTCGAGTATACTGGTTTTTCTCTGTGATTGGTGGCCTTTCGAACGAATTTTGCGGGGGCGTTTTCACGAGGACAGCAAACTCGATACAGAACTAACTCTGCAGCCCGATCATGAATATGGAGAAAGCGACGTGGCTTTTAAGTGGTACAGGATTTGGCGGACCGTGTATCGGCACAGTGTATGCGGAAGTTTAAGCGATGTTTACGTGGTCGTGGAGAAGGTACGGGTAAGAGGATCATTCGTTGGTGGATATATTTGTTAGCCTTTGAGGATCGAAGATCGAGAAAGGGAAGATTCAATTTATTTTTTTTTTTTCTTCGCGTTATATCGCATTATTTCGTTTTCTCGCGCACGTATTGATTCTAGAGTGGAATCTGCTGGTTGTTTGGTGTGCGATTTTAGAAAACATGGATTGGAACTGTCCGACGGGGTTTTCTGTTTATTCAGATACCAACTAACTGTACAGTGAAGCTGATTAATAACACTAAAGCTAATTTGATAAATGAAACGTTGCTTTACCTAACGAACAAAATATCGTAGATTACACGAACCTTGTGAAATTCAAGAATCGCTGTCAATTTGAAAAGTTTTACAACTTTATATTTACGTTTACTGCATCTTATCTGAAGTCAATATATTGGCAGACCTTTCTTTCCTAAATTAAAATATCCAAATTTTTCTTTCATAATTTACAAACGCAAAATATATATCAAACAGCACTGAAACAAAATATTCCTAGGACAAGCAAAATTAGCGTTGATAATTAGCAACGGACCTCCGATAATCTTCGATCAACATCTCGCAAGATACAGAATTTGCATTGGCGAACAGCAGCACAAACAGTTTCCCGGCAAGTTTCACACGAGTTTAATTGCACCTTAATGAACTAGCCAGTTACCGAGAAAAGTATCTCTTTCAGACATCTCCCTTTCTCTCTCTCTCTGTCTCTCTTCTATCTCAAGTTCGTTCAAAGATTAAGACGACCTTTGCCCCAAACGAAGGAACGCTGTAACGCACGACGGAAGGAACACCACGTCACACGACCAACACTCGCACGTTACTCACGGAAATCTAATTCCGAAAGTGGCCCTAGCCGGTATAATTGAGAACAAGCTGAAGGAGAGCGAGCCACCGTTTGACTGTACTTCATCGAATTTTCCTTTTCAATTATCCTAATGGCCTATCTCCAGATTCTTTTTTCTATCCCCTCCCGACGACGCGAAACAATGCAGACACGACGCGGGGACAATTATTTATTACTTAATTTGCAGCGAAGCCATTTGGCGGATCGCGTCTACCGATTGACCGATTTCAAGAGGGGAATGAAATGAAAAACTTGGCGGAACTTCCGACTTTGTCCACGGCGTTGTTTAAAATTTACTTTTGCTACATTCATTTGAACGACTAATAAATTCATCGCAAATAAATTCTGAGTTTATTTTCTAGCCAAACAGTTTGATCTGGTAGAGAAAGAACGGGCAAACAGAGGCAAACTGTTCAGGAGAAACAGTCCGACTCGATATCACTTCGAATTAAGTAGAATAGGTGTCACGTTGCGTCAGACACGCGCTGCAACGTATAACAGCACCGAACAAAGAAATTATCGTTTTACAAATACATAATTCTACACGACGATACGAAAACATTTCATTAATGTTCAAATTTCATTTGTGCTCCAGATATTTATTCGTTTTTTTTTTTATTGAAATTGCGCAAGTACGAAAGCAGATTTTCTTTTTAATATTTCACCTCGATAATAATACTCGATGTGAATTTTTTCAGTCGATTCTGAAACAAAAATTACTTTGTTTCGCGCGTACGCTGGAAGTACATGCAATTTCCCACAGAGAAACAATAAAATGTGTTATTAGAAAATTTTTCTTTTCTTTTCTTTTTTTTCTAGGAGCTCAGAAAGTGCAATTTATTTATTTATATTAAATCGGCGTTTCTGTGTCCTGCATCATCAATTTTCCTTGTATGTGTGTATCGTTTCAAACGAATAAAACAGGGAATCCCAGGACCAAATAAAAGAAGAACGAGCGCCTGTGTTGGACCATCCCTCATTTTCGGCTTTCTCGTGTACAAAATGTAGGGCACGGTGGGGAGAAAAAGCACTTTGCCGGACCTAGTTGGGTTAGTTCCCACTCCATTAAAATCAAAGGTATTACACATATTCCCCTGCGCCGGCGAAATTCGAACGATATTTGACATTCTGAACGTTTCCCCCCCGAGCAAATACGAAATTCGTCGAGCAAAACGAAGAAGAAAAGTGAAGAACGTTGCCAATCCTTTCCACGTTTTTGCGGCCGCGCCTCCGTCTTTCGTCTTATCGTCCACTTCAACTCTGGTTTTCTGTTTTTCCGTTCCCCGTTCTTCGCTTTCCATTTTACGCGGCCGAACTGAAAATGTGGAACGCACGTTTCGACGTTTCATTTCACTTGGCATATGCGCAACGAGTGCGTATAACTTGTATAATGCCAGAGAACGAGAGAATCCACGCGCCGTAATAAAAAAATCCTCACGTATCGTATTAGCGGAATTCCATTTGTATTCTGTCACATTCCACCCTTCTGGCCTCGGCTTTACTCGCAAAGCGTGCTGCTTTGCTCGTGCATTATGTAAAATCTTTGTACGTCATACATCATAGACTTTATCTACGCTTCTTTTCTTTTTTTTATTTCAAACCACAAACTCGCGCGACTTATGTTTGCCTGTCAACAAACACAATCGATATCAAAATAAATAGTTACACGTTTCTCTAATTGTCATCATCTGGGTGTTCGTCTCACCCGGAAATAGATTCTCTCCCGTGGGAGGCAGCGAGGATGCAAGAAGTCACGCAGCCACAACGTTGCACGATACAACACGGCAGGGATACGTCGTGTGTTGCGCACGATGTCGAGACAAAGGTGTTGGTGGGTGCCTAGTCACACGCAAGGATTCCGTCTTGGGCTCGAATCACAGTAAGCTCGAGATAATTACAGGTAGGCAGCGCGAGCAGTGCTTCCTGGTAAGCCGATAATTGCCGCCTGTTCGACTCAGATAAGGTCACCGTCTCATCGACAGCCTCCTGCGATCTAGCTATTCCCCTTAATCCTTCCCTTGCGCCTCACCTTGCGATCTTTTTATTGGTTGTTAGCCAGCAAGCCAATTATTTCGATTCGTAATTCCGCGTTAGACGCTCGTTTGACGCAGGCACGAGTGCATTACGGCTTTCGACGAGTGAAATTAATTTCAATTTGATCGTTGAAGCGTCGAGTAATTTTAATTGATCTCGATTCAACAGTTTAACTTTCATACCGAAGAGCATAACCGTGCGCCAAAACTGTCGATAGAACGATTCGCTTGGTCTCGTTTTGAAGCGTGAAGCCTCTACGATTTTTTTTCTTGCAAAGTTGCATCAGTCGAAATTATCAACAATTTTTCACTGTCGCTGGCATACTTACGTCCAATCATTGTTATTTTAATTATATTAAAATTATTTTAATATATATATAATATAATATACATAATAATATAATATATAATATATGTAATATATAATAATTAAAATAATTATTAATTATCGTCTTCGATTATTTCTTTTTCCCCCCTTCTGTCTCGAAGTTTCTCAAAAATTCGAACCGAGGCGAATTGTAATATCGTCGGTCGATAATATCAATTAGTTTTTCATCTGGCGCATTTCTCTTCGACACGCTCTGCTGTCGTTCGCTTGTCGATTTCACAAGACGGTCAAAGAGAGAGAGAAAAAAATAAATCAATCAATCTCGGTGTTGCGCGATATCCGATCGCGACGGAAGCGGGAGATTTAAATCGAACTGGCGGTCCCCGCTGGGAGAAATATGACGCGTGCCAATCCGACTAAGAAGACACGGGATCAATCGAGCGAAAAATCTCGACGAATGCAAAAAAATTAGTCTGTTACGAGCAGAGTTTATTTTACGAAGATTTCCCGAGATCTCACTGACAACGAGTCGAGTCTTCGAGAGCTTTGAATTTTCTGTGATTGACATTCGAATTTTCCAAGCTTCAAATGAATGAACTCTTCACTTTTTTTTTTTTCCCTCCAAAACGGTGATCCACGGATGAAAGTAATAATAGTAATCCCCCGGTTGTGACGTGCGTGGGTGTGTACTCTGTATTATCGTCAACGAAACCAGAAGTGCTGTGGATTTACGTGGGCTTTAAGCTCGTGTAAACGCACTAAAACACGTTGCTTCTGCGAAAGATTATTTGTCTTTGTTAAAAACACACATTTCACGCGAGACATAATCTACTGTCAGTAGTAGGATAACAGAGTTTAGCGG
Organism: Melipona bicolor; assembly: GCA_030673865.1. Taxonomy (NCBI): domain Eukaryota; kingdom Metazoa; phylum Arthropoda; class Insecta; order Hymenoptera; family Apidae; genus Melipona; species Melipona bicolor. Next base: position 1,639,268 of record JAHYIQ010000025.1, on the reverse strand, counting down.
ACTTGAGGAAAGAGAAACTAGCACAACAAGCGATGAAGCGTAATTGCAGTATGTATCGTAACTTTAACAGAGAGCGTAAATAGAATGTAAAATTATTTCAGTGGTGAAGCGCGACTTTTATTAAATTGGCAAAACACCAAGCCAGAGATGTCACGAATTTGCCCTCCCACTTAATTCACTAATTTAGTTAACAATTCGCTTGTCCTTCGTTGGATCTTCGGAGAAAATCTAATTAATTTTGGAGATTCTAATAACCAACTGGATATAATCAGCGCTAACAACTTCACGATAGCTAGTGGAAGCTAGTTCGAAAGTTCCTGTGAGAAAAATATACTATTAAAAATAAAATATACTATTAAAATATACTATTAATGCTGGAATATCTCGTCTAACGTTTATACACGTACGTAGATTCACCTGTGATAGTTCGTGTAACAAATATGACAATCTGTACGAGTGATGGTTACAACAGAATGATTAACAACGTCCATTAAATGTTCATGGTTTGAAAAATCAGCGAGAATATTTCTTTGGGCAGAATTCAATTTTTGAAAAAAATATTTTCAAAAGGAGAGTGTGATGGTAGAAATAAAAAAGTGTATTACTTTACTTTTGGGTCACCCATAGGGTAAATCTGATTTGCAGAGGGGTGAATTTGATCTGTGAAGGAATGAATTTTATTCGCAAAAAAAGTGAACGTGATCTTCAGAAGGGTTAATTTGGAGCACACGAGTTTTTATTTATATATTTTACGAAAAATCATTTGAATCGCCAAAAATACGTTGTTTCACATTCATAAAATCTCTGACAAAAATTAGAATCTGGTCACTTTGACCGTTTAACCGATAATACTAACGTTAAATTTAAAAACGAGCCAGTGAAGACATATTTGCGGTACGCTAGAGACAACTTTTTTCAATTTCTCTTTCTAAAAAAAAATCAGCTTCTATTTAGCAGTAAAAAGCTAAAAAAAGAGAGAGAGAAAGAGAGAGAGAGAAAGAAGAAATGAACAAATCTCGATATGATAATTAGAAAAACCAAGAAACGTTCAGTCCGGATCGATACGACAGAAACGAATTTAACAAACTCGTTCTCTCGTTTAACCGACAGAGTTTCAGCAGCCACTAGACGGTCGAGGGCAAGTGGCAAAGATTTGCAGTGGTCTCGAGCGCACTAGCGCAGAGAACCGATCTAATCGAGCATGCTCTCCAATTCTCCTCCGTGTACAGTAATTTCGCAGTCGCCGCTGATTAATTTGAATCAAGAACTCCGGCTGTCTTCCAGTTTGTGCCTGAGGTTTCTTCTCGGTTCACGCAAACTGCATCGTGCAGACTGTTTCTCGTCATTTGTCGCAGATCGAAAATCCAGGTAAAATCAGTTCTTCGAAGACGAAGCAAGTAATTGCGAATAATGGCGAATATATCACAGATTGTGACGTAATTGTTGTTTGTTTTAATATAACAAATAAATCAATATATAATAAATGAATATAATAAAGAAATAAATTTCGAAAGAACCCCTTTCATCCGGTCACCAAGTCTCGAATTTCCACGCGAAGAAGTCTCGACGCTCACGGTCTCCGTCGTTTCCGAAAAAATTAAAAACGCGACGGAAGAAAAATCCGCGAGAGCCAGGTTTCTGATAAAGGGGCGCCGATGACGATAAATCGAGCGAATCGAACCGCAAGAGGAGAATTCAGGCAAGAAAAATAGGCGGTTAAATAAAAAGCCCGTTAATTCCCGGGCTGTCGGGCGCCAGTTAAAGCTGGCCAATTCATCGAGAGTCAGTTCCGCTAACTAAAACGATTTCATCGATAACTATAGTCCAGAAGCAGATCCTCGCCGGGATATTTAACACGTACGAACTCATCTGCGCTTAGACACACACACACATATAGCGTGAGACGTACGTACACCAGTTGCCATACATACAGAAACGTCGTCCTGCGCCCCGCTATTGATATATTTCGACGTTTACGACTTGAAGTAACTTTCCCTAATATACGGCTGGACTTGGATTGTAAATTTCCCTCGCTGCCGAATATGTACCCTCGCTCCGAATCCATCCAACCATTCTCTGGAATCCCCTCCTTCTGCCCCTTCTACTCTGTATTTACTCCCCCCGAATCAGTCCTCGGCAAGAAAAGGGAGAGGCCATCGTTCGATCTTCCGGGGGAACGTGTACACCCTTCCTGTTCATAAGTTTCAGGTCATTTTCTCGTCTTCGCGGGACGCGTGATGGATCGATGGTGCCAGGACGATCAAAATATTACTGCATTACTACGCGAAACTCGGTCCGTCGTTGATCCCAATTAGAGACTCGGAGCGAATTGAACAGAAAGGAGAGGAAGAAGAAGGGAGAAATTGTTCGAAGGAACAAAGAAACTGCGTTCCGTGATAATTTTAAAGACGTTCCGCGCTGAGGAGAAGGCTTTCTAAGTAATTAACAGAGGGCGGCGAAAGGGTGGGAGAGGAAGGATAGAAAGAAGAAGGAACTGGTGTACTTTTTTCGACCGAACTCGAGGCGTTCTGTTGCGACTCAATTCCGCGGAACCCTCCGAGTGGTAATTGCGTACACGCGAATTTCTCGTCGCTGAGCTTTTAGGGAGAGTCCTTTAGAACTTAGGGACAATAACGCGGACACTAAAGACATTTGGATACTAATTTGGCGAGCGAACTCTCTCCTGTTTCATTACTGAAAGTGATTTTAGTAAATCGGGCCTCTTCAGGTGCAACGCTGATGCAACGAAAATTAGCGATTGGTTGATTTGGGTCACGTGATTCGTGAGGGGGCGTGGTGCAGACCTCGAGTAGGAGTGGCGTTGTCTGGTACTGTGTCTTGAGTGATCGCGCCTGTAATTTGTTTTGTATCGATTCAAATGTTTGTATATCAATTTATGGCAAAAAAGTCGTCTTCATTTCCTAGTCAGAACAGTTGCTTCTCTAGGCCTTTCAGTGAGATGAATCGTACTGGGGTACAAGACATGCAGTTTTTCTGTGTATCTTGTGTTGCACCGCTATTTTTATCTGGCTAGACCCAGTAAGCAGCAACAAAACCACCAGCAAGTATTACGAGGTACGCGCGATTCTGTACATACGAATTACAGAATACCCTTCGACCCGCGATAACCTCGAAAGTACTTAGTACGCGACCCGCGTTGTTGCAAAAATCTTTCTTAGCCCTTCGTTGGAACTCTGATTCGCCGGACGCGAAAATCTCGAAACAGTTCGGGCAGTATTGTGTGAAACGCGCACTCAATTACGGCGTGTTTCAACCGAAGCGAAATAAAACAGTAACATTAGCCCGTGTGCTGGATCCTGATAATAAATAAACAACGCAGCTGATGATGATAGAGACAGAGAGAAAGAGAGAAAAAAAAGAGAGAGAAGGAGAAGGGAAAAAAAGGTATAAAAAGTTACCATGCGTGAAACACGGCGACCGGCTGCAAACTCAATTACTGGGGCCGAAATTAAATTTCGTCGGTGCTTTGTAAGGTTTGCGTGGCGAAAAAAAAAGAGAGACGAGAAAAAGAGGAGAGAAGGAAAAGGGGGAAAAGCCGCGTTCTCTCGTTGAATTTCGTACTCCTTTCAGAGCCGTGGCGAACAACGCGAAATTACTTTAAAAAAAGAAGGAAAAAAATTGCGAGGTTCGCATAATCTTTGGGACGATACCGGAAAATGAGAGAGAGGGGGAAAAAAAGGGAAAAGCGTAGCATGTGTATTTTACACGTAATTTTATCCAACCACTTTGAAAATTGAAAAGAGAGTCTCGGCGATAAAGGAAATTTAAAACAAGTTTCGCTTTTTAAAGCCGAAGTTAAAGCGCGATTCTTTCATTTCCTTCGCGCAGGGGCGACTTCTTCAAAACGGAAGGGCAAAAGTCCAGGAAAGAGCGCAGTGTTCCTGATGTCTTTTCGTTTTGTCGTTGCGTCCTCGTGTTTGTACTTAATTACGATCGTAATTCTCTTAATAGCATTGTCTTTGAGGATCTTAAGGCAAATCGCCTTGAAGCAACACTCTCATAATGACTCTCTCTCAGTTGAATGATCTATGTTCGAATTGTTTCTGCTTCCGCTTCCGTCTTTTCCCTCGGTAAATTCGCATTAACGCAGGGATTACCGCCGCGGAAACGATTAACAATTCCAACGAAGGATTTCGAAATGAACTGGCCGACGTGTGCTTTCGCTAATACACGCTAACGCGATACACTGCACAGACACCCTTTTAATTCACCTGTCTACGATGTTTAATATACGTTTGAAACGCAAATATATAATTTGTACAAAAATTTTGTGTTTATAATAATCTGCGATAATAATTCGTAGGAATTGAACGTACTAGCTGAATTTTTGGAGTGACCTGTTGTTATTTGAGCAGTATTTATTTTAGGTTGTCGATGACTTTTAATTTATCAATGGTGAATAGATGCTTGAACGTAAATATATAATTTGTACAAATTTTGTGTTTATAATAATCTGCGATAATAATTCGTACTGAAGGAATTGAATGTGCCAGCTCAACTGATGGAATATTGGATATTGTTATTTGAGCAGTATTTATTTTACGTTGTCGATGAACTTTTAATTTACCTGTCTATGGTGCTTGTGTCTGAATATATCGCAAATATGTACCCAATTCGTACAAATTTTGTGTTTATAATAATCTGCGATAACAATTCGTAGGTATTAAGTACTAGAGCTGAATTTTTGGAATGATCTTTTATTACATGAGTAGTATTTATTTCATATATTCAGTTGTCGATGAATTTTTAATTTATCCGTCTGTTCGGAACGGAAATGCATAATCTGTACAAAATATGCTTGCGTGCATAGTAATCTTCGTTTTCAATTTCCGGCGCATTCTTCTAGTTTACGGCGTGTAAAGATCAATCTAACAGAACGTCGGGCGAAGAATCCACGAGATTTTCCAAACAATCCATCAATCTTCCTCCCCCCTTCCCCCCTTCTGAGTGAAATTCCTTCAAAGAAGGAACTTTCTTACTTCAAGCTCTCGGTCCTTCCTTCGCCGAAGGGAATCGCGCTACCGAGGCGATCGAGGCTGAAACGGGGATAAAACGCGGAGGAAAAAGCAGAAACGAGGCGTGTCTGTATTTAAAGCTCTTCAGCTAAGTGATAAGATGAATTACGGGGTGAACTGGCGCCGACACCGCTGGGCTCTGCCGCGAGAAAACCCGGGCGCGCTCGCTCTTGCTTCTCGTTTATCGTCTCGACGCGTCTGTTCGGAGACGTACAAGAGGATCCGTTTCCACTCGCCTGGCAGGGGCCATTGTCGTCCAGGAGATGTTGAGTCTCCTCGCTTCGTCCTTTCTGAAAAATACCGAAATTCGGTGGCGCTCGATTCGTGACACGTTGCAACGCCCTCAGCTCCGACAATTCTCGAGCACTTGGGGGACTCTTCCCTCTGTCAGATCCGGGTGTTTTCAAAAACTTTCAAACACCATTGAAATTGTTTAATATTTGTTAAAGTCGCTTCAGAAATAATCTGTTGGCAAAGTAACGAAATTAAGTGTTTCTCGTAAAAATTAAATTAATTTGTCTCCAATTAAATTGGAGATATTTCTTTCTTTTTCAGTATTTTGGTTTCATTGATACTTATTTCGAATGTTATTCTAAAGGCAAATTTTTAATAATCAAACAAATACTATTTTCTCCAATAATCAGTTCTTCAATTTATCATCTTCCCAATTGCTACTCGCGTAGCATCAAATTCCTTTAACTGGCCGAAAACGAGCTACATACTATCGATTAAAATACATTATTTGCCAAATACCAAGGAACGTTCAATTTACAAAAGTTTACTTATCAATATCGCCCAAGTCTGTTCTACACTTATTTCGCCGATCGATTTCGACTCCCTCGTTCGGATTGAGACTATATTTCTCAAAGTATATATACATACATCGCGAAGTAATGGCGTGAATGAAATCGTTGATTTACGGCGGCCACCGAATGCAGGTTAGCGTTGCCCGGTGTGTTTAATGGAAACGGAACTGGATGAAGAGGACAAGTGGACACAGTAGAGAAATTATCACTCCCTTCTTTCTTCTTTTCTCTTTTTTTAAAGGAGAAATTATGGAACGTGGAATGGTTTGTTCGAGAAAGCTTGGAGATTAAGGATACGATCTATCCAGATACGAAAATTATCAAAATCTCGAATAATCGGCTAATATCTCGAACGAAAGAACGACGGTCAAAGAGTTGGTTGCATTGGACCTCCTTCATGCTCCGGCAACGTGACGAGAATCCCGGAACTCGAGGGCAGGTAAAAATTGCCTTTATCCCGCGTTGCTACGACTGCTTTAGTTTCCATTTTTTCCTGTTGCATTTTGCATTGTCGTTGCGCGTACGTGCCACACCGGATTTCTTCGTTCTCCTCGGAGCAAACTTAGGAGGAAGTAGGACATTTTTCTGTGAAAATTTCTTGGAAAAGTTGCCGCTCCGAAATCTGTGTGTGACGTACTCTTTCGTACAAATTCCTTTCTCTTCAGGTGCAACGCTGATGCAACGAAAATTAGCGATTGGTTGATTTGGGTCACGTGATTCGCGAGGGGGCGTGGCGTAGACCTCGAGTAGGAGTGGCGTTCTCTGGCACTGTAATTTGTTTTGTATCGATTCAAATGTTTGCGTATCAATAAAATTTTATGGCAAAAAAGTCGTCTTCATTTCCTAGTCAGAACAGTTGCTTCTGGGCCTTTCAGTGAGACGAATCGTACTGGGGTACAAGTCGTGCAGTTTTTTTATTAATTTCGCTTATAAGTATGTTGTGTTTATGACACTTTGCAGTATAAATGCAAGAGTATAAAAATTAATTAATTTGTTAACTTTACACAAATGTTGAAATGAAAAGTAAATATCATTTTTTGGTCGTACCGAATCTGATTTAATTCGTACGTTAACAACAAACTCATTAAAAAAAAAAAAGAAGGAAAGAATAAAATCGCCATCGAATTCTTCTTTAAAAAAAAAAGAAAAAATATTTTGTTCTTTGGGAACGAGAGAAACGATGATGTAAGGACTTCGAAATGTTCAAGGACAACGTACAAATTCGTTTTCCCCCTGTCGGATCCCTTATCGCTTAAGCGGCAACTGATTTTCTTCGGTTGCCGCTTAAGCGATAAGGGATTTCTTCTCTCGCCCCTTCTACGAAGTTCCTCTTTCTTATCCCGCGCAACGCAGTCTTTGAATTTTGAAAGCGCGAGAAATCTCATTTTCCGCGACTGTTCCGAGTACTCGACGGCGCTGAAAAATTTATCGCGCGTCTTTTTCCATCTCCGCTTGCGTGGAGCTCGCGGAGAATTTGCAGCCATCTGCCGCGAAACGCAATCTACATACTTGCGGAGGTAGGTCGCGGATGAATTTCAAAACGAAAATTTAACAAAAGACAATATTTGCGTACAATATTTGCTTGCAGAGTGAAGATTTCCAGTTTTCTGACTGATCCATCAACTACTATCGAAATACGAAAAAAATCTCGTTTGTTCAACAAACAGATTTGTTTTGAGCGTATTGAGCATCAGTGGAAACGATTCGAGAGAGGCGTTAGCAGCCTCAAGTGCAATTGGGGTGTTGAAAGAATAAAGAAAGAGGAGAAGTCGTACTTGATCAGATACTTTTATTTTTCAGAGAAACACACAAAATGCTGTGAGTTGTGATCGAGTAGATAATTTTGTAATTTGAGGACGTAGGTAGAAATATAGACACATAAAATGACAAATGCAAATTTGTCCACTTAAAAAAGGTAGATTTTCACGAATTTTCTAAGTGCTGAGTAATTTTTTATCTTCTATAAAAGGCCGAATAAGTTTGGAAACTGTTATTAACCATAGATGTTATCTTAAACATCGTTATCGTCAAGACAAATTATTTAAAACTCTTAATTCCAAAATTATTAATTAATAAAATATTCTTCGTTTATTCATTATATTATTTGTATATACTATTTGCATATTGTTCTGGATCAGAACAGGATAGTTTAGGTTCTTAGAATACTCTATCCTGCGGAGAAGTACCGGATACCCTGGCACATGTCTATCGATGGGACATTTATCTTACCCTGAGAGGCAGGGTTAGAGTATTCCAAGAACGTCTCTTAAAGAATAAACAAAGGACGTCTTGGCTGGCGCCAAGTTACGTAGGCACAATTCGACACGCAATAAGGGTTCGTCATATAACGCGCGAGAACAGTGGAGAGAACGAGTCAGTCATTCCATGAGTCTAGAAGCGGAGACATCTTCTCCCAGACTCAAGTCTATCACATTCATTCGAGTCACTTTCATACGAGACACCACACAGCAACAGTTGTATACACATCAATTCAAATATACGTGTTAAAAACCAACAATCTGCATTCATAATATCTCTCCGACGGCTGTAAAAGGCCAAACGAGAGAACCTCAGCCAAGCGGGCAGCATTCGTCAAGATCACCGTCGCGCTGAGACATTTTGGTCCTTCGAGCACGGATTCAAGCTCAGACAAGCTTAATCCATATCAGCGTACAGTTCAGAGTGACGACACAGCAGCAGTGAAGCCATTTTCACCCTGTGTCGTACTTCAACATCGTGACTACCACATCATTCAACGTTCATCAGGCAACGTTCATCGAGGCGACGATACAGAGCAGCGGAACCAATCCCCCTGTGTCGTACTTCAACATCGTGACTACCACATCATTCAACGTTCATCAGGCAACGTTCATCGAGGCGACGATACAGAGCAGCAGCGGAAACAGTCCCCCTGTGTCGTTCTTCTACATCGTGGCCATCGCATCATCCACATCAACATCAATCGAAGTGCCGATACAGTGCAGCGGAAACAGTCCCCCTGTGTCGTGCTTCAACATCGTGGCCATCGCATCATCCACATCAACATCAATCGAAGTGCCGATACAGTGCAGCGGAAACAGTCCCCCTGTGTCGTGCTTCAACATCGTAGCCATCGCATCATCCACATCAACATCAATCGAAGTGCCGATACAGTGCAGCGGAAACAGTCCCCCTGTGTCGTGCTTCAACATCGTGGCCATCGCATCATCCACATCAACATCAATCGAAGTGCCGATACAGTGCAGCGGAAACAGTCCCCCTGTGTCGTGCTTCAACATCGTAGCCATCGCATCATCCACATCAACATCAATCGAAGTGCCGATACAGAGCAGCGGAACCAGTCCCCCTGTGTCGTGCTTCAACATCGTGGCCATCGCATCATCCACATCAACATCAATCGAAGTGCCGATACAGCAGAAGCGGAACCAGTCCCCCTGTGTCGTGCTTCAACATCGTGGCCATCGCATCATCCAGATCAACAATAAGCGGTAACGTACAACTCACTTGCTAGGTTAACGTCGCTTGATTCCTTACATTCCTAATAACTCCACGAAAAAGCATGGCTCCCTCACTTGAGGATAAAATCAGAACGTTAAAATTAAAACGCCAAGGGTTTAAATTAGAATTACAAGCACTTGAAAGGATATTAAAAACGTACGATCCACACACTCAGTCACCCGAATATCTTCAAGTGCCTCTCGAGGCGTTAGAATCCGAGTACTACACGTTCAAAGAGATACAACCAGAATTAGATATCGCAGACGAAGACGGGGAATATTTACGCGAACGTATAGAAATAAAAGTAGATTATATGCGGTGCCGTGGCCAAGCACTTTCCCTGTTAAAATCGACGCGCATCATAGCGGCCACCAAGGCAACCGCGAGTCCTAATCAAGGTAGAACAAATCACTCGTCGCAATTCACGAACCACGCCGAAAAAAGGAGGCTTGACAACATGAGCTTGCCAATCATACCATTACATACAACGCGATTCAATGGGTGCAACGAGAAGTGGCCGGGATTCGCGGATCAATTTAAAACAACAAATCATAACAATTCACCTGTGAGCGATCGCTGCAATCACTTAGAACCAGCCACATCAATAACGACATCACCGCGTATCGAGCAGCAGTTTATCCCGCGAAATTCCGAATCTTATCACGTAAATAGAGTTCTTACAACCTCACGCGTGTACGCGACTCAGTGCTACCTATGCCATCAGAATCACGCCGTTCATACATGTGAGAAGCTCATAAAATCTACCATACCAGATAGAATCAAATTAGTAAAGGAACATCGCTTATGCTTAAATTGCCTACGCAAGGGACACTATGTATCCGAGTGCAAGTCAAGTGCGTGTCGGGTGTGTCAACAGAGACATAACACTCTGCTGCATTCGGGCGCGACTACGGATTATCGAGTTTCACCGCAGGTCAACATGACTTTCCTGAAAACAGATCTCGAGCAGTCAACGAGACTCTGGGAGGTCGAGGAAGGTCCGCAGACTCATTCACTCTCGGAGGAGGAGAACCTACTTGAGGTTCAGCATACACAAAACACGCGACGCGATCCCCAAGATGGGAGATACAATTCAATCACAGTTCAAGTATCGGTTAAGTCGAAGATCCGCGAGCTAGATGACTCCCACGCATTGTCATTCGGGCACTTTAATTCACTACGACATTCATTAGCTCGCGATCCAATTCCACGCGATCATTATCGGGCGTTCATACAAAGGTACGAAACTCTAGCTTACGTTACAAGGGTCAGAAAAGGTACAAACACCGAAGGCTACTACCGGCCGCCCCATGCTGGGCTAAAGAAAAATAGCCTCACAACCAGGCTACGCGTAGCTTCCGACGCAGCAGTAAGGACATTAACCAGACTCCCATTCAATGACACATTGAGGACCGGACCGACAATACAGTTCGAATTATTAACAATACTCACAAAATTGCGGAGCCTCAGCTTCGTGTTTACAGTTAAATTTACAACAATGTACCGACAGAAACAAATAGACCCGTCAGACCGACATTATCAAAACATATTCTGGCGAGACGATTCGACGAAAACTATACAGACATACGGAACAACTTCACCACCTTACCTCACGACCAAGATATTACACAAACTCACATTCGGCGAAGAGGTAAGGTATAGTAGAACCGCAGCTACGTTCAAGTTGGACCCTCACCTGGACAATTTGACAACGGGCGCGGATACGTACGAAAACGAACAGACATTTAGACATGAACACACGCACTTCGCGAGCAACAAAGATTTCGGACCACGGCAATGGTCCTTCAATCATCAAGGGTTAGTACCTGACCCGGTATCAAACACCGACACCTCAATCCTCAACATCATTATTCGAAATACCAGATATAAGGGTGGATCACGCGCATTAGACCCTCTCATGAAGGAACTAGGTCTTCTTCGTGTGGGGGGGAGGATTGGGCCCGCGAACATTTCATGGAAAACAATTTATACGTATTCAGACAATGCAAAAACCTTTGTAGGCGCGAATCGTGAACTGCGAAAGATACATGCACAAGTAATCAATAGTACAGATACGATCCTTCGCGATTATTTAACAGGGGAACAGGTAACATGGCATTTTATCCCACCACGCGCACCACATTTCGGAGGATTTTGGGAAGCCGCGGTAAAATCCATGAAAAAACATCTTATAAAAATTGTAGGAAATCAATTACTAACGTTCGAAGCAATGAATACGTGTCTTATCGAAATCGAAGCCATGGGAATCCTATCAATCCCCTATCATATCATTCAAATGATCCGACTTTTACCCAGCCATTTCCTAATCGGGGACGTACTGACCAGCATAGCTGAGAAAGACGTTACCAATACAACAACCAATAGTATAAGCATGTGGCAACACATAAAACGATTGCGGCAGCATTTCTGGAACCGCTGGCACAAAGACTACCTCAACCAGCTGGTGGTCCGCAGCAAGTGGCACACAAGGGCGCCAACCGAGCTGCGGATCGGAACTCTAGTCATCGTCAAGGAGGACCACGTACCACCATTCCTTTGGCCTCTAGGAAGAATCACCGCCTTACATCCGGGGGACGACCAAATAGTAAGGGTGGCCACGGTAAAAACAACGAGCGGCGAGTACAAACGCTGCATCCGACATCTAGCACCACTACCCGTAGAATCAGCATAACGCAACGGTCACACTCAGTGGAAATCAATTAGTCAAGATATTACTGTATATAGAAATAACATACAACACACATCACTCACTCCTTTACACAAATACACGGTCGCGAACAAGCATTGTTGACCATGACCGGTCAAGGGGGGCCGGCATGTTCTGGATCAGAACAGGATAGTTTAGGTTCTTAGAATACTCTATCCTGCGGAGAAGTACCGGATACCCTGGCACATGTCTATCGATGGGACATTTATCTTACCCTGAGAGGCAGGGTTAGAGTATTCCAAGAACGTCTCTTAAAGAATAAACAAAGGACGTCTTGGCTGGCGCCAAGTTACGTAGGCACAATTCGACACGCAATAAGGGTTCGTCATATAACGCGCGAGAACAGTGGAGAGAACGAGTCAGTCATTCCATGAGTCTAGAAGCGGAGACATCTTCTCCCGGACTCAAGTCTATCACATTCATTCGAGTCACTTTCATACGAGACACCACACAGCAACAGTTGTATACACATCAATTCAAATATACGTGTTAAAAACCAACAATCTGCATTCATAATATCTCTCCGACGGCTGTAAAAGGCCAAACGAGAGAACCTCAGCCAAGCGGGCAGCATTCGTCAAGATCACCGTCGCGCTGAGACACAATATTATTGCATGTTATATGTATATTAATATAAATATGTATATTATGTATTTATATATATTATTTTATTACTTTTACCATTTATTTTTTTATTACTATTATTTTATTTTTTTATTACTATTATATTCTCTGCATTTATTTTTTATTAATATTATATCTATATTATTCTTTGTCCATTCTACGAAAAGTGACATACTACTTGAGATCTCGCACGAATTTCACGACGATAAAATATCGTCGTCAATTAAACGAGAGATAAAACTCGTCCGAATTCCACGATAATTGCAGCTCGATAAAAGTGCGATAAAAATTCCGTGTAACAGCTACTCCCATTATACCAGCGCGGACGATTCTATCGCGAAATAATAATCTTTGATATTAGAGAGAGGAGGGCCCCCCGAGCGATGAGAATTCCACAGTTCGCTCTACTTTTATTCCGAAAGAAACGCGGATTCCTTTCACCGTGTTGGAGAAGTACAATGGCGACCTTCCTCCACAGAAGTCGGATACGTAACTCCACTTTAATTGCCATCTCATCGCGAACTGCGCGAAAGGGACACAATACGCTGATAAGAGGAGAAAGAGTAATAAAGGAACCCGAGAGAGGTGACGTGAACGCGACCGGTCGACCGGAACTAACGTATCGAGACGACGGAGTATCTTTCGACAAAGTTTTTCATAACTAGCGTAGTACTCACGGAAATTCGCTAGAAGCTCTCGCTCTGGATTTTGCATACGTACCTGAAACAGAGAAAAGAATAAAATAGGTTATTACTGGTGTATAACAGAAAGTACTTTAATCAGATACACAGGGAACGTCTTGTAGGAGTATGAGAAGATTCTTGATGGGAAAAGAACGAGTCCGTTTGTATTTTACTCATGAACCATGAACCATGAACCATTTGTATTTTATTCGTCCCACCGACGAAGATAAAATACGATAAAAACCATGAAAGTATGAAAATTGAACGAGAACGACACTCGTCATCCCGAGATACCGAGAGCCGGGAAAAAGTTGAAATTGAGTTTGTCGGATTTTAGGGTTTCTTTAACGCAATTACACGTTTGAAAATTCCGCGACGTGGGGACACGAGGCTCCAGTGACACAAACACAGTTTACTCGTACGCGTGCGGATATACCGTTGAACATGACACCGTGGAAAGCCCCAATAGCAAACTTTGAAAGGGGTATTTTCTCTGAAGAGTTGTTGAGGAACAGTCGGTCTGAATTCTGTTGATGTTTCGTCGTTTAACACTATACACCACGATCGTGCGCCAATTTGTAAAATAGTGGTTAGCAGCCGATAGGTGACGTACTTTCGTGATTCCAATTGCAAGTTCCAAGTTCGTTTAAAACGCATTAACGTCATGTATGTATCGTCAGGGAAGCAGATATTGAAAATTCTGCACACATTCCGACAAAAGTTTTTTCATTAGAAAAATAGCAGAATTCCTACATTTTCCATTTTAGTTTGTACAACCCTTTGTACTATGCATCGTCAAAAACTTTAAGCTTTTATAAAAAGCTGTTTGGCGCCATAAAAGGGGATGTTTATCGCAACATTTTAAAAGAAATATGTTTGGTATTTGTTTATAACCGTATCTTTTCTGACACACAGATACGGTATATTTTGCTTTACTTTGCTTTTCTGGGGGAGAAATTTTCCAAAGTACTCTCGTGTTTGGGGAAATGTTTTCAATCTTACCATGTGAAGGAAAATTATTAAATATACGTGTATGTTTCAAAATATTTTTGTTCTTATTTATTTGTTACCTCTTTGATAAGTACCACACCGCAACACCGATTGTAAAAATGGCGAAATTTTTCAGAGAGTACATTGAAATCATCAGAACACTATTTATTCGTATTCTGTATTGAATTATATTAAAAATTTAACAGTAACTTTAAGCTTTGTTTCATGATATATCTAATTATTTAGTAAAATGTGGCACAACTCGAAATATGATCCTACACACAGTTCTGTTGTTTTCCACGCATTACACATTTGCGTGTTTTTGTGATTAATTTGTTACCACATCTTTTCATTTCAAGGTGTTCATTAAATGAAATAACTGTAAAATAGTCACGTTTAAGTAATATATGACTAACGAAAGATATAATTATTGAATTAGAATTCACTTACGTCTGATTCAAGTGAAGTTTGCTGCAATTATTGTCGATAATAATTGCATATTTACCGACCGAGCGTCTTTAGTTTAATTCAAGCAACGTGAAGTGAGCGCCTATAGGTTAAATATAGGTTAGGTTAGGTTAGCCTTTCGTTTCAGCGGACTGAAGTGAGTTAAGCGCCCATAGGCGTCAACGCTAGCCAAGAAACTAATTTTTTTAGCATACGAATCTTTAGAGCTTCGTAATAATACAAGTTCGATTTCTATCCTCGTTCTACACTACTTTCGCTTTCAAAAAAGTGTCGATCGCACGAAATATCGCCAACCTGTACAGTGCCAATCATCAACAATGGACCAGGCGGCTTCTGTCTCACGAACTATCCCTGTTGCATCCTAAACGCTCCAACTGGCAATTCGAATGCAATTACTGTTAGATTTGTCGGGAACCCGGGAGATAAAGTGGAAAAAAGAGAAACAGCTAGGGGAGATTTATCTGATAGAATTGTTGGGATCGAAGGAGGCAGAGGAACTCGAGAAGCACGCGCGCGAGAGACAGAGAGAGAGATGGAGAGAGAGAAGGTGGTTACCTTCTGTTCGCGCGATTCAACGACTTACGTCGCCGCGAAATCCTACAAAACCGGATATCGCGTGTTCCTCTCCAAGCCGGTCGCATTACCCGTCTCAGCGCGATCGTCGACGCTTTGCAACTCGCGACGACGCGCCACATAAGCGAGAGCCTCGTCGATCATTCTAATCTAAACGATCTCTCTCGAGGCTGAATACACATCCCCGTAGGATCAGTCGAGATCTAAATATAAACTTCGGCGCTCGCCTCCGGCCCAAGCGACAATTAGACATCGGATTCCGATAAGCGGTTCCATTTAACAGAGAGATCAGTGCGATAACGTGACCCTTGGGAATCTATTAACGCCAACCCGGTATTCCGGCTCGGAGCTGGAACGGTCATTCACGGTTCCGATCGTTTGTTCCTTCTAGCACCCAATGTACACAACAGCTGGTGAAAATGTAGCCGAGTGGCCTCGAATTCTAGTAATTTACCGCCTTCGACAAGCTTTTTTTGTTTCATTTATTTGCGAAGCAAATTTAAATAATTTAAACTAACTTTGTAAAAAGAAAAAGATTAATAAGACTATAATAATCCATTTTAATAAAATGATCTCATCTCTTTCAAAGCTCTATTGGAGTCTTCCTTTTACAACGATCTCACGGAACTTGTATATTGATTCTCTACTCACCACTTTATTAGGGTTAAACGAGGGAAATTCAAGAAATTCTAGCCCTGTTATTTCAAGTTCAATAAAATGGCGAAGAAAAAGTTTCAACCCTCAAGACCACAGTGGAGTTTTAATGTTTTTACACATGTTTGAATTTTTGCAAAAATACCTCAACTTTCCCACTCGCTGCACGATACAAAGTCATCTTTGAAACGAACGAGCTAACAATTGTTAAAGCGTAGCTTCGCTCTACAAAATATAGCAGAACTAAGTGGATTGTAGGTACGAAGTTATATATTATATCGACAATCTTCCATTGTCATTGGCACAATCCCTGGAACATCTTAAACCGCTTGTGTCTAAACCCCGAAAGCACAAGAACTTGATCTTCTTACGGCGCTTATACCTTTTCTCAAGATTTCCGATAAAAAGAAATATCTTTACCTTGCCACTCGCTACACGACGCAAAATCATCTCCGATGAGAAATCACAAAATCGCGATTGTAGGTAGCTTCACGCTAAACGGATCTTTATGGGATCTCCTCTTACAAAGTTGTATCGGTCGAAATTATCGACAATCTTTCATTGTCAACACACTTTGCTGAACGTCGTACGACAAACACGCGCAAACGCGCACACTCGACGTTCCCCGAAACATCTTAAACTGCTTGTCTAAATCTCGAGGGCGCAAAAACTTGAGCTCCTTACGCCGCTTATACTCTTCCTCGAGATAACTCGTTGAGCTTAATCCGGGAAATCCGACGGCGTCGAAACCGTCAGCCGATTAATCGCAGATTAAGAGGAACGCGCGTTGCATTCCATCTATACCGATCCCGATTACGGAGAGATCGATCCTTCGATCGATCAACTCGATCCACGAGAGAGGACACGAGGCTTGGCAACGGCTATCTGGTCCTCGACAATCTGTATCGGCAACTTTCAGCTCAGCCGAGGCGCAAGCTCGTATCGGGCGCAAGTACGTATCGCTCGAGGGCAATAGGCACTTCCGGTGGACAAGCAAGTTCCTCGAAGACGGTTAACTCGCGCACTAACCGGTGATTGCATCGGTTCAACCTATTTCGGCGGGCTTCCTGCAGGATCCAGCAGAGCGGACGCTCGAGTCCCTGGGCGAAACCATGGGGTAGCTGTGAATCGCGCGCCGCACGACACGGATCCAACTCATCTCGTCAATTCTGGGACGCGTCAACGCTGCAACAGTGGTTCTCAACCTTTTTTTTGCCCACAATCCACCTGAGGGTCTCTAAAATCCTGATGTCCCACCCCTGAGGACACGTAATTCTCGTCAATTGTTCAAAAAGTGAATTTTTGACGTGAAGGCTGTCAACAACAAGCTTCCAAAGAATACGACATCTATGAAAGAAAAAAACTAATTGTTAACATTATTCGAAATATAAAACATTACATTCACGCGTCCAGAACCATAAAGTCGCTGTTAGCACGCTGTAAGTCCGCAGTATTTTTTGTCATTTTTTAAGAGAACTATTAGGTTCTTTGGGAAAGTTTTGCCTCCGTGATGAGTAGAGTACAATGCAAAAAAAAAATTCTGACTCTGAAATTTAAGATGAAGGTAAATTTTGTAGCAAGTTCTTTGTATTTTCATCAAATCGAAGGTGATAGCCACAAACTTTTCTGCACATTTTACGAAAAATCGTATAAATCTCTAAAACTACATAGCTCTGCATCTGTAAAATTTCTAGGAAAAATTATAAATCGATCATTTTGACTATTTTGGTGGTTCTAGTGTCGAGTTGGGCAACCGTGTTCCGTAGGAAGAAGCCTCCTTCGGTTTTCCTGCTCTTCAAGCTTCCTTTCAACCCGTTTGTTTTCTCCTCTATCTCCGCGAGCGGAAGTCCGGATTAAGCCTCGAGACTCTTACGTTGATACACGAGGAAATAATGGCCTGTAGAGTAGATAGTAGACAGCAAAATGGGAAGATAATGACGCGTGAAAAATGCGAGGTTAGTATTTTGAGTCGATCTCTTTCGTTAAAAATTGACATTAACTCTTCCATTGAAATTAACATTGACCCTTTAATTTGAAAGCTCTTTGGATTTGAAAAATATTATTCTCAAATCTCATTTTTTGATAAATTTATACTATAAATTCTTCGATACGGGGTGAAAGAAATATTTTTCTACGCGTATTAAATTCGTAAAATTTTGTGATTCTTTATATTTCTGTTATAGTGAGAAATTTGTCAAAATCTACATAAAATTTCGAGCAAATGGTGCACGTTTCAGTAGAATGAGTGTCAAATTGACTATTTTTTTCCCTCGTTTATTCAAGTCACATTCATCATCTTCTGCGAAAATACCTTTATATTCGCATAATCCTATCACACTCAGGACCACTTCATTTCAGCAAGCTTCACGAAAAATCGCTGAAAATATTATAATGGTCCGTTTGACCAATCGTAACTTCTCCACCGAATGAGATGTTTTCGAAATTCCTCTCGTTCCACATTCCGTTTCCGTCGTTTAATCGAAAGAAACAAATAGAACGACGTTTGCCTTCAAAAGTCTTCCTCATAAGGGAATATTTCCCTGGGTTAGAATCAAGTTCTGAACTTTCCCAGTTGCTTTTCTCAGCCACAGTGCTCCTTGGGAGATCCCTAAAGTGATGTACACGCGTGACGACACAGATGCGATACCGAGAGAATTGAAAAAAAAGATCGCTCCCAAGGGCGGAGAAACATCTTACTCAGTGGAAAAGTTACGATAGTTCAAACGGAAATTTTCAATGATTTTTCGTTGGAGGCTCGCTGAAATGTTAAAGCGGTCCTGAGTGTAACAGGAATGACATACTTTTAAACAAGACAATGAACAAACGAGAAAAAAAAAATAATCAATTTTGTACGTGACAGATGACCTAACGATGCTACCTGATCCGGTTAAATTATTAATTATCGTCAACATAAATTCAAAATAAACGGAATCGAATAAAAGTTGCAGTTTCGAGATATCAAAGCTTCGCAGAAACAAAAATTAAAATTAAGTAAATTTAAAAATTAAAGATTTACTCGATTTTTTTATTAAAAATGAAAATTTCACGAGAAACTCTCAGCTGACAACTGCGGTCGTCGAGAATACACTCGAGGCTCGCTCGCGCGGAGGGAGAGGGAATTTCATTGAAAGCGAACTTTTCCCGGAACAAACACTGATATGTATATACGTATTCACAAGATATCTGCATAGAGCGAACAACTTGGTCGCGAGCCCAGGGATCCTTTGACATTTCCCAACAAAGACTGACGATCGCTCGGATCAGACCGAGCCAATGCGAGCGTGACGTTCGCGCGCCGAGGTCTCTGACGTTATCTGATCACTTTTGCACCGGCGAGAGACTTTGCCGCCGCAAAGTGAATACGCGGTTTTATCCGCGCGCGATCGTCGGCAACTCTGACGAGAGATTCCCCGCATCTCGCTTTCCGCCGCGGTGTTCTAATATTTCTGCAGTTCTTCGGCGAAACTCTGTTTACTGCTGCTTTGTCGAGCGTGGAAAAAGTGAATCTTGCAAACAAAGCGAGCATCTCTTTCGGGCTTTGTAACCCGACGATACTGGCAAAAATCTTCGCAGTGACGAATCTTTAGCTCGAATTCACGGAACGATCTAAACGAAATCGGTTGATCAACAAAGTCTGTTAATTGCGGGTAATCTTTGACAAAGAAAAATGATGAGGGGTTTTCGAGATAGTCGAGCATCTATGTGAATATATTTTATATATTTTATATTCTGTATTCTATGGTATGGTTTTGTGCATTTTGGAATATGATGACTGTGTGAGTGCTACTGAAAAATACAATGCGTTGCGAATTCAGAAATTAGACTGAAGCCTAACAACTTCTTCAATGTTTCTGTTAAGAATGGCTGTGTATCAAGAAGTGTTGGCACATCGTCAGTATCGATATAAAAAGTAAAGAGGGCCAAGCATATTTATTTACAACATTACATATTTATTTGAACATTTGGAACACGTATAGTTACTATTTCGAACGCTGTAGCGCGAGTTATCACAGGGTGTATCGAACTACCAATTTCGAAAACGAAATTATGGTGGACGCGAGCCTGATAAGATAGGATACGTGAAATGCCAAACGATACGATGCTACGGCAATATCAATGCTGTCGGTGGTGAAATTGAATCACCGTGTCCGCGATTCCAACGATCGTTCGTGTGTTTAAATGCGATTACCAACGAATGTCGACAGTCGTGTCTTTTGTACCCTGTGATTTGACGTTGTTTGTTCTTGCGTCTTCGAACGGGGGAAAACCTCGCCATTTTCCCACTTCTTTCTTCCCTTTTTCCGCGAAAAAAGTCATCGAGGAGCCAAATGCTGGAATCGATCTGTGGAAATATTTTATTAAAAATCATACGGAACGAAAGAGTCCACGAATGATTAATAAAATTAACTTTTCATTAGAAAAAAAGTCCAAAATGAAAATTAAAATCATTGAATTACTGTACGAAATTATTTCCAAATCCAAATCGAAAACTCAAGATTTATGTGTAGGGAATTATCGAAGAGTGTAATGACGTATCCACTAACTAGATCGAACAGAATGAAGACACAAATGCTTTTTCTTTATTTTTTAGATTACATTATTATACGAGTCTTTGTCGCAATTTTGAGAGAATTTTGGAAACTAGTGGGGCTTTATCGCTGCTGGTCGTAGAGCGGATGACATTCGAATCGTATAAATGCAGCGATAAATCGAAAAAAAAAAACAAACGGGAACGAAACAAATGGAAACTGGCAAACCGAGATCCGAGATCAAATGATTCGAAGCGCTAATGCCGATTTCGGCACACTTTAGAACGAATCCACGTTTCGGGGAGAATCGACGTTTAATCCGTTTACAGTTACATTTCCCAGCGATGTTTATCGATCTCGATTTCTCTTCGAATTTTGATTTCGCGTATAACAATGCCATTCAAATGCCGACGAATCGATTCGATCCTCTGTAAAATTACCCCGTCGACTCGTTGTTGCAAAAGTAGCGCCAACAAAAAGCAAATTTCCATTCGATTTCATCGAACTAGTCGCCGAACAACAAAACGTCGGACAATTAAATGAAACGATAACTCTACGTGAAACTTCCCACGCTTCCTTTTGTCATTTGAGAATTCTTTTCGATCGAATAATTAATTAATAACTGATTTTTTGAGGTTAGGAATTCGTAAAAGCTATGAAATACGAATTTTGAAATTTCAAGACGATCAAGATGGCCGACCAACGAAAGACACCACATGGCCATTTTAATTCCTAACCTCAAAACATAAGTTATTTATGACAACTATCTCTATATACACATACATATTTCATAGCTAGTATGATAAAACTGCTCCACAGCTGTGTATAAAACTTCTCACATTTCTTTTCATTTGAAAATTCTTTCCGATCGAATAATTAATTTTTAACTTGTTTTAAGTTATTTTGTAAGGTTAGGAATTCATAAAAGCTGTGGAACACGAATGTTTCATTTGAAAATTCTTTTCGATCGAGTAACTTAATAGCTTGTCTCAACTTATTTTATTAGGTTAGGAATTCATAACAATTACAGAATACGAATATTGATATCTCGATTGATCATGTGAAACGAACACTGAGAAAGTTTGCAATAACTAATTTTACACGTACATTCTATAACTCTATAGTATAAACTACAACAGTCTCTTTCTATCATTTGAGAATTCTCATCGATCGAGTGCCTGTCTTGTCGGCTTATTTTGTAAGAATATGTCAGCTCACAAGAGTACATGTAAAATAGCGAATCTTGAAACGATCGATCACGTGTCTTTCCACGCTCGTGGAACGAATGGTAAGAAACTTTTGGTCCTCTCCGTGGGAATCTGCATCGAGTAGCTACCGCCGGAACTCGGCAATTTCACACGGTGATTGCGATGTAAATAGGAAAGTCGTGGATTCAGCGGCGACTTCGAACGGAACGAGCCCCGACACGTGGAAACAGAAAACGATGGCCGACTTTAAGGCAGAAATTCCCAACTTCAATCGAGCAAGATTACGACCGAGACCCACATACCCGTAACCGCGTAAGTGGAGCAGCGAGAATGATTCGCAAAGGGAGAATGAATACCACGGAATGGAACAGTTTCGTGGCAACGATTCGTATCTCACGAGAACAATCGCACCGGCGATGATACTTGCGATTGAATCTGCGCGACGCCGCCTCGCTGCCTCGCTCGCGGAGTTTATCGCGGAACGATCGACGTGCAATTTTCAACATTTTCGAAATGTCCAAACGATGCTCGAAAGAATTCATTGATCTCAACTCTACGTTTCTGTTAAGAACTGTTAAGAAAAAAAAAAAACAAAAGAACAAACTGGACATCTTTCTTTCAAATTTTTTAATTCAAGATGAAAAAGAAAAAAAAGTTCAGATTCACTATCTTAGTTACGACAAAATTTTTCGCGACACTATGTAATATTTTTGACGTAAAAGTGTAACAATGAAATTTATATCTGACGATGTTTTACACTACGTAATTATGTTGGAACAAATATTTTTTTGCATCGTCACGATTCGAGAAGATGTTTAAATCGATGGCCTCGCTTTAAAATTGATTATCTTGTACAGTGTCATTCTAAGAGGTTAAAAAACAATTCATGTTGAGAACGATAAAAGTTTTAACCTCACGCAGGGGTTAAAAAGAAAAAGAACGTTATCGGCGAATGTTCCGTTCATCCACTCTCTTGTTTCCTGTCTCTCTTTCTCCCCGCGTTTCCTTCGCTCAAAGAACGGAACAACAACGAAACACGCAAAATCTCGGTCGTAGCGTTAACGATCTCGCAGTTGTTGCTGATTACTTCAGCTTTAATCCTTTCGTCATCAACCGCAGTCTCCCACTCGCAGTTCCCTTCTCTCTCTCTTTTACCCGGTTCTCCCACGACGACTTCCGGTTCACCACCCGTCACCGGCACCGACTCATTTAAAACTCGGACGACAGATCTCTAATTAAAAAACTTTGCGCCTTTTATTGGCGCGGCTTGCCGCGTGGCGTTGGGAGGGTCTAATTGAAAATTACACGGCATGAACACCCGTCGATCCTGCACGTTGCACGCGTTTCACCTCGCCGGAAGATCGAGCCGGGCGGTTTTCAATTTGTTCAAAGGGCAATCGTCCGCATCGCCGCGAAAAACCACGAAAAAAAGAAGTCTGAAGTAGCCGCTAACGAAATTAGTCCAAGAAATCGGCCGAGTTATCCGACGATTTTGCATAACTACGTTAGAGAGGCATACAGAGAAAAAGAGAGACAGAAAGAGAGAGAGTGGAACGAAGAAACTTGGAAACCTCTGGCTCCTCTTTTCTCTTCGTTCGCATTCAGAATTCCGTTTCTTCTCCGAGAAACTCGCCTCCGAGGCGACTTGAAAGGTAACGATTTGAATTTCGAGCCGAGTCGAGGAATCAAGTCCGCGCCGTTCTAGAAATTTAACGGCACGCGTCTGTTGAAGAACGTCTTTGGTCGAGTTAACGTCGAACGAACGAGAGCGAGAGGAGAAACATGAAGAGCGCGACGGAGATTCGTCAAATTAAATTAAATGCGCAGCGAGATCAACGAACGTTTCATTTTTTTTCTTTTTTTTCTTTTTTTTGCTTCGACGATAAAGTCATTGCAGCGGCAGCTTCAATTAAACTTTGAGAGAGAGGATGGCTGCGCGAGCTAATTCTCGAGACAATTCTCCGAGACAAGGAAAGTTTCGTTCCTCCTTCGAAAACGAAACCTGTCTCGTTTGTTCTCGCCAATGTGGCATTTTTCCTTGGTTTTCATCACAGTTTTTATACGCGAAATGATGAATTCTCTCTTCGATTTGCAGTCACGAGTCTTCGACAGTTTCGTGTCTTCAAACAGTCGAAATAAACGAAATTTGAAAAAAGGTATTCATTAACCACTTGCGCTGGCAAGATTGCAGACCATAACGAGTGACCAAACCGTATATAATAATTCGTCGCTTTCTTTTTGAACTCGTCGATATGATATCAGTGGATAGAAATTATTGCGAAGTAATAAATTTATTATTTGTTTTGCCTGGGTTATACTTAAATATACCTAAACTGAGAAAATATTGCAATTTTAGGACAAAAAATTTTCGATTCCAGCGCAAGAAGTTAAAACAGAGCGAGAGCGTGTCCTCCACTATTCTGATCGTTAGCGCTACCCCCTCCACTACATCCATCTCTCCAATATTATGCAGTGGAAGGGGTAGCGCTAGCGATCAGGAAAGTAGAGGAAAGGGCTCGCGGACCGCCAGTTAGCCCGCTCTGCATTAAAACGGAGAAATGTGCAGCTTGAAAACGTTTCAAATGTGCGTTTAAAGCCGATAACTTGCGCGCGTGCAGATGTCAAATATAAACGAATCTGATATTTGCAACGAGCGTGTTATTTGCAATAGCGTTGAGCAGTGTTTGTCGAGTTTATTACATTCACATTTCGCTCGATGACTGCGAATTCCGGGTCAGTATCTTCCTCGAAGGGACAAATTAATTTCACCTTTCAACCGTGATTCCCTTTGTCAATCAGACAATTTTTGTCACGGGTAACGAATTCCTTCCTCCGGCACGATCAATTGTTTTCACTCCCCGATGGATGAAATTTCATTTCGCTGGAAGAGCGCATTTCCATGATTCAAAGAACGAATGCCGTTTGAGATCAAGTCGTGATTAGACTGACGGAAAACTCGATGAACAGCTGGGCGATAAGTACTATCGGCTGAGCCAAGGTTCAACGGTCTTCTTTTATTGCTTACGCGACCCAGTTTGCTACACATTGCGAAACATTTTGCATATTAACGACGCGTTGCTGAACCACCGCGTGGACAATTATCCCAACTTTATGAGGCCACGAATTGCCGTATATTGTCTGCAAACGTAACAAGAATCCGTCCGGATCCCAGAACTGCAATCCACCTTGTGGCCCCAGCCTAAACTCTGGCCAAGGTGCGAACTTCTAAATTCGAGCGATAAATCGTGCTCGTTCGAGAGACCACTTGCAACGCGGCTCGGATTCCTACGAAACCGATCGACCAACTTTCTTAAATACAACGCGAGGAGTTAAAAAGCAAATATTTTGTAATTCGTGTTTTGTAATTCGCAAATTCAGAAAATTTCCACGAAAGGTGACGAACTGGTCGCTTCGACTGCACTCGTGGCGATTGGTAGCAGAAAACTGGGGAAACACATCAACGATGAGAGAAAAGGAAAGAAACAGGACGAGATTCACCGTGCAATTTTGGATAATGCAAACAAAGTTTCAATTAAGAGCCGTGCTATCAAAGGGGAAGCAGCAATTAAAGATGTACAATTGCGTCAGGGTGGTCTCGGCTTCTTTAATTCAACATTCACGTTCTCGAGATCGTGCTTTTGGAAACGAAGTTTCTCCTCTAAATTTTCTACCCTGTTGGAAGGTCCGCGTCGAGTCAAGGACATTAGTTTTTGCCCCCGCCTCTTTCTCCTCGAGCGCCTTCTCCTCCTCCTTCGCCCCTCTATAATTTACATTCTCCTCGTTTCGTCGTCCCTGCCGCTCCATATTTTAAATTCAAATTAAAAATTTCAATATTCGCCTGCTGGCTCGTCCGCTGGTTATCACCACTGGATATTTGTAATGAGATATCAACGCATTCTCCCCACAGAATTAACGCGGTGTCTTCGTCCGCGGTATAATTCGTCGCTGTGGCCGACAATCTCTGTTCGCGCCTCGATGTTGAATAAATCAAGTGAAACAAATATCGATTCTCTCTGCAATTGAACAGATTGAACGTGTGACGTCCGATGACGTGTATTTTTGCAATTTCATTTTATTTTCTATCGTGTTAATTTGCATTGCGTTTTTATTTTCCATCGCACACTTTATGCTGATATAAATTGCAATGTGTTTTTGCGTACTGGCATTGGGAAAATTATAAAAATTAATCAGCAAAGCCGAAATACACGGTCGAAAGGCCGAAATCTTTCAGCCAAAATTTAAGCCACGTATAGTTGCAATATCGTAACAACAACTTGCAAAAATTTTCGTAGGTTTGAATAATGAATTATACACCTAAACGTTGACAATACTACATCTCATAGACGAGAAAATTTCTGCGATTAGTTTTTCACCTCCCACACACGTTTTCATTTCCGTTTCCCCGCTTTTCGTTCGCGCGTGTGGCAGCACGTTGGCCAGGCACGTTCGCGCATCCGAACGAGAACAAACGAAATTAAATCCGCCTTATTGTTAGCTTCGTCCGCCGACTCGCGACACCAGCCGTTTCCAAAGTAATTCTATTTTATCATTTAATCTTCGATCCGCGCGTTCGCACGGACGGAACGGGCCACCACCGACGACACTAACGAAAGTCTGGCTTTAATTAACTCGATTGTTCAACCGAAGACTCCTCGGAATTATTCTGAAAGGTTAATCGAGCGGAATGTGTTCACCCTCTTGTGCGTAATATTCTCCTCTCTTTCACTGTCTGTTCTTTCCACGAGCAGATCAGTCATATCTCCGCTCGAATATCGACTATTGAGTGTACAAATCCAGTATCACTGACAAAAGTAAATTCGTGCGAAGTGATTTGCAGCAGGCAGCTGAACTTGCTTCGTAGCACAGGGTTCTGTAGCAAGTAGCGAGTAGAGTAAGGGTTGATTCGTCGTGAAAAAAGATTAGATTTTGCGTTCCAAATTAATCTTTTGCAGATCACATTCACTTGTTTTGCAATTTTCACATTTTTACAAGTCAAGTTTCTATAATAAAATAATAATTTCTAGAATAAAAATAAAATCCGACGTAAAGTTATTATTCTGATAGCAAAATTTTATCGCATGTTAAAGAAAAGGTAACATAAAATTAATATAAAATACCTGTTTGACACTAAAAGTATTTACATACGCATATATATATATAGATTCGCTTGCCGCTGAGGGGGAGGGTGGTAGTTTTATGTATATTATATATTATAGTAGTTTAGTATATATCTGATTCAGTGGATAGTCAGAGAAATTACGATTTTGTCAATTTTATAGGATATTTCAAACATCAACGAGAACGACTTCATTATTCCACGCGGACGATAAATTCACGGCAAATCGTATCGCTTTTAAGACTGCTGTCAAATCTACCGTCGAAGAACAAAAGCTAATCATCTGTTTCACAAAACGCTCCAGCTAAAAAAATTCTTTCCTTCGTTCTTTCAATTTCGCCATTCTGCACGTTCTTTCTGCAGAGATATCGCGCATCCAGACGTACAAAACGTTATTACAGACGAGAGGTTATGCAGCAAAGTGCAACGTTGCACAATTCTCCGGTGCATCGGTCGGACGCGTCCAAGGAAATAACCGGAGACACATGGTGCACTTAAAGCGAACTGTTTGATAAAAGATCCGAGCCAAGACCCGAACGCCACCCCTGGGAGCTGTTTGCATCCCCCAGTTTGCTGCCTTTTGCCTCCCCCTTTCCCTCACACTCTCTTTTTCGCGCGTGCGCAAACGATTCCAGACGTATCGAGGAATCGTTTAGCGAAATATATTAAAATGGATAAATAGAGATTTATTAAAAAACAGAGGGAAAGAGAGAGAGAGAGAAAATAGCAGAGAAATGTGGCAGAGATTAAACATTCATCGACCATCGGTTGCGGAGAGATATTTGAGCCTCACAAATACATCCCCCGTTGTCCAACAACCATGACGACGGAATACAAACAGCGAGTTTTCGATGGAATTTACAACGGATTCAACTTTTACAAGCTGTTTCGTCTCCTTAATTATTCATACCCTCCGATTTTTTGTTTTCGCGCGCAGTGACTTTTATGTCGCTGATTGAAAATGGCGGACGGTGGGTGAGAGAGAGAAAAAGTATTGGCGACATCTAAAAAAAGCAAATGATATTTTAGCAAAGTCTGTCAAGAGCCACAAATAGCTGACTACGCGCAAGAGTAACAATTTCCAATAATTATATGATAATTATACAAGAAGCAGTATTGCGTACACTTGCAGTTCCAGCAACCCAAACTTGTTTGCATCAGGATTTGGATTTCACGACTGAAATTGCACGTGTTCGCGTGTACTATAATTTAACGTATCTCGAATTCAATGTTAAATTTAATTGCCAATTAATTGCAATGAAATATCAGAATACGAGACAGAGTACGTAATATTATACGGAGAGCTCGTAGTTGCAATTTTCTGCTATGAAAATAGCAGATCTTTTTTCTTACATAACCTTCAATAGAACCTAACCTAAACATAACCTTCGATGGAGCAGTTTAATCATTATTATATGGTCACTGTAACATAATTATTAGAATACAGTAACTATTGATAATTGACGAGTATTAAAAACTATTGAAAGTATTATTAAAATAACATTACTATTCGAATTATTAGGAATAATAATTAACTGTTTCTAAACTAAACATCGATTGACAAAATATTTGCATGACACAGGCAGTTTTTGATAAAAAGTCGCAGTAATTAACTTTTGAGACTGTGTAATAATAAATATGCATAAGATTCTTAATCGTTTTATAATTTAATTATAGTAGCAGTTTAATCATTATTATATGGTCACTGTAACACAATTATTAGAATACAGTAACTACTGATAATTGATAAGTATTAAAAACTATTGAAAATATTATTAAAATAACATTACTATTCGAATTATTAGAAATAATAACTAACTGTTTCTAAACTAAATAATAACTAAACTAAACATCGATTGACAAAATATTTGCATGACACAGGCAATCACTTTTTTGATAAAAAGTCACTCACAGTAATTAACTTTTGAGCCTGTAATATAACAATAAATATGTATAAGATTCTTAATCGTTTTATAATTTAATTACAGTGTTGCAACGTTATCAAATGACATCATCTCTGAAGCATTAAACATTTCGAAATACATACATACATAATAGCTGCAAAATAAAACTCTCGTATATAAGTACCTTTTCGATTCTCGAATTTTCACGTGTTAATTATATTATTATTGTCAATGATATTCGTTATTGAAAATTGCCACCGTGCGTGGTAAACTCTTTGGGAAAACAAGTTTTCAAAACGTTTTCACAAATATATTGCGAAGGAGAACCGAGGCGCGTGTATCGATCCACCGGTTCTCGTGAAAACGGTGTTCCAACTCATGAGATTGCAAACGACAATCCTCGATGATTCTTAATGAACGTTCGCGAGTGCTTTTTGTGTTGCCGCGGCGCGCTTTAATCTGCGCTTTCATTTCGGCTGCAATGAATTCGGGATTCGTGTACGAGCGTGGTGTTTGAATAACTTAATGAAGTTATGCAGGGATATGTTTGTCTGCTGGCAATTGAAAGTTTGGCGTGCAACGCATCGCCGTTTAAAATCAACTACCGGCGACTTGTTCAAATTATAGAACGATCGTTTAGAGCATCGGAAAGATTAATTAACTAACATCCTGTGTATCGCGCGTGTTCCGATTCCTATTGATGCCCGCGATAATATGGTTTTCAGCGTGGAAATATTGTAATCAAGCGAGAGATGCGAACGTTTCAGAGTTAACTAATTAAACTTTGTGCGTCAATTATTGTTGTGCATTTTGAAAGCGATAAGAGCATATAAGCAAATATCATTTATTTACAAAGGAATCAGATAGATACAAAAAAAGAAGGAAAATTTATTTCGACGAATGTTTAAAACAACACAAACTATCGCGAATGGTCACCAAGACGTGAAACGTCGAACTCCTCCTCGGCCACCGGCCGTAAAAGTCGCGGTCTCGTGGACGCCTGGAAACTTCAGCATTTCGAAGTTGCGAAACTCCGCAGTTCCGGGAACTTTCCGCGCCAACCGAAGTGTCGAACTTCCACGGTATATTTTATACAGATATTTGGATGCGACGAAGCAAGAATCAGCGCCGCGACAAACTGAAAAAGTTGTTCTATTTTTTTCTTTTTTCTTTTTTTTTTTTTTTTTTTGTATGAATAATATTTTCGTTGAAACGTTGCGGGAGAAATAATGGAACGAGCGTAGCAAGAACGCGAGGCGAAGCAATTGGTACTAAGTGGTTTCCTTTTCCAACTTCTGCTACGTGCGGAGTCATCCCGATGGCGAATTTTCCGCCCATTCGCGGGGAGAACCGCGCGCGAGTTATTCTTTCGAATCACAACCGGTCACGGTGTTATAAAATAGAAAAATATTGGTTTTACGCTGGAACTACCGACGACGATCGTATCGGGAGAAATCAGAGTGGAAAGTGAATAGTAAAAAATTTACAGTGCAATAAAGGACGCGAACTTTTGTAAAATTTATCCAACTTTTGTAAAAGTACAACGTACATTTGTAAATCTGCAGAGTTATATTCTGGAAAATTATAAACTGACCATTTTTTATCAGTTTCGTAGTTTTAAAGTGTCAATGAAAAATATCGAGTTGGCTAAAACCGGTTTCGAGTTTGTTACTTTTTTTTATTAATTTTCTTTTCTTTTCTATTCATTTGCGATGCTTAGATCTCCAAGTTGAATAGCTTTCGATTTTCGAACATTATCCAACAAAGAAATTGTAACAACACTGTATCTTAATTTATATATATATATATATTATATTTTCTTAATAAATTTTAAATATTAAATTGTATGAATGTTGTATTATGTCACCATTTTTTTATAACAATTTGTTAACTTTCTAGATACATATAATATGAATGTACCAACACTGTTCTCTAAAGAACTGAAACTTTATTCTCAATTGTAAAATGACAAATATATCAGATAAGTCGCCAAAGACTACAAGTGGTTTAAAATGCTAAAAATGTTTTTTATAAAAATTGAATTTTCAAGAGGGGCTATTAATTGATACAATTATTATCTCTTAATATTGATACAAAATCAAGTTTGTTTTTTTAAACAAGAAATCGTGTATTTTTGGACACAGCTTACTCGATTCAGTTCGTTATTCTCCATAAAAAAAAAAAAAAATTAAACCATTTATACCGAAAAATCGTTAGCTCAGAAGATATTTTAATTAAAACGTGTGCAGTATGCTCGTTCAGGTTCATTTTTTCAAACGATAGTGCCAATCGAGCGGAGTGCATTCATCGGGCTCTGCACGTTTTTATTAACAATTAAGTAAAAAGTAACGACCGAACACTATCGAAATGTGAGTTGACGATGTAATTAAACGAACGTTTAATCGATCAATAAACACCACGATTTCTTCGCGAAGAAGAATCGCAGTTTCTCGAAGCGGCAAGTTGGAAACAGTCGGCGGATTTTTCGAACTTCTGGTTCAGCCGCTTCGCGCGTTATATTTTACGCTTATGCAATCCATTTTCCGGGTGTCGTGCGGATCACCGTACATCGGCGATCGATCGTTTGCGTGAAAGCACGCGCCACACCGCGAACAAAAAGGGGAGAGGAAGGGGGGAAAAACGGTCGTCGAACGAAAGGAACGACGAGCATGGTTACGTCAACGACGACGAGGAACGCCCGTTCGTTGTGCAACGTCGCGCGGAAATCCCCAGATCAGAGCCGAGTGACGCATCGCGAGCCGGGGAAATTTATTTATCGCGGAATTTTTTGATCGCGTGCGAGATGCGATTTAATGAGACGGAATAAACCGCGACTGCTCCAAATTTGAATCAACCAATCGCTAATTTTCGTTGCATCAGCGTTGCACCTAAAGCCCGATTTTCTGGGATGCCCTCGTTAAAATCACTTTCAGTGATATTAGGGAAACTTAATTCAACCATAAAGTCGCTGTCAGCCAAACGCGGAAGCATGAAATCACTTAAAATATCATAGAAAATAATCGAATAAAATGTATTATATTATCTAATATTACAATATATTATCTAATATGATAACATATTTTTGTTTCTCGTGGAAAATTCATACGCAAAAAAAAAGAACAATTTTTATTACTTTCTGACCAATTTAATATACATTTTCCTGGAACTTTAACAATATTTTATTTACAGCCTCCTGCTAAATGTACGAGTAGAGAAAACCTTTTCACTGTAATATTCACGGGAAAACGTATACAGACGAAACGTAAAAAACGACAAAAAAACCTTTAAATAATAACAAAGCAACTGCGTTCCCGCTGTACGAATGACAAATATATCGAGACACGTGATGTATAAAATTGGCGGTGGACATATCGCGTTGCGACGAACTGTTGTCGGTTTCGCGCTAAAATATTATTTGCGAGCGCACGTCGCGAGAATAACACGAAACGTTTGGTTCCGGCTAGGCGGTTTTGTTTCCTCGTTTGTCTCGTAATGGATGACGGGCGCGATGCAGCCGGCATCGAAAGTGATAAAAATCCCCGGCCACGGTTTAGTTGTTGGTAACGCGCGCGTTACGAATAATTTAATGTTCACGTTCGTTACGCTAGATTTTGTGTGGCTCGTATACTTCGTTGATACAAATGCGGGATTACGTTATCAACGGAAATTTCGCTACACTCCTCGTTTCGCGGCTGCCTTTGTTCATTTTGCGTTTAGAAGTATCCCGGTTTAACTTCAATTTAAAAACCATTTACAAGAACATTCTACGAACAATCAAAATACCCAATTTTTTGCCTCGAAATATTGAATCGCTCGTGGCACGAATTATGGTTTACCTTGATTTTGGTTTGAAATTCGTGTTCGAATTTAATTTTACATTTTAAAATTAAATTCTCTAACTTGAGAATCAGAAGGTGCAATGTTTATCTAAGAAATGTTGTTAATGTTTATTTAAGGAGTTTTGGCGATAAAATACGATAAAATTACTGTTAAATAAATACGATGAAATACTGATAAAAGTAGTGTTCACGAAGTACAGTAATCCCCAAAGTCGGGATAGGTATCAAGTGCGATGTTTCACGCGATCTTCAACAAGTCGATAAGATAATTCAGGGTGAGATAGTCCCAGACGGACATTTAAATAAGGAAAATAATAATGGGGACTATCAATTTAATCAATTTCCCCGAGACACAACGAAATCCCACCGATTCACCAAACTTCCCTTGCTTCCCTCGTTCGTCTCCGTCATTCACTGACACATTTATAAAATATAGCTAACGCCGATGGAAAATAATGTTCCGCGAGCGCAAGTCTGTCGATCTAAAGACAGACGTTCCATCTCGGATATTCAAGTTACAGCCACAGTTATTTTTTTTTTTTTTGTGTGTGTGATTGCACACGATTGTATCTCCGTGGTGTGCGCCACGTTTTTCGAGACAAAGAACAAGACACGGTCGAGACTTGTGGCTAAACGCCGATATCTGATTGACGAGCCGATCTGTACGCAGTCCCGCGCAATTATCGGCTCTTGTAAACACCGTCGACCGAGCGAATATAAATGGAAATTAATCGAGAACGAAGCATGGGATGAAAACGTCTCAAGCGAGAGCAGAGCAGAGGTATCGGCAAGAGGTGGAGGTGGTTGCAGAGGCGTCGACAATGCTCCTTGTTAAAGTACAACCCACGACGCGGAGATCGATGGCTGCTTCCCGTCTACTACTCGTCACGCGCCAAGATCCGGCGTGCTCGTACGTGACGATCGTTGGAAAATCGGCCCGCAGAACCTGAATCGTTGATTGTGATCGTTTCCCTGTTACGCCGAGATTGAAACTAATATGACGTCGGGACCAAGTGACAAAGACGAAGTCGACAGTTAACGATCTTCGTTTAACCCCTCGAGCGTTTCGTTTTACTTTGAGAACGTTAAATTATAACAAAGTGATAAATTTTTTTGGCGTCCTTCGCTACTGATGAAATTATGAAAATGTAGTCGTACTTGAAGCTGAGCTAACGGCAGTTTGCACATTGATCGGTTTTAAAGCGCAATTACACGGAGACGAAATCGACGTTTCGAGAGTGATGTTACACCACCCTCGTTTGTTTAATTTTGCTATGCAGCGCGTTCGCTGTACCACCGGATGAAGCGGTTTCCGACACACCGAAACACACCGCGTTGGAGGGAGATGCGAAATTTTCGGACGGGTGCGCGAAGCGTCGAAATATTTTTTAATTTCAATTTATTCAAATACGCGGGAAAAGGACGAAAGGAGAGAGAATTTTAATTTGTTCGAATACACGTGAAAAAAAGAGAAAGAGAAGAAAGAGTACAAGAGAACAGGCGTGCGAAAAACAAGGACAATATTAAAATAAAAATAAATTAATAAAAAACTGCACGATTTGCATCCCAGTACGATTCGTCTCACTGAAAGGCCCAGAAGCAACTGTTTCTGACTAGGAAATGAAGACGACTTTTTTGCCATAAAATTTTATTGATATTTATTGCAAACATTTGAATTGATACAAAACAAATTACAGGTGCGATCGCAGTACAACGCCACTCCTACTCGAAGTCTACTCCACGCCCTCTCGCGAATCACGTGATCCAAATCAACCAATCGCTAATTTTCGTTGCATCAGCGTTGCACCAGAAGAGGCCCGATTACCCCCGCTAAAATCACTTTCAGTGATAATAATAAAATAATAAATAATAATTCTTCTCTGTCACGTCTACAATTAGTTATAGCTATACTCGATTAATTTTCAGGAAGGTTTCAATGAAAAAAAATTTCACTCTTTCTTTTCGACTCATTTTTTTCACGTAGAATCACCTTTTACTAGTCACGAGACACCTTGTATAATAGCTACAGAAATAGATGAAAACGACGAAGAAAGAAAGTCGAAAGAGATGAATTTACGAGAACAAACACGATGCGAGTAACTGCAGTACAGTACCAAAGGCGAGATATATAAATCTATTAAAAATGTTTGTTCGCTTACTTCTTTTGTTAACGACTTATTTTCATTGCATTATCTTTGCAGTTACTCGCAACAGCGTCGACAAAAAGAGAGAGAGAGAAGTAAAAGCGAACTGAAAAGCAGACTGTGGAAGTCACTTTCCAAGACACTCTCTGGACTGCTGCTCTCTGTACCGGATGTCTGACAACCGGAGTCTTTCATCTACTACAAAGAACAGTACTTCCACTTCGAAGTCACCTTTAGCCATCCCTTCTGGCAATTCTGGCACACATAAATCTTTGTCACCCTTGTTTTTCCGTTCTATCCAATGAAATCTCGATGAAATTTAGGTTAACGAATGTTTCACTGTTATAACGTATAACAGTTATATTGTTAGCTGTGGTGTCACTTTTAGAAGTGTGTGTGTTTCTATTTTCTATTGTGTCCCTAGAACGACGTGATGACGATTATACTCGTCATTCAGAGCCAAGAGGTTAACTCACGTTAAGTATCGGTCTCCGGTGATTAACGAAGAAAATTTAGCATGTATTAAAAATTGAAAAACTTTAAGGAAAGAATAGTTGCTAAATAATTGCTTTTATTGATATTTATTATATAATATAAAGTATATAGCATGATAATGGAATAATAATTTTAATGATATGTTTTCCTTTGCACCCATCGCAGAATGTTGTCACGTTTCTACTACTATCTCTTCCCAGCAATTGTTGTATCTTTTTCGTAACAATTTTTACAAAATTTCCTGACTTGGCATGCTGAATCATACCGTAATTTTGCGGTTTGCTTACCACGGAACTGTCGTAGTCTCTTCTAGCCAACTAGAAGCGAGTTCCAGTTCCGAATTCTCCAGATTGTCACGATCCATTTCGCTTCGCCACTCGATCGGTTCGGGGGGAAAGTATCGAAGAAAACGCGAAGAATTTTCGCACGCACGCGGAAGAGGATAAACGTCAGAAGCGCTTCGTGCGTGCGTGCGCCATCCAGCGTTAGAAACGAAAAGGGAGCGAAAAGAAAAAAAAAAAGGAGGTCGAAGGGAGTATCGCGTCAGACGCGTCGGAGGAATCATCCAGTCGGCCTCGTTACGAGCGCGCGTCAGAAATTGGAGACGAAACGAGAACGAGAAACGAAAGAACGAAGTGGGAAGAGAAAGAGAAAGAAGACCTAGTAAATACTGGAAAGGAAAAACGAGAACAATAGTCTGCAATCGCGCGAGACCGTGCCTGCCACCGTGTCGGATGCACTTTTTCCCCTCGCCGCCCCGTGCTTCTCGGTCGTTTTCACGATCCTCCGCGTCGGCTGCGAGCGCGCGTACTCCTAAGCTCGACCGTAACGCGTTTGCTGCATAATATACTCTCTGACGCTAGCTACCGTACACTTTCGCATGGTATTTTCCAAAACCTAGGCGTTGGTTTTAACCCCTTGCGCTGGCAACTGGTTTGCGGACCATAACGAGTGACCGAACCGTACACAATAATTCGTCACTTCCTTTTTCTTTTGAACTCGTCTGTGTGATGTCACTGGATGGAAATTATCAAGAAATAACAAACTTATCATTTGTTTTACCTGGGTTACATTTAAATATACTTAAGACTGAGAAAGTGTTGCAATTTGGGCACGTCATTCCAGCGCAAGAGGTTAATAATGGCGCCCTGCTGCGAGACGCTGAGACCTGAGAACGCATAAATTGAACGTTAAGTTTCGCCCCGGTGCGAACCAGAGACACCCTGGATTACTCGCTCTGCGCGCAAGTGGTCTACGTGTTTTGACCTATCTAACCTCGTCTACGTTCCTTTTACTACTCCAAATTGACAAATTTTTAAACTTTCGTGTACACTTTCCTACGTGCAACGTTATCACATATTCATCGCTGTTTATCTCTACGACTTTTCTCAAAATGTGTATATACAAGGAATTTTATTTACTTCTCCTCTTTTTTTCCAAACATATATATAGCCCGATCAATTTGAAAAATTTATAAAATTAGAATTTTGAGACGTTTCCTCTCGAACAATTTTTTCGATTGGCACTTGAAAATCATGTCGATTCAAATCAGAATCTATCGAATCTATCGTTCAAGCCCAAGCGATGAAAACTCGAAATTGTTCCACCAACAGAAACGATGAACGAACGCTAAAAAAAAAAGTTGAATAGCTACGCTTGGACGATACAATAGTAGTTACAGTAGTTCAGTGAATCGTGATCAAAGTGCTCAGGCGAAGTTTCAACGAAAGAATTAAAGTAATGAATTACGCGCGCTCTCGACGAGATTGGAGTTGCCTCAACTTATCGAACGATCGATTTTCCCATTCATCGGGACCTCGTTGTCTAAAAGAGCACACTCCACGGCTTTATTTGCGATTTACGATTTGCAGATACCTTCTATCTGCCAATTAGCTGTTTTACCTAGACCTAACCTGATCTCTCTAGCATTACATAATTTATTATTGTAACATAAACAATGATATTAAAAATATTTAGAATAAAATGTTTCATTTTAAATTAATTTTGACATCACTGAAAAATATAGAAGCGTGCGATTCGCATGATAAAGTAAGTTAAAATACTTTAAAATTAAACTCATTACTTTGTTCTGTAATTCTTAAACTGTACACACTTTTCTTGATAATTATAGTTTTTGTGCTTTAAAATTATAGAAAAATTAAAAATATATAAATTATAGTTTTTGTGCTTTTATTGTCATAAAAAATACACAAATATTTATTTATACGGATTTTGTGTCAACATTAACGCTAGAACTGCCGATGTAAATGTAAAACTCGTTCCGTAGAAATTTTTGGAAAATAGTTTACGAAGAAATAAAAAATGTACAATAATAAAAAGAAATAAAAATATAGAAACTTTTATAGGTTTTTCCTTTTTACGAAAATTCGTAATCTCTGCAAAAATGTCGCCGCTGTCGATCGACGAATTTTCTCCGAAAAATTATGCACTGATCATTTCGATCATTTCTGACAGTCGTTTTTACTTCGATAGTTCTTTATTTCATCAAAAACTCCGTCCATCGTTCAAAAATTATTCTCGTAATTCTTACGCGCGTCAATATAAAACGTTCCACGTCACGGAATTTCGCCTCTGCCAATTTTAATCCGCATTCCGATTAGCGCTTCAATCTCTCCCGGATGGTTTCCTCGCGAGCAACGCGTCGAAACGCGTCGACATTCATAATTGTTACGGCTTCGACGATACATTCCCGCGAATATAATTCAAAACGAGAGACAGTCGCGTCTAATTCCGCGTTTCCGACACGCCTCTGCGCGCGTGTTTAAAACAACGCCCGATATCTCCGGCGTTGTCGTTCGTTTTTATGAATTATTTTATGTTAATCGTGATACAATGCCCGCTCGGGTTATTCATAATAGCGAAACGGAAGCAGAAACGAGGGGCGAGGAGGGAGAATCGTAAATTCGTTTTATTTTCACGCGGTCCTGCCCGCGCGTGACATAAATCCAACGGCGGAAACTAAATCTCAATGTACAAAACGCCGCGTCTAGATCGTTGATTGTGAAATACGGCGGAAGAAACACCGACGCGAAATAAAAATCATTATCGCGGCGTATCTCATTTTACAGCGGCACGGACATGTATCCGCGTTAATAATTCATCGATAACGATTATTTGCCGGGATAAGAAAAAAGAACGTTTCAAAAATCCGGCGAATTTAATAATTTGATAATAATGGAGGAATATCGAACACGCGAACGCGCCAATTAAACTGTTATTATCCGTGTTTCAGAAAATGCAAATGTTTGCAGAGTGCAGTTGCGTAGAATAAACAGTTTACACGCGCGCCGACCAACTGAGCGCGCGTGTACGAAAAATCGCGAACGAATTAATTTCCGATTTTAGTCGAAGTAAATCTGCGATTTCGTTTACTCTGCGCGCGAGGTTGGTTTTTCTTGCTTGGTTTCGCCGATTTTATTTTGCACGGCACACGATAAGTGAAATTACGGAAATTGCCTTCGTACGACGCGATAAGGCGTATGTAATTTTTATTTAATACGTTTAAAAAATTATACGACACGTGACGGGGAAAGAGAAAGGAAAAGAAAACGGAGCAAAAGTTTACGTGTACTAGTGTGATTTGCACGTCTGAAACAACTTTTAAATTACACGTCCAACGAGAAATTGTTTGATACAAAAGTTGAATGGTTTCAAGAGAGGCAAGGTACGACGTACCAAGTTTTTCGTGGCTTTATTTCTTTTTTAATTGGATCATATATTTTTTTCATCACAAATCAGAAGAATATTACGAAGACTATATAATTAAATGAAAATAGTTTATACGTTCATATTTGCGTAAATTTTTCTTTTTTTTTTTTTATTTACATCTCGCGTTGCGTGTAATATTTTTAACAAAGTTGAAAAATTATTCTTTCATTTCTGATCATTAAGATTATTTTTATTCTTTTATTCAGAATAAATTTGAGAAATTACTCATTTTGTCTCGTACCTGACCGTGTTACAGAGGGATCGTCTGCAGTTGAGTTATTTACGATGTAATCTGGATTCGTTTTTTCCTCCCGTAAACGAAGCGCAATCAACCGCAACGCGGTCTTACAGCGAATGGGGAATTAAATTTAAATCGGTTAAAGTTAAATTAAAATTGCTGAAACTGGTTTGCGTCGCGTGCGCTAACTGCGAACGTGCATGCTCTGCAACCGGTAACCATAAACCCTTGTCTGCTGGCGCACGGCTGTGCGCGACTAGGAAAAACTAAATTCGCCGCCGCCACTTTGTTAAAAAGGACGAATACGAACTCGTAATTGAATTTCATTTCAGTTGAAGTGGAACAACGCGGGGCTTAATTTCAAGTTAAGTCGGAGTTGAACGGAGGAAATTTCGACGCTGGGACAGCTCGGACAAAAAGAAAAATCAAAATGACGACGAAATATACGTCTGTTATGGAAAATACTAATATTTATCGCGCATGAAACGTTAAATAGGATGAAATGTTTGATCAAGTGAACTCACGTTCGAAAAATTGACATTTAAACTGTCGTAATTTCGTGAAAATTTTTCGTTGTAATTTAATTCAAGAAAACATACAATCAGAAAGCCAGGTTCATTTTAAAATGTGAAGCTTCTATTTTTGCTTTTCATTTTTCAAAATGTTTTCATATCGAGTTCACTGTTCTCTCTGTATTAATTCAAACGTCTCTCGAGACATTGAAAAATTTTTTCCACGGCTGAATCCACCACGAATTTGAAAATCAAAGTCTCTGAAATTTGATCTACTCGCCGAGTTATT
This sequence comes from Melipona bicolor, assembly GCA_030673865.1. Taxonomy (NCBI): domain Eukaryota; kingdom Metazoa; phylum Arthropoda; class Insecta; order Hymenoptera; family Apidae; genus Melipona; species Melipona bicolor. Next base: position 1,599,205 of record JAHYIQ010000025.1, on the reverse strand, counting down.
GAACTTTGAATAGCGAGATTAAACGACGAAGATTGAAGAAATTTTTCGTCCGCCGTTCTCGAATACATCCAAAGTTGAATAGCCTGTCGAAGAAAAATTGTGCAGCAGGTAGGGGCTCGTTGTAAAGGGAAGGCTTCAATCTTCAAATCCATCGCGGATTTTGATGACGAGAAAGATTTCTCAATGCATTTAGGGACGTTTGAATTCGTTTTCAAGGCGTTTCCCAAATACCGACTTTATTTCTCCGCTTACTACGCGACGCAAAAATATTTATTTTTGTGAAAATCTCAGAATCCAGATTCAGCGCGATTTCTCGTTACGCGCGAAACTTTAACAATTTTCGGGAATTACGACATACGCAAGTACTCCCTTCCACCTCGGGAACGTCCCAGAAGAAGAAGCGATCTCACTGCGAAAAACTACAGCCGTTCTTAGCGGTAAAAGGAGCACCGAAAGTTCGCGGGAAAACTTGAGACGAGCCGCGAAGAAGATGGACCCCACGGGATGGCGACGCACCCGGAAACTCCCCCCAGCGCTGGTGATCGATTTCCCGAGCCCGAGCGTTCACGGATGAACGAGAGGCCGCGTGATCGATGGGACTGGCGCCCCTAGTTTGCTCGTCGTTTTTCGCGCGTTCGAAAACAGTTTCAAGTTCGGGAACTCGCGTCGTCCTGCGATTCAATCGCCCGGCTGGTAGCTCTCGGGTATCGATCGGACAAAAGTGGCCGAAGTCGCCATATTTGGATAAAAAAAAAACCGATCGAACTGCTGAATTTTCGGCAATCTCCACTTTAAAGTCGCGGAGAAAGTAGTATTTGCGCTCGACTGTGCAGACATGGAAGTAGTAAGAGTCTGCGTTGGTATCGTAGTTTGTACATAGTTTTCACTTGTAACAGGCATTTCTTAATAAATCCGATTCCGATACCACTGGAACACGATTTTATCTAATTAATATTAATATTATATCGGTATAACGCCGCTTTAATTACATCGTACCGATATCCGAAGTTAAGCATTTAGTTAAGTATTGCGATAATATTAGAATAATTACCTAAAAATACCAGTGTTTTACCAGTATTTGATATTAAATTAAGGTAATAATAAATTATACTAAATTTAGGTAATTTATTCTAATACTATAATATATTTACAAATTTATAATACTGATAGTATTTATAATACTGATTCGATCTCTGGTTGGTACATCTACAGAGTCGGCCAAAAATCACCAAAATAAATCCGTAATTTTTTTTACAGATTGAAATACACTAATTTAAGTTCACGTTCGAACTGAAATTTGATTTAAAATTGAATAAAATTACGGGAAGAAGCTTTCGTACGTGTAACAAACAATATTTTTCACCGCTGTTGCTAAAATTATGCAAATTACTATAAATTCTGAATTACGGACTGAAATGAAATTTCCAACAATTTCGAACGCAAGACGAAATAGAATATCCGAGACACGTCCGAGCAAAGAGATGTCTTCAATGGGTCAGATTAATTTGTCAACGGAAGGGTGAAACCAGTTGGTCCTTTTTCTCTCGGCGGTGAGGCTCGGCTCGGTTGACGAAAACAAATGTAGCCGCGGAGGTTGACGTGAATGCGCGAAGCGTTGAATACGTTAACGTCTCAATGGGTTAACCGATTCGCGTGCATCGCGCGTTATTATGCGCGCGTCGCGTCACTCGTTAACGAATGATTGATCGCCGGCCCGATGTAATTCCCGGCGCACGGCCGCGTGGTTATCGCGAAATCGAATCGATAACGGCCCACCTTCGACAGAGTGACGCGACCTTCGTGGAAAATTACCAAGCATTAGCGGCCGAGTGCTTTTGTCAGGCTTGACAATCCCCTCCCCCTCCCCTGGCCGTTGATGGCAACCCCTCACCCCCCTCCCGCCCTCCGCCGTCGATGGATGCTCGATCGACGTTTCGCCAATTTCGCAAAAATTCCGTTTAATACGTCCATTACATCCTCGAACGAGAAGCCCGAGCGAGCTTTGCGCCTTCAGCGAAACCGTACACCCCCGTACAGCCCGGTAAAATGTTCTCCTCCACCCCAGCCCCTCGCCGGCCCGAGCACGGCGAACGCGTGCTTTAAGCACGTTAAGCCAAGGTAAACGTACTTTCGGATTCTTGGACGACGCGACACGACGCGGAAGTGCTTGATGCCAGCTCGACTCGCACTTCGTGGGCATCCGGAACGAGCCACCGATTGACCCTCCAATGACAAATAGGCTTTAGGTACTTTAATATTTAGAGCAAGATCGTTTTGTTTTTTTTTTTTTAAAGAACGGAGATTTCAAGTCTTGGCCGACCAAGAATATTCCTTACTACTGTGGCTTCAGCTGTTAATATCTCGTACGTGTTTAATTTCGTTGTTCATAAAATTATACTTAGAACAAAATTGAGGAGTTTTTTTTTTAAGAGAGTGGAGATTTCAAGTCTTGGCCGACCAAGAATATTCTTTACTATTGTGACTTCAGCCGTTAATATCTCGTGCGTGTTTAATTTCGTTGTTCATAAAATTATATTTAGAACAAGATTGAGTTTTTTTTTTTTTAAGAGAGTAGAGATTTCAAATTTTGACCGACCAAGAATATTGTTTTTTTATTGTGGCTTCAGCTGTTAATATTACTTCGTACGAGTTTAATTTCGCTGTTGACAAAATTATATTTAGAACAACGTCAGAGAAGTTTTAGTAGTATGGAGATTTCAAGTCTTGGCTGACCATGAATATCCTTTTCTACTTTGGCATCACCTGTATTTAATTTACGAGTTTAAGTTCTGTTGATAAAAATCATTGACGAAGCAAAAATCTCAACTTGTACTTTGACGAAATGTAACAATTGCATCAATTCGTCAAAATAATTGCTAATAACGTAATATTTCACGGTAGTCCCAGAAAAGTGGCCTGCTCTTTCCCGTCTGTTTTCTTTCAAGCGTTCCCCTGGACATATTTCCGGTATCTTGTTTCTTTGATTCACTGCGTCTAAGAATCTTTCCTCCTTTGTGCAGCTTCAAAGATACACACGTGGCAGCCAAGCTAGAGATTCCATTTTCTCTCGCAGTTTCTCCCCTCTTTCTCTCTGTACTCTCTTTCTCTGCTCTTTCCTTTATCCACTCTGATCTCCGTTTAAATTCCACAATTTCTAAATGCAGCCTCTATTCTGCTCCGCTCACCTTGTTCGTAATTGATTAAAAAAAAAAAAAGAAAGAAAAACAACAACAAAATTTCCCTCTTTATCAAGTTCTTTTCTACGTTTCATTCTCGCATTCCGCGCCAGTCGAAACGAAAGTTCTAGTAAACGATGTGAAAAATTCCCTGGAAACGTGCGTGTGTGTTTCGTAAAAGAAACGAAACGTTTCGCAATGCCGGCTGCGAACTCAATTTCCTTCCGCGCGCAATTCCACCCCGCACAAAGGCGGACAGAGAGTTCTACGCGTTCTCGAAATTCCACGCGCTCGAGTCGATTCGAATCAATCGGAGACCCACTCCCGCTGTAATGTCCAGTAATCCGGCCTAAAAACGCGCGGGTTCTTCGCTACTTCGGCGAGGTAATAAATGGGCGTGGCCAGATATCCTGACCACGGGCTGATTCACTCCACTGGCTCGCAAATTATCGACAAAATCATTTGCGTAACAGTTGCGCGCGCGTTGCCCGCGCTGAAAATTTGGAAGAGCCATTATCTCCCGGCTTTATTATATCGCTCGTTATATCGCCGATTTCACCGGCGTCTGGATTCCTCTTTTTTCTTCCTTTCTTTCTTCCTTTCTCTTTTCTTTTTGTTCGCGTTCGCCAAGCCTCGCGTTCGGCCTCATTAGCAATTGAATGTAAGGGAAAACGGTCCCTGGATTGAATTGGCAGGCTTTTCTGAAACGAAACACGCTCTACGGTCGTGTAGTAGTTTGCCAGACACGGGGGGCAGGGGGAGAGAGACAGAGACACGATTCTCTACGACGTTGTTTGACCGAAAAAAGTTTGCGAATAAACGGGGAGGTAGGTTGACGACTCCCTGCGTTGAGGGAACGTTGGAGAACTCTGTTTTTTTTAAAGTTCAGAGGTCAGACTGAACGGAGGAGCTATTGTGGGTAAAAGCAACACGAGCGGTTAAAAATAAATAAAGTTGTTGAAAATGGTTAAAAATAAATGCAAAGTTTGTTAATTTAGGAATGTAAAGAAAGGAATACGATGGCAATACGATGAAGTTCATATTAAAGGAAGACTTCTTCGTTCTTACGTTTGACATAATCAGAATAAGAAAATGCTCATTTTTTGTAATACTCAATAGAGTGTCGAATGACAACTGTCAGAAAGCATAAGAATTGAAAATACATCAAATCCCGTAATTTTGTTTCACCAGAGAGCGAGAAAGAGATCAAAACACTTTTCTTCGTTTATCATCCTTGTTGCGCGTCGTACACCAAGATTTGACAGGCTATTAGGAAAGAAGACAATGTACAGGATGTATCAAATCAACATTCGCCTATATTGATTACGTGATAGATACAAATATAGGAATTTGAGTGATTTGCAATTCCGTTCGTTGTTGAAATATTCAACATCAATTTATTCTGTTCTTTGCGTTAAAAGCGGGCAGTAGTTTCAGTTTATTAAATTTATTATTTCGCGAAACGCTTCCACAAATTTTAAAGGCATCGACGAGAGAGGGAGGGAGAGAGCGCAATCAGTACGAAACTTCGTTAATAATGGATACGTTTGCTTTGCGAGAGTAAGTAGAAGCTCGTGTTTTTTGGAAAACGGGTCAGCCGAGAGTTTACTCGGAGAGAGAAAGAATTTAAGGAAGTTTACTCTAGAAGTACTCGGGTTCGTTTATTGTTTAAATAACAGAGATTACATTCCGCCTTGTAATATTTTCCCTCCCCCCGTTTTGTGTACTGACGGTGAGTGAGTTCCGCCGGATTATTATTTGGATACTGTCTGTCGCGACTTTTACTTGCATGTAAATAGATATAATCAAACAAACTAACGATCAAAGTTCATCCGTAATTTGTAGATTTATTTGTTTATCTGTCTGTTAATCGTATTTCAATTTGTGCGGTATTTCAATTTCAGTCGTTCACAACTAAAGAAGAATAAAATAACAAACTTATTTGATATTTGTGTTTAAAAAAAAAAAGAAAAAACAAGCAGTAAGTACTGAACAGTAAAATCAGCTTTTTCAGAAAACATATTTATACAGAGAAGTTTAACATTTTACAACATATTTACAAACAGAGAACAATTCCACCCTGTTCTGCACGTCCAGCGAAAAAGATTTGAAAGCAATGAATTTTTTTTATAGTTCGAAAATCAAGATTTCATTTTATCCATAACTTGTGTTTGAATACATAATTTTTACCAACAAATATTCAAGAAAATTTATTAACATTCACTGGGAGAAACTTTTAAAAAATATGGGTTTTTAAATATATTGTTTAAACAAAAGGCTTTTTTGTTTAATAGTATACACCATTGAATTCGTCGGTAAAAAACGCTAATTTCATCAATTTAGACAAAAACCTTCAACATTGACGATTGCCAATAAAGAAAACTGAGGATCAAATATTATTTCGAAAACAACATTTCTGCTAAAATCGGTGATTCACACACCTTGTTAGTTGGTCGATGATGTGAACTGCAAGATCGGTAAAGCCGTGCCAAGAACCAAAGAAACAGAAAATAAGTAACATTTGGGAAATGGGTTCGCAGGGACTGGAATTCACTGATAACGCAATATCGAGGATTTATTCGAGAAGGGAGAACGTTCCTTGAACTTGGAAAATCGCTGCATTGTTCGGAGCAACGAATAGCTTCCAAGAGAGAGTTACACCTCTAGTGGAAATTATTTCACGGGGATTTTTATAAATCTGGCGAAATCCTTTTATCGCGACGAAGACAATGATGTACTAGCAAGGAATAACCTAAGAGGAAATTAAACAGGAAACGCGAGCTCTCTGGTTTTCCATTTTTGCATGGAAATCTCGACACGGACGTGTTCGAACGAATGTTTTTATCGCTCCGCGTCTATTCTCACCCCTTTCGAGCTGAGAAACTAGCAAAAGGGACAGATTAGCTCAGACAAAGTTCATAGGCGAAGCTGTGCTCTTTACTTTACTTTCGATTACTCTCTGGTCTCGCATTCACGAATCCCAAATTCTCGAACGCTTTCTCTATACATACAGAGTTATTCACATAAGTCTCACAGCTGAAATGATTTTAAATTAATAATTATTGTTCTAATGAAAAATTGTTTAGTACGGAAGTTGTATGGTTTTAATCTCTTGCGCTGGCAACTAGTTAAAGTTCGCGGACCATAACGAGTGACTGAACCGTATACAATAATTCGTCGCTTTCTTTTTCTTTTGAACTCGTCGGTATGATATCACTGGATAGAAATTATCATTAAACTTATCATTTGTTTTGCCTGGGTTACATTTAAATATACTTAAAACTGAGAAAATGTTGCAATTTGGTACAAAAAATTCTCAACGTGCGTGGCACGTCATTCCAGCGCCAGAAATTAAAAGAAGCAAAACATGGCGTATAAATTTTTTCGAACCTAACCTAAACCTAACCTAAACCCAAATGGATAAGGACTAATCTTTGTAATTTAATACTTTTCTGACTCTGAAATTTTTACATTCCTTGTATTATGGAAAATTTCTACTAATATATTTCCTCTTAGAAAAAAAAACTAGTTCCAATACCTTCTTGACCCACTTCTACTTGCGAAAGAGGAACGATTCGCAAGCGACACGTCCGCCAAATAAAAAGAAAAGAAAAAACAACGAAGAACGAACTTGTCAATGTCGGTTTATTAAATTACCGCTCGGTCGGAGGGTCGTAATCGCGAAACAGAGGAGAGAGGGGAACGCGTTTTGATTTCGGGTCGCGAGCCGACGCGGGCAGGTCGCTCCGATGCGACGCGCGTCGCTTAATCTTCATTGGCATGCGTGAAGTCGCTTTTGAAACCCGCCCAGCCGGCGGGTTCTCTGCAGAGTCTGCGGATTTTCCCGTTTCCCGTGTATCCTCCATAAATTTCAAAGCAGCCCCGCAGCACGCGACGTTGCAACACTTTTACCAGCGCGTTACCCAACACCTCGAGAGACCCGCTGCTCGCTTTTTCCGCGAGATCCGTGGCGCGCCTCTGGCCTTTATCCCACTCCTGCGACTCCTTCGTTCGACGTACTACCCAGCAAAAAACATCGATCTGGCTGCAAAATAGCTCTCGAACAGCTACGATTATCGCAGCGTCCACTGCGTAATCAGTTACTCTTTTCTCTCTTTTTTCTTCTTCTTCCGTCTCTTGTTCGTGTTATGTTCCACGGAGTGATCGTTGGAGAGCTACTTGTGAATCAATGGGACGAGAGGAACGGTGAACGACTCTCGTCTCTCGTCGATTCGCTAAGTATAAAGACAGGCCCGGGTTGTAATTGGATCAGTTGTTGCGAGCAAATCCAGGTTGACATCGATTCTTAAATCGATGAAACTTTGCTGCCTGCTCAAGCACGTGAGAGAGTACCTCAGTGCGTGGTATAAATAACGTTCTAAAAAATTTCAGCTTCGCAAATTTCATTTTTTGTTCAATCCACAATGTCGCAGTTTCGAACGAGTGCATCTGACACAAGGGCAGAAAAGAGAGCAGAGGGAAGTTTTACGGGCAGAAAATCAACGTCAGATGAAGAAACCAGGAAACGCGAAGCTCTGTCTCGACGTCTTTCAGTTTCTCGAATTACTTTCGTCTGAGCGAGGCTCTCTCGCGCGATACTTGGAAAAAGGACTCGCGAAATTACTGTCTCGGTGTCTGCATTACTCGCTGACGCAGACGTCATTGTCTTCCATAATTACCGAGCACGTACTCGTTCGTGCAGCATTAACGTTCCGTATCGTAGATTATTGTCAAACATCGCGAAATATTCCCTTGAAACGTCGATCTTACTCGAATCGATGAGCATCGTTGAACAGTAGAATAGATTCGACGATCACTGCGCTGAAGTTCGCGATGATAATAAACTCTTATCAAAATAAATTTCTGTGATTTCTGAGATTCAAATAACTGTGCTAATGATGCGTTCTTATTTAAATCATCATGTTTTGAGTGAGTTTTGAAAATTGACAAAGTTAAATAGATCTCTAGATTTCATTTCTCGTGTTTGCAAAACTCTTCGAATATTTTAGGGTAGACCAAGAACGTAATTTCAAGTGTCTCAAAACGTATAGTGGATATTAAGATTTTGAATATGTGAAGATGAAAATGATACTTGGAATAGACAAATCCATATCTTAATATGATACCCTCGATATCCCCCTTTTTCTTACCAACTTGAAATATTTATTTTTTTACTTCAATTTGAACGTTTTTAACCCTACAAGTGTTTTATTTCATTTCGAAAACGTGCACCTGTGTATTGAATTATTTTTAAACTGCGATGAATATACTCGATGAAAGCAGAGTAAACTTTGCTGCAAAATTAAACCAAATAACAATAAAACAAAATTTTCCAGCTGTTTTTTTAAAAATCATATTTCATTATAAATATTTATTAACAGAAAATTGTATTATTATTTCATAAAAAGTTATGTGTGATTTCAACTGATCTTTGTCCTAACATATTTTTAAAAATGTGTGAAATTACGGATATATTTCTTCTCGTTTCACCTAAATTTTACTTTAATAGCAAGTGCAAATTTTTTTCTTTTGCTACATGACTAATACATTCTCTAATCCGATATCCATAATCGAATTATGTACAGAAGCTAATCGCAACCATAGTGATTTGTTTTCCAGCTCATTAAATAGAATTTTTAGAATTCTGTTAAATTATTCGCTTAATATAATTTCACTTTATATATTAATCTAATTTCGGTACTACATTATTTATATTCGTAAACTCCTTAGAACTTCTTTCTTTTTCTACATATTGTAGAGCATCTGCTCGTCAGATTCTAAATAAATAATTAATTATTAAACTTGTTTTGAACAAACATTTTCTTGATTACTCTATGCATCTGATATAATGCAGTATAATAGATACATCAAATAATTTGCAATACGCTTTAAAAATTCTTTTTAAAAATTGCAAGACACCTAGTACGCCTCATAACAGAAAAATCAACTTCAACCAAATTCACGACCAGGTAAAACTTAATCACCATATGAAAATTTTTTCCTCTCGTTCTATCAACCTCGACACGAATTCGTTCTGCGAGTTTTAAAAACGCGTTCTCAAAATATCTTGCAACATCTCGTGACAGAAGAATTAACCTCGATGAAATTTAGACGAAATTTGATCGTCGCGTGAAAATTCTTTCCACGCGATACAATCTAAACGAAACTGTTAAAAAACCGAAAAAGGGGGAACGGGAGGAAAAGTGAGAGAGATTTCGCAACGGATCGATCGGCAGCCAATTTCAAATTCCGGCCGCAAACGTTTCCGCGAGGAACTAAACCTTGACCAGAGAAATTAAAACTTTTCCTATGCATACTAATATCGCACAGGCTGATACCTTTTCAAACTTGTTTTCCATTCGATCGAATAACGTGCACCGTCGGTACGCATGAACGAACGAATTCCCGTTTTATATATATATATATATATATATCGTCATCCTACATACCGCGCAATTTCTCGAAAACGTTTTATCTCGAGATTACCTTCACACTCTCTCTCCCCACGACGAGTTTCCGCGATAACGATCCCTTTTTAATAAGATGAATGAACGATTCGATTTCTGTTTGATAAACGTTACGTGCGTTTCTCTTCACTCGCGTCGTAGTTTTTCTAGATTTCATCCATTGACACACGCACACACACAAAAAAAAGAAAAACTGCACGACTTGTACCCCAATACGATTCGTCTCACTGAAAGGCCCAGAAGTAACTGTTCTGACTAGAAAATGAAGACGACGTTTTTGCCATAAAATTTTATCGATATGCAAACATTTGAATCGATACAAAACAAAGTACCAAACAACGCCACTCCTACTCGAGGTCTACCCCACGCCCCTTCGCGAATCACGTGACCCAAATCAACCAATCGCTAATTTTCGTTGCATCAGCGTTGCACCTGAAGAGGCCCGATTTTCTGAGTTACCCCCGCTAAAATCACTTTCAGTGATAAAAAATTCCAATCGAGGACCGTCTTTTAAAATTTTGAGCCAAAGCTCGAGTTTTTGGATAGAGGCAATTAATCGGGCAAATTGACCTCGCCACGGTGATTTAACTTGCAGTCGTAGCCAGTCTCCGAGGGCTGTAGGGAAGAAGCAAGGTTCTCATGAAAGTTCATCGACGCACACGCGAGCGCGAACTCTGAATGCCCGGCGTCACGGCTTCACGCAAATTAAAACTTTTCCCATGAATAGTAACGTTTCATCGCTGATTCACGAAAGTCGCTGATTTTTGCTTCGGAAACGAGCAAGACGACGACGACGACGACTACTACTACTACCACCACCATAGTCTGCAACCACGAGTCTACACGAGTTGTTGTCCTGTTTTCCTTTCAAGTTATCAGCCCAGCGTTCTCCACCGTTGCCATTTTGTCGGAGACACGCCGTGAATAAAAGTTAAGGCTCGCTCGATATGCAAAACCGACCGGCGAACACAAACCAACAGCCAACGAAATTAGGGGACAAACGGAGCGAATCGGAGGACCGGTGGCTAATTAACTGAGAGCAGTGACGATTAATTCCTGATTTTCAATTCGATCGTTTTTCGTTCGTTGTTTGTTTCTTCTCCCTTTGTTTTGACTCGCCTTTTTTCGTTTGAAACCAATAATTCGCGGTGGTTTAATTCGCCAAGTGCGAATCCGTTTCAACGTTAATTGGTAACCGCCGCGTGGAATCAATGGAAACACCGAGTATCGCGGGGCGAATCTTTGGCGAACAAACGAACAACAACGTGTGTTTGCCTGTTACTTTGATCATGAAAAATTAATGTAATTAAGAGTGCTGAATAATGAAGATGATATTTCATACTTCGTTATTTAAACTTTTTTTTTATTCGAGAGAAAATCGTGCGACAATCTACTAGCTACTTATTTCAAAACGTAAAACTTTCAATTTGACTCTTCTTATTTAGTTTCTTTTCAAAAATTTTTTTACATCATACGGAGTGGTTTTATTCTCGAAAATTGTAAAAATCCGAACGTCTTTAGAAACATTGCAGGAACTTTTTTTGATCATGATTTGATCCGCCACGGTCTTGAAAATTGAAATTTTCTCTTTACAACGACCGTTTTTTGCATGTACAATCTTTTATTAATATTTCAGTAAATTTTGAACTTTGTAAGGTTAAGTAACAAAATGTTAAGATTTTCTCTCTCTCTCTCTCTTTCAATGTCACGAGGAAAATTCGATCGAAGAGAGGCCGAAGCCAGCCCATTATTTGTCTGGAAATAATGCAAGGATTAAACGGGTTGGCCGGTCGCGCATAGGGATGGAATCGAGAGGGTGGCAGCATTGAATCTAATAAACTCTAGCCGACGCCTCTTAATTTCCCCATAACCGTGGCGATTTGATAGTTCCGCCGTAATGGGCTGTGAAATTTTATTACGCCGCCATTAACAACTTGACGTTATCGCCGCGTAGATTTAAATGGGAGGATTTATTACCAAACCGACCCTTTCCACCCATTCCCGGAGCGTGTGTATAACGTTGTAAATAATTGGAAAACAGCCTGTTAATACGCGACGTGACGTTCAAAGTGACGCGACCTAATGATAAATTTCGTCCCTGCAAGATCGCGAGATATCAGTCTCCAATAGACGGCGTCTAACATCGTTGGCGCGAAATTTCTTGCAAACTGAAGATTGAAAATTGTTACGCGAATGTGGAAATGTGTGAATGAGAACGTAATTTGAATTCTAATGGGAAAAAAAACGCAACTAACTTCACTTTGAACCGCAGATTTATCGTGCAATCCAATGGCTGATTGCTCGAGCTTCTTTCAGAAAAAGAAAATGCACGATCTCGAGTTAACAATTACTGGTTTGACATCGATATTTCAAAAATGGGACGTTCTCGTCACATTTTGCTCCACTTACCTCCGGAAAGGAAAGAAACAAGGCTACACTCGTAAAAAGATTGTTTGATGTATTATATATATGGCGAAGAAGCCTTAAAACTGTGTCAGAATTCGTTTACCAAATTTCGCTACTGACGAGGATATCAAATCTTTTTTAAGAACCGTGTTTTGTCGAGAAAGATAAAAACTTTGAACGTGGAATCACGGAAATGGTCGATATATGAAAATTTTTGTCCCTCGTGGGAAAAACTTGCCTTTTATTTACACAAAAACAGTTACCTCTTGATAAAATACAACAGATTAGACAATCAACAGGAAACAGAGTCAGAATTGGTCAATACATTAAAATTTTTGTTCCTCGTGGGAAATTCATTTACACACAAAAAAAAGCACAGTTACTTTTTGATAAAATTAGCCTAATGATAAAATACAACAGATCGAATTAATAGACAGTCAACAGAGGGGACAGAGCAAGAGCAAAAGCTACCGGATTCGTTGCACGTTTCCTCTGCACCGACAGAATCCCGCAAACGTTGCAAAGTCAATTCTCAAAGCGAGAGTAATCCTGTTTGACTCGCGTGTTGCGGCGTCGTTACAGAGAATCGTGGGAATCGAATCGACGATTACGAAACAGGCGCGGTATCCGCGGAACGAAGGCTCGCGTAAGAATCAGAAAGTAATTAGCAATCGTGGAACGCAAATCCGCGACTAACGAGCGCCGTTAGCGCGGGCCGCGCGCGCTGCGGTGTCGTGCTTGCGGTGCCGCCGCCGTTCTCCTAACAAACGGACAATTAAGCCCGCCGCGTTCGCCGTCGCTACGGAGATTAAATTTACGCCCAGCGAATTATGCCGCAATTCCGCCAGTGTTAAGGCGATTGAATTTACAACGCGGGCCGCGCCGAGCGAGACCCATTTTGAAGAGCAGAATTGGCGTCGTTTGTTTCCTCGGTCATGGAGACTCTCTCTTTTCTCGTTTCGTGGCCGAGCTGTCGGGCATCGAATTCACTTCGATATCGACACCGACGTGACTGAGCGTAGAAATCTATTTATAGAAGTATATTGTCGTAGTAACAATTTCTGTTTGCTGTATATCGGGATATACAGGGCGTTTCATTCCCACGAATCCACGCCGAACAGTGTCAGAATGTTCTACTTTTTATCACTGAAAGCGATTTTAGCGGGGGTAACCCAGAAAATCGGGCCTCTTCAGGTGCAACGCTGATGCAACGAAAATTAGCGATTGGTTGATTTGGGTCACGTGATTCGCGAGGAGGCGTGGCGTAGACCTCGAATAGGAGTGGCGTTGTCTGCTACTGAGCGATCGCACCTCTAATTTGTTTTGCATCGATTCAAAAGTATTTCTTCTTAATTCAAAATAAGAAAAATATGTTGCATGAAAATTTTATGAGGCTATAGCAAAATATATTGGTATTAATATGTGTATTTATATCAATTTATTAGACTAACTAATATCTATCGGTATTGACAAGATATGCAGTGTTATATAATAGTTAGAATGACGTGTTTAATGTAATATATATAATGATAAACACAATTATTATAATTATTACAACGTGTAATAATACACACAGCCTGTTTAATATTGCCAATAATCGAATATTTCCAGAATTAAACGAGAAGCCAATCAGCAAATTTATAATTTTGCTGTTTTCATCGCAACAACTACACACGCGACTCTATCTATCGTTTATGTTTTTCTTTCATTTTAAACCTTCGTTTAGAACGTGCTGACAGGATAAAAATGAAACACCCTGTGTACACGCTCGACGCGAGATTATCTTTGAACGCGTCCACGCAACTTCGAGCTAAATATACGTTCAGCCTGTCTGTCAATAAGTTTAATGCCATCTATCTCTCTCAAAGTGAATTGTTGCGCGCGTTATAACGTATCGTGACCCGGGATTATACCATTACGCTACGAGTATATTATTCCACGTGCGTCGCTAATGCAGAATGTATAATACATATTGGCTTAAGCCTCTCTGTAATCGCGCGTGTTTCCCTTTGAACGATTATTTGCATGCAAATTATCGGGAATGATGTCACACTCGAAAAATCTCGGTTATTCAACAAAACGTGTATTTCGTTTGCGTTCATTAAAAAAAAGAAAAAAAATGAGTAACGCCAAAAATATCGAGGCAAAGCTCCTTTCGATTCGAACGTCATTTGTCGTGATAACGACAATAACTCCCGAACGACTTAATAATCCTCTAATGATCCGAAGCACGCTTCAGCTCGGCACGCGAGGGTGTTCCAAGCGAGAGTGTGCTCTCGTATTTACGCGCTCGTTCTCAAAATCCCCTCCGCTTCCGCTTGCAAACGGCAGATTGGAAAATCCGAAACAGCCCGAAATCCCGTCGCTCGGCTGGAACCCATCCAGGCTACTCAAGCCCTTTTTGCCCCCTTTTGGCCGGAACCATTTCTCAAACATTCGAACACTCGACCGGATCCAAACGCCAACGAGTTTCACTCGCGAGCTCCATTCAGCCCACTCGAAACGTACGAGTGGCCGAACAGCTCCGGACAACAATCGCCGTCAATAATCAAGACCTTTTGTCCCGCGTTCTCCTTTCACGGGACCCATGCTGAACACTGCTGAATAATCTTTCCTGCGCGCGCGTTACGCTCCCATTCTCGAAATGTTCCACCTGTGAAAATCACTGTCCTCAAAGGCCCTTTCCGCGATCAAAGCCCCAGCTCTTAATTACCAATTAACAAATAAACAGATTGTTCCTCGCGTGTTACATACAATTATCCTTTCAAACACGATAATTTCCAATTGTTTCGATATATGTACATACGTACACGCACAGTTCACGTTTACATACTCGAACACCTGCTGGCGTTGTGTAAAATGTCAAAATTAATTATTAGGGAATTATTAATAATTTAATCGGGATTAATCGTTTAATTAAGAAGGACTCACCGAGTGATTAATTATTTCAATATGTCGTCTGATTAACAAGAGTTAATAAGAATAAGAATATTTTGGTATATAGTTTAATTAATAAGAATCAACAAGAATAAGAATATTCTTATTCTTAAGTTAATTGTTTAATTAATAAGGATTAACCGTTTAATTAATAAGAGTTGATCGAACGATTCATTATTTTAATATGTTTTCTGATTAACAAGAATTAATAAGAATAAGAATATTTTAGTTTAATTAATAAGAATAAGAATATTTTAGTTAATCGTTTAATTAATGAGAATTAATCGAATGATTGATTAATTTATTATAACGTTTAATTAATAAGAATAAGAATATTTTAATTAATCGTTCAAATAATGAGGATTAATCGTCTTGTATGTACAGTGAAGACACGTAACTGTATACGAATGACAGCGAAAAATTGTCGATACAGTAGAACGCTGATTATCCGAACGTCGATCATCCAAACACCAATTATCAAAACGTCGTTCGATTTTCGATCATTCGATTTTCGATTGCTCGAATGCAATCTAATTACATATGCACGTGCACATTTAAACATGTAAACTGTCGAGCTATGTGTTTATATTTTTCTCCGAACAATTTACTTACTTACTAATAACCATTTTAAACATGTTACTTTACTAATATTGTCCCATTTGATGAAACTTTTGTTTGATAGAAAATAACAGTTGGCACGACAACAACCATTATAAAAATCATTCGCGTTATACGAGAAAAATTCTCCTACTGCCGGTCGGACAGGAGTTTACTCTGTTTTGTGAAATTCTTTGGTATTTTGTTCTAACAGAAACAGACTGTCTTGTTGACTTGTCGATGATGTATATAGTTCCTGACGGAACAACGAAAATAAAGAGAACAATACGTGCTCAGTACGAGCGAGCGCGTAAATTGAACGTTCCATTTCGCTTTAGCGATTTCGGGACGATTGCGCGTCTAATTAATTAAACTGCGCCACTCGGAGATTAGTCGCAAATTTTAATCACGATTAATTGCAGCCGGGCAGTCGTCATCGGCAGGATTGAGCCGGTATAAAGGCTCGAGCTTTCCTTTGACTGATGCTCGCAGCTGGGGACAAAGCATCGGCCACTTTTCAAATCCATTCGACATTATAATTGAAATGTTGCAGCCGATTTTCTCGATATTCGCTTGATAAATGAAACGAAATCTGGAATGAAGACGGCGCTTTGTATCACTGATTACCTAAATTAGAATAGTCTGTGAACATACAATCAACAATATTCTCATAACGGTACAATCGCGAGGTTCGCGAGGCTACAATTTCTCATTCGACAAAAGAGAAAATTACTTCCATCGTTGCTTTTTGCGAAAATAACTCATAACATTCGTGTTCCGTTCGTATTAACGCAAAATGAGTTTCGATCAAACCGAATGCTTCTCGTCGAAATTACAAGACGATGGAAACGTTTCTGCTAAACGAGACCGCCTAAATACGAACCGCTTCATCTATGATTAAACTTTTCACCAGTCGCGTAATTAATTCCAGGTACAAAGACCGCTAATGAAGTTCATTAGCGGACGTGGCGCGCGATTCGAATAACGCGCCAAGCTGTTGACTGGTGGAAACAACGTTTACCTGAATATGAACTGAACCCAGAACTTAAACAAAGAGAAAAAGAAAAATTGCACAACTTGTACCACAGAACGATTCGTCTCACTGAAAGTCAGAATTGTTCTGACTAGGAAATGAAGACGACTTTTTTGCCATAAAATTTTATTGATATGCAAACAGGCACGATCGCTCAGTACCAGACAACGCCACTCCCACTCGAGGTCTACTCCACGCCCCCTCACGAATCACGTGACCTATATCAACCAATCGCTATTTTTCGTTGCATTAGCGTTGCACCTGAAGAGGCCCGATTTTCTGGGTTACCCCGGCTAAAATCACTTTCAGTGATAAAAGGAGAAAAAAAAACGAGGAAAAGGGAAGAGAAAGCTCGACCACACAACGAAAAGGAGAGAAAAGGAGAAAATCGAGAACAACGCATGAAATTGAAACGAATGAAGAATCGCGGATCTGATGATGGAAAAAGGAATAATCGCGTATCGCGTTCGACGAGACATGCAACAAAATGGATTTTGTTGAATGTGTTGATAACAGGCGCACGGACCAAAGATCGAATTGGAGCGTGGTCAGTCCTGTCATGTTGATTAATGGACGTTGCTTTGTCGCGTATTATTGCCTGCTAATAATGGCAACCTTAGCTTTTACTCGAATCCTCCGCGTTTACTCGAATAAATCCAGATCGCCACGATGCTAGATTCACGATACACGTCCGTCGAAGAAAAATTGATTACTAAATTGGAAACTGAAAGCATTCGCACGGTCCATGAAAAATTATCGACACTTCAAAGACTGTTTAAACTTCATGAAATGAAATCGTGCAACAGTCCAGCTGGCTTTATTTCCCAGCGTGAAGTTTCTACTTTCTTGATTTGTTTTTTCTAAAAGTATTTTGACATCATGCGGCGAGCGTTCAATTCAATAAATAGCATAAATGATCGTAATGGCAATGGTACGATAACATTTTGTCATTTAACGATATTGTTCAAAGTTCAATAAAATGGCGAAAGAAAAGCAAGTTTCGAACGGTTGATGCGAAGCCATAGTAAAATAAATTTTTTAATGTTTTCAGAGGTGTTTTAACAATTTTAACAATTTTAACAATTAGAGAAGAAAAGTACCCTTGCTTTCCCATTAGAGAAAATTAATATTCCAAAATTCCAGGCCAACTGGACTGTTGAACGATTATTATTTTTTACAAAGTTATAACATTTTTCGTCGAATACATTTTCGTTCGTTCTCGGTGCTCGTCAAATTATGAAGGAAAGTATCGAGAAGTTGGACTCCTTGGCGTTGAAAGTGGCGATATTTCGTGATTTCATAAAGACACGACAGAATATAATCCGACTCGGGAATATATATCGAAATCGATGCGCGTGTTCGATTTCACGATTGGGGAATGTAAGTCGAAATTTTACGCGGTTGACGAGATACAAATCTGATCCGGACAGACGTTTCTCGATATCGCGTTTCCGCGCCCGCAAATACCGAAAAGTGGCGTTCCCTTTGTTCCGAACGGATTTTGATATTTCGGTCGTATTCTGTAAGAGCTGTTTGCTCGGGGTGTTTGCTATATACCTCCAATTCCTCTCTTGCTATTTGCTCAGTGTTTCAGTTGTTGCCCTGTCGATAGCCTCGTATTTTAATTCCTCATTTTTCTCATTTCCAAATTCTTCTCTCTTTCAAAAATGAATCTTTTCCTTTTAAAATCACCTCGAGTTGCAATCTCCTCAGACTTTAACAAAT
Organism: Melipona bicolor; assembly: GCA_030673865.1. Classification (NCBI taxonomy): domain Eukaryota; kingdom Metazoa; phylum Arthropoda; class Insecta; order Hymenoptera; family Apidae; genus Melipona; species Melipona bicolor. The sequence goes on along the minus strand of JAHYIQ010000025.1, from coordinate 1,580,864 downwards.
AATTCTCGATTTTCTTTAATGATTAAATACCTTACCACGTTTGCTATCGTTGCTTATATTTAAAATGTATCGCGGATTTTTTTTTTGGATATTAAATTTTAGTAAGTGAGTATGTGAATACAAGTTTTCAACGTGTCACAGATATGTGACGCTAGAATAATTTTGTATAATTTTGTATATAATATATATCGATAATTTTTTTGTATATAATACATATGGGCAATTTTGTACAATTATCTATTGTATAATTCTGGATAATTTCTTACGTAATACAGATAGATAATTTTGTTCGCTTTTATTCGGAGAAATCATAAAATATGACAGGCGTCAGATATCTGTAACATTCGACTCTCGATGAAAGTCGATCACATATCGACACGTATCGATGGCGGATGCGTCAGTGATGAAAATCTGGATCGTCGTTAATCTGATACGGCAAACGTATCATCGGCAAGATAATTATTTCGATGACGCGCTCGAAATTCTACCGAGTTCGAGAAACCTCGGATCTACCCCCTCCTTTCTTCTACCCTTAGGTTCTCTCGCCTCTCGCACCAAATAATTCGGATCGAGATTTCCGCTTCCGGTTACGCGACGAGTATATTGCGCGCCCAGGCTTTCGGTCTAAACGATCCAGGCCACGATAAACCAGCCACCGACGAGACCGCTCGTCGCGAACGTCTTAATTAATTTCAGCGACGCCGCCGAGTCGAGGCTGAGGAACGAGTGGCTCATTCCATTGCACGTCGAACGCGGGGATTACACCCAGAACGCCGCTAATTACCACCTTCTTGTTCTACTCGTTGTCAATGTCGTTCGATCGACGCTTTTTCTTAAGCCAGAAAAACGGTTGTAAAATTGATTGGATCCGGTGCTGGAGAGAATTAACTCACAATATTATATCCGAGGTATCAAGCTGCGTTTCATTAGAAATTCATAATTGCTTCTTTTACCTCTTTTCTTTTATCTTCGCTGATTAACGTAGAATTAAGGTTTGGAAAAAACTGCACAACTTGTACTCCAGTACGATTCGTCTCACTCGAAGGCCCAGAAGCAACTGTTCTGACTAGGAAATGAAGACTTTTTTGCTATAAAATTTTATCGATATGCAAACCAGACAACGCCACTCCTACTCGAGATCTACGCCACGCCCCCTCGCGAATCACGTGACCCAAATCAACCAATCGCTAATTTTCGTTGCATTAGCGTTGCACCTGAAGAGGCCCGATTTGTTATTACCAATTATTATCTACTGCTGCAATAACCATATTGAAAGAAAGAAATTCTTCGTGCTGAAATTTTCTATATAAATAAATCTTCGAATCTATCGTTCATGATCAATTAATTTCTCTAGTCGCAAGTGAAACTTAATTTACAAAGTTATGAATCAATTCATAGTCTACAATAAGTGTACAATAATGATTCATTATTTATTGCTTTATACTTTATACTTCAACAGCTATGTTGAAAGAAAGAAATCCTGAAATTGTTCGTTAAAAGAAAATTTTCTAATAAGCAAACCTCCGTAGCTATCGTTCATGATCAATTAGCTTCTGTAGTCGCGAATAAAACTCAACTTACAAAGTTACGATAAGGAGAGATGATAAATCGACTGATGAAAGTATACCATACATTACCATTTACTATTTATTGCTGCAATGTAATACTGAGACAAACAAATTCTGAGAAATGAACCTTTCCGAAACTGAAATTTTTTACACAAATAATTCTAAGCAAACTTTCTTATCCATCGTCCACGATCGTATCGTCGAGGGAACGAAACTCAACTTACAAAGTTACGGTGAAGGACGATAAGTCGACTTAAGGTAAGAGGGAGGCCAGCATGGGAAATTAGATTGCGGTCGCTATGAGAAAGTGGATGATCCTTTTACTCCTTGTCTAGCGACACGTCAATGTTAGCTACGGAAAATGCTAATTGCCCAAGCATCGAGCTATCAACTCGAAACGTCATCGTCGTCCAGATTGACAGAAGCGAGCAGTTAAAAATAAGAATTGTCTGTTAATATTCAAAGACGAGAGATGGTTGACGAAATTTCTTAAAAGCTAGGGAATCGCCTACTACTAGGCTTCTTTGTTTCACTGTTAATACCAAATATAAGGCAGAATAGGAAAATATATATTTGCGAACACAAGTGAATTCTTTTATTAAAACTGCCATCCCGATTTCGACTACGTTTATTCCAGCGAGCATAATTGACACACGCGACATTCTGTAATCATTGAACGAAAGGTAAAAGGAAGCCCTTCTGTTCTCAGATCCTTCTGTCGTTCGGCGTTTTCTGAGCCAATGGCCATTACGCTGCAAATTACATCTCCACGAGGTAATTTTACATGAGAACCTTCTGGCGATACTCGAACCGTACAATCGATTCTCAGGATCAGATAGTCCCTAATAGTCTCAAAGGACGTACTCCCTGTGTGTCGTTGTACTGGCGTTTTCCGCTTTGGCTTTGCAAGATGCTCCGATGAATGCATTAACCACAAGTTCGAACAGTACTGAATTGTCAGTATCGAGATTAATAATACAACTTCTCGGGGACCGGAGTTACGCATCGTTGCTGAGAGAATTGCGTTTAAATATTCCACAGATTCTGCGAACTTTAAGAGAGCTCATCGGGGATGAGTTTATAGACATTTAATAATAAAAATTAACAGGAGAAAAATGCGAGATACTATCTTATTTCTTTCTCTTTTTTTTGTAATAGGACGATTTTTAAAGTCTTTTATTTGTAATAAATTTATTTGCAATAAATTTCTCTAAAATATTTTGTTAAAAATATAAATTTACGGCGAGTCAGGAGATTTGAGTAAAATAAGAAAAAAGATATGGATGCATTAATCATCGTTGACCAAATCTGGATATTGATTTTAATATAATATTAACAAAAGTTAACAGAACAAAAACGAATAAGAGAGAACAAAGCTATACTACTCTTTATAATAGAGAAATTTTTAAAGTCATGTTTTCAACGTTGGACGCGTACGCGATTTATAATAAATTCCTCCAAAATATTTCACTTCACGGCGATAAATGCGAGTCGTGATTGGCCTGGTTTCCGACAATTCCGAGAATTAAACAAAAGAGACGCGCAACAGCCGTGGATCATTTTTTACCATTTTTCAATCATTCGACGGTGCGTTTAATTAAAAGGATCGTTTCGTCGTAATCGAACAACTTGGAAATCCAGAAACGCGCGAATTAATGCCGAAGCGGATATCGGTATGACGATAACCGATGTCTGGCTGAAAATATACGTGCATAGGTGTTTGAACGACACTCGCGCACGACGCAACGATATCAAACTATCAATCAAGAGACGCTTCCCCGATGAACTTTAATTAAAGTCGCGGCTGGACGCCCAGTGGAAAATATCGCGGAATTCATTTTCGAACTGAAAACTCGCCTCGCATAATGCCGGCGTTAATCGCGGCTCCGTATTAAATTTCACGTTGGTCCGCGCGAGTCGAACGCGCGCACAACAGAGACTTAATTAACACCCGCGGAACCGAGAGAATAACCAGAGCGCATCGTCCAGAAGGGAAAAGAGTGCATGCTGCCGTGCACCGGATCGAATGAAACGAATTTCTTCTTCTCGTAGAATTACGGGGCGACCAACCAGCGAGTATTGTTCGTTGGATTCTCTCTCTGACGACTGGATCTATACCCCCCCCCCCCCGCCCCTTTGCGGAAGTTCGAAAATTTGCATACTACGTGGTCTTTCGTACTGAAAATTTTGTTGCAGGATCGCGCGCGAAAGTTTACACGAACGAGAATAACTTTTATAACTTGAATTATTGTATTGGACGAAACGTGGGTCGGAACGCGAGGACGTGCTTTCCGCGATATTTTGAACACGAGGCGACTACGATCTTGAAGACTGAAGTTTTCTCCCTGCGAACCCTTAAAACTTACTGTATTATTTTTATTTTAGGATTTTATTAGGATTTTATTAGGATGGCGACACGTTCGGTAAAAAATCGTGCAAATTTCGAGGAGTTTTCGATGTTCAAAATGATGGTAGATTCAGCGAATCCGAGGATTTTTTGATGTTTCCACGCACGTTCGAATTTTTACAATTTTCACCGAGAGAAAATGTCGATTTTTTAAAAATACTTGCATGCTTTTTTAAAGCTGCTGCATGATTTTTTAAAAATATTTTTAGAAGGAAAAAAAAGAAACTCACGACTATCAAACTAACAAGCTTCGCGCTCTGAAATGAGATCGGGTGACTCAAGTTTGTACGATCTTACGAATCATCGATAATTTTTCGTACAGTTTACGGTGCTGTTCGCCTGTAACCTCCGTTTCTCTGCGCGAATTAGAAAGCTCTCGGCGTCGAGACAACAAAATCGAAGTGAGAGGCATCGTTATCAGGATTATGAGAAACAACGAGATCCCGGCCGTCGGCACCGTAATTCCCCGATCGAGAAGCGCGGGACAAGCGCGGCGGCAGCTTGCGGATAATTGGAAGAAAAGGATGAAAAAGCTTACAGGAGGAGTCGCTGACAATATTGGAAACGAGAAATTGAACGGGGCATAAAGGTGGCTCTGCATCCTCCGGATCCGCAGGCTCAATTTATCCTAATCATCGACGGCGGAGAATAAAAGAGAGCTACCTCTGCTTGATTTCCACTGGGAGGATCGCAGCCGCGATAAAAAGATCGAATCGTGCCTCGTTTCTTTCTCCTCCCCACGATAATTATACGTTTGCCCAGTTTGCCACCGTGCAATCCTCGCGATCACTCTGTTATGCCACAGTAAAACGCGTACTTCGTGGTAGAGATCGAATCAAAACCGATAAAATACCGGTATTTTTAGATAATTATTCTATTCTCGCGACGGAAATTAAATTATAGCTTCGCATATCGGTATGATGTCGTTATATAGTCGTATTATATTTTGGTATAATACTATATAATACTATAAAATATACTACTATATAATATTAATATACTACTATAAATAATATACTACTATATAAATATTATACCGAAAAATCGTAAAATATCGAGGTATATCGGTATCCGATCTCTGTTTCGCGCAACGTCGTAAGTAGAAAAGGAGCGCTTTGGTCAGACCATCCGGAACTGAAAAACGCGAGTGTCCATTTGCTCTGGAGATGAACCGAACTGTTTTTGAATTGTTGATCGAGTGTCTCTTAACCCCTTGGGTATCGAATTAATCTGAATAAATTCTTCCATGGTTACGATTTCATTTTTCACCACGTGCTCGAAACCGCGTCGAGACGAAAATAAAAAGAAAGAGATTTTTCAGCAGAAAATTCATTACTTCCACGAAGAGAAATAATGGCACCTTTGGAATAGCAAAAATTTATCACGTATTCACGAAGAAACGGAGTTGAAGAAGTAATATAACGCATAATTAACCTAACCTAATCAGATTGATCGAGGTTACTATCGTCAAAGTTATTGTTATCACATTCACGTGATACATTCTTTATTATTTTCATTAAATAACAAACACCTGCATTTTTAAATTATTTGAATATTGATTTGAATTATTTAAATATTCAAATCTCTCGACGAATTAGAGTCGTCATCCTGCATTTTGGCACAAGAGTCAAACTTGTCAAATATATCCAAGTATTTAACCATAACATCCATATCAATCGAACTGATATAATTTTACAACAATGGAACTAAATTTTTATTTAATAAACCACAAAAGGTAACGATCATATTGCGTTATACACAACGCACAATTAAAACAAAGCGTGATTTCATTGAAAACATCGTATACATGAAACGCGAGACTGTGTGTATTTTCAAGGGAAAGTTGTCCAGCTGTTAAAACAGCTGGCTTTTAACTTGTTGCAACTGCACTCTGTGTTCTCAGTGGTTTGCGCTATCCGCAGTCGTATTTTTACTTGAAAATATCACACAGCCGGTGTTTTATAACTTTTTTAAACCAAAGATTTTATGCCTGCTTGAAAGTTAGCTAGAAACTTTTCAGAAACAGGCGTAGTATTAGAATTAAAATAAATTAAATTTAGTATTAAAATTAAAATTAAAAATGGATTTCACGAGTCGATTCAAAAATGACAGAAGCGATTAAAAATGGAATAATTGATCGGAAAAGAAGGGTTAACGTAACGAGGATTGCACCAAGCTTGCCCAAACTTCCAACCAGACTATAACGCTCGACTATAAATTCCCAACTGTCCAAACTTAAGCCACACATCTCCGTGAACCGACAATTAACACTCCGACAAACACATAAACACCATCACCATCACCATCACGTGATATCTCTGTGATCCTCTCTCGACGATAATACAATAATAATAGCTATCTCTTCCCAGAGCAATCATAAATTTCCATTTTTTCAAACGAAACCAATTCCACGGAGTTCAATGCGCGCGAAACTATTGTATTTCAAATCATTCGTAGCTCCTGGGAGATATTTCCTTTTATTCGAGAGCTATCGTAACGACTATCCGATAAAATTTTAACTATTTATTAAAGTATTTATTAATGCCCTTTGACTGTTGCATTCTTGCAACGCATTCTGTTATTTGATCGATTCATTAATAATAACTTTGATAAACCGAGAAATAGATACCTAGTGTCTCCTCTTGAAATTATTTTCTAATTTAATAATTTAATGTTTCGTTCGTACAATAACACTTTAAGCTTCAACGAAAATCTTCCAATCGAATCTTTTGCAGTTCAATAATCTTTCAATAATGATTTTTTTTTCTTTTCTATCTCAATTTAATTGGGATTCTTTTTCGATTAATTTGGATTTCACGGCTGTCCACAAAAGCTGAGAAATACAATCGTAACAAGAACCTGATAAATGCGAATCTCATGAATCGTGTACTAATCGCACCGATAACATAAATTCACAGAACGAATGGTTCCTGGTGTTTTAGCGAATGTTTGAAGGTTTCGGAAAAATTTCTCACGGTTCAGAAAAAAATGGAAAAAGATTCAGAACTCGTGAAATGGGCTTGAAAAAATTTTTTTCTCATAATTATAAAAAAAAAAACTGAGAAACACTCAACGCTCATAAGAAGGGCTTGATCTCAAAAATCGACTGATGACTTCGTGATTCTCGATGCTTCAGCGAACCTCATAGAAAAACTGAGAAACAACACTTGTAAGAAAGACTCGATAAACAAAAATCGCGTTCCACTCGGCAACGCAAATCCTGATTATTCCGTGGTTGAGAGCGCCACGGCGAACGTTTGAAAGTTTCGGAAAACTTTAAAGTAGTAGAAGAAGACTTCCATCAGCGAGCAAAAATAGAATTAAACGCAATTAAGAGAGCGATTCCCGGGCTGGGAGGTTGCAGAGACAGTTCCTACGGTTCTATCGTTTCCTCTCGATTCCGACGTTCGACTCGATTTTCACTCGAGCCACTCTCGAGATCTCTCTGTCGGGCAGGCAGAGCGAGAGGAATCGTCGGACGAGGCATTGTTTTCGCCCACTTGGCGACAAACTCGACGTCGAGGAATCGAAAGGGTCTTCAAGCTCTGAAGAACGATCTCGTTCACGGCCGAGCGACGTCACGGAGAAAATAAAAAAGGGGATCGGCCGTTCCGCCGGCGAACTTTCCGGCCATAACCGGTATATTATCTTCTTCTTCTTCTTCTCGATACCCCTCGTTACGTTGTTCCGTGAAATAGCGGAGCGGTCGGGCTCGAAAACGGCGCGATTACTCGACGATGATTTATCGTAGGCAATATCTATCCGACGCGTTATCTCAAGCAAACGAGTACCGTGGAACTTGTCTCTGTTAAAGTTCTCTTTTTGAAAGGGTTAAAATTTCGTAAAAATGCTAGAACTCAGGGCAGATCAAATTCGATCAAATGAGCTCGAAAGGGCGTGAAAATAGCCTGCAGACTTTGTAAAGTAATACAACGGAAATCGTTTCCGACGGTATATTTAACCACTTGCGCTGGCAACTGATTGCGGACCATAACGAGTGACCAAACCGTATAAAATTCGTCACTTTCCTTTTGAACTCGTCATTCCAGTGCAAAAGGTTAATAAAATCAGATGAAAAAACTATTTTCTTTTTAAATATTATTTTTCAATGGTTCCATCAAGGTTATTTGCAACTACGTAAAAAAACGTATTTTTTTTTTATTTCACCACGAAGCTCATGGAAACATACATTCGGATATGTTTAAAATTAATGCGAGACTCATGTTGAGCGAGATTCTGATGTACAATACCAAGGGTGTAGAGCGTGAGAAAGGAAGAGAGAGGAAGGGAAAGAGAACGAATGGCAACGAGGGTGCAAATCGAGAACAAGCGTGAACAGCGTGGATTTGGTCGTTGAGTGGAGTAGACAGCGTGGACCTGATCCTGTTGAGTGGAGAAGAGCAGCGTGGAATCGAGCAGAATCTATTTGGGTCAGTTTAATCGAGTTTAGTTCTAAGTACCGGGTGTCGTCCAAGACTAGGAGCTGAAATATCGTCGAAACGATTAATTGCATCGAAAAATGTTTCAGACAAAAGTTCTTTCGAGAGGGGCATATCAATTGATTGACATATCTTTTAATGTCGATGCATTGAAACCGTTTGAAAGTCAAATCCAAAAAAAAACCTAATTTTTTAATTTAATGAATTATGAAAGAAATATCACTGTGTCAAGTTACGTGAAGATAATCTAAGAATTAAATTACGAAAGTCAGCTCTGAGCACATTTTGTTGCACAACACTTGTTACGTAACAGTGAAACAAACATTTATTTTATTCCAATCACAATAATTAATAAACGTTATACAATTGTTATTACAGAGAAATTCGATACGAACATTGCTAATTAATTTAATTAAAATATCTCTTGAATTAAATGGTTTAATACTTTTCTATAGAGAACGAATCAGTGTATTAAAAAATATACGATTTCACTTAAAAAAAAACAAACTTGACCTCCAAACATATAAAAAAATAATAATTACATCAATTAAATCTCCTCTCTCAAAATCATTCAATTTTCGTCAGAAATATTTTCGTATATGTAATTAATCGTTTCGAAAATATTTCAACTTTCATTTTCAGATGACCCACCCGGTATACATTAACAAGATTAGATTTTGGCGTTACACTTGGCCCTGACTGTATAACCTCCAAATCCCACAATTTGGACCACGAGGAAGTGCCGCAACGTGTAATTGCTAAAAACAATCGGAAGACAGGAGCACAAACGTTCATGATTAAGCATGATTGCATCGAAGCTGAAAAGATCCGCTAAGCTGAAGTTTGGGCGATACGCGATATAAAATCCAGAGGCCAGGCACCGAATTGACACGGTTCCGCGCGGGAGGGGCGCAGTTTCGCGGGGCTCATTATAAATGGCCGATACGACGACGTTTTCCAAATGAATTATTGAAGAGGACACCGCGCGGCCGGTTGAGAATATTTAAACTGGGTCGATACTTGCAGTTAGCGTGCATCTGGTATCGACAACCGAAACGAAACGCCGCGTTCCCACCCTCTCTCTCTCGCTCTCTCATTCTTTTCACCTCTCTTTTCAATCGAACCTCCTCACCCTGCCTCTCGCTGGAGGGAAAAAAACCCGATTCTTTCGAATCGAATCGAATCGAATCGAATCGAATCGACTCGACTCGACTCCGTTCTCTTCTCTTATCGCGCCACTTCTCTTACGCGCGAACTTTTTTCTCTCCCCATTTTTTTTCTTTTTCCCCAGTTACCCTCGCTTCCCACGCGTCGTTCCTTTTGCTCCAATTACGCGTCGTCGGGAGAAACCGTATCCCGAAGGATCCGGCGACCGGTAAATTCTATCTCTACGTGCTCGTGAGCACATATGGGAAGCGCGCACACTGGGGGAGGCGAATGTCCTCGACCGACTGGTTTCCCACAGCCGCGAGTATCTATCAAGGGGTTGGTCAACGGCGACCAACCCTCGAAAAAGAACCGGATTTCCATTTCTATGAATATAACGCCCGTAAAGCTCGCTGAGATTCGAGAGATTGCGTTTGATCCCGATTGCGTCGGGATCACCAACGTCCTATCTTTTCGACAACTCGACAACAGTGATTCTTCAGATATGCGCGTGTTTATGATGACAATCACTATGGCGTGGAAAAACTCGCGCTTGAGAGTGAACTGAGACTTATGGGACACCTAGTTGGAAATTTTTAATTAGACACCTTTTTTTCAATCAGCGTGACGCAAATTCGAATTTATCCCTCCTTCAACCTCGCACACCTAGCAACGAATTGGCGAAGAACGAGTATAATAGAGCGAATAGAAATCATCAAAATCGCGAGCGCGATTAGATCGGGCCATTTAATCGCGTTCAGATAAGCGCGAAGTGTCCGGTTATGTCCGCCGGTGTATTAAACAATAGGTTATCAGGGAACAATGCGTGCATCTCTAATCTACGTTTAGGTTCGGAGCGCGCAGTCGAAAATGTCGACTCGACGCGTGTTGCGCCATTGTTGAAATCCCGCGTGCCAGTCCGCCAAAATCTCGCTGACAGAAACTTTGATCGATAGAGTCGGATTATTTCGACAAGCCGGCGACACTGCCTGCCAGCGTTTCCCAAACAGAAACGATTTTTCCCCGGCCAGTCGGCTGCTGGATTGCGATTCCGTCGGTATATTTGTCACTTTCGACAAAACGTGACCCGCGCGCTCACGGGAATCGAGTCAGATTCGCGTTATTAATATTTCCACTGTTAGTTTCCCCCGGGCAGATCTATCGTCTCGATTTTTCCATGCGACTTCCCGACAGAGTTTAACTCGACCGTTAACCCTTCGCCGGCAATATAGTTTTTCACTAACGCGATCGGTAAGTGGGGATCTTTTATTTTCCTGGCGTGAAAAAATTTTGAGAGACTGTTTGAAACTTCAGTCAGATGTATAAAACTTCTTGCAACGAAAATCAAAAACTACGGTAGAGTCGTGAAAAAACTGGGATTTAAAGTTTACATAACTTTGTAATAAACTTTGTAAGTATTTAAAAAAGTTTGAGGGTTTATTCTAAGACTAAGGTTTTATTCAGAAGACTACTTTCGAAAAAATATGAAAAGATTTGCCCTTAAAAAAGTATAATTATGCTGAGACCTAAATTTGTGGAATTTTTGAGCGAATTACGTTGAAAAAAAATGGTATTGAAGACAAGAGTGACGGATTAAAAGAGGGGCCCGTTGGGGCAGTGTGTCACTCCTGAATAGAAAGATATTATTTTGTTTTATAAAAAAATAAATAACACATACCATTGGCCTTGACACAATTCACGTTCAAAACACTAACACGAATTGCAAACCGAGATCACTGAAGGCCAAACGCCACTTCACTCTTGTCACTTTTTAGGTTAGGTTTAAATAGGTTGTGATCGGAACTAAACTGACTACGACTAACGGTACTTGGAGAGTCTACAACCACTAGGAAACATACCAAAGTGTCAATCACTGATGCTGATAGAACTTGGCATAAATATAATTTTCGAAAAAATATCTGACACGTATTTTCATTTTTAATCGCCGATGTTAAAGAGATAAAACCTAGTTGGTGGTTCGAAATATATTTTGTGAAATATCTCGGAAATTATCGAGGATACAGTTTTTGCGTACATTGATTAAAGTAGTGTTTTTTAACGACGAATTGAATGACATATTATTTTGCAAAAAAAACCATTTGTTTAAACAATATATTTAAACCGTGTTTTCATAATTTTTTGATGATTTTTCCAAGTAAATGTTAATACATATGTGAAAACTATATAATCAAACACAAATTACGGATAAATTGGAATCTTGATTTTGCAAAAAAATTCATTATTTTCAAATTTCTCTCGCTGGACGTGCAAAACAAAATACAAATGCGAATAACTGACCAGATACTTGACTTTTGTAGATACACCGATGTAGATACTTGCGTGAGAATAGCTGCTTTCCATTGTCACGGAGAAACTTATTTTCAAAACTTTCGTCTGAAACTTAACTACACCAGTTTACCGACGGAGGGTTAAACCGAATTTGGGTAAACTAAGAATCGCCTCGGCGATAACTGCGCAAGATTGGACAATTGGGGACAAAGTTTAATTAACAAAGTAGAAATTGTGAAACTGAAACTCCCTCTATAATAATGATATCTCGTCGAAGCTCTCTCTCTCTCTCTCTCTCTTTCTCACACTTGCGTGCACGCGCGCAGTAGAGAATGCCACGGTGGGCCAAATAACTGCGCGAAAGTTCGCCATTTTAATAAGCGAACAAAGTTTGAACACAATTTGAACATCATAGACAGTGTATGAGGTTAATCCCGGCCAGTCATTTACGAGTAACGCGGGAGCGATATATTCACGAGTTAAAAAGTAATTTTACACCGACGAACGGGCCTCGATCGGAATTGGAGCTGTAACGTCCCCGTTGAAAAATTCCGCCCCGTAAAAGAATCGGAACAACGTGGACTATCAAAATTGTTCATGAAAAAAAACTCGCTTAACCACGTTAATTAAAAAAGTTTCACCCTTTCCACCCAACCTCCACCATTCCGTGACGTCTTTCGATTGAATTATATAATTTCCTCTCACGTTCACTGCACCAATTTTTCCTTCGCTCGTTGCAGTAATCTCATTACCGTGTTCTTACTACTTTTTATATGTTAAACTAGAGAGAGAGAAGTATATGTCGATACAACGAAACTAAAAATCATCCTCGTCGTTCGAAACGATTCTTTTTTAATCCGTTAATGTCGTCAAATGTTCCAATCTTTTCTTCTATCTTTGAACAAATCTTCTCTGGAAAAACTGACCAATATAAAACAAGATAGTATAAACATTTCAGAGAAAAATCTAGTGCTTCTCTTCAACAAAAAGTTATTCTAAACAGATCCTCTTGGACGTACTAAACCTAACTCAGTCTCATTTCATAACCAAAAATCATCCGAACAAATGGATCTACTGCAAAATTCTCTCGATAGATCATCTTTTCAATTGTAATAATGTGGCTCAATGAAGAACTATAACGTTAATAACGATTTTGGTTTACATTGCAACAAGTAATCTATTTATTTTCGATGCTCGGTATATTTCTTAATATCATGCACATTCTCTACTCTCTTGCATTCTTAAAATCCGTAGTCTACTAACGAACACGTGATCCTAGATAAAATAAATAGTAATAAAAATAGTAATAATGAACCATCTCCGAGGCACGGTCGATTTCATTTGAAAGAGACGTCGTTGGAGATAGGGACAACGCGGTTCTAAACACGTGTGGTCAGCACGCGTATTGGAACAGAACTCATTTCCAAGTTGTGCAATTGCACGTTTCAGATGGGGCCTGCAAACACGTAATCCTGCTAGATGCACGGCTGATTCCTGTTGCCGCTATGCGAGGAATCTATTTGCAAAAAGCTTATACACGCCGCGCCGGGCCAAAGTACGCTTGACCCGAACCTTTCGATCGTCTCGTAAAATATTTCGAAATGCATGCAGGACACGGAAATGCATCTTCACGCGAATGTACTACGCTATTACGTTATACCGCCGGCAGAGTTCAAGCAACGATTGCACGTTGCTGGAATACTCGACCATGCAGATGTCGAAGAACGCTATTTGCCGGAGATTGTTTCGTCGAGAATTTCGTAGAATGAAAATTTTATTGTTTCGGAAGTTACGTTCTCGAGACACTTCAAAAGTCTCAGCGACACTTTTATTTTTAATACTCAATACTTGATATATTAATATATTGTACTATAAACTAAAACAAAGCCTTTATTGTACAAAATATATTTTATTTTATATATTATAATAATTTATATTGCATTCTACATTGTATACTTTTATATTGTAAATATTGTATTTACCGTATGTTATTTTATTTATACTTGTACATTCGTATTCATAATTTATACTTGTTGTACTTGTCCTAACACAATTTCTGAGTTGTACACATATTTTATCTGATTTTAGAGTAACCCAGAAAATCGAGCCTCTTCAGGTGCAACGCTGATGCAACGAAAATTAGCGATTGGTTGATTTGGGTCACGTGATTCGTGAGGGGGCGTGGAGTAAACCTCGAGTAGGAGTGGCGTTGTCTGGCACTGTGTTTTTAACAGAGGAACAAGTTACTCGCCGTGTCGTTATTCGATTTTAAGATCAAATGTTTTCATCATTCGTTGAAAACAAATCTCTATAACAATGTAAGAAACATTGGCGTAGAAGCTAGTTACACTCTTATGTTAGAACCGTCCAAAGTTCGACAGCTTCTTCTATTCTCTTTTACTATTTTTCGTACGGCAGACATCAAATGCGATAAATGAATTGTACTTGTAATTGATGAACCCTGATGATAATCAATTGTTTCCTCGATACAGTCCTCAACAATCGTCAAATATTCAGACAAGTTAGTTTCGTTGTGTGTTGATTCACTCTACCTTTCGCCGGTCCACCTGTTTAATTCAACGCTCTACCTTCGTTTTGTACCTCCATTAAGCGTGAATCAACTCGGCGGAATTTTGGAACGAAAATGGACTCTACGCTCTCCCGCTGTTAAAAAATATCGAGTCAGGTGGACAAAGTTTATATATCGGACGAGATTTCTTTCTTTCCTTTTCCTTTTTCGAGATTCAAAAAGAAAAAAAATTCATCACGACGAGAAAAATCAATTTTCCATTGTACTTTATTTTTTCTTTTTCACCTTACGTATGCGTTTCAACAAGATGATTTAGAACTTGACCCATTCGAGATCAGTTTCTTGGAATTTCGTAAAATTGAGCAGCGACAAAGGGAATCAGTCCTTTCACAATCAAACGAGATTCCAAAAGTGTAATCGAGATTCAGAAATTTAGAACCAGGGGGACGGAGGTTTCTTAACGAAACACACCGTTGCGCGGTTCAAGGGACCGCGAAGGGAAGCGAAAACGAGCAACGCAAGGATCCACTTGTCACTCTCTGCACACAGAGAGATCCTGTATCCTGTCCTCGCCCCGTTGGCCAAGCAATTGTTTGTATTTGCATGTAATTATTACGAGGCTCGTCGGCTTCGGCCGGAAAGGGGACGTGTGTTAATACGGGGCCGCCACTTCTCGGGGGCGGCTGTCGCTCATTAGCATCGTTAGCTAGGTGAGCGAACGAAAGAAAGTAAAAACAAAAAAAAAAAAAAGCAGAGAAAGAAAGAAAGAGAGAGGGAGAATGAAAAACAGAAAAAAAATTAAAAGAAAGAAGGAGGAAAAAGGCCAGTGGAGAAGGACAAAGTGGTGTCGTGGAGGCGAATTGGAGCACCGAATAACGCGGCAGCAAAGGAGCCCCCCCCTCCCCCCTATGCGCAACCCCCTCCCACCCTCTTCTCACCGCGAGTTACTTCGCCGAGTCTACCAGAAAAATTATTTAAAAAAACGCACATGAACAGCCAGTGCCACGTTAAAATGCATTTAATGTATTTAATATTTGATGCGTTCCTTTCGACAATTTTACGTCTTTTCCAGTCCCCTTTATCCCTCGTTCTTTTTCCCTTTCTTTTTTTATGACACGCGCGCGTGCACGCGTGTTTTCATCCACAGCTTCTGGATCCGACGCTGTTCTCATTTGACGCAGAACGATGTGTAACGCCTAAACGAGTGCTCTTTCAGTGCGATTTCGAGTTCCCGAGCAGAGACACGATTGCGACCATCTCTGGCGGAGGCAAAAGGCGTGCTCCAATTTCTTCCGTTGAAGAAACTCCTCGTCCGTTTGATTACACGCGGGGGAATGTTAATACGGTGGATAAAATTTGAAACGAAGTAAAGCGGCGAGGGTAAGCGCTCGTGTGATTTTAATTTTAGGTAAGTAGTCTGAACGAAAGCGAGAGACTTGAGACGAATATTCACGAATATTCACCGAGATAGATTCCGCATCTCTCTGCGAGATGGCGAGAAAAACATTTCCGAATCAAGAACCAGGGATGCTGTACGCGCGAATCTGGTCAAACAAACGAGATTCCAGAGTCGACCCGAGATCGATAGGCCACGGGGTTTATTATTATTCAGAACACAGCACCGCCGCATTTCATGCAACACTTTTGCAACCGAGCGATTTAATCCCCGTGAATCCCCACTTTTAAGTAAGAAATCTCCTCCGGATCAACTCTCCTTTCGCTTTAATACATCTCGCCGCGATAGCCTCGCTTCTCTAACGTAATAATACCGCCCGGATACAATTACGATACTGAGAATCAAAGAGAAATATTTCTTGCAACGGACCTCCGTAAAGCCAATCTTTGCGCTCTCGATCTCGCGAGTGATTTCGATAGCGCACGTCAGAAGAATTTTCAAAACAATCGCAAGAGGCAAGCAACCTCGAACCGAGCAAACTCCACGAACTGCATCGAACGAGACGAATAAAAAGAGAAGGGCAAGAAAAAAAAGGAAAAAAAGAAGGGAGAAAACGCCGGCTGAAGCAAAAAGGGGTCCAAAAATGTCTACAAAACACACGCGCGAGAAACAAATAAAACTGCAACTGCGAAATAAAATAAAACTAGAGGCGAGAAGGGAAAAAGGAACGAGACGAACCTACGTGAGAGAGGAGAAAAATGTTCCCTGTCGCGCCAGCGCGACACAGAGGGTACATTTTACCGAGTACATCACGTATTTAAAGCGGCCGAACGAACTAGAGCGTTGTTCGAATTCCCTCTTTGGGGACCGTGTTAATTAGGGACTTACTAGAATCCCCAGCAGTATCCAGGGGATTTTCATATTAATATTTAAAGCGGATGAATGAGCGCAGAAGAGTTACATCGCGTAAATTGTCGATGGATTACCGACCGATTGCTTTTAATTAAATATCGCAACGCTGTTGTTTGAGCACATCTTTTACACGATCGATTTGCATTATCCTGGATCTATGCGTGTGCATGCAAAAATTGAACCTCGACGATTAACGACGATGACGCAAGCATTTAACAAGCGTTGTCAAACGTGGAAATAGAAATTTGTAACGAGCAGCAGTTAATCTCCATCAAGTTTAATTTCATCGACGCGAATACGCGTCAGCGGAGTTTTCTTTGCTGAGAAATAAATTTTCTTCCGAGTAAGAGAAAATGACAAATAAAAAGAGAATTGCGTTGATTTTTAGTAAAGAGTAAAATTCTGATTTAACATGTACGCTGTCACACCGAGACGATAACGTAAAATAATCGTTTCAGAATTTTGGACAGTGTATTTCTTTAAATTTGTCAGATCAATTTTTGGATCGAATATCATGGCTCTTTCCCTCTATATTTTATGAAAGTGAGACGATGCAGACGAGCAATAGACTCGTCGATCACGTATGTGATCAACTCAAAGTTCGAAAAAAAAGAAGCACCGTGATATACGTCGAACTATTGATTCGAGGTATTCGCGAAACTTACTCCACCATCTGGCGCGTGTCTAGTAAAATTCAAAGTTCCCAATCGACGATAGCACTAGGAACAGTGCTGCCAACGGAGAAGGCAGAAAAGTTACTAGTCGGTAAGTAGTCAATACCATCAACCGGTATAACATTTTTCGGGATTACCTACAGCCCGCAACATTTCTCGTCGAGAAAACTGACGTGCTTGATGAAACAAACGCTAAATAACAAACGAGACAATGACACGATTCAACGAAGTAGAATAAGACACCGAAATGACGATACAAGAAATGAAAAAAGGCAGAAAATCTACTAGAAAACTTCCTTTCCCATGGGCACGCCAGAGGACAGTTCCCTGCCGTACCAACATCGTATTTTACCACTAGACTAGGGATAAAGCTAGTTTCCACGGGCAGAGAGCGCGACGATCGCGAGAACACCATCCGACAGAGATTCATAGGGAATTATTCGGATCAACGTACCACGTGCGCTTGCGAATGTCGCGGCAATTTAACGTAACGCGATTCGACATTCAACACCCGATACGTCCCCGCGTCGCTGTATCGCGATAGAAAAGAGAAAAAAAGAGGAGGAAAAAAAATACAACTCGACGCTCGCATTCTATTTATTGCAAATACTGCAAATATTGAACCTGTCTGAAAACGATACGCGCGGAGAGAATAAAACAAACAAACAAGTGAAGAGGGCTCGTATCGCGGAACATGGAAAAAAAAATACGACGAGCGACGGAGCGCGGGGGCGAGGAGCATTTTGATCACGAGCCGGTATTTCAAAGTGGGCCAATTTTCAAGTATATTACGTAGCTGGAGGGATCGCAACGGTGGAATTTTTGCTCGCCTTTATCCGCTTCGACGAGCGCAGCGCTATTGAGTCTCGTAAAGTAGAAATGGTATTCATCGTTTCATCTCGGGTAGGGAGAGGCACCCCCCTCCTCTCTCTCTCTTTCTCTCTCTCTATTTATTCATCTCTTTCGTAAAAACGCGCGTTCATTTTCATTCAAACAGGCTTCCACGATTTCGTAGTCCTCCCTCTCTTCTGTCGCACAAGAGGAGATCGAAATCGAGCGAGCGAGAGATCGTTCGGTACGTAGTATGTGACTCGCGTTTGGCGCTATTCACCGAGACGCGTCGTTACGCGAGCAGCCTGGTAGCTGGACAAGCAAATCGATGCTTTGCCCTTGTGCCGCACGCCGCATTAATAGCCGAGTTATGTCCTTCACGAGCCAATTGCGCCTGGGAAGGGCACAATCCGCGATTAGGCGAACGGGGCTTAAACCCTGCCAGAACTTCCGGGCCGACGATTCGTGCCAATGTTCCCCCGACTGTCGTCTCTTTTTCCGATGGAACGTAACGCCGATAACTTAAATTAGACTACTTGTAGGATTCATTGGGTCCACCACTCGTTCTCTTGTGTACATACGTACATCGTTGAACTCGTTCTCTTTTCTTTTTTCTTTTTTTTAATTATACAAAGTGTGTCATGCCTAGTGACACGGCCCGTAGTTTCTATTTTGTCGAAGCGTCTATACGCGATCTTTTTCCTTTTTTTTTTTTTCGTGCATAGCGTACACGTTTGCAAAACAAACTTCCACTTTGCTGCTTTCCAATTTACTGTAGGATCGGATTTTTTAAGACAAGTGAATTCGATAGTTTCGATGGCTTCGAACAAAACAATTCGCGCTGCAGAGAACGTTTCGATCACGACTCGGAATACCTTCGTGTACCTGCGTGTTTTAATCGACATCCATGAATGAAAATACTTGTTTGAAAAATACGAAATGATCAATAAAATACGAAGCACGATGCTTCGCGAAATGCGTGAAACAACAGTTCCAACGAAACATATACCGCAATTTTTTTTCCTCTCTTCCTCCCTTTTTTTCAGAAAAAAAAAAACTATTGCTTGTAAAAAATAAATCGATACGTTTATTCACCTTTGTTTACGATGCTCGAAGCCGACACTAAAATCCGAGGGGACAATAATACATTTCATACATCGTGAAAAAAGAGTATCGAAAATCAATAAAACACAGTTACAAAGACAGTCGGAGTGAGGAGCATCGCGATATTCATTTAATCGTCGTAATTTATAGTGGAAAATAATCAAAATATCGTTGGTAGCGAACTAGTTCATGGTTTTACAACTATTTATGGTCTTGGAGTTTCATTACGAAACAGCGTCGTCAATGTGGAATTATGAATCGAAAATTCATGAAAAGTACTACCGTTAGAAATTAATTAATGTTCCATACTGATAGAGCCAATACGTTGGTCAAAGAAAATGTCACCGATAGACGATACATACTTTGATAGCAGGAAAAATGTGTTAACAACCTGTCTTTAATAGAACGTACTAAAATCTAATTTAAATGATAATAATTAACATGAATCGATTTATACATTCACACGAATCAATTTATATAAATTATACAATTTCTGACTACACAGAAATCAATATTAATTCCGACAGAAATGTCTCTTAAGCAACTGTCGAAAATAAAAAAATCTCTAAGCTTCGAAGAAACATCAAAGATCTAAGATGTAAAAAAAAAAAACTGCACGACTCGTACTCCAGTATGAGTTGTATTCCTCTCACTGAAAGAGCAACTGTTCTGACTAGGAAATGAAGATGATTCTTTTGTCACAAAATCTTATTGACACGCAAACATTTGAATCGATACAAAACAAATTACAGTACCAGACGACGCCACTCCTACTCGAGGTCTATCCCACGCCCCCTCACGAATCACGTGACCCAAATCAACCAATCGCTAATTTTCGTTGCATCAGCGTTGCATCTGAAGGGGCCCGATTTTCTGGGTCACCCTCGCTAAAATCAGTTTTAGCGATAAAAAATCCAAGTCACATCGACGGATTTGGAACGAAACGAAGCAAAAGAGTAGTCCAAAACAGGCACGAGTTTCGAAGAGCGAATTCTCGGGCACGGAGGCCAATGGAAATCGGTCAAATCGCGAAAGCCGAATCGAACATCGGAGAGTCGTTCAACCCGCGGAGGAATCATCGATCCCGCGAAAACTAACACGATGCACACGCAATCGAGCCGGCTCTCTATCTCCACTCGTGGAGTGGATGTTTGCGCGAAAAGCGTGTCTCGCGCGATAACCGACCATCCTAACGAGCCAATTCCCAGGTGTTTTCAGGCGAAATTCGCTCTTGGCTGAAACAGAGGGCCACCTTGCTCGACCGTGCAATCTGGTCGCACGTCGCCAACTTTGAAAATCTTTTTACGCTGTTTTGATAGAAAAATCATCGTACTATACGTACCGTATACATTCAATTTTGAAAATTACATCAAGGGTATGAACGAAAAGTGTTAAGACATTAGGTGCATTAGACTCGCAGCGAAGAGTGTAACAATGACAATGAAAAATTATTGATAATTTAAACTGGAATTTTACTGTAATATAATTTAATTGGAAAAATTATTGATCGCTTAAACTGAATTAAATGACTTAATTTAAAAAAATTACTGATCATTTAAACTGAAATTTAAATTTCACAAAGAAAAATTACACAACGAAAATCCTCTGCTTTTGACAGTCGTGAGTGCGGTTTTGTCAAAAATAATTTCATGTACGGTAGAGGTAGAAAAGTGGAGATATTTTTGATAAATTTCCAATTTATTTTGGCTATTTGGCTGGTTTGTAATTTTTTTAATTTGTCATTTTCATTCTTTTTTTAATGGCGAGAATTATGTAGCTTCTCCGATCTTTCTCGGATTTGATTTCTTGTTTTAGTGATAAAATCTCGTTAAAGAAACGCTAGTGAAATAATCAAAACTGAGAAAAGCCGCCAAATTAGAAACTTGCCATATTTTGTCTCGAAAATTGTAAAAATTCTAAAACTCGTGTAAAATCGTTAAAAAATTTTTGTTCACGACTAAATCTACTACGATCTTGAAGATGCACGTCTCTTCTTTAAACAAAATGGCAAGATTTCTTGGATTTCGCTTAACCCTGTTATTCAACGTTCAATCAAATGGCAAGAGAAAACAAATTTTAAGAGTCTCATTGCAAAGAGAGACTTTGCAAAGAGAAAAATATTTTTCAACACGTTCCTGTGTACATGTGAATCTCTACAATTTTTCTCCCGCTACACGATCTAAGATCATCTTCGAAAAAAACAAACTCGAAACTCGTTAAAGTAGAAACTCCACGCCTCAAAGTGGCGATGAAATGGACAATTTTTCATTGTCACTAGCAATTGTAATTCAGAAATCATTGAATGACGCGAATAACGCTTCAGTATCGTCCAACTTGATGCTGAATATGATAAAAAGGAGCAGCTAAGTGTATTCAAATTTATACTATAAAATGCATATCAGAGCTGAGGATTTACATTGAACACCAAGGCTCTGCCGGAAGCAAACCAGGCGCCCGGCATTTCCACGCCCGAGGAATGAACGTTCGGTTTTTCAAGCTGATGATCAAAAACAGAAATATAAAAAGTATCATTTCTCTCAAACGGGGGGAAGATTAAGCCCGAGGTTCTCGGAGTATCGAGATGGAACGCGGGCAAAAAGCGTTGGACTTCGATTGGAATTTCCAACCTCGTCCGTTCTATCCATCCGAGAATATAGCACACGGCCTCGTCTGTTATTTATTCTGATCTTTGCGAAACTTTCTTTAATGACAGGAAATTAAACACGCAGCAACTTTTCGAAACTCATTTTCACAACGGTGAGAAGAAGAAGAAGTTTTGCGATTTGTTCCAATAAATGGATCGTATTATAATAATTGATATAATATAATTATCATTATAATTGTATAATTAATTATCATAATAATTATATAATTAATTATAATTATCATAATAATTGGTATAATAAATATGAAATAGTTGGAGATAAATATGTTCTGCGAACGTGATATTTTCTCGAAATTTTCCAAATATAACCAGCGAATAATCGAGCAACGCGAATATTTTTCTCAGAGTTTTTCTCATCTCTGAAATTTCGCACCTCTTTACAATTCTGTCGACTAGTTCGCCTCTACTTTGCATAGATTCTCCAATAACGATCCGCGCGAGATCGCCGGGAATAAAATTCTTCTGGAATGACTTCTACGTGGAGAGACCCTAATTTTCGTTGGCGAATAATACCGGGAAAGTTTACCGAGACAGAAGATCGCGATCGGGATCGGTCCATTAACGCGGAGCAGTCTCACCTGGCTCGATTGTTTCAATCCGTTCAAACTGTTCCACCTTGGCCGATAAATTCCACGGACAGCGACGAGGAGACTTCTCGTTTCTAAGTAAATATCGCTTCGTGCGATTTCGAGATGTTTCGCGAGACGCGGGAGGGCACGTTTGACACCGTTTGACGGCGTTTAAGAACAACTAAAATGGTCAAAACGACCATTTGAATATTTTTGTTTTTTTAGATATTTTATAGACATAAAACAGTGTGTTTTTAGAAACTTTAATGATTTTTCATAAAATATATAATTCTGTTTAATATCAGAACCACCAAAATGGTCAAAATGATCATTGATGGTTGATCATTTCTGTCAGAAATTTTATAGATATAAAACAGTGTGTTTTTAGAGACTTGAATGATTTTTCATAAAATATATAATTCTGTTTAATATCAGAACCACCAAAATGGTCAAAATGACCATTGATAATTGATAATTTTTTAGATATAGAACAGTTCTTAGAGACTTGAAAATTTGGAAATTGAAAATGTGAATAAATTAAAGTTTATTTTGTGAAGATTTCGACAAATCGCAACAACATGACAGTATATATATATATATATATATATAGTTCTTTTCAATTGTGAAACAAGTGAGTCACTATAGTGGCGTATGCAGAAAGATGACATACGCGAGAGGCACTACAATGGTTTTTTTTCAGTAGCTTCAATAGCGCAATTTGTCTGGCAACAAAGAGGAAACAACGTCAACCGCGCCCGTTTGAACCGATGAATCTCGAGAGACGGCAGCTGCGCGATTCGGTAATGTAATCGGACAGCAGGTTTTCTTCCATCGTGGCTATATATCGACCGATGACGCTGACACGCGCCAGTAAAGTAATTAGAGGCTATTAAGCACGTCGGGAATAAATATCGATTATGCGCTACCGACCCTCTTTGCTTTGACGTATATAGTCACATGCAGGACCTTGGACGTTTTACACGCTGCAATCGATACCGTCCGCGACCAGAAACGATGAGCGGCCGCCGGATAATTTCATGAAATTATATCGTTCAACGTGACGTGCCACTTTCACGTGCACGTTTCTTCGTCTCATATCCGATGCTCATTTATTTATTTCCTTTTTTTTTTTAATATAATAGAAAACGGAGTATCCTTTTCCTTTTTCTTTTTTTTTCTAACAACTTATTTTTTTTTTATAATATTTTATAACATTTTTTCTTCAATATAATAGAGAACGAAGTATCCTGTTTCTTTTTCTAACAATTGGATTTGGATGTCTGTCGCGTTGATTCAAACAAGCGTATGAAGTAAATAAAATATTAGTAACGAAATGTTAAAGTAAAGTGAAGATAATTGAAATAAAGTAAATCGATTTATTATGTTTCTGTTTCCAAACAGAGATTGAT
Source organism: Melipona bicolor (assembly GCA_030673865.1). Classification (NCBI taxonomy): domain Eukaryota; kingdom Metazoa; phylum Arthropoda; class Insecta; order Hymenoptera; family Apidae; genus Melipona; species Melipona bicolor. Next base: position 1,556,925 of record JAHYIQ010000025.1, on the reverse strand, counting down.
ATTAATTTTGACAAGAATTTCTGACTTTGGTTGGTTAGCAGAAATATTATATTAATACAAATGAATAAATGAAAATATCTATTAACACTCGCATCGGAACGCTCTACGTACAAGTTATTACGATTTAAGTGAATGATGAATTAATTATGAATTAAAGTAAATCGAGCTATGCAATTATATATTTCCGTTCAAACAGATATTAATATTAATTTAGACAAGATTATGTATCTTTCAAGCACTTGTAGAAAACTAGTCAAAAATTATACGATTATTTACGAAGCTTCTATAATGATAGTTCCAATAAATAATAAATAAATAATATGTACGTATTTTTAATAATTCAAACATAATTCTCTACAGGCAATGATTATATAATTCAAAGAATATTACGTGTGAATATTATGTAGATGCAAATTTTTTTTCTTATCCTTTTTCAGATTTATCCTTTTTTTATAAAGAATAATCAGCTATGTAATACAGATTAATTTCATCCTTGATCGCGCGAACGAATTGCACAACCACATAGATGAACTTTGTGCTGCATCATTTTAACGACGAGTTAATTTGTCTTTCGAAAAATACTTCACATACAAAATTTCAGCTTTATCGACACAGATTAAAAATTAATCTCGTGAAAATTATAAAATTAATACATCTCTGTTGTCCGATAATCGAGCAAAGCGCAAATTGTATCTCTTCGTACTCGCTGGTAATTCATTTGACGGAAGATGCTCTTTGGTTAAATTTATAATTTTAAAAAACAGACTTGAAGGTAGACTTGACAACGACAAAGTAAATAAAACTGAGACACTGAGGAACGAAGAATACTCGAATTTTATTGCCTGAAATACTGTTGCTTCCTCGAGTTTTTTCGGCGCTATTGAACGTGAGGTTCTCCCCTGCGTGAAATTACTATGTGGAGAACGCGAGGTGTTCGATAGTTACCGCACTCTGTTATGATCCGACAGCAGAGGCTCACGAACGAGTTTTAGCTATTGAAGGTTGTCGTGGGAAGAACCCCCAGCGTGCCGTTCGACACTTCGCCGCTCCTTTTTCCCTCCTTTTTCCACTCTTCTTTCCTCGAGGCGCTCGCGTATATATCGGGACGTTCGTGTATACGCGAGCAAAATAATATTCCAACAGCGAGGAAATCCAGGAGGGAAATAGTGGGCGCAAGGGGGAAACGCGAAAGGTACAAAGAAAAAAATAAAAAAAATTAGATCTCACGATGCAATCGTGAGAAATAAATGAAAATATTTAGTTGTACTACAAATATAAGCGGATGATGAATGTGATAATTAGTAAGAAATATCCGACGAGGCGTTGAAAAATAATAAATAAGTTCACGGTCGGTGTTTTCTTTTCTTTTTTTTTTTCTCTTTTGGCACACGATTTCGTCCCCTTGTTGTCACGTCAAAAAGAAACGAGATCAACACACTCTCTCGCGGGGTTGTAATCATATTCACCAACACGTGTATCGTGCAACGTGACGTCAGTGGGAATTCGCTGCGATAACTAACCTAGAATACGAACAACTCTTTAAGCTTCCGAGCTTAATCCCAGCGACGCTATCCTGGACAGCGACAGCGCGAACTACCGAGCACTTGAAATTGCAGCTAAATGTCGAAACGTTTTAAGACACGCTGACGAGAATGACGATTGCACCAATAACGATGGAAAATTGTCGATCAATTTAAATTGACGTGATGTAAATTCGTAAAAAGAGGGAAAAAGAACTGGATTACAATTTAAAGCGTGAAACCTCTACTTTCACAATTGTCAGGTTATTTTGTTCTTCGAAGATGACTTTACGTCGCACAGCAATTGTCGAAATTCAAAAAGGTTCAAAAATTTTTTTCGTAACTAGATTATTTTGCAACGACATCTCAAAAACTCGCTGTACGATTTTTCATCATTTTATTGAACTTTGAAATGGACATTGAAATGTTGAGATTTCTTAAATTTTGATATTCAAATGGAGAGTTTTAAGTGCTCGTCGTAAAGGTAAAATTTCGATATTCAAGACCATCGATCAATGGTGGATTGAAAAAATTTTTTAATGTTTTCACACGTTAAAATGGGTTTGAATTTTGACAGCTTTGGAGAGAAAGTATTCCGCTATATGATGCACAAAAAAAAAACAAACTCATAATTGTTAACCCTTTGCACTTTTTGTCGAATGTGACTCGACATTTTTAAATTGCCAGTTAAATTATTAATTACCACTAAAAAAAAAAATAATAATAATTGAAAAATAATTCAGAGTGCAAAAGGAGGATTAAAATAAATCTCTCTTTACGAAATTACATCAATTTAAATTTCTCATTATCAGTTGTACTCTTTTTACTGTATCTGCAATTTTATACCAATTAGACCGATCGCTTTTCGAAACGAATTCGCTGGAAAACGCTAAATAAGGTATGAAAAAAAATTGCGCACGAAACGCAGATTGGAAAAAGGGAAAATCCTTCAAAAAACCCACACGGTGAATGGCGGTGTTTTCGAGAGATTTGTCCCTGGTTTCGTTTCGGCAACCGAAAACATCAGCTCCCACGCTTCTCCCCTCGCGTCCATTAACGCGCGTGACGACCCCGGGTTTCAACCCCGAAACAAGTCCCGTCGCACCGTTGCACCGGTCCCTAATCCTCCCTCCGCCTTCTAACAACGAAAGCAACCGGAATCAACGGGTTTCCCGACGCAGCAAGTCGTCGTTCAAGTACGATAAAACAGGCCAGTATCGATTTTACGCCGACAGAAGAAGAACGCTTTTTATAACGGCAGCCCCCTGCCATGCCTGTCGCCTAGCGCTAGCGTCGCTATTCGTTTCACGAACGCGGCGAACGAAGCAAAAAGATATACAGATGGCTGCTCCACATTCGACGCGGCAACTTTGATTTTAACGCTAAACCTACCGACACTTCGCGCGTATACTCGTTCCGGCTTTTATTCATAGCCTGTGAGAAAAATGCTGCACCCCGTTCCTTTGTATACGTTTATAATGCGTTTATAATAAAAATGCCGTACCCCTTTCTTTTGTGTACGTTTATAATACAATGTTTATAATATATATTACGTTTTTAGTTTGCCACGGTTTTATTTTACAGTCATGGTAGATGAGGTGGTGACAAAGGCCGAGGAATATTGGAATCTAGAGATATAAATATTATGAATCGGGCAATGTAAATCTACGTCACCATTATCGCAGCTTCTTTGAATCAGGGCATCTCAAACTACTCCATCTTTACTCGAGCAAATATTTTCGCGACCCTGTGTACAGTTGTTGATAATAAATCATAGAGGAAATTTATTCGAGAACAATTCTTTGGTGTACGTACGAACATAATTTTAGGCGTATTAAAGGCAGAGTTAATATAATCAAATATTAATATACTAATTTACTAATTTTATACGAATTAATATATTAATAATATGCTTGACGGTACACTAATTTTTTAGTTTTGCTAAAATTTTCTTCGAATTTAGTTACTCATTGAAATGAGTCATTAATGTGTCATTAACTTCTATATACTATACTATACTTGATGATTGCTTTAAACGAAGGAGTCACGCACTAGAAAAATATAACCAACAAAAATATTGGCTAAACATCATTTAAACAAGATTATTTCCCATGCTATGCCACTTTATTTAAAGTGACACTTCACTCGCTATTTTGTAAATAAATTGCTGATATGATGATGCAAAAAATATTTCCGGGGGCAAAGAGTTAATACGAAGGGAAGCTCTGTGCCTCTGTGACATCGCGCTTCGCGATGAGTCGAGCTAAATAAATTGTTCCAGTGTTGAGAACGCAGAGGCCCCGAGTCGAAAATGCACGCGGCAGTGCATCAGCGGAAGCGACGCGGAGCAGCGAACGCTCCTTGAGACACGAATATCCGGCACGATTCGTCCGGGGGTTGGGGGTGGCGGCGCGCGCGCGCGTGCACACGCAACGAAGCAACGAGAAACAGGACCCCCGGTGAATGGGAGAGAACCAACTGAAAGAGAACGTGTGCACCAGGGCACTAGGTTCTATCGACTTTTAATTACTTTGCGTGGATTCTCGCCAACAGGCCATAGGCCTGGCACGCTTTTCATGCGCGCGCGCGCGCTGTCACTCGGCTCCGAACCAATATCGCGTGAACCTATCGCGTTGGCTATTGAAAACGTCGCGCCGCGCCTCGACGATGTTAATTTGTTGTTCGATATCGCTCGCGAGAGATAAAAAAAGCGGAGGTGAACGGCGACAGGTCAGCCGGAAACGCGTCCCACTGTCTCTCTGTCGAGTCGGAGATCAAACGAACTCGACGGTTCAACGGCAATTTTTTTCACTCTCTGACTGAGCCGTCAGCTGAATCCGGTGAACTGCGACCCGGCTTTAGCGAACAAGGACGAAGGCCTCTCGTTTTTGTTTTTCGCCTGGTCCCGATCGCGACACTTTGCTCTAGAGTGGAATCGAGTTAAACCCCGGATTTTTCGAATCGGGGACCCTGTTTTTCACCTGAGGATCGCGAGCAAAAATAATTTTGCAATTCAACGTTTCGCGCTGCCGATTTCTTTTTCTTTTTATCGCTGAAAGTGATTTTAAAATCTTCAGGTGCAACGCTGATGCAACGAAAATTAGCGATTGGTTGATTTGGGTCACGTGATTCGCGAGGGGGCGTGGCGTAGACCTCGAGAAGGAATGGCGTCGTCTGATAATTTGTTTTATATCGATTCAAATGTTTGCATGTCGATAAAATTTTATGGCAAAAAAATCGTCTTCGTTTCCTAGTCGGAACAGTTACTTCTGGACCTTTCAGTGAGAATCGTACTGGGATACAGGTCGTGCAGTTTTTTTCAATTTCGTACAATCGGTCGTTTCGCACCGACGGAGGCTGATGTTTTCAAATCGTCGTCACGAATAAATTACAACCACGCGATCGACTGGTCGTGCCAATCGCGTTAACTTCTCCGGATAAACGATAATACGGGGAAACAATGGATCGTCGAACGTCCGTGCATGTCGAATCTCTGTATGAGGATCCATTTAAAAGGGCATTGTTCCACTATGTAAAAGAAAAAACGAAAAAAAAAAAACAGAGAGAGAGGGAAGAATTAAACTAACCTAAAAACAAAAAAACGAGTAGCTCGTGCGCGATAGCGGAAATTACACGAATTGTTCGAGCACAGGTGGTCTGTTGGAATCAACGCAAAAACGGGGGAAAGATATTTCAGGAACCAGGGGAAGGGGGAGAGGGAGGGAGGGAGGTAAAAAGCTCGCGAACGCAGCAATAGTTAATTCGCAACGTACGAGCTTACGCCGTGCGATTAAAATTACCGCGATTCCCTCTCGTTCCGCGAGATTTCGACGCCGCGCTGCGTCGGTTCCCCGGGAATATTTCGACGTCGGTTTAATATCTAATTACGCGGCAGCCTCGGTATGCAAATAAAACCGATTTTACGCGATATCGGCGAATATTGGCCGAACTTTTCGACGATCACCCACCCGGCGAACAAACAAACCAATTACTACCTTCTATAATCCTGCGAGTTCTTGCCACCGCGCCAAAATAACTCGATGGTACAAAAATTCAAATTCGTACGTACACTCGAAGAGCGCTTTTATTTTTTAGTATTCAGCATTTATCGTGTACATGCGTATTTTATTATACGACATAATGTTTACGATATATGTTGTAGTAACATAACGTATTAATATATTAAGAGAATGTTTTGTGTTCATTGTATTTAATTACATTTATTGTAAATGCAATAATTTATATTTATTGTATCTATTTTTATATACAATGTGCAACACATTAACACAGTATTTTTTATTGTATAAAGTACATTTTGTACTTGTATTTAATTCTATTGCATTGTAAATACAATAATTTATATTGTATACTGCATACTGTGTCTGTAATTTAAAATTTATATTGTATTATTTTTATGTACAACATATAATACATTAACAGAATTTTTATTGTATGAACTGGATATTGTGCATATAATTTATAATTTACATTTATTGCGCTATTTTTGTTATACGACTATAATTCTTGTTCTAAGATTTCTGGGCGAGGGTGTATATACGTGTTCGACGTTACTCGACGAATCGAAAAAAAAAAAGCTACGTATACTATCGTGAATTATAGATGATTGGTATAGACAATAGAGCTACGGAATAAAGTTTAACGTACGTCTATGCAAGAAAGTAAGATCCACATTCACTGTACTCATTAAAAGTTTAAGTCAAAGTAATCGGTCCCAGAATTTGATTCGTTACGTTTGCCCTAACGTACATATGTATGTAGACGTGTAATCCGTTCTAGATTCTCACTTTCTCGCGGTTTAAAATACAGCTCTACGCAATTCGATTCGCAAACTACAGACTGTCAAATTACAGTAGACTCCAATTTGTTGACAAACTAAAATTTTCTCTATCGTATCAGAATAACAGAAGCAAACGACGTTCAAGTAAATCGATGCGAGCAGTAGAAGCTTAACATCCTTTCACATTCCGAACTTTACACTTCGAAATAAAAACACGTGCGACGTTTAAATTGGATAATGAAATTGAAAACAAATAAATTTATATTCCATTAAAGAAATGCATATTAAAAATTATTGTATTAAAGTTTACATTATATAAAAAAAAAAAAAAAAAAATTAAACAAATTTCGAGGGAAAGCGAGAGTTTTACACGAGAGTGTCAAAATGGTGAAAATTTCTTCCTCGAAGCAAGCAAAGTTGTCGAATGTAAATCTGGTGGAAGAAGATTTGAAAAAGAAGAAAGTAAAACACCTACGTACGTATAAGAGAATGATCGTGCCTTGCGAGTTAATTGTTCCCTGTCTTACAAGGGAGATTCGTTCGCAGCTAATGGCCAGCGATACGAGACGACATCGAGTTGGCTTTCCCCAGAGGGAAATCCCGGTGGCCACGCATCACCGATATCCCGAAAATGAAATCCGCAATTCGGGGGCCACGAGCACATTTGCGGTCCAATTCCCCGCAAATCTCGATGCTGAGCATCGACGTGTTTTCAATCGACGACTCACCACGGCGGAAACTTATCCGCGAATATCGCTGAAACGGCGGTGGCTGCAAGAAGAGAGAGAGAGAGAGAGAGAGAGAGAGAGAGGGACTGGCAACTTCCGAAGGGACGATTAATCACGCATCATCGACGGGAACATTAGGCGGAGTTAATTAGAGGCTTTAGTGGTGTGGCTTGTTAGACGTTCCAAATGATTCTGGCCATGATTTACGAGACACTCTCGTCCCAGAGAGAAGTTATTTTCAAGTTCACAAGCATCTAACGTGCGTTTCGCTGTTGTTAACGTGCAGTCTCGCCCTAAACCGCGTCTAAAAGTAGTTCCGACGTTGCATTCGAGTTCATTTACCATCCATTGTAACTGCTATATCTATTATCTGTGACATTTGCGATCTGTCGTCTATCATCTCGCAACGACGAACGTGTCAAATTGTTGTCAAATTTTTGTCGTGCAACAACAAAACTGGATCTTTTCTATTTTTTTTTTAATATTGAGCCTGTACTTTACTTTCATTTTATTCCAATCTGTTTCACGTCGTGTAGGAAAGTGAAGACACTTTTCTTCTCGAAGGATACCATAAATTGTCGTAGCACGTACAAATATTCGAATATTTTCTTCACAATTGAAGAATTTTCTCCCTACAATGGATTTGAAGATCGAAACCTCCCCTTCACAATAACCCCCCTAAAACTTGATGTACGATTTTTCCTCGCCACTTTGCACCGAATCTTGAATATCAAACGAGCATGGATTTTTCCTAAAGAGCCTGATTTCTCAAATTTCAACAAAATGACAAAAAAGAAATCGTACGTCAAGTTTTAAGGAGTCATTATAAATATGTAAATAGAAGATTTCGATCTTTAAATCTATCGTGATTCAGTCGTGAATAAAATGTTTTAACAATTTATGGATTAATATTCGTGTGATTTTTCACTTTGATCTTCAAATCTGTCATACGCTCAACAGCAAATAAAATTTTTTTGACAATTTATAAATCAATGTTTGTACCACTTTTTCAAATCTGTCATAGATTCAATAGCGAGCAAAATGTGTTTGACAGTTTGTAGATCAATGTTTATATGATTTTTCACTTGGATTTTCAAATTTTTCGTTCCCTCGCCTGCAAACGCGATGCAAAAGCATTTTCAGACAAAATGAATGCACGCGTATTTCGAAAGTGGAGGCTTCGAGCTTCGAAATGAACGATCGAGCGCCCGAAAAGATGTTTTCATACGTTTTAAGGGTGGAAATGTTACGCGTCGTAACTTTAAACACGGTCGACACATGCACGAACCCTCTAAATTATCAACGAACCCCGATCGACAGAGCTCGTCGAGGGCACAGTAGCCCTACTCTGCTAATCAGGATAATTGAAGGCAACGCTCGCTACTGAGAATCGAAGTCGTCGGACGATAATTGTCGAATATCAGTCGGACCGGTTCGAAGCACCCTCCACGCCGGATGATCTAATATTTACACTGCTTTCGCAGTGTAAGTGGAGGCCTTCGCCGGTGCTCGACGCTCGATCGCGATCGATTTCTTCTCGCGATTGACGTTCCCAGCAGTTTCTGCTGCTGTCGTTTGAAATTTCAATGTTGCAGACGCGGTCTCGCAGCCTGATCGTTTTTAAGGTGTTTCGCGTGTTTTTGTCATGCAAGCAACGTGGTTGAGTTACAGCGAGTTACTGAACAGCGAGACTTTTTAATGTAACTGCGTGCCGCAATATCCCAAGGATATTGCGCGATATTTCTTCAGCGCGATGCTACCGCGCGAATTAAGCGAGATTTACCGTGTTCTTATTTTTCCATTTTCAAGATGAAGCAGCCCCGACGATTTAACGTCGGTGATTACTAAATGTGCACGCGTTAACTGTAATGTACCATGGATCAATTTTCTCGTAAAAAAGAGAATCGTTTGTTTGAAAAAAAATACAGTCTCTTCAATAATAAAGAATATTTCTTGCATTAAGTGTAAAGAAAGTCGGTGGTACAATAAAATTCTGCTTTCTGCGAACTGTGAGAGTGGAGACTATAAATGACACTCGAAGGTCAATTGAATTCTATGAGAGCTATCGAACTGCAGCGTTTTTGAACAAACGTTGTATATTGTTTACGTATAAATATAATATAATAAAAGAATATGTAATTATAAAATCGACGCTCAGCTGGCTTGCAATATTAAATTGAATTAAACGTCATTTATTGTCCTCAGGTTGCAATCTTGTCCCTTCTAGGGACCGAAGTTCTTGGAAGATCTGAGAAGATCCTTCGTCTGTTTTACATTTTTCCATGGATTCTATATAATGCCAAATATTTTTCATAAATAAATATAAATATAAAAATAACAAAATATTTTTTCTCAACGAAAAGATAGCACAGCGTTGTACCCCAGTACGATTCGTCTCACTGAAAGGCCCAGAAGCAACTGTTTTGACTACGAAATGAAGACGACCTTTTTGGCATAAAATTTAATCGACACAAAACAAATTATAGGCACGATCGCTCAGTACCAGACAACGCCACGCCTACTCGAAGTCTACTCCACGCCCCCTCGCGAATCACGTGACCCAAATCAACCAATCGCTAATTTTCGTTGCATCAGCGTTGCACCTGAAGAGGCTTGATTTTCTGGGTTGCCCCCGCTAAAATCACTTTCAGTGATAAAAAAAAAAGACGGGGCTAGAGCTGCAGCAGGGTTAACAGTGTAGCCTTAATGCTTCTTGTTTCTTTGTGAGCCAGAGTATGTACACGAAACAGCAAGCGGTACCTACAATAAACCCGGCAACTACGAAACCTGGAAGCCCTCGTTAGACGCTGCCGTACGATACCGAGGGTGAATTTCACGCATAAGGGAGAAGTGTTCAAGTTAAACGCGAGTAAGCAGGAGCTCGAATGAACTTCTCGAATACGGGCTATGAATGAATTTCTCGGCAAGCGCGCATAACAAGTATTTCCTGGCCCGTTCAACAGCTAGAACGGCTACTTAGAAATCCCTACTACGACGCGCCTCGACCCTGTACGTGTACGCGAAGCAGGATGCCGTCACTTGCAGTTTGACAAATTTGAAAAATCGAAGAAAATTAAAAGAAATCAAAGGACAGAGCTTTGTCCAAAGAGTAAACTCGAATAATCTGAAAATCTAAATCGAACAGGCGCGGCAGCAGGTCTGTTCATTCACTGTACTGTAATTCAGGGGAAGCTAGTTACGCGAGCTCGTCGCGGCGAGGTCAAAAATGAAAAAGGAAAATTCTCATTTGCACGTTTCACTTATTCATTTGTCTCGACCTTAATGTCCAGTGGACGTAAATAGCATGGTGAGAGAGGTCCGCACTCAGTGTCAGCGGCGACGATCGTTGAACGCGTATTTTATAATTCATCGCGGTGCGATTAATAATTGACCGCGGGTTTCGGCGCGGGAGATACTGAGAGAAATGCGGAAAGTGGCGTCGCGACGATAGCGGGACGGAGGGTGAAGAAAAAAAGAAAGAAAGAAGGGAGCGAAAGAGGGAAGAAGGACGAGATACCTGAAACGTGACGAAGCTAAGTGAAGCGTAATCAATATTTTTACGTGCTGCTGCTCCTATATAATCTCGTTTGCCCGCGATGACATTCACCGATAAAAGCAAAGACGCGTGATCGAGTGTTCTGAATTTGAACATCGGCGATGTTATTTCCACTCGCTTGGTGGGGGGGATGATGATTTTTAGGTTAGAAATTGGAACGAAATAAACGAGACAAAAATGGGTTTCAAATAAAATTCAGAGCTTATTTCTGAAAACTTTGAATACTAAAAAACGAAACTCGAACGCGTCTCGTAAAATGTACGACAGTTGAGGGAAACAGAATTTATTATGTTTAAAAATAGTTGATGAGACGCGTGTGTGCGTTTAGCATTGCCAGTGAAAGGACGCCATTTTCTGCCGTGCATTTAATTTACCCGAGTACATCGAGGCTCTTTAAATACTGAACGCTTCGTCCATTAATTAACCGAATCGATCAAATTTCTAATTATGTTGCCTAATTAACTGTCCGTATCGAGTAACGTTTACTTTTCGCGATACAATGAAAATAAAATACGATATCGATCTTGTATCGATAATTTCGATATTTCAATATTCTCGTCTACATAAATGAACGGGCCTGCAGTTAATTTTCATAAAATTCATTCTAAACAGCGCGTACAGGCACAATAAATGAATCTCCAAGTAACACTCACCACCGCTGATGGAAAAAATTTTTGCGACTGACCTCCGGGCAAGGCTTTGATTTCGACTTACCTGAAACATGTCAGAAGAAACGTTATGGTTAAATAACGAATATAATTTGATAATGTAGTTACAACAACGACGTAAAAATTAAAAAAATAATAAATAAGATGATGGAAAATTAAATAATAACGACAGAAAATTAGATAACAATGAATGAGAATATAAAAATGTATGATATAGGAAATTGAATAACAATAATAGAAAATTAGATAATAACGAAAATAATGAAAATATTAAAATTACAAATGCAAAACCAAAGAGAGAACATTAAATACTGAAAACGACACGAAAATTAAAAATTAATAAAGATGACGATAGGAAATTGAAGAATAACAAATAATAATACGAAATTAGATAATAACGAATGAAGATATAAATATAAAAATAAAATTGCAAATGCAAAACTATATGAGAATAATATTAAAAATTAAAATAATAATATTAAACATTAAAAACGCATAAAGATTAAAAATTAATAAATAAGATGGCAATGGAAAATTGAATAGCAAGTAACAAGTAGAAAATCAGATAACTATGAACGAAAGTATTAAAAATTATAAATACAAAATAAAATTAAAATTATACACGATATGTGGGAATATTAAATATTATATAAAGGTGAGTAAACAATTATAAAATAAATAAAGTAAACAAACAAAGTAATAATAATAGTAATAATAAAAAAGCAAAGCAATAAACAATTATAAAGTAAATAAAGTGAATAAACAAAATAATAACGTAAAAGTTTTCCCTTGCAGTGTCGGTCGTAACTATGATGTAACTTTCTTTACTCCACGATTTCTAGCCAGAAACTTTTAACATTCTATTCGCCGGGAGTAGATCATCCTTTCGTTTCGTAACGGGGATCTTACGTGCTGCGTAGAGGTTATTTATCTCTTTTTTCGCTATTAGCCGTGTCGTGGCCAAAATTGAGGGACATTTTCCGGAGACAGTCACGTACATAGTACGACACAAGGATGAGAGGTGACCGAGATCAACGAAAAAGGGGAAGAGAAGAGAAGAGAAGAGGAGGGAAGAGCGTTTTCGCGTAACGACCCGCGCCACCGTTGAAAGTCAAAACCCCCCTTCTTGCAAGAAGGGCGCAGGTTCGGCAACCAGATATTGTTTCAGCGACGATGGAATTATTTTCCACCTGGCGCGGGATTTCTGAAATAAAGCGCTGTCACCGCGGCACCGGCGGAGGGCGGTAATGAAACGGCGGTGATTTACGAACGACTTCCGGTTCTTTAAGACGCCCCTTTCGAATTAAACGTCACATCTTCGGCGACTTTATTGTCGTATTATTCGCCTCATTTATTTCCCTTTTGTTTACGCGGGAGAGAAACATCGACGCTGAAAAACGTATTAACCCGAGGGGGGAATCTCGCCCCTTTCATTTTCTTCCTCCTTAACGAAGATGTAATCTTTTTTAGCCACGACGAACTAGAAAATGGCACATTTTTTCGAAGCTTAGGTACGTTGTAACTTGGAGATAGATAAGTATTGTACTTATTTTGAATTTGGGGAAAGTGTAATTAAAAAATTAACAAACAGTTCCCTTTTTTTATTTGGGGAAACACTTCCTCTTCGCTATAAGTAACTTATCTTCTTTTAGCTTGATGAACTAGAAAATTTAGGCTAAACGTACCAATGCCTGGTCAAAAATGTGATTTAAAATTCTGCATTCAACTCTCGTTAAAAAAAAAAAAAAAGAAAATGAAAATTTATCATTCTTTTTCCCTCGTTATCTAAAAGTTACTTTGTGCACTGTTTCCTATATTAAATTGACAATTAACTATATTCCTCTTGCAAAAAAGACCTTTAATCGGTTATTTGAGCGGTAAACACGTAAAATGATCGTACGTGGAACTTTGGCGGGAAAGTATGATTAAAAAATTAACGAAGAGTATGTCGCGAATGTGTCTAGAGTGCAGAGACTAGAGACAGCCACATCAGTCTCGCACAATCGCGGCATATACACGTAGGCGTGTGTACCTGCATATGTACGTCTCACGTTAAAATTGCATAAACGAGAAAGTTAGCCAGACTAACGACATTCTTTGGCGAAACGATTCGCCTGGTGGTGCAGCAGAGTATGTAGAATACAACCGGTACGGAGTTCAACTCGAGAATAGGTCAAGTTTTCTATTCCCGAATCGGCGTACGACGAATCGCCTTCGAATTTACCGCCCGTCTCTCAATTATTTAAAATCGCGCCGACATTTTCACGCGGGGATAGGAAAGATTCGCGAAGAGATTGAAATAAAAGAGACGCGGAGGTGGTAGAGCGGTGACCCGATTTCAGCCTTCTTCTAGCGGTTAAAAACGGATGCAGACAATTGCGAAGAGTCTGGTTGGCCACTTTTACACAAGAAGGATCGATATCGAAGTCGCGATATTTTCAACGAAATTTAACGTCCTGATCCTCGCCGGCGAATGATCGAAGGTAATCGCGGTAGATACGCGGAGCGAGGAATCGGGCATCTCATCATTTGCGAGATTTTCTTGGGACGTGACGGCACGATTCCTCGAGAATGCTCGTTTGTTCGAGTGTTCTCGAACCGCAGTAACACAGAGACATGGAGAAAAATCGTAGAAATGAGGAACTTCTTTTTAGCAGGGGTAATCCAGAAAATCGGGCCTCTTCAGGTGCAACGCCGATGCAACGAAAATTAGCGATTGGTTGATTTGGGTCACGTGATTCGCAAGGGGGCGTGGCGTAGACCTCGAGTAGGAGTGGCGTTGTCTGGTACTGAACAATAGCGCCTGTAATTTGTTTTGTATGCATTCAAACGTTTGCGTATCAATAAAATTTTATGGCAAAAAAGTCGTCTTCATTTCCTAGTCAGAACAGTTGCTTCTGGGCCTTTCAGTGAGACAAATCGTACTGAGGTAAGAGTCGTGCAGTTTTTTTTTTTTCTGTAAAAACCTGACTCTCTTCCCGGACACAACGTTCGAAGAATTTAATTAACATGTACGCGGCTTAAAAATTAAAACGCGCGTTGTTGTAAACACGCGATGAATAAACAAGTCCCTCGTTTAAATAACGAATAAACGAAATTGCGTAACAAACACGCACGAGGATGGAGAAGGAGAAATAAAAAAAAAAAAGGGGAAATGTTTGTTCTGCGTTGTTCTCGCCGTGTCGGAAATAAAAATTGTTGCCCGCGTCTACAAACTGCGCGACGAAATGCGAAGCATTTCCAGCTCCGGTGGAAAGATTGAAAAATCAGGCTGGAACGTGAATGCTCCCTTTGGATTGGAATCGAATCGAATCGAATCGAATCGGGTAATTACAGCGGTGTAATAAACGCGACTCGAACGCGCATTGTGATTCAAGGCGCGCGCGATCGATTTTACGTATACCGACGATTAGCCCGTAACAAAGGAAAAAAAAAAAGAAAGAAAATAAAGAAAAATAGAAAGACAAGGATCGTCCGCCGCAGTCCTCGACCGCCGGGATTAAATCGTGCGGGTACGATGGAAAGTTCTCGGCTTAATTAATTTGTCGGTCTACGAGTAGCAGGTTTAATTATCCTGCGAGTGTGCGTGCAAAAGTGTTTCGTAAGGCGCGATGAATCCGAGAAAGGGAGGGAGGGATTCTCGAAATGGGATCGTCCGTGGCGGAAACGATGTCTTTTGTACAATACAAACGTCAGCTACGCGAGGCGAATTTTTCTGAATATTCGTTGCTCCGCGGGGATTATAATTCGCGAATTATAATTGAGCCGTTTATCTCGAAGGCGGCTCGAGTCACTCTACATGATGACGATGTTATTTCTATTGAGAAATATAGTACAGAGTGTATACTTTTCAGACAAATGCAAGTAAATCTCGAGATAAATTGACTCGGTTTACGTCCGAACATCACTAGCGAAATTTTAGAAATACAATAGAATGAACTTGTCATTTCAATTTTTTGATTGAGGGTGTCTGGCGCAAAAGTTACGTTTTATTAGAAATTTCACGACTAGAACTACTATTTTTTAAATCTTGACTTATTATCGTAGAAATGATGTAATGACGTCTAAATATAAAAATTGGATTAAAAAGAATATTACAAAATATTTCACTTGATATAAATAATAAATACTTGCATCGTTAGCAAAAGTGTGTAAGGAAATTTTGAAAAGTCTACGTAATTGTTCTATAAATGACAAATAATCTTGTAATTCATAGTCAGTAGAAATCCAATTTAAATTGTCTCATATAGTTTCTTCTTATTGCCATTTAATCTACATTTGAGTTTCTTATAAAACTCATGGAATACAGGTGAAATAAGGAGCAATATTCTTTGTTCTTTAAATGATAAATAATCTTGTAACTGACAGTCGATAAAAATCCAATTTCGTTCCTTTTTTGTCACTGTCTTTCGACTGTTTGAATTTTTTACAAAAATTATGAAACACAAGTCGAATAAGGAACAATATCCTTTGTTATTCATAAAGTTCAAATGTACATGGTCGTCACTTCCAAAGCTACGTATATTTATGCAAAGGTTACCACCGTTAGACAGAAATAATGTATGGCTTAGCTCTCTCTGCACGGAAATTGTAGAGAAAACACAGAAAAAGGATGAACGTTTACACACAGTATACGTAAAATATTTTTCACGCATGTAATTAGAAACAAAGTGACGATAACTAGACATCAAGAAACACCAGAGTTAACAAATATATCATTTTTTAACATTTTGCTTCGTCGTCGTTTCAATTGATTTCGTCGTCACATTTGCAAAATTATGTCAAATATTGAATAACGTTCTGGTAGGAAACGAAGAAACGCAACGAGTCGTTTTCTATTTCGTTCTACACTCAATCCCAAGATTCTGCACATTTCTGAAAATGACTTTCCGCTTTACGCCGCAATAAGTTCATTCATTAGCCCTGAATTACGCGCGCGGAAGATGCGACGCCACACTGACGCCGTGAATAATTCGAATCGGTTGTAACTTCGGAAAATTAACAAGAAAGAGAGAAAGAGAGAGAGTCTGAAATTCCACGACCGATTGAAACGCAAGACTCGAGCTCCAAACGTTCTCGAAAAATTCGCAAAGTTCGACGCTCCCTCGCTGGGCATCGTCGAAATTCAAAATACGCATCGATCCGAGAGACATTCTCGAGACATTCTGGCAGAGATGCTACTCCTCAAATCCCGATTTAGAAGCGAATGCGTGACATTTCCAGTGCAAAACTTTTTTTATGGCTCTCTCAATTTTACACACACACACTAGAAAAGTCCACCCGGAAGCACTGTTCTTCGTTGGTATTCAATGGTTATTTCCATCGTTTACAGAAAATCCTCTGTACGAGGGTGGATTTTCAAATGCAAATTGCCGAATTTACGCCCCCAATTCCGACAGACCTGTCTCTTTCGTTATTAAAATCGACCGAAACTGCAAATTCTATATCCTTCGTTTACACATAATGTACGATAAACAGAGAGAGTTTCAAACACCGAAATTCGCTCGTGAACGCGTGTATTCGTGTTTGCTCTTGTTAACAACGACGAACGGGGTGGGAGGAAAAGTTTGTCCATGGCTACTATAGATGAATTCTACACCTTTGATTTGAATTTCAATTTTTCTTTTTTTTTTGCATTGTATTCTACTCACCACGAAGGTAAAATTTTTGCAAGGAATCATGGCTCGCAACCTAATAGTTCTGTTGAAAAATGGCAAGGGAGTTTCTTAATCAGTGCGTTCTAACAGCGACTTTATGGTTCTAAACGCGTGGATGCAATGTTTATATTTCGAATGATGTTAACAATTTATTATTTAGACTTACACTGATGCTGCAACTATGATAGATCAAATGTCAGTGAAACCTAATACGAAAGTTACATAAAATAGACATCTACGCGTCCAGAAACATAAAGTCGCTGTTAGAACCCGATTAAGAAACTTTTTTCCCACTTTTCAAGAGACCTTTGATTTTACCTTCGTGATGAGTAAAATACAATGCAAGAAGACAATTTTTTGACATTGAAATTCAATACAAGTGTAGAATTCATCTACGATAGATCTAAAAGGACAAACTTTTCTTTCCACCCTGTGCATATTTGTTCAGACAAAGTGAAACCAAATAAACTGGTTAATCGGCCACATCAGTGTAAATTCAGTTTCGTAAATTTAGCTTAACACGCCGGTATTAGGATGTTAAATAACACTGAAGAGAAAAAGAAAAAAAAAGGAGAATACGCGGAGATTTTCCGCGAGCTAAGCACTTTCAACGGAATAACAAAACTATAGCGCCAGAAAAACCTGCGCTCCTACAAGCTGCAAAGCTCTCGGTTACTTTACTTTTCGCTCCAAGAATCTCGTCCCAGAGGAGGTCACCGTTTATTTAAATGTCCGTACGATTTGCCTAATTTAGCAAAAGACGGCCTCGTAAATCAGAGATGCAGCTCTATCGTTTCCTGGATAAATGGACAAAAATCTACGAGATCTAATAGACTGCGGACCTGGGCAAAATTTATTTCGAATAATAATTTAACAAATAAATAAATCTTTGAAATTTAATGTTCCTTGGTATTTGACGAATAATAGTACGTTTATGATTAACAGTATGTTTGGTCAATTTCAATTAACAGCTATTTTAGTCAATTAAAGAAATTTGAAGCTACGCAAATAATAAATTGAAGTGAACTGATTATTTGAGAAAATAATATCTGTTTGATAATTGAAATTTTGTCTTTGAAATAACGCAACAAATATTTATAATTTGTAATTTATTTATAATTTACGTAATTCGTAATAAATGTCAATGAAACCAAGATAGTTCAGATGAAAACCAGAGTAATCAATGAAAATCGAAACAACGTGTTAGTGTATATTATCACAACAAAAATTTGTTTCAACTTTTAATAGGACTTGTTTCTCAAACATTTGGTTCGTTAATGAACAAAATTTTTAACATCTGTCAAAGTTGCAAATGGGAATAGTCTCTCCACTGATGACGAAGATGGGAGGAGTAAAATTTATTACATTTTATAAATAGTCGTTAGGAGCACATCTAAATTTTTTCTATCGTTATCAAAAAATGGACCGATATTCAGTTCAATTTATGTGTTATCTGATAGATAAATGCAGTAATTATGTAGCCGCAAAATAAGAAACAGTAAATATCAACGTTGAAACTATAAATATATACCTTGTGAAGAAACCATTTATTTCTATCAAAATCAAATAATAAATAAACATCCTGGCAAATAGTAAATAATTTATTTCACGAAATGACAAACAAATCGTTTAATTCGAAATAAATCAATTCAACTTTTACACGAGATAATAATGTAATTTCGTTACTTAACAAAACAGATTATTTCCGAAAGAACTTTAACAAACAACGTTATTCTGTTTCAAATTTGTCGAAACACCCAAATCATGAACAGCGACTAATACAACACAAACAGAACAGAACTAAAACAGAGCATATTCCTCTCGAAAACCCAGGAAAATATAATTCACAATTATGGAGATGCACGTGCCACTCGACAATACGTACACGGCCTGTGTGTACCCAAATCAGAGATCCACAAGCATTTTGATCAGCAATTTATTTCGCGCAAAGCCTCGTGCGCGAGCACGTTCGAAGCGCGGTGTATCGCGTTGTGAAATCAACGAGCAATAAGACTCGTTAACGGTTAATGGCGTGATCGAGAGTCCATGAAATCGCGAGCAAATGGTTTTTAAACGTTCGCCGGGATTCGTTCGGTCTCCTCGGTTGGAAATCGGCCGGAGTTAATGAGCACCGGCGCCAGCTGGAATCCCGCCCGCCCCGCGCGGAATTTCGGCAGATCGTGCGGAACAGCATCGAATAGTTGGAGCAATAGAACGCGGAATAACGTGGGGCGCGATGCGGGTAAGCATTCGAGAGCCGACGAAACTGGTTCGAAAGCGCTGCCGTTCAATTCTCCATCGCTGGGCGAGCAAAGAGAGGAAAGAAGAAAAAGAAGAAGGGGGGAGGGGGACGAAAAGTATCAAACATCCCATCCGCGTGATCCCATTTCCGGTTCTCGTCGAACACGCTGCGTTCGCGGCCGGCGCTCTCTCATTAAAAAGTACGTGTTTGAGTTGCACTCGTCGGGACGAGCCAACCTAATCTCTCTCGCGAGCACGACAAACGCGAGGAGGAGCCGCTCGGAAGCCGCTTTTCCAAACCCGTGCGAGTCCGCCGACGAGTGCGCGAGTTTTTCAAATGGCCGGCAGATATAGCCTCGGATCGCCGTAGGAGATCTCGTCGACTTTATCCCGTGGAAAACGGGCCCCTCGGGGGGCAGGGGGGCCCGTGTCGCTTCAATTTTATCGGCGGACGCGACTTTGACGACAAAAGTTGTCGTCTCATCCTGCTTGCTGAAGAAAATTTGCCTTCTTTTTCTTTTTTTTCTTTATTAAAATACTGTTACTCCAATGTATCGTTGTATACGTTAAAATAACAGTATTTTCGTAAAGTATTTTACATTAAATAACATTAGTATTTTACATTAAAATATGCATTAAATACATTAGTATTTTACATTAAAATATACATTAAATACATCAGTAGTTTTAGTACTAATATTTTGCATTAAAATATACACAGTATTTTAATAACAAAATATTGTTATTTAATGTGTATTTTAATGTAAAACAATGAAAACATTTTATTTTAATTTTAATGTGTTAATGTATCGTTTGTTTCCAGAAAAGTATAATACACAAGAATATAGTAGGAAAAGAACAATATAAAATATTGATCGCCATAGAAGAAAACTAGGCGTGGATACTTTCTTCGCCCACTGTAACTTTACATTCATTTTCATTCGACAGGAAAATTTCAGTCAGTGAAAATTTAACTTTAACTTTCGAAAAATGTTCGATTTGGAGCAAAACGGGCCGCGGAAATCTGACACAATTTGACTATTACTACTTGTAGTAGTACTACGTACAATTACGTACTTACTCGCCGGTTAGCGTCGAAATATATATAAAACGACAGCTTTCGCGTCCAGCGAGCAAAGCACGTACGTGAGTTTTTTAATTGTGGCGGCCGTACTTATACATTAAAGCGTCGAAACGGTGCTGGAAATTTATCGCGGGGAGAATTTATCGCGTGCGTTATGGGTTTAGAGCTCTCTTGAGGGACAACTACGATCGATGTTCCACCGGGGAGTTCGCTTTACTTTCATTTTTCTCTGCAACTTTGCACGCCTCGCCGAACGTATCCTTTAGACAGCATTAAATCACCAGCAAACGGAGAACTTCTATATTTAAGCGGCATCTCGATAGACTTGGACTCCATCGGTCGCAGTCGATCACGTCGCTCTCGATCGATATCGATTTGTGAAATCACGTGACTGCAGTTGGAGCGAAAAATTAAAGAAAAAGCTTTCCACAAGCTACTGGTAAATATTTATAATCGCGTGAATTTTTAGCACTTTCGCCTCGTTGACTATTTGATCATTACGGAGAGTTTCGTCGATTTTCGTGGACGTTTCAGAGTTGGAAAATCAACTCGAACGTGGCGGGTGTACGAGTGACAGGGCCGCGTTATCGATCATCGCGTTTTAATCAAATAACTTCGCCAGCGCGTGAAATTCCGCGCGACAATTAGAATAAAATTCACGACTCGCCGGTCCTCGTGAAATCGAACTAATCGTTCGATGCGTTAAATAACTACCTCGCGTATCAAATAATCGCATGATTCATTGATACTTTGTCGACTTTCACCGCTCGATCGCGTTCAATGAAAATCAACGAAGAACAGTTTTGTCGAAACAGAGGGAGAGGGGTCGTTTGTCTCCCCAAAGAAGAGCCACGTGCTCGAAACGAAAATTCGACCTGCCACGCCTTTTATTCCCTAAACGGTAGCAGTCTTAATGCGTTTACGATAAAGAATGGCCCCCTCATTATACGGGACATTAAGTGTTAACTGGCCTTATCGTAAACTGGATTTAAACGAACCTGATTACACAGAAGCCTCGCGGCGGCTCTCCCTATAAAACGAAGTTACGAGAACATCTTTCCAACCGGCGCGACGACCGACTTTAATCGCGTCTGGGAAAAATAGTTTAACAATTAGCTCTCTCCCTCTCGCCCACCTCGGGCCGCTGAATTAAAGCGCGCAACTTCAACCTGAGATTCCTCCAATTCTCCGCCGAAAACGAGGCGAGACTGACCGTCGACGATTTGCAACTTTCCTCTGGCTGGCTTTTCGAGTCGTTTCGGCATTCTCTCGCTTCTCGTCCCTCCTTTCTTTCTCTCCTCCTCTTGGAATTATTCTATTTGGCGGTATCAAAAGCGTCCCTCGCAGAAACAAGATGGCGGACGTCCCGCGACTGAGGATTCTAGAACGAAGATCCGCGGCATCTTTGAAGTTCAAAATGCCTTTGTGCCCTTCAGCGTTCGTCGTCAAAGAAATTTCCCACCGTAGATTTTAATTAGCGAACTTTCACCGTATTAAATTTTTTGTTTGTCTTTTCGCGTAGGAAATTACTTTCCTGTTTTTTTTTTCCCCCCTTTTCGTTATTTCGCGTTACTTTCACAGCGTTGACTCGTGTAACGGCTTTTATCATCTCTCTCGACTAATTTCAGTGCACGCTATATATATATATATATATACGTAATCATCGTCGTGTTTATTCAACTGTAGCTGCTGCTTTTTACCGGGACGCTGTGAATTTTAAATTTAACGAATGTAGTCGTCACGCGATTGTGCTTCTCTCGCAATGAAATTCGCGAAATTCGCCGAAGATTTAACCTCTTTGGTTACTATTGGCGCTTAGAGGCGTTTTTTTAAATTTTCTCCCGAGATACTGTCCGCGCCTATGGTCCGCTGAAATGAGATGCGCCTCACTTCACGTTGCTCGAATCAAAGACGCTCGGTCGGTAAATATTATCGACAATAATTGCAGCAAATCTCAATTGGGTCAGACGTAAGTGAATTCTAATTCAACAATTCCATCTTCGTCAGTGATATATTATTTAAATGTATATATTATTTTATTGGAAACTGGAAAACGAACAAATTTGAACAGGACAATTATTTCCAATGCTACACCATTTTGTCTGAAGTGATACATACTTCAACAAAGTCCCTATATATCGTGAATAAATTGTCGTTAGATAATACAGAAAAGAAAAAGTTAATCAAACTTTTGTGAGAAGATACATCAACGTTGTAATATTAAAAAAGAAATATCTAAAGTTCTTGTAAATTCTTCTTGTTTCACAAAGAGCAGCGCAATGCGGGGAACGTGAATTTCCTAACCTAATGCGTCAAAGCGCCAGCGAAAATCCGTGTGCAAACACAATCGGCTGGATCTCGCGCAAACGACAGAAAATTGGACCGAATGTGACAGTGGGTGTGTAACACGCGTAGCTAGGATTACGCGATCGATTTATCGGTGTTGCTGAATTAATGCCCGACCTGATAATCCACTAATGGCGGCTGATTATAATCTGACGCGACATTAGCAGAACATTTGTCAACAGATGATACCGCGGAAAGAACACTAGCGACGGCGCACGCCATTTGCAATTTGATTTGCCTCCGATAAAAGTACTACGAAAATAGAAACGTCGATCGTTCGAATTTCGATTGTCAATACAATCTAATTACTAAATGTGTCGAGCAATGTTTATATAGGGTGGGCCAAAAGTTTCTTCTCACCTATTTTTTTTTTCTTTTTTTAAATAAAACATCAAAATGTAAGAAAAGACTAATTTTATTCATTTTAAACTGAATTTCAAAAGTTCAAACATGATTTTTCTCGTTGTGTTTTAAAAATTATTACGAACTTATTTCAGTAGCAAGTGATTTTTGGTCCGCCCTATATCTTCGAGCACGTATATATTTTTGCCTCAAATGCCCCATTTTAGTTCCTCGTCCAATAATATCTGAAATGGATTTGTTTGCCAATTAGTTTGAACAATCAAAGTTCTACTATAACACAATCCCCGAAAAGAATTACCTTCATTAACACGAGCTTCCGCGATTTTCGCGTCTAATCGCCGTAAACGCGAGGTTGAAAAAAACTGTGCTCAAAAAAAAAAAAAAAAATTCCGTCGGGATATATCGATCAAAAAGACCATCTCTCGCCCCTCATCTCCCGTTCATCGCGAATCTCCATAATAACGTTTCTGCATTTTAATGCCCCGTAACTCAATTAATTCAATCCGCGGCGAAGTTCATTCATCGCGCGACGTTTAACGTCCGCGCGGATGTTAATATTCATGCCCAGGCGAATCTTCTTCGCCCCGCGAGAAACGGCGCGCCCCTGAATCCCCTAATTAAAAGTAACGCCGATGAAATTCCTTTATGGATCGAACGTGAGCCGAAGAGGCGACGCCCGTGCCTTTGGTGCCGGTTAAGTATCGCGTATGCAAATACGCGACGTAATGGAGGTTACACTTACTATTAAAAAAAACCTTGGAAAGCAGTTTCGTGGTGGTTAGCGGCATGAAAATTTTCCGCGTTGCATTTTGCGCGGGAATGCTGAAACCTACAGTACTGAAAGATTTGGAAACGAATTTCTTTTTATGATGTAAGAATTATGATCAAGAATCCACTTTTTCGTTTTCATAGACAGATATTCAAGAAAATTTGTGAAAAATACAGTTTTTTAAATGTATCGTTGGAACGAAGAAATGTTGCAAAATTTTTGCAAAATAGTGTACATCATTGAATTCGTCGTTAAAAGACATTTTAAACAAAAATGATATCTTCGATCATTTTCGAGATATCTGACAAAATATGTTCCGCACCCCCAACTTTTCACGCACGAAAAAGTTATTTGAAAAAGTAAAACGTCTATCTATGATCTAGAAAAATTCGAAAAAAAGAACACTTGCAAGATACTTAATATCACTCAAATCACAAATAAAACATTTCTCACCTCCTAGCAATTAAAAATGATATTCACAGCTTGAATGAGACACCTGATACACTGATTGTAAACTGAATACACGTATTTTAGCGTAATGTTCGGTTCTGATCATCTAACCACCAAAACCAATACAAAATGCTAACATTATGGAACTTCGTTGGCGATAATGTAACGAAATTGAAACCAAACGTTTAACAGGTGCGTGCTAAAACTTCACGATCGCCGAGTGTCGTCGCAATGACACAATCTCGTGACAATTTTAAAATCGTCAACGTTTCATTCGCGAAGAAGGTGGCTACGTGGAGTTCTCGAGCCGCTGTACGTCGTTAGCACGCGGCCGGTATCGAGGTAAAAGCGCGCAAAGGGGGAGGAAGGGAGAGAAAAAGGGTGAGAAAATAGAGTGGGTTAGGTATCGAAGTTGAAGGAGACCCTTAGGTACGGGGGAGACGCGTCTTCTCTGTCGCGATTAATTCACAAACACGCCTATCTCCGGGCGGAACCTCGTCATTTCTTGACTCGCTCCGCGAGCCAGGGAGAGAACTGTCGGCTCTTGTGAACCCCGCCTTGATGAGGGCCTGACGCGCGATAAATAAGTAAACGCCATCGAAACGCGGGAAAATCAATTACACCGGGCGGACACTGGAGAAATGCATTCGAGATTACGTCGCTTAGAAATTTCTCGCTGGAGGTGCTTTAACGCGTATTAAGGGGTGTATCAACGTATTAACAATTTAGTTTAATTCGATAAAAAACAAAAAAAAAGAAAAAGGAAATGTATAATTTGTTTTCTTACTATCCAGAAGTCGATATCTGGAGTCGCACTGTTTCCTAAATTGTTAAAACTGACAATTACCTGCTCAATTCTT
This sequence comes from Melipona bicolor, assembly GCA_030673865.1. NCBI lineage: Eukaryota > Metazoa > Arthropoda > Insecta > Hymenoptera > Apidae > Melipona > Melipona bicolor. The sequence continues at coordinate 1,531,885 of JAHYIQ010000025.1, read as the reverse complement.
TCGCGATTTCAATTAGAATTACAAAAGTTCAATTGTTATTCTATTCTTAAAAAATCATTGTTGTTCCTTTTTCGAAAATTATTATACTCTTTCTTTATTTCATAACTGGTCACCGTAGGGATAGATACATACATGTACATACGTACGTACGTGTACATAAAGAGTCGGTACGTTTAGTGTTAAACTTGCAGGAAGATATTGGATTAGAATTTTATCGTAGGGCTCTGTTGCAAGATGCATGCCTCGGAGTTTGGTCTGTTCTGCTCACGTGTTCCTTTTTCGCAACGTGACGCGTGACACGTGCGAGCAACGCAGGAGTTGGTTGCACAAGATGTTAAATATACAAAACTTCTGTCTCGCGTGGACTCGGCACTGCTCCTCGAATTTTTACACCGCAACTTTCGGTCCTTAGTTCGGCGAAAGAAACAAATATTGCAACTTCTATCCCGAATCTTCAGATATACTGCTCACAAAAATTGGGGGATATTTCAAAATGAACATGAAGCGATAAAAAAAAAAAGAAGCATTTGATTTTTTCGTTTGAGAAGCAAATGACGTATATTATATTTTCTGATATTCTTGTTTAATAAAAAGCTTCATGTTCATTTTGAAATATCCCCTAATTTTTATACGACGAGTAGACACGATTCTTTTGACCAAAAATGAGTACGGCGTCGAACGACATTTAAATTCGCCAAATTCGTATAAATACATCGAATGAAAAGAATTTTTATAAAAAGCACGTGGCTAAAAAAAGAAAAGAGAAAAGGAACACGATTGACAACGAAATGATGGGAGCAAAGCATGCGTCACTCGTGCGTCGACGAACGGAATAGTAGGTGAAACGTAAAGGCAGTGACGAGCGAGGGAATACGGTCGACAATATCGAGGCAACGGCACGTGAATAACGAGATGTTGCACGCGCGACTGGAACGATGAAAACGACAACGGGCCCCTCGAGCGTCAAGTCGCGCGGGGGCCCGGCCAGTCGGTAAGGGAAGTTAATCTGCCGCGGTCGGTGATCCCGCTGGCCGATAACTCGCCGCAAAACTATCACGCTGGCGGGGGCATCCCGTTGATTAATGAAACGAATGCCGCCGCATTGTGCCGGTGGCGAACGCTTCATTTCGTTGCCAACGATACACGTTCCTCCTCCGTAAAAAAAAAAAAGAAAAAAAAACATCAGCGAATCAATCAAACTCGCTTTTTTGTAGCCGGGCGTTCGCCACCTGCGACTCGAACAACATCCGCCTTGTTTATGATGAGCTTGCTGACCGAAACGAAACCGAGGGTTGATAGAGCGCGCTCGGGAAGCTCAATTAACCTTTTCTGAGGTTAGGTTTCTGCGAATGACGAGTATACTCAATTTGTTACACAAATTAAATTTTTTTTTTGAGGAGAGAAAATAAAACATATTTATTTTTATAAATATAAATATAGTTTTAAAATATTTAATTTCAGACACTTTAATTTCAGACATTTTGAGACTCGAATTAATATTAAGTTAGGTTAGGTTAGATTAGTCCAGTTCTTTTCATCATTTCTAAATACCTTCTTTCTATTAATATCAATTGAGTTAAACGATAAAATTATTGATTTTTCTAAAAAAAAAAAAAAAAAAAAACTACTTATAATTTAATTCAATTTTACAATTAGCAGCTGCTAATACGTACTCTGCGTAATACGAGTATAATCGTCATCGCAATACAATGCAGAGATACGCTTTTAAAAGCGGCACCACAGCTGAATCGTGAACGACGGAGAATCGTGGGATGGTATTCGTTTCTGGATCGTTTCGCAGAATCTGGTCTACGAGAGCAATTTGAAATCGTCAATCTGCAAATTTGTTGGAAGCAATGGACTTGAAGTGACTGAAGCATCAGCCCTGAAACGAAAGATGGTCTAATGGAGAATCAAATCCCTAAACGGGTCCAATCAATCCTCGAGGACTCTCTAGAAACGCGGTACGAAATATTTCGCTCGATTTTAAACGCGGTTTCGCTCGAGATGAGAATGTAGGTTACAGCGTGGTTCGAATCGTCGAAAAATTAAAGTGACTTTAAACTTTATACTTCTCTTCAAATTTCATATCGAGTTCGCTGGGATTTTCGATATTTTTGAAATCGGTTTGCGCGATTCATCGACACGTTTCAAATCTCTGTACAACGCGAAAATTCATACGCCCCGATCATCCGGAATTATTTTCGGGATAATCCCATTTGTTCGATCTCGTTAGCTGTCACCAACATTCAGAAGTATCCAAACGCAACCAATTTATATCTCTGACGAGATAAATGGGAAAAGAGGATATCGCGAAACTAACTTCGATCGTAAAGTTCCCGTTTTTCACGTGCGCACCAACAACGAATTAAAAAAACAAAATTCGATAACTCTTTTTTAACCTACATTCGCGAAACAATTCATCGAGCCACTCGTCAAATTCTATCGACCCTGATTGATACCTGAATGTCCCTTCATCTCGCACTCGACGTCACGCGCACATGTAAGCAATAGTACTACACTTTGTATCTAGAGAAAGTGTCGGATCGAGAATTTATTTTGGGATCGGGTCGGATCCACAAAAATATCTCGTAATATTTAGACGAGAGATCGTCGGGAGACTTCTGAGAATTTCGAGAGTGTCGAAAACTGGCTTTTCTAGTTCGAAATAAAATATTACGTTTATCACACATAGATATATAGCAACTTTATTCCGTATTCTATCCTCTGTAATTTTCTAATTCTCAAGAACCGGTGCCGTTCATTGTCAGAGTCTGCACGAACGGTGAAACTTTTTATTATTGAAAGTGATTTTAGCGGGGGTCTTCAGGTGCAACGCTAATGCAACGAAAATTAGCGATTGGTTGATTTGGGTCACGTGATTTGTGAGGGGGCGTGGGGTAGACATCGAGTAGGAGTGGCGTTGTTTGGTACTGACAGATCGCGTCTGTAATTTGTTTTGTATCGATTCGAATGTCTGCATATCAATAAAATTTTACGACAAAAAGTCGTCTCCATTTTCTAGTCAGAACAGTCGCTTCTGAGCCTTTCAGTGAGACGAATCGTACTGGGGTACAAGTCGTGCAGTTTTTTTATTCTTCGTAATTTTATAATTCTCAAGAGTCTCAAAAATTTTGAGAATCCCTCAAATTTGAGGTACTATTACTCGCGTAATTCATTTCAAAATAAAATATTGCACTTGTCACATTGCATATATAGTTGTATCTTTACAAATTATGTCGCAATTATATTCCATCTTCTATAATTTTACAAAACTCAAGGGTCACGAAAATTTCGAAAATTTCGCGATTCTGAATTCCTCAATTCTGAACTACTTTGTCCCACTCTGACCAGTTCCAATTTCTCGTCGAGTTCTCAAAATATTCAGATTCTCGCCATTGTTCGTATCCGCGTAAAATGCGGACCAATTAGATTTCACACGAGTGAAACAATGTGGACGATCAAAAGCTATTCGTCGGGATAATTCGTCCGACGTGCAATTAAAGGTACCAGCGGCGAGTGGCGGGCATTGTTGGCCCCGGGGCAACGCCGTTGGAGAACACCGGAGAAGGAATTAGAAAACGTTAAGCCACGGGGGAGTTTTCATCCCCGTGGACCATTTCAAGGCTGACGAACGGCGAGTTGCGGCGCGACTCCGCTCAATTGTGATCCTAAATACGGCCAGGCATTCACCACGGTTGCTGCCCACTGCGCGTCTTTTTTCGCCCCGACCTCTTCTTTTTCCGTAGGCAACACCCAGGATTACCTCGCTCTTTATTTCTTTCTCTCTCTTTCTGCAACCGGAGAATCCGCTGTATTGGCTTTCGACCACGCAACTCCTTTCTTTCCTCTTTTCACCCTGTTTCCTTTATACAGTTTCGCTTCGGCTCCTCTCTCTTTCTCTCTCTCTTTTTCTCTGCCTTTGTTCGTTTTGTTCCTCGAACGCACGAGGATGGAATTTTGCACTGGTTTATTTAGATCGTACTCGGCCGCAAGTCAACGAGGCAAGCAAATTATCTGGACGTGGCCGCGCATTCCCAACTAATAGCACGGGATTCCCGAAAATTTATCGACCACGGTGGACACGGCTAATTTCTGGCCGGTGCAGAACGCGTGCAAGGAAGGTATCGATACCATCTGCATCTGGACAGGCCTCCTCCTGTTATCATTCATCGGTTTCCCGGAGCCGGACAAACGCGTCCCGAAGAGTCTTCGACGGGAAAATCGAGGCGGCAAGTGCCACTGGTCCGTGGCAGACGATAGCCTCGTTCGCTCGATAACATTCTCGAGGTGTTCCCGATCAATTGCCTTGTAATTAGTGCCGCTCGAATTGCCGGGATTCGCCGCCAGCCCTCGTTTTCCAGAGTGTCCGTGAATTTCTACGGATCGAAGTTTCTATCTTTTCACGCAAGAGCAATGCACGAAGTTGCTTTCAAGAGTTCAACTCTGTTTCCTTCCTTCAATCGTGTTTTTTGTTCTTTCTAATATTAGAAAACTTTCTTCGTTTTATATTCAACGTTTGAAATACATACGTGACTTATAATATAACGGGGAGCGTTCCAGAAAAATATTTTCGTCTAGACGAAATAGTAACTCTCGTTTAACCTCTTGCGCTGGAATGACGTGCGTCGAGAATTTTTTGTCCCAAATTGCAACATTTTCTCAGTTTTAAGTATATTTAAATGTAACCGAGTCAAGACGAATGATAAGTTTATTACTTTTTAATAATTTCTATCCAGTGATATCACACCTACGAGTTCAAAAGAAAAAGAAAGCGACAAATTATTGTATACGGTTCGGTCACTCGTTATGGTCCGCAAAGTTGCCAGCACAAGGGGTTAATATTTCACAGAGCAAAATTAGCTGCCAGTGTTGTCGATCTAAGAGAAAAGAATCCATTCCACGAAATTTTTTGCCGCGCTAGAACCACGTACGAACATAGTAACAGTGTTCAGCCATTTTAAACACTTTAGAGTGGAAGGTTACCATTTTGATAGGCGCAGGCGTTGAGCGTGCCGTTTAAAATAATTAGCGGATCGATTGATAGCATTTAAATAGGCTTCGGTGCTTTAATGCTTCAAAAATTTTCAGCTCGCCGTGTTAAATCGAATGTTACGTCAAAAATCACCGCCCTTTCACCTATAACATCGTGTTAAATTTATCGGTCCAAATATAAAAAGCACGAGTCAGGCTCCCGTGATTCGTAATGCAGATTCATCACTGCGTTAATCTTGGCCACATTCAGACGTGCAAATCTTAAACTATTAACTTTCTGTCGGTTTTTCAAACAATTAGTATCATCAATTTTAAATAAGCATTTATTTACTTTATCAAATTAAAATAAAATACATTTTTGTTCACTGATGAATCGTTGACAACTCACAAAAGATTTTGGCACCTAAGCTATTTTATTTCATACGTTTATATTTAATTTGAAGTATTGGCCTTGAGCAATACACATGTTTTCAAATAAACTATTTGGATCTCCTTGATAAAATTTACTACTTCAAAATTGTTTTAGCACGACGAGCAATGGGACACCTTACAAAATTGTAGGTTCTGTTACTATAGAAGCCATTGCACGCACGTTTCTCAGGTTTAGAACGCACTCCCTTGGGATCGGTGAATACTCGCACGCTGCGCTTTGGACCTTTCGCTCCGCATCAATTGCCATTGAGACCGGAAACTCAATGCTCGAGACGAGAACGCGGAAATTCTGGGGGGAGCGAAGCCAACTTCCTGGACCTTGACTTTCTTCTCGCCGCAACGTCGCGAACTCTTTCCTCCAAATGTTGTTCGAAACATTGCACTTATTGAATTTAAAACAAAGTCGAATATTGTAAATTTAACAACACTAGTTAACAAACTAAACTGATCAACTGACTTGTCTGATCTCTCGAATCCTTTTTTTGTTTATGGCTTGTGTTGGGTCCTGCAGCTCTCTGGAGTTCGATGACCCTTTTACCTGTATAATCTCTCGAATTTTATGTCGTGTCGGCCTTATATAAGAACGACTCTATAGTGTCCTTCCCGATCACATGATTGGGACCAAGAGGTTGGCCCTTGAGAGCAAGGTCAGTCCCACAGAGTAATATTCTCAATTACTTTATGGCCCAGGGATGCGTCTCTCACATTTCATACACTTTGCTGGTCCAAGATCAGAGAAACGCCTTAATATATTTATTTAAAGGACTAAACCTACGTAGCATCGTGGTCGACGAGCATAACGCGTTTTTCGGCAATGAACAATCGAGCCACGCTAATTCCACAACCGCGTCCGCTCCGTGTGGTAGCTACGTTGTGATAACGAGAAACGGATAAGGGTCAGAGGAGGAAATGTGGAGGGAAGACAAGAAGAAATGAGCCGCGTAAACGCAGCTAGAGAAAGGAGAGAGGGGAAAAAGGAGAGTAAGAGAGCAGAAAGGGTCAGGAAGGGGAAGAGAGGACCGGTGAAAAGAGCGAAACGCATGAATAGAGTTCAAGAGCACCCTCGTGCCGGCCGTCTAGCCATTCAATGTAAGCTCGCAGACTTTTCAGAGCTGCGGCATTACTCTTCCAACGTTAATGCGGCCATATAACCGGGGGCCGGCTTTTTACCCGGAACAGAGGGCATTCTTTTAATGGGAAACTTTCATTAATCTCGTCTAGGAAGTTACGAGGAGGACAAAAATTCGGCTCAAGTCGAACGAAATTGCCAGTCGGCAAAGGGCTTGGGGCAGCCCTTTGATCGTCGGTGGACGTCGGAATACAAAAGTACATTCGCACGTATTCGATGAAAAATTGTGTCTGTATTTCAAACACTATCGTAAAAAAGAAACAACAATCGTGCAACAGTCCAGTCGGCCTCTACGTTCACAGCCATGAGTTAGTTTCTCTCGAAGATATTTTTGTGCCGCGTCAATGAGTGAAAAAGCGGGAAAGCAGCATTTTTGGTCTCGAAAAATGCGAATGCCTCTGAGGAAAGGTTAAAAAATGATTATGACTTGTGACTGAATCTATTACGGTACTGAAGACGATCTCTTTAAAACTTACTTTCACGATCTTTCACCCGCCATTTTACTGAACTTTGAACATTAGGGTTAAGTGGTAAAAGGTTTAGGTTAGGTTTAGGTTAGGTTCAGGTTAGGACTTTTGGATTTTTTGTCGTTTAACGTTCAAGGTTCGATAAAAGGACGAAAGACTTCAATTTTCAATTTTCCAGGTAGATCTAGTCTAGAAAAAATTTTTTCAATAATTTCGTAAGCAAAACTACCAAAAAAAAAGTTCTCAACGTCGGTAAAGTAGAGATCTTGCCCTCTAAAATGGGACCAACTTGTCGTACATTTGAAATCTCGCAATTTAGAGTTTAAACAATTTAAAACATCGACTTTTGTCCACCTCTGCGCGCCATGGCTCTGTCACTTTGTCAATTAAGAAAGAATTAGTTCGAGATCGGTCTCTCGACTCGACCGTTGTTAAGTTGTTGTCGCGCTCCGACGAGCACGTCGATTTCTTAAAGATTAAAGTAAGATCCTACTCGAAATGTTTGCGAGGCTTTATCCGAGGGAATTAAGGGCTTTACGACCTTACGGTGGTGAACAGGACGAGAACTGGCTGGGTTGTAAATCGTAGAGTCGGCAAATGGGGGCGCCAAGTGCCAAGCGAGAGACTCTGTATCGGCTTGGAATTATCAGGATCGGTACCTCCTAATTTGTCAAAGGGTAAATTTCGAAGAACGCGGTGGCTCTGCGGTCCGCGCGTGCAATTCTTGTCTTTCGTCTCTGCGATCATCTACGTTGCGCTTCCGAAATCACGAAGGATCAAACATTACGCACCGATGACACAAGCTGAAAATTACATTATACAGAAATATTGTTCTTCCGAAATCGAGGTACAGCCAGGGTGTAAAAATAAAAGTCGAGTTTCAAAATTTTGTCAGGTACACTTTAATTTCAGACGTGACAGAAAAGAATAATTAACAGGAAACTGTTCCACGAAAACAAGTAAGCTAACGAGGAATAAAATTTTTTTCAGGATGTTTCAAAACCGAGTTTGACCAAATAACGGAACATGTTCTATTTTCTTAGAAATGAAGCACGTGAATGAAAAAATTTTTATTCTACAGTTTCTACCTACTTTTGAATATAGGATCCCCTTAATTATTCTTCTTCGTCACGTCCAGAATTAATTAATTATTCTTCTCTGTCATGTTCTAGAATTAATTAAAACTAAATTGACTAAATTATTCCTTTTTGTCATGTGTAGAATTAATTAATTCTGCCATTGTCCAAAATTAATTAAACGTCTGGAATTCCAGACAGGTATTTTGTCTTGCAACCAGCAAATTTTCAAACTCGGAGCCATAAATGAAAAAAAAATTCGTACCATCCTATATACGTTACTAACAATTCAAATTCGATCTGTGAATTGAATTTAATTACGAACCCGTATTTAATAACTCCGATGATAAACTTGGTTAACAAAACTATTCAGGTATCATCGAGATTCATCGCATCGTCTTCTCGCGAACGTTTCGCGGGAACAATGGCGAAATCTGATTATTTCTTATGCGCGCAATTCGAGCTTGATTGTTCCAAACCGAGGCAAATTCTGACTAATTAGTCGAGCTAACCGAAGTGGTACTCGCCAATTAATTAGGAGAAGCGTAAGAACGAGCCGTGACCATTCCGACTGATATTAAGCGCTGTTCCCAACTTCAACCCTCCTCGACTTTTCCCGTGCCCACTCGCCTATTAATACGGCACGCTTGTTAAAATCCCCGATCTGTCATTGTCGAGGCGGGCGTAAAATGCGGGCTCCTTGCAAATTTACGACACACCGCGATGAATGTAAATGTAAATCAATCGTGCGTCGTTGCAAACATCAGAGTCAAAGTTAAGAACCCGCTTTTGACATGATCATCAAATTGTTTAAGCGGAAAAAGTTTTTCACAAACTACGTACATGAACTGTCATTTTCGTGGAAATAATTACGGAATAACGTAGTTTGCTTGAAACTTGTTTTTGGTATCAACGCGAATAACTATGATTTATGACTCAATTGTTATTCATCGAGACAAACATAGTGCAATCGAGACAAACGATAGGATACCAATAGAGGTATCCATAAGTAATGTCGTTTTTTGATACATTTAAAAACTATTTGTTTTTTAATCATTATTTGTTAATGTTTATTAAATTTGAAAAACACGACATTATTTTACAGGCACACCTAATATTTTATATATAAATTGTTGACCTTTCAATATCTGGTGTCTCAATCGAAAAATAGTCGTCGTTAGTATAGAAAGGGTTAAGTAAGTCATTCTACGAGTAGAAATAGATCAAAAATGTAGAACAAAATTATTTCATTTTCAAAGAAAATTTCTTTTCATTAAAAATTACCCTGGCACTTGATAAATTTTCTCTCTCTAAAAACGAAGCTTCAGATGAAAAAATTCCACTGCGATCTATTTTTCGTTTCTGACTTATTTTTTTTTTTTTTTTTTTTTTTTCACGAGAAATCACATTCTATAAATTCCTGTGTATCGCAGGAATGGGTGGAAAGAGATTAGATTTTGTTACGCGTACAAACATCAGAAGCGTCTCATCAAAGATCCCTCGTCGAAGGAATTACGCCTTCGTAAGAAGCTTTCGAATGTCTCGTGTCAAGCTCGCGTTTGTTTCGATATCATTCGTCCACGATTTCTCGCGCGCGGTATTGACGCGAAATAACACGAGACACAATGGAAGATTAATGAGGAAGCTGAGCAGGAAGATGGCGGAGTTTACGCGTCCGCGGCGACGTCAAGATTACAACGACCCCGCGCAAGCAGTTAATGGCGAAAATTATAGGAGACACGCGACCTAAAGACCAGGATTTCCACGAGGAGGGAATTCCCAGCGAGGACAAACAAGAAGCCACTGCCAGAGAGATGCGCGATTCGCCGAACAGATTCCCCCGATCCCAGACGCCCGATAAAATCCCGCAAATATTTTCATGTTCCCCCACGCCGCGCCGCGTCACGGGGAGATTTTATCGGCCTCCGAAGAATCACATTTCCCAGCTGTGAAGCGTGCATCGCAGGACGAGCCATCCCCGCTCGCGCGGAACAGGCAAGGCGAACCCGCCGTAGGTTACCCCATATTTGCATTCGAGTTTATCTCGCAAGCTAGGAATTCAAGACCTCGCGCGAGGCCTCTGACTGTGCATAATTCACGTCGTCGAAGAAGCAGAAAAGCGAGGAAAAAGAGAAAAGAAAAAAAATCGATCGGCTAGCTTTCTTCTCTTTTTTTGATCCGCGACCAGCGTGGGAAATTTGGATATCTGGAGCACCGACGAATTAGTCGGTTAACGCCGTCCGGGAGAAACTGCCCGATCCGACGAAGATGTCGCGACAGGCCCACGTTCCCGCGGCCACGTTTGTTTGAGTTCCGGCTGAACCCAACGTTGTTTGTCGAGGGGATTCGCGAAAATTCGCGCACGTGCCCGCGTTTCTTGTATACTTAACCGCTTTGTCCGTGCAAAGCCTCCTAGACTTTGTGTCCTCCCAGACTTCCCCTCGGAATGAAAATTGCGGCATAACCGGAACTTTCGCGTAGACAGATCTCTGAAGAATATAGGGTAATAAAGTAGCACAAAGTGGTGTAGTTCTTTGCCCTTGTTAGTTGTTTGCATCATTTGATTGAAATCAGACTAAAAACAAATTAATATGCTATCATCCTTGGTAATGCATTCCGTATTTTATCACTGAAAGTGATTTTAGCGGAAGTAAGCCAGAAAATCGGGCCTCTTCAGGTGCAACGCTGATGCAACGAAAATTAGCGATTGGTCGATTTGGGTCACGTGATTCGCGAGGGGGCGTGGGACCTCGAGTAGGAGTGGCGTTGTCTGGTACTAAGTGGCCTTTCAGTAAGACGAATCGTACTGGGGTACGAGTGCAGTTTTTTTTTCTACGATATTATTAGAGATACAAGACACTTACGGTGCTATTTTTCATAACCGATTTCTTGCTTTTCAACTAAGCGAATAATTAAGTTCAGACAGTTAGAAGTAAACGTTAGACGTTTACGCTGTCATTTTCTGCGACGAAAGGTATTTTTCATAGACGATTTCTCACTTTTCAGGTAAGTAAACGTTAGACATTTACGCTGTTATTTCGTGCGACGAAAGCTATTTTTCACAGTGGATTTCTGATTTTTCAGATAAGCAAATGATTTTGTTACGTTCAACACATTACTCCTACGCTCGAATTTTCGCGGTTTACTTTGTACACTGCGTATCAAACCAAAGTCTTTTTCTACGTCCGGTGCCGGATAAATTTTTAACAAATTTCTTTTTACGTCTTCCTTCGTTTTTACGTAGAGAAGTAGTCCGAAGTCAAAGAGAAGAAAGGAAAATGGAAGCGGCTTTGAAAATGCTGCTTGAAGAGAAAGAAGAAACGGCTGTGAGGCAGGTCGCTGAAGCTTTCCGCGTTCCAAGAAAAAGAACGACATCGACTATTTTGCTCGTGGTATTTGTAAACACGTTTAAGTAAAAGTTCCTTTCCATTTAAATGTCTTCTTATTAAAATTATTGATTATACGAACCTCCGTTGATATATAATTACATGAACGAATAGGTATCCGATACTGAATGACAATTGAGAATTGCTACTACTTCGTTTATGAGAATTATTAATCCTTACAATAAAATTTAAGGAAAACCTAGGAAAGTATCCTTCATATTGATATCCTGTTGTCTTCGCTACGAATTTTTATTTTCAAAGTTCGACTTTCATCAAGAATTAGTCCAGTTGTAATAGAAAAACTTAGAGTATTTGACCCATACTAAATTAATTGTACTCATTCTGAAAGTTAATTTTATTCTCATAACTTCTCATGACGTCTTCAGAATCTTCTGAAACTCAAAGGGGAGGTTCGTTAAAAGGAACAAGATTAATGTTGATATCGTTGACTGGACATAGAGAAAGAGAGAGAAAGAGAGAAAAAAGATAAAGAATGTTAATCAGTCGGTTCTGGTAAACAACGAGTTGCGCGAATTCGAAAATTTATCATTGCCCGAAGATAACACAGCAAATACACGTGTTCCGTGACCATCCCGTTAATGGCAACCGCATACTGCTGGCACGGCCACTGTTTTATCGTTATTATCAAATTACAGCACGCCGTATGTAGTTTACGATAGAGCGCGTAACGTGTACATGAAACCATCATTACGGCTTCTGTCTCTGCTGGAAAACTGAAATTCGAGGCGTGATTATGCGCATCTTACGACAGCGAGTCACAAAGTGTGTTTTCACAAAGCAACACCACCGTGAACTTGCCAAATGAGCCCGATTTACGAATGAAACGTGCACGTGAAACCACCATTACGGCTCTGTTGGAAAACTGAATGAGACTCGAAGCATAATTACGTGCATCTTACGATCAGTTACAAAGTACTTTTCACAAAGCAACACCACCGTGAACTCGAGCCTCTGTCGAACGAACCCAATTTTCGAATGAAACTTCGATCCTTTTCCGTACGCCGCGAGAGTCCGGAACTTTCCGCTTTTCCCATTTGCGGAAGACGATAAATTTGCATGAAGCAACGACTTCTCGAATTCCAGCGCGAAATTAACGCCGCCACACGTACGCGTTGGTACTGTGTACCAACATACACAGAAATCGAAACAAACGTAACACTCGTTTCCTACGTGCGTTTCATTCCCAAGGGATGCACGATCCTGAATCGATGTTACACCCTGCAAGAGGCAATGATATCGTTCGTGCTCATTAAGAATGAAGCAAGGAGCAATTGTAGGGAACTCGTTATTGGTCCATAATTTCTGGTCGAGCTCGAGCTCGAAAGGACGAAGACCAAGACTGCCGCTTGGTTTTAACTTAGAATTAAAGTCACGTATTGGGGAGGGGAACGAAAACTTGTTATCGGAATCCTTTCGCGTGCAATTTTCATAGAGCGAACGTAACGATATTTTGATAAGAAATATCTATCACGGCATCGCGTTGAATACTTTATACCTTCCGGCATGACGACGAATTCCTCGAGTAGGATATTCTTCTCGACGGAGAGACAAACGCTGAAACGAAAACATCATCCAACTTTAAAACGTAGTTTCGAGTTGCCTGGAGATTCGAGACGTTTGACGGTGGAATCTTTCTTGATCGTCGTGAATTTGGAGAAAAATTGCAGCAAAAAATAAAGAGAGAGAGTTCCTATTTTTTTAATGAAATTAGATTGCGATAAATTAGAAATAAATTTGTATAACTAAATATTTTCTAACGCTGTTTTTCTACGTTTAAAACTTTGAACTAACTTGGTAGAAAAGATTACTTGGTCTCATTTTGAAGTCTGAAGCCTCTTTGATAGTCGTGAGTTCGTTTTCTTTTCGGAGAAGACTCTGCAAGAATATTAAAAAGTCTTTTTCATGAGTAAATCTATCACGGTCTTGGAGACTGGAATTTTCTCTTTACAGCAAGCCCTTAAAATTCGCCTTAGAAACGACTTTTCCTCTTTACTACTTTATTGAACTTGGAACGTCAGAATTAGATATTTGGATTTCTTCGATTTCTGTAGTTTAATTCTAACAACGTGAAATAAAATAATGAAAAAGTACGACAAGTTTTAAGAATTCGTAGCCAAGTGGAGACTTTAGTCTTCAGGATCGCGGATCTAATTACGGAAGAAAGTTTTTCTGACGTTTTTACAAGCGTTTGAGTATTTTAAAGTTTCACAACTTTTGAGAAATCCTGACTTTACCATCTCGCCACTTGATGCAAAATCATCTCCGAAAAAAAACAACTCGCGACTGTCAAAGTAGAGGCTTCAAACTTTAAAATATGTTAAAACCAAGTGGAGCGTTTGCGCGATCTTTCTTTACAAAGTTACATCAGTTTATTATCGACAATTTTTCATTAAAACTGTCAGTAAAACACATTTACGCTATTTACATATTCATAGAGATTTTTTTACAAGTGTTGAAATATTTTCGTAACATGCCGTAATTGTTTTTAACTTTACGCAAGCCGTTTATCTTGGAAACGGCACGAGTCACTCGTGCCTAATCGCTCCGTCACTCAACCAAACTTCTGTCAACAAAGTCTCGCTAGTTCTTAACGCGTTGACCGCAAATTGTACGTCTCGAAACGTAATTAGAATTGTAATTAATCTACTTGATTTTTCCTTTAGAAAAAAGAGTCACGCAAAATACACACACAGTGATACGTAAATCGACCAGTTTTATCTGTCGCGTAATCGAATTCGAGGGGTCGCAGTTGGACGCGACAACGATCGTCGGCCGCAGACTTGGTGGAGAAATGGCGGGAAAGAGGGGGGGAGGTCGGGGAACGGCGCGACATCGCGAGCCACGCGAAAACTGGGCGTCGTAATATTCAAGCAATTCGATACACAACATCGATAGCATTTAACCGAGCTCTTCGATTTCCTGCGGCGAAGGAAATGGAAAAGTCGTCGTTCGGTGCTGTACAATTTATTTCATCAGAGCCAACCGCCGTGCCGCCCGCAAAAGCCCCTCAACCCTTTCAATCTCCTCCCAGTCCTTTGCTATTTTTCCCCCCCCGACGATTTTCGCCGGCTCAGTTCTGAATCTGCGTAGAATCGCCAGCGTATCGGCCGATACGTTCATTGCGAAATCGTTCGGATACGCGAAATTTTAATTTGTCATCAATCTGTTTTTCTTGGTACAATTATCTCCGTATAATCGTTGCAATGTAGAAAATAAGCAGGAAGTAGCTTAATGGTTGTCGCTGTACAAGTTTTGCACTGTAAATTAACCCTTTTGCAGGTTATGTTCACCTTTTTTCACAGTAAATTAATCTTTTTGTAGGTTATGTTCACCTTTTTGTACTAGAAATTAATTCCTTTGCAGGTTATGTTCATCTGTTTGCAGTGTGAATTAATCAATTTGCAGGTTATGTTCACCTTTTTGCACTAGAAATTAACCTTGTTGCAAGTCAAATTATTCTACAAATTTGTGCTCTTAACCACAATGTAATAAAAATAAAATTCGATGTAAAGTTGTTATACTAAAATAAAAATTTGTAAAAAAACAACATAAAATGACACAAAATTGACGTAAAATACTTATTTAACACTAAAAGTATTTATATACACATATGTAGATTCGCTTATCGCTGCATAGAATAGTTTTATATACATATACATGTATTGTAGTAGTTTTAGTATTATTATTATTATATATCAATAATTTCATATACATATTATAGTTTATGTTAAATATCTATATAACAATTCTAATAATTTGTAAGAGTGATAGCTGCAGAACGATTAATAATTCATGGTTTGAAGGATCATTATATTAGTTCACCCACAAGATGAATTTAATCTGTGAGAGGATAAATTTGCAGAAAGTGAAAATTTCAAAATAAACTTCCATTTTGTTTAGTAACCGATCTCCTGGACTAGACTCAACTTCTGTCTAACGCGATGTTACTGCAATACCTCATCGATATCCGCCTGCCGATGATGCTCGCAGGATCTCCGACAACTTTTTCGAAAATTGAAGGGGCAGACCCTTTCAGAATTTGCCAATCTGTAGGTCGGAAGCAACGGAAGTCTTAAACCTATCAAGATCTTATACTTCATCGATCGACCTACTTCCACACGTCCGGTATTCGCAGTCGAAGAATTTGCTGCGGGCTGTTGTATAAATTCACCCAAACCGTAAATCGCGCAGTGCAAACGTGACTACGCCAAGTCAGGGAATTTGTGTGTATTGTGCTCTCATCGATATGCACAACCGGGAATTCTTTCAATGTTTTAAACAATCGAAAATTCCAAATCGTGCCTGGCGTCTACGATTCGATCAGATTGCACGTATGAAAATCTTGAAGGAAATCGTGTAGAAACGGGAGATAATTATGAAATGATTTCGTACAGTCTCAAATTTAACTCGTAAATATCTAAAGAAAGAAAAATGAAATTATAACTAAAGAAAGATCAGTAGAAAAGAGGAAAAAAAGTTTACTTTCTCAATAACGTGGAAAGTCAAAAACAGTTTCCTGTTAGAAAAAACCGATAGCATTCGAGTAACATTCTATGCGCCCATTAGGCGATTCTACGAATCGCGCACGAGCGAGAAAAAACTTTCCACTCTTTATTAGGATCGTACGCTTCAATGGACGAACGTTTCGTAAAAGGATTCGTACAAATAGGTAAAAAACCACATTACGAAAGAATCGACGGACGTTACGGCAATGGTTCGTGTGCTTCTCGTTAAACGTTTCGTTCCGCTGTGCAAAAGAGTTCCCGGGAACCTCGTCTGGACGACCGGAAACCGGCAGAATTATCTCTGAACTAATGAATGTAAACGCAGAAACGGACCGATGTGACATCGTTCCTGTCGGCGTGATTTCAATTTCTGCCTAGAATTGTAATGCTGGATCCACACTGGGAAAAACTGCTCGAGAGCACTATAAAGTAAGGTCCTCGATGCAAATACGCTTCGAGTTCGCCAACTATCCGCCGACAGCAGTGTGAACGCGGCATTACAAAATAAAGCTCTCGATGCATCCATATGCGCTCCGAGTTTGTGAACTGTTCGCCAACAATAGCGTGAACGCGGCATTACGTTTTACCGCAACACGTACGTTTCGAGTTTCGTCGACAGCAGTGTGGATGCGGCATTATAAAATAAAGTGCTCAATTCGAGTACACTAACCATTCACCAACAATAGCGTGGACGCGGCATTACAAAATAAGCTCTTCAATTTACGCTTTGAATTTGCGAACTGTTCGCCAAAAGTGTGAACGCGGCATTAGAAAGTAAGGCCCTCAATATGGCCACACGCGCTTCGAGTTCGCGCATTGTTTGCCAACAGCAGCGTGGACGCGGCATAAGGCCATGAAAAATAACGCGGCGAAACTGGACGATCGTTTCGGAGTTCTACGCAGCTAGATGGTGCGTTAATGAGCTGCGCGAAGCGGAGGAGTATTCTTTTTTTCAAGAGACACGTTGCGTAGACAATGGACCTTTCCACTCTGTTGCCATGTAACTTTGTTACCCGAGTGTTTGCTCGGCGCTGGTAATTAAATCGCAATTCTGAAACTAACTGGTCGTTGCGCGAGTCTCCCAAAATGTTCCTCCGGTCTTAAAATTATCCCTTTTATGTCTGTGATATCAGGATTTCCCGCAAGAAAAATATCGTTCTGTACGCGTTGCAAATTTTACACGCTACGTGCAATTTCTAGCGTTTCTGAGAAAAACAAGCGTGTTCACTTTCCCACTCATTGTTTGACATAAAAATACTTTGGAATTAAACACACGACGTAGCTTGAAAATAGAGATTTCAAGCTTCGAAACGAGCCCAGGTTTATTGTTGTACGAAATTTTAACAGTTTAAACATTTAATGTCCGGATATTAATATGAGTAACCCGTACATAGCGATAAATTTCGAAATGTTTGCTGCGTTATACGCGTGCCGGATAACAAGCCGAAACAATTTATCCGACATTCATTCCTCTGTACAATCAGAGAGAAATATTTGCGATATATCATGTTTTGTAATATTCAATGGCAAATAAATTCGGGATCATTATATCACGCTCATACACACCGAATTTACTTTGATGCTATTAACGTAGATCTCGATCAATTTCGCTCCAATGCAACGTTTAACTTCAATAATCTTATTAACGACTTTGTACGTCGCGTAAACAGACTGTTCGAGAGAGATGTCTGAGTATTTATTTCACTTTCCGCTATGCTCTGAATACCGCTTGGTAATCTTTAAATAATTAGATCTACGATCAAACGTTCCTTATATGTACCTTTCTATCGAAGGCAAATTACCAAAATCGTTAATTTAATCGAATATAATACACTCAACTGCAAATTATACTTCAAACAATACCGATCCAGAAACCGTTTCTAAACAAACTCGGCGCCTCCAGTTTAATGTTTAACCTCTTAACTGTGGTATCGCTTTTAAAAGTGTGTTATCTAGAACGACGCGATAACGATTATACTCGTCAAACTCGTGCAGCTGTTGTAAAATTGAATTAAATTATAAAGTAATGACACTAGCTTCTTTTCTTTGAAAAATTAATAACTTTATCGTTTAACTTGATCAATATTGACAAATAACAATTAATATTAATAGCAAGAAAATATTAAAAAGAACTAGTCAAATCTCTTATTCTCATATTCTCATATAAAAAATTTAATCCAAGTAACAAATTGCACAGACGACGAATATACTCGTCGTTCATGGCTAAGAAGTTAAAACAAGGGTGGTGAATTGGCGGTACTTGGGCTCTTGCCCCCACTCTCGTGATCGCTGGCGCTACCCCCTCCACTGCATCGGTCTCCCCACTACCAGTTGAGAGTGTCGCGGTCGCAATACTCGCATTAGATTGTTTCCTATGCTGTAGCTACCGAAGTTAAAGGAAAAATACGAAAAGTAGTTTGTACAGCTCACAACGGCGAGACAGAACGAACAGAGTGGGAACTAATTTTTACGACGGAGGAAACCAGAGTGACTGACAACAAACAGCTCGTGCGGCCCGCGGCGGGGAAGAAGTTCGCCGCCTCTGGTTTAAAACGTCGCCCCGCTGAACGGTGAGCACGGACGTGAGAAAATTACCGGCGCGAATACAAACTGACGGGAGGAGGACTCGTCGGAGGAAAACGCTGCAGGCGCCAAGAACCGTGGAGGGATGAGGGGGGAGGGTTGATCGGATTACCCGAGCCAGTGCACCGAAAAGCTTCGAATCTTTTAATTAACTCGCCGATTACTTATCGTTCGAGTGTAGCGCATAATACAGCCGACGAGAAGTCGGCTCGCGTTGAATATTGAAATCGGCAGCGGCGTGGGAGGTGAGTTTCGTTGAGGAGCACGAGACAGAAGCGGCACCAGACGAGAGATAAGAACGTCAAGACGAAGGTTGGGTAAGCGGAGGATCGAATCGGGCGAATCTCGAGCGACTAGAATCAGCGACGATCGATTCAATTCAGCTTCGACTAATTAATTTTTCTTTTTTTCTTCTTTTTCTTCTTCTCCTTCGTTTCAACGCGACAGAACGAAGTTGGGAGGGAGGGGGAGGTTTGGAAGGACGACGGTCGGAGTGGGTGCTCGAGAAACGGCGCCTCGACACCACCCGCGAACCATTATCCTTTCTGAATATAATTCAACGTCCATCTGGAGGTACGCCTGCCATTCTCGTTTCACCGGGAGAGGAAGAAGTCGAAACGTTTAGCTGCCCGCTGGAGGATCGAACCCGGAGACGAGATATACCCCCGGTTAACGAAGTAACGAGCCGCGGGAGCAGAGCTGGGTAAATATTTATGCTGGATAAAAGGAATCGAACGGCTTAACGAACCAGCCTCGGTCACCAAAGAGGGGAGGCAGGTAGGGGGATCCCTTGTGTCTCGCGCTGGAAAGTCGGAGTCAAACAATGGAGGTCTCCTTAACGAGAGCTGATTTTTGCGCGAGTCCCCGGGACTCGCGGACGAGTGGAATTACCCGTGAAATTATTTCGCGGTTACTCTCCAATTAACACTGCACCGATATTTGACCCTCTTCCTCGCTGTACACGTTGTACATCATTTATTTATCACCGCGTAACGTCTGACGTTTTTACGAGCAGAAATACGTCGTGGCATTTGCGAAGATTGAAACGACTTTATTTGCCTTTATTAACATTTTTGAAGAAGCGACGTGCGTGCCGGTGATCAGAGTAAAGGCTCTGAATTTTTTTGATATCATGACTAAAGAAATAAATTGAAATAATAAATTAATTAAATGAAGAAAAAAATAACCGAGCGTACGTGCGTAACGAATAATTTACTACACTTACCACTTACGCGAAAACACATAGAAAATCGATTTTCAAATTCCTCGAAAGTCTCGTCGGCTCGGTTTGACGACGCTGCGAAGCAGCCAGGTTACACGAGTTGACAAATTTATACGACAGACACTTTACGTCACTTCATTACGCTAAACACTTGCCACCAGCCTGGCCTACTTACACCCCCCTAAGCTGTGTGTAATATCACAGGGTGTCGAAGCTCTCAGCCCCTCGACGCGGTAATCGACCGATCGGTTCTAATCTGTACCGTTACACCTAAGAAACACGAGACGCCGCTAGAAGAAAGGAAAAGAAAGAAGAAGAAGAAGAAAAAAAACGAGAGGGAGGAAACCAGAATGGGCACCTGAGCCACGAGGGGGTGGAGAAAGGAATCGATACCAAGTTACGGTCACTCGGAATCTATTTAAAAGCGAGACGAGGGAAAGGCTAGATAAACAAGCAATTTGAATATAAAATAGAATTTTCACGGGGGCCGCTTCGATGGTCGCTCCAGCTTCCTCAATCTCGCGCCATTTCCTCCGACTCGGTGGAATCTTCGTGAGAAATTGAAAATGGCAACGAACGTGGTTTCGCTTCGTTCCGCTTTTGTACTTTGCTGGCTGTTTAAAAGTGCTGCGCAGATAATAAAAATAAATTCGGTGTCCCTTGGATTAGACTTGGACTCTCGTGGCGAAGGAATCAGAATCGAATTCGGAAGTGTAATTCAGTTTCCCATAATTCAGTGGGCTGTCAAGTAATATTGAATTAAGACTGAAACTACCGACGATTGAAGCGTGAAACTTCAAACTTCAGATAGAATAAATTGCACGAGGTTTTATTGTATAATGAATAAATTGATTATTTCGACCATTTTAATTCTAGCGTTATAACAGTGATAGCGTTTGGCACTAAAGTGCAAATATCAAATTACGGCCAGATTTGCTGTAACTCGGCAAATATTCTTTGAATTCGACACCAATGATTCCACTACGCATTAACCCAATTTATTCCGTCAAATTAGATCGGTGGATATAGAATGTCGTTCCTTTGAATTTGATCTATCCATTAGATTCCCTTTTATCCGCCATTGTTGCCAGACGCGCCACAAATGTAAAGCCGATCGCAAAAACGCGTTCGTGTCCTCGAATCCTAAAGACACTTATTATTACGAAAAATGAATTTTCATTGTTAGAAGCAAAATTTAGAGTTTGCGGTTCAAAGTTCGGCCACCCGTTAAAGTTCAAAGTCGAAAATTAAACGACATGGCGGAGGAATTAGGGTGCGCTTAACTTTTGAAGGAGGTTACGTAAACGTCAGGACAGTTTAATTTTAGCTCGGCGAGACCCAAGGCTGGTAATTTTTCGTCAGGAAACGAACAGCCAACGACAAGGCTTCGAGAAACGACGTAGACGCAGAGAGTTTCCGAAATATTAGAGAGCGATACAACGCGAGAAATGGCGTTTCGAGCATGAAACTACGCGAGTAGAGAAAAGCCAAGAGACCAGACAAATGAGTTCCGCGTGAGTCGAGCAATGTAATTTACATAGATGAAGTTCGAGACGGCTTCTTTATTCGAACGAATAAACGAAATGCGCGACGAAAAATGGATTTTTCACAAATGAAATTCATCGAACTCTATATAAACGAGTTCGATCGTTTTAAAATTCGAAATTATCCCCTTGGCTACGGCAGACTTTGATTTGCTATAGCACGTAGCATACGACAAAAGTTCAATCGCAACCTACACTGAGAATGGCGAAATTTTTCATTTAAGTCTGATCCAACGTGAAGTTTTCTGCAATTATTATATCAATAACATTTACGTGAAATAATGTCAATAATACTGCATGAAATACTAAAAATAATCACGTTTAAATTAATATTTAATTAACGGAAGATGAATTAGAATTCACTTGCGTCTGATTCAAGTAAAGTTTGCTGCAATTATTGTCGATAATATTTACCGACCGAGCGTCTTTGGTTCGATTCGAGCAACGTGAAGTAAGCGCCTATCGTTTCAGCGAACTGAAGTAAGAAACAGTTAAGCGCCCATAGGCGTCGACGGTAGCCAAAAGAATTAAGTTAAGAATTTTTTTAAGAAACAATGACAACAATCAGTTCTACGCAGTTTCTTCTTTCCACGATCAATTTGATCAATTAGCCCCCGGCTAATTAGCGACGATACGTCGCTGGAAGCAAGACGAACGCGTTCTTGTATCCTCTTGCACGACTACAGCGCGACTCTATTACACACCCAAGGCTTTCAAGATTATACTTCCCATTTATAATGAGCAAGTAGCATGAATCCTGCGTCCTGTCGTGCAGCGTCTTTTGTACCCTCTGCACACCCCTCTTTCTTGCCAGCTCGCAGCGTATTATTATGCGTAAGACCGCGCGGGACGCGATCGCGACGCGGACAATGGAGATAATTGGAGAGGATGTTGTGAAATTTCACAGACGTCTTGCAAACGTCACGAAACGAATCTACGGTTTTTCGTATTTCCAATAATTTATTTCGCAGACGCGTGTGGGAACCCTGGAATATATAGGCGTCGAGTTTCTGATATAATGATGCTTCTTCCACAAGAAGCAAAAAAAAAGATGCTCGAGGAGTTTTTGCAAAAGGTCGCCCTCTACATATCTTGGGGATTTTCTTTTCCTTATATCCAACATTTACGAAAAAAAAAAAATCAAACATGAGCAATTTCTACTACAGACAACAAAATTATTAAACACTTTGATTTTCGTCTGTTTAATAATCTCTGGTGAAACGTAAATTTGTGAAACAACATCAATAGTGTTTGGAGACTCCCGGGACTCCAAATGCTCGGAAATGTCAATAACAGTTTACAAAATTTCGGGAATTTTCGGAAGGGGGATTTTCGTTTGCAAGATGAAAAACGAGTGATCGAGAGGGCCATATCTTCTCCACGGTTGGAGAAGAGCCATATTTGGCAATTGGAGAGATTGCAGAAACGCTTGGTGTATCATTTGAATTTGAATTTGAATTTGTATCACTTGAATTTGAATTTTAAACCCGAAAATACCGTTAATACCACTGTTCATTGTAAACAACTAACACGCTTAAGCGGTGCAATTGCAGAAAAACGTCCTACAATGGTGAACAGAAAGGGTGTCACTGCACCGCGACAATGCAAGGCGGCACGCTTCAAAAATCACGCGGCAAGAAATCAGAGGACTTGGTTGGGAAACTTTGGCACATAGCCCCATCCGATTACCGTTTATTCAGATCCCTACAGCATTCCTCAAATGGTATAAAAATTGTCGACCGGCCTGGTAAAACATTTCCAATGAAAAACCAAGGGATTTTTATAAAAGATGTATACAAAAACTGGTTTTCTAAATAACAAAATGACAGCGACTATCTCGTTATTCATTTAAGTATACATCGCACGTGATCCAAAAGATTTAAACAAACTTTATTTTTAATAAACGACATGCTATCTCTTTTCTTTATCCAATTTTCACTAATGTACAAAGATTTATCGTGACACATACGTAAGATGATTAAGTTAATCTCGTCAAGCTTCTTTTAATCAAAAATTATTTTCTCAAATTGCTTCTGAAAATTTTACTTCTTCCTTCCTCCGTCGTCCTCGAGCGATAAGAGCGATAACGACGACGATAACGAACCATGTCAATGTTAAATCGCGCGTCTCGTTAAAACACAAATGAAAAGATCGAGCGACAAAAGTTACGACATTACAGTGAACTTACTCGGTGCTCTTTAAATGCAAATCATCGCGTGGTCGACCTCCTCCTCATTCGTCGTCTCATTATCATCATCTCGTAACTCCCGAAAAAGGATAACGTGACCGCGAACATCGTAAAAATCGCGTCTTGTTCTCACGTCGTCGTCTCTTAAGATTTAGGAAGCCATTCAGCGGATAAGGTGGAGAAATCGTGTTAAGTACATATCGAGATAACGATCGATACACGTCACGCTACCGCCTCGGGAGGACACCGAACACGTGCACTTAATTTTCTTGATAACGCACGTACACGGCGGCGAGAAAAGTCCGCCTTAACAGCGTGGAGAAGATTCGGTCTTGCGCTTAATTAACGGGGCGAAGAAAATTCAATTACGAAATATCTACCTAGAACGACTCACTTCGAGGACTTTGCGGTGGATCTGTTGCATACTAATCGTAAGTACAATTGAAAATTCTTTCCAATTTATTGTGTAAAGCGTGGCTATCACAGATGAATTCTACGCCTTCGATTTGATAGAAATATATGTTGTGAAAAAACTGACCTTGAATTTCAATTTTCTTTTTCAATTTTTATTTTTTTTTTTTTAAATTACTGAAAGTGATTTTAGCGGGGATAACCCAGAAAATTGGGCCTCTTTAGGTGCAACGCTAATGCAACGAAAATTAGCGATTGGTTGATTTGGGTCACGTGACCCAAAAGTTTCTTACTCACTGCGTTCTAACAGCGACTTTATGGTTCTAAACGCGTAGATGTAATGTTTATATTTCGAATAATGTTAACAGTTAGTTTTATCAGTTGATTATTTAGACTCACACTGATGATAACTATGATAAATAAAATGTTGATGAAATCTAATGAGAAGATCACATGATCACGCGTCAAGAACCATAAAGTCGCTGTTAGCACGCACGCGTTAAATGATTAAGAA
Source organism: Melipona bicolor (assembly GCA_030673865.1). NCBI lineage: Eukaryota > Metazoa > Arthropoda > Insecta > Hymenoptera > Apidae > Melipona > Melipona bicolor. The sequence continues at coordinate 1,507,412 of JAHYIQ010000025.1, read as the reverse complement.
ATTTTCTTGCCATTTTTCAAGAAAACTATTAGGTATTTCTTGAGAACGTTTTCTTTGTAATGAGTAGAATACAATGCAAAAAAAAAAAAATAGAACAAAAATTGAAATTCAAGGTCAAAGTCAATTTCGTGGCATTATTTCAATGTGATCATTATTTTCTTCAATATCGAGTACCGCAAGTACACGTGTACAATACACTAGCAAAAATTTCAATTGTAGAAAAAAATATCTCGAATCACGAGAAAACAAACTATCGCGCAAATTAAATCAGTATATAATCGCGTATGAAACGTCTACAATGTTTAAACGCGAGGCGATTAAAATTCATCGAGCGATAAATCGACACAATAACCGAAACGAAGCTCTCGTTAATCATTAATGGTCGAACGACCAAACGAAGGTCACGATCGATCGATCGATTCTAGTGACGGAATCGCGAGGCTTCGTCGCGTCTGCGTAACGCGAATTCGTCGCGCTAAATATTTCACGAGCACAATATCTCATTTCAGTTCATCTCAGCGACTATTTATTATTGCGAAATTGAAAAAAATGTTTCAGATAAAATATGTTCTATTTCGAGAGTAATAATTTTACGATTACTACAAAATTTGATTGATGAGGGCGTTTTCGAGATCTCAATTACGTCTACTTTTTTAAACGGAATCATACATATCTTTCTACGGATTAATCAATGCAGCTCGACGTTCTCCACAAAGTAATATATCTACGTATGGTAAACTACGGGTTTTTACGCATTTATATGAAACTTAAAAATTCGAAAATATCAAAGCTATTCAAAACATGCTAGGATATTTAGCGAGTAAAATAAATTCCCACTAAAATCAGTAAGCTCAGTTCCAAAAGATGTGAACACGCATAAAAGTCAAGAGTCTAATTACTAGTTTCAGGGGATATTTGAACTTCAATTTCGTAAAAGTTTTAGTTTCTTGTCACTCACATTGCCCATTTATCGTCTTTCACGCACGGACTGCACAAAATATCTTTCAAAGCTAATTTTTCAACGTGCATATTTTTCACAAAGAATGTCGAGCTGTGTCGACTGGCGCACGAGAAAATATACGATCCCACTTGACAAAGGACAAACCTGGTCAAAGGTTTCACATCGTGAAACGTTCCCCTCGAATACGAAATAAATTTTATTTCAAATAGCCTCTCGCAACGGCGGATAGTCGCAAAGACAATTGCGCGAATGAATCGAAACACTCGACGAAGTTGGAAGGGAGAAAAAAAAACAGCTGCCTGCGTAACCTGTTATGTAAATGACGTCCGACGTCTAGAATCGGGCAAGAATGTAATCGGGTTCGCCGAACTGGCGATACAGCACGCTCCTAATTGATCGATTTCGCAACGCCTTGATAATGATCTCCGAGCGGCCGTCTGAGAACAGTGATTTAATAGGGGGCTGATTGGTCGTGTGCTTTAATGGGGCGCGCCGTCGAGCGAAGAAAAGCTCGCTGAAAGCTCCGAGCTGAGACCTACAACCGATGGAAACCGATGTTTCCACGAACATGGACAAGATGCTCGATGATCGGGCTTTATTACACCGACGAATGTGCTACCAGTAGAGTAGTAATCATTCACCTGTTCGGTGAGTAGGATACGTGGTTCAATGATTGGATTGCTGGTTCAAGAATCAGCGATACGAGATTACGATATCGACGACAGGAGGTTGAAATTCACCTCGTCTAAAGTGTAAATTAGGAGATTTCGAGAACCGAGTGATTAACCCTTGACGTAGCTGGCCCAGTCGCCAGCTCGATTTTCGGCGAACGCAGACTTTGTGATGGAAAGTAGCTTCGGCTTTCGCAATTGCGATTTCGTGGAATTGCAAAAGATTGGCCGACACTCCGAAGCGCTACGCGATTCGTTTGAAATTCTGACGAAAATGTATAATATGTCCTCGATTCTCCACTGTTAGCAACAAACTACGGGGTGGCCACTAAAAAATTGAAAGGTTTGAAAAAGTCATAACTTGTTCATTTTCAATCCTTTTTATTTTCTTCTTCTGTAAGTTAATTATAAGTTATGAATTATGTTTCCAAATAAAATAATAAAAAAGTAAAACGTTTGAATCGATACAAAACAAATTACAGGCACGATTGCTTAGTGCCAGACAACGCCACTCCTACTCGAGGTCTATCCCACGCCCCCTCACGAATCCAATCACGTGACCCAACTCAACCAATCGCTAATTTTCGTTGCATTAACGTTGCACCTAGAGGCCCGATTTTCTGGATTACCCCCGCTAAAATCACTTTCAGTGATAAAAAAAACTGTGTGTTTGTAAAAGTTATTTTTGTTTTATATCATTCAGTCTTTCAGTGACCACTCTGTATATGTATACACTACATAAAAATGTATAGTACACAAAATATGTATAATATGCATAATAATATGTGCTCGATGTTCTATTGCCAATAAACAAATAACTAATACCGTTAGATACGTCGTAATATAATATAATCGTGACAACGTTTCTCGATAGATTGTTCTAATTCCAAGCAATATCGAACGTTCAATTCATTCGACATCCTACTCATTATCAACCACGTGCGCAACATTCCTCAGATTTATTAGGCGACAGACGTATAGAGCTGGTGTACGTATACTGACACAGTAATTGCTCGACCAATAATGAGCGTCTGTACGGCATAGCGTAAATGGCATTTCTCATTCACCTATGAAATGAAGGAATCGCTGAGGACGACGCGGTGATGCAAGGACGGATGTATAACAGTGTCTCTCAAAAGTGTCTTTGACAGGGCGCAATTTAGCTGGGAAATTAATTGTTCGTCACTGACGCGCCCCTTAGTAAAAATTCACGTAAATCGACGAGATATACAGAGTGAATAGAAAAAAAAAAAGAAAGATTCGATAGATAACTTCTAGAGTAGATAGTATTCTGATGATACGCCGAAATATGACAAAATGTTCTAATAAAACATGGGTGGAAAAATTAATAGTTTTAAAATTATAGCCGATTTTTTGTTTCGGTTAAACGAAACGAATTTTTTCGCTATCACACTATATGAAAGTGTCGTCCTTCCATTTCTATTTATGCTTAACTTATTTTCGTATATCAAAGAATTACGTACTTTTTCAAAAATTATTCTAATTGTTTGATAAGCATTTCCACCAAAACAAAAAATCGTTTTATAACTCTGAAATTACTGTTTATTAGAACTTTTTTCATATTTCGACGAATACTATCTATAGAAGTTACGAACCCTTTCCTGTTCACTCTGTAAAAGTATTCATGAAATATTTAAATATATTTCGTAAATTACGAGAAATTTATGAAAGTCAGTCTTTTTTCACAAACGCAATATTCCCTCGTCTGGCTTTTTCCCAACTCGAAAACCGAGCGGATGTAACATTCGTTTGCGCGAATAAAAGTACATTCGCGAAAAGGTGATCGCGACAGCTGCGGAGAGTCTCGGCGGAGGGAGAAATTGAAACGAACCACGCAGTGTTCCGTTTCAAAGCGACCAGTTGGTCATTGACTACGAACTTTCTAAACTCGTTCCAGTCGAGTCTTAAACAAAAGTGGAGAAAAAGTTCGATTACAGTCGAGAACGAGAATTTTCACGTTGGTGTTTTTTTTCTTTTTTCGACAAGCTGCTCCAACGAGTTAACGCGAACGCGGTTGACAAAGTAGAAACTATTCTTACAACAAACGTATTTCTTCAAATACGAGGAACAAATAATTCCGACTTGGCAAATAACCAACCATTTTTTCTTTTTTTCTTCCATCTCAACGATACGTAGTTGAAAAGAAAAAACTGCACGACTTGTACCCCAGTACGAAAGGCCCAGAAGCAACTGTTCTGACTGGAAAATGAAGACAACATTTTTGCCATAAAATTTTATTGATACGCAAACATTTGAATCGATGAAAAACAAATTACAGACGCGATCGCTCAGTACCAGACAACGCCACTCCTACTCGAGGTCTAGCCCACGCCCCCTCGCGAATCACGTGACCCAAATCAACCAATCGCTATTTTTCGTTGCATCAGCGTTGCTGAAACCTAAAGAGGTCCGATTTTCTGGCTTACCCCCGCTGAAATCACTTTCAGTGACAAAACATTTAAACAAGCGATTCCCCCGTGACTCCGAGCCATACGTCTCCCTTTTCAACCCTGTCCGAAACCACCACCCTGAATTCCGCCCGGCCAATTACAAAACTATCCCGTCCCCACGGGCTAGCAGCACGCATTCAAAGAAACAATTCCACCCAACGCCAGGCAAACTTCCGTTGCGTCTATCAAAACGACCGCAACGAAACAGGAGCGTGTCTCTCGAGTGGCCGCGGAATAAATGGCGGTCTCCTTTGCTCGTTCGTTAGCCAAGTTTCTTCGAGCGTGAGACTCCTCTGGAAAATCCGTGCAAGACGTAGTTTGGTATTTGGCGATCGGTGAGTGAAACGAGCGTGGACATGGAAACGAACGGCGCAACAAGATGTCACCGACGAAGACGATGGACGATGATGCAGCGGCGGAGAAAGAATGCACCGTCGGAAGGGGTGTTGTACTGGGCGAAGGGAGCACGAGGATGGGCCACGGCTACGTCGCCAAAGGGGCGCGTATCGACCGACTCGCGCTCTGTCTCTTGCCCCTCTGCCACCCTCTCTGTGTCTGTCCCACCGTTCATACGTACCAACACAGTACGGACACACAGTAGCGATGCTATTACAGACCACCTACCCCTTCCCTCACCCTCTCTCTCTCTCTCTCTCTCTCTATTCGCGTTTTTCTTCCCTTTGTTTTTCCCTGTTCCTCTCTTCGTGTATACTCTCTTCTCTTCTACTCTCGCTTTCACCCTCCATTTTATTTCGTCCCTTACTACTTCCACCGCGTTCTATTTTTCTTCCTTCTTCATTTTTTTCTACCATCTCGCTCCACTCTTTCTTCTCCCCTCCCCCTTTTTTTCTTTTTCCTCCCTTTCTCTTCTACTTAGCCCTCTTTCGACGCTTTATCTTTCCCCCGCTGATCTCGTCCGCACTCTGGCTTTCATTTTCCAGTTAACTTTCCGCGTCTCTTCCTCAGCCAACCCCTCGCCCCTCTCTTCCTCCTCGTGTGCTCCTTCTTACGTGCTCCTACTCTCCCCTTTATTTTCGTCGTTTCCATTCCGAGGTCTTGCCTCGCAATTTATTTTCGAGATTAATGCTCGAGATATTCCAGTTTCCCCGGGTCAAGCGGTTCGGCACAGCCGCGATCTTCTCCGCGCGCGAGCACGAACACTCTCGAAATACGAAATTCCTCTCGAATATTTTGATTTCGCGCGGGCACGGAGCTCTACGTGACAAATAACGCCGCGACGGTCGGGGCAGGTGCTTTCGAAACATCGCGTTTCGCGTTAACAAAACAGTCGGAGTACACGTTGAATAGCGAACAACTCTGACGATGAAGCGGAGTCGACTGCCCCAAGCGTCAGATTGATTTCTTTTTCTTTTTCGTGCCATTTTCTAGGTACGAGTTTAATCGGAAAGTGTTGCAACTTGTTGGAGTACACGAGCAATCGAGGAGCCGACGAAACAACAAAATAGGCTAATTGACAGAGTAAACACAAATATGCGGGAAATCGAACGATTAGGTAGTACAGTTTAGTTCAGTGCAGTTCTAAGTTTATCTTATGCAGAACAGACACAGGAACTTGTCTAAGTTTATGACACGTGCGTGTTTCAGCGTTAGCTTGTCAAATTAGAGGTTTTTACACATTTTTTGCAGACTAGAAATTTAGAGAATTTGCAACGAGACCCTTAAATCTTTAATATAATGTTTGTTCAATATAACACAAATAACTATTATGTATTTTTATCTAAAAAAATGTAACGATTTAATTTACGACTGCTTCAAAAATTCACTATATTATCGTTATATTGTTATTTGATATCGAGTTTAATTTGCTAGAAAAAAAGCTCATTTTTCTACTATTATCATATTTCTTCTACTATCTACGAAATATTTCTTGCTTTAGGATTTAAAAATAAAACTTGACTGTCAGACACGGATGTGAGTGACGCAGCGATCGACGTGTTAACTCTCTCTCTTCTTCTCATCCGACAGTCTCTCGTCGCCGTCTTCTTCTCCTATCAATCTCTCTTTCTCTCTCTCACGCTCTTATTCTCCATTATTCATACGCTCGCTGTTCCTCCTCCTTAGAAACCGCACGAGGATTCAATTCATCGAGACGACCTGAGACTAACACGTGGCTGTGTTAGCCACGAGCCATCCTTTTTTACAGTCCCCACGTTGATGCAGATCCGGTTGGTCTCCCGGTCTGGGAAACAGAGTGACTTCCGGCTGGACGGGGCCTGGCCCGTCGCTGTCGGAAATTCGGCGCAGAACGCGCCGCCGCACGTACCGCCGCGCGTTTCCGCCCAGACCTTGTCCTCTCCTCACGCTCTCCCGTTCGTCCGCGCTAATAACCGGCGAACCATCGACGAGAATCCGACTGCGAGACTTTCTCCCGCGGGAACCAGCCGACACACAGTTACTCGCAGCAGATAATAAATTCGAAGTAAATACCTAGACTTTCGATTTTCCCGCTTCGAAATGGGAAATTTTTTTTCGTTTTTTTCCCTGTACAAACGCGGTATAAAAAGAGGGGGCTTTTTTTTATTTCTTTAAGGAGGATTTATTTTATTATCACTGAAAGTGATTTTGGCGAGGGTAAGCCAGAAAATCGGGCCTCTTTAGGTGCAACGCTGATGCAACGAAAATTAGCGATTGGTTGATTTGAGTCACGTGACTCGTATTTGAAGCAAACTCGAAGAAGGAGACGAAGAAAAGGAAGTCGGTCAATACTTCTCCGTGCTAGCGTCGAAACCTTAGCGAAGAAAAGAATCCAGGACTTTCTGTACGTCGCGCGTCCCCATGTCTATTGTTCTGACAGTCGTAAACTTCTTTGAACAGTATTTTGTCAAAAACCTATCCAGTCGTTCTAACGCAAACACATACACGTATTCCGGTTCTTCCCCCGAAGGAAACAGAGTAAAGTCACTCGGATAAAAGTCTACGGATTCGTTTCTATCGATTTTCTTCTCGATGATACCTGTCGATCTCAATGTCTTATCTATTCACCATAATTTGACAAAAATTTGACGCTGTTGCGCTGTTACGAAATTACCCGATTCTTTGAAAAGATTAATTTTGAAATAATAAATATAATTATTCTAAATTTTAATATAATTTTTAAATAAAATGATAATGAGTACTCAAAAATGTTTTTTCACGAATAACATCAAAATTAATAAATATTTTTTTATATCAATTCCTAACATAATTCTTATTGTCATATTTGTTAAGTTAAATATAATAACTCATGGTCATGGTCTTAATTTTACCGGATAAAATGGAGATTCTTTATGTTCAACGTTAATGATTGTACGTCAAAAAGATCAAAAAAAAAAAGAAAAGAAAGAAAAAAAGTGAGAAATTTACGTGCTGATCTATGAAGACTGATAACGAACTGCCACTTATTGGTATAAGCGGAGCCGTTCAATGCCTCTTAGAGCATGGCAGCGTAAAGGGGAATCGTATTTCTCCTCGCCCTTTGAGGAGCCAAGTATTAAAAGCCGACGGTGCATCGAGGGGGCTCGTGGCGAAATGCATGCACTATCCCGGCGGCAAAGTAAATCCCGGCTGTCCGGGGAAAACTCGCAAGGAAAACATTGGCCGTTCGTGGCGTTCGGAGGAACATCCGATCCGGAGGAGAATTCGCTTTTCGAGCACGTTCTCCCAAAACAGCGAAGAATAATTCTGCAAGACTGGATAATCCGACGACCTAACGATCGGTGTAAAGCTCACTTCGTACAGGCCAAAAGTCTTTTTTCAATCAAATATAAGAATAAGTAATATATTTAATAAAATATAAGAACAAACTAATTTTAATATTAATATATAATTTTATATTTTATAATGTTACTATTAATATATAATTTCACTATTATATTTAAGTTAACAAAATACAAGAATAAGCCGATTTCATTAATTTTAAATTGAATTTAAGTTCAAACACGATTCCTTTCGTTATGTTCTAAAAATCGTTTCTTAAAAAAGAAAAATTGTACGCGAATGTATAATAATGGAATTACGGATTTATTTTAGCAGGAAGTGATTTCCCATCCTACATAAAATCGGTTTAAACTGAAAGTGCGCATGTGTCTGACACACTAAAAATTTTCCCCGAGCGTTCGTTCCTCCGTCGCTCCCTTGCTTTTTTAAACTCTCGCGATCTCGCGCGCGAGAGAGTTCGCTTTAAAATCACTCGGTCAGTTCGTTAGCGGATTACTTTTGCCGGAGAAATTTATTTCCCAAAGCGGGGAGGAGCAGAGTCATACCTTTACGATTTCGTGAAATTCGTAGGACGAATTCTCTTTAGAGACGAAGTCATCGCCGAGAAAAAACAGTGTGTAATACCGTTCGGCAAATATTATTCCTTCCTCGGGAGAAGTGTCAATTCTCCTCAGATTTACCCACAGCGTGGAAGTGGACAATGACACGTAAGACCCCACTCCTACGTTGACAATAGTATTGTAGTACCCAGAGCAAGTCTAAAGAAGCTTTTGTACTCCTGTGCAGACTAATGCTGTTCACAGGCGATACCTTTACACGACTCTCTCTCTCTCTCTCTCTCTCTGCTTCTTTCTTCCACAAAGCCAGTCTACAAAACACGTCCCTTTGAGGCGGAGGTTCATGACACGAATGCCCGGCCAACTTGCCTTTCGGCGAGCAAAAATGAAATTCACAGCTGTCGAAAAATATTTAAATATCTCGTCGTGTGATTCACACGTGGATTCGAACTACTGATACTAGAAGAAAGTGAGTAGTGCAAAATTCTTTGGAGAAACTTTAGATTTAGATGCATTTTTAGAGATCTGAATAATTTTTTGTAACATGTACAGGCTGATTCTCGCAATTGGGACGGATTGTATAATTTCAAGAGTGACAAGAGATACAATACTTCACGAATATTCCCAAACTTCCATGCACTCGAATGTCCCAATACGAAGCAAGTTCTCACATCGTAGAAACAACAGGAACGTAGCGACAACGCGAACAGAAACTAAAAGCCCATATGGCGCATAATTACACATTATACCACATAATTACATCCCTACGAGTCGGATAAATTACAGTTATTAATAACGGTCGAACCAAGCCCGTCCAGAGCCACTTTCCAGAGATAGGAAGCAAGTTTCCCTACCGATACCGGGACAAGCTGCAACTCGAGAAGCAGATAACAGATTCGGCCAACTCTCGGGCTCACCGCGAAACTACCACACGTGAAAGAGATATATACGTGGCCGTGGGTTTTTCTCTGGATGGAAACACGCGAGGGTCCGTGGAGTCTGCTCCCTGCTACGAGTTTCGTCGGATGCACTGGCATCCCAGCCCGGAAGAGCAGGTCGGTCATACTGTAAATTCGTAAGTTTATACCGGGTAACTGGTGGACGGGAGGATCGTGAATTCGCCATTTCTCCCCCGTATGCAGCGCGGTAGGCCGGCGATAAATATTCATTCCGCTGGCCTGGGAACGCCATATCGCGCGGGCAGCAATAAAGAAATCGAGAACTCGTAAAACGGACGTTAACGACGCGAAACGATCGTAGAATGCGAGAGCCTCGCGCGCGGTTCCCCGATCTCAAGCAGCCGGGAAATGGAAGGGAGGATAGATATTTCGTAGCGAAGCATCGGCACACGCGAACTGCAACGAATTCGAACGAAGCGGTTCGAAAGTGGCGCCCTCGAGGTCTCCCGTCGCGTCCATCTTTGATGCGGAGAGCGCAAAATGGCCGACCAGTTGGCGCAGTTCGCCGTATCGACGATTAACGTGCCTTTTTCTAGCTTAAATTTAGGCCTTTTCTAGGTTAAACGAACTGAAAATTCGTCGACGATGTGCATCGTTTGATGCAGATAGTTTATATCGGTGAGGCCAGGTTTGGCAGAGATAAAACACTCGAAACAATTACCTGGGTTTCTGGACGTGGGATACGTGGACCAAATGCACGAGACGAGGAGAAGTGTGCTTGAAAAATGTTTCAAGTATGCACGCTGTATATACGGTATGCATATATCGGTCTGAAACTATTCTTTCTGCTGAAAGCGAGGTATATGTATTCTTCAACTGCCGCTGGGAGTATGTTCAAGGAAGAAGTAGGTACAAGAAGAAAGAAAATGGAGAGAAAAAGAAAGAAAGAAAGATAGAAACTACAGAAGGCAGTTCGTTCCTCCGTCTCGAGACAATGGAACAGGCCAAACGTGAAGTAAAAGTATAAAGTAACCAGGGTAACTAAATCACTCGCGTAATTATATTTAACTTCCATCACCTTTGCGGCTCTCTGTGTGGCTATAGCAACTGATAATTGAAGAAGCGAGGAAGCGGTTCAACCGCTGGAAAAATAGAGTAACTGCTGATATATTTTTCGATCGATTTTTCGATCGAACGAGGGGAAAATTGAACTTGGAAAGAAACTACAAAGTGAGAAAGTACATTGCGCGAAAACGCAATGGGGAAAAGAACGCGAGAGAACAGAACGTGAGGCTGACAATAAAGGGAGGGGTGGGTGACGCAACGCGAGTTGTCGAACATCTGAATTTTTATCAGTGGGAATGGCGGACGTATCGTATCTGGGACGTCGGGTTTATCGGACCTTGTCAGTATCGGGTTAACCTTATTTGCATAGAACAGAGTGACGTCATTTTTATCCCTTTCCGATCGATCGCGATGCAACGGGATTTAATCTTGTGGAAATATCAGCGCGGAGGGGCATCGAACTGCGACGAGACAAAGATCTAGGCGCTCGACATTTTTCACTGATACCGATCAACCGGTAAATCTCCGGCCGTTTTGATTCCCCAATGGAAAATCGACTCTAACTGAAACTCATTGTCTACTATGCTATAAAGTATATTTCTCTCTCTCTCTTTCTTTGAATATTCTTCTTTCCTCATTTGTCCCTTTTTCCCTCCGACAATATCAGCGATCGAACACGTTACTTCCAAGTCATAATTCGTTTCAAGAAATTCTCGGTTCTCTTTCGCGTGGATAAATTCGTTTTAAAACCGTGCGTTATTTCTCTCTGAAATAACATGCTGTAGTGTAAGTATGTGACTATAAGGCTGACATCATCAAACACACTCTTTCTCGAACATTTTAAAAATTTCTGCTTTGAAATATTCAGCCAGTTTAGTTCCACTTCTTCGCCTGGATTGATTCGCTTTAAGAAACACCGTGCGTTACTTCTCTCTGAAATAACAACATGCTAGAGTACAGCGCGACTGTAAGGCTTACGTGACTCAAATGTACTCTAGCGACTGGCCTGAAAAGAAAAATTATGAAAATTCTGGATCTTGATGAATTTTCACTTTCGTTGCAACAAACACAAGATTCGAACACTTATCGTAAACGTATTCTACTGAATGCCGGGTAAAGGGATACGTTTGAGAGGGTTTGTTAATGTTTGAACCATGGTCAAGAGTGATGCTAGGACTTGCTGATGGAAAAAGAGTGCTCCTTTCTTCTAGCACGTCCTTTTATAATTGTAAATTGAAGCGTGGATGACCAACTACTGGAATTTTCCCTACGAATAACTGTTCTTAGGTTTGTTACTGTCTCACTCAAGTGTTTGCTAATGTAGGACGGCCACTGAAAAACTGAAGGGTTTGAAAAAGTCGTAACTCTTTTATTTTCTTTTTTTGTAGGTTATAGAAAAAAATCCATTAATTATATTTCCAAATAAAATGATAAAAATTATAAAAAAATATGTGTTCGTGAAAGTTAGTTTTGTTTTATATCATTCAGTCCTTCAGTGACCACCCTAGTTGATCATCCAACAATTCCTAAGGAAGGAATACATTTTTTCTTTTTTAATGAGCTTTTTCCAGTTCTCGAAATTTAATTTTAACACTCGCGGCTATTTCTGCAAAAATGACGAGAATCGAAAGTACGAGTTGGACGAGAGTTGCCCGTGGACAGTCGTATCGCCCGTGGTTTCACAGAGTCTATACGCTTAGCGAGCAGCGAGCGTTTTCTGACATTTCAAAGGAAACGCATCCAACTCGATTTCCGTCGGCCGCATTCGACTCACAGTGTATCGACTGTCATGCTGTTTATTTATTAAACCGCGCGCCGACGCGACGCGGCGTATTCACTCCGCGAGTTCATTTCGCGGATGCGTGCTCTCTCTCTCTCTCTCTCTCTCTATCTGTGTGTGTGTGTTTTTCTCCTAGTTTCTATTTTACTCCGTCTCTCTTTCTAGGTAAATATATAACATGTGCACCCATGCAGCGAATAAACGTTGGAGGAAGATTTTAAGGAGACAAGATCACGTAGCGTGGCTCGACGAGCCGAGCGACGCAAGGTGCGCTCGTTTAACTCTTTATACCAGACGGAAGGAAGAATTAACCGCAACCGCGGTTTCCCAGGGGAATATATTAACTCTTTGCCCTCGGGAACATTTTTTCGTACCATCCGCCAGCAATTTATTCACGAAATAACGAGTGAAGTATCATTTCGAATAAAAACGATATAGCATATTGGAAATGATCGTCCTGTTTAAATGTTTAAATTTAACATGAAATTTTGTCGATTGTACTTCTCCGGTATGTGATTTCGTTTAATGACACGTAATTTCAATCTTCTGAAATTTATTAATTCTCGTAAGAAGCAATAAGAAGTTTAGTTTTTCTTTTGAAATTTCATTGTTTCTCTTACTTGTCGTTGTATTATATTGTACCATACAACGTCATACCTACGTTCATTACAATTATCAGCAATCATAAAAAATTTTATAACTTTGACAATTTTATTTAATTTTAAAATTTATTAAAAATTATCCGACCTGTATGGTGAAGAAACCTCGAAACTACGGCAGTTAAAAATACGTTTGCTAAATTTCGAGGATACCAAATATGAAAGAAAAGAACCTCGAAGTTGACTGAAAAATGACAAAAAGTAGTAGGACAAAACAGTCAATATATCGTCTAATGAAGCTTTCGTTTCTCCTGAAAAATTCGCATACACACAAAAAAAAAAGAAAAGTTACTTTCTTGCCAACCTAATACGATTCTTCTGCTTTTTAAGCAGAAGAAATTTATTTGAAGGAACGTGCAATTTACTGTTCTCAGTAAAAAAAAGAAGAAGAAGGAGATAAGAAGTAGAAAAGACGGAAGGAAAACAAATAATTTTTCGTCGACGGAACTGCCAGCGAGGTCCTCGTGACTCGCGAAGATCGCAATTATAGGGAACTAATTAGAGACGGTCTGAGAATCTTCATCTCCGTCAACGAAACTTTAACTCGGAACTTTCTGACGTTTCGCCTCTCTGTCTCTCACAGCCCAAGCTACCATTCTACCAAGACGGAAGGAACGTCTAAAACGAAACACGTCTCCGCGCTTGTCGACTGATATTCTTTGACGGTCTTTAATTTCAAACGACGCGCGGCCAACCACGTGGAGGAATATTAACGTGTCGCGTAGTATCGTAATTAACTTCGTTCGAAAAGCGAGAAACGAAGAGAAAAGGGGAAAAGTGGCTGATCCCCGCCACTATATTTCGCTTCACGTTTCGTTCCACGAGTCTCTCGCCAAATCTTCCTTTTTCTCTTCTCAAACCAATTCGATCGGTCGATCGATCCCGTGACGCTGTTCGAGAGCAACTTCAAAAGCGTTTCACGTTTGTTCGTTTGGACAGAGAGGTCGGGGGTGGAAAAACATGCAATTTTCGTTTAAAAGAAACTTAATTCAATAATGGTAATTGTTGCGTCCTTGATTTTGCATCTTTCTCGAGAAATTCTTAAAGTAACAAAGGTGCAAAGTTTTTCTATCCGCTCGATGATTAAACTTGAGTGGTTGCGCTTAGTTGTGTGAAGTTTCTAACGAAACTCTCGCTTCGTCGATTGATTACAGAGAGACCATCGAAGAACCTCGATGTACGTAAATTACTAAATTTCGTTGCATCAAATTTCCAAATTCTTCAATCAACGTCAATTATATCGACCAAGTTTACAACTTCGCTCGCTGCCTCATCGCTCCAATGGCTCGTCAATCTCAGCGCAACAATTTTACAAACAACTTTAGCTTACATTCAAGCGTAACATGCAAAAGGTCGATTTTCTTCGTAAAAAAGATACAATTTTCTTTGCTAAGGATAATAAATCTCAAGATATACAAACTAAGAAAAAACTGCACGACTTGTACCCCAATACGATTCGTCTCACTGAAAGGCCCAGAAGCAACTGTTCTGACTAGGAAATGAAGACGACTTTTTGCCATCAAATTTTATTGACACGCAAACATTTGAATCGATACAAAACAAATTACAGGCCAGACAACGCCACTCGAGGTCTATTCCACGCCCCCTCGCGAATCACGTGACCCAAATCAACCAATCGCTAATTTTCGTTGCATCAGCGTTGCACCTGAAGAGGCCCGATTTTCTGGGTTACCCCGCTAAAATCACTTTCAGTGATAATACGAATTAAAACATTTTCTGACAATAAATCACAAAGAAAATTTATTCGAAAACAATTCTTTCTACAATTTTCTACCACGTATTAAAGACAAAATATTCAAAGCCAAATACTCAAGCCAATTTTTTAATTTTGCTGAAATTCCTGCGACTTTCAAACTTATTGTCGCACGACCTCGTATAGAGTCGCGACCCACACTTTGAGAAGCCTACACTCTGAGTGATACATCGCTGACGAAATGGCACGCTCGCCTACGAATTAGAAATCATATCGTGGATGAGATCGCCTACGTTGGTAAAACGTAGAGCGACGAGGTCAGGGCCAAAAGAGTATCTCCGTCTAGACAGAGAACACGCACAAACGCAGCCAGTCTAGGGCATCGCATTATTGCTCGCACCCAGCTGAATTAGTAGCGGCTTAATTAAGCCTACGTGGAGAATACCTACGCGAGACAGCTACTCCTTGCATTGTACGAGCCGTCCAGTTTCGCGTAATGGGTTATGCAACGCTTGTCAGATTAACCGGCGTGCTAACGCAACATTCAGAATGGATATGTTTGTGGAACATGCTCGGGCGCTGGCTTTTTTCGTCGCGTTCCCCCGGTTGTTCTTTTATTATTGCTTCGTTTTTGCCAGACTTTCGTTGGGAAAATTTTTATAAATGAAACAAAGGCGCTGATTGGAATTGGAAATTTCGTTCAGTTTGCCTTCCAAGTTCTCGTGACACCGCAGGGACACGCTTGTTAAAAATTACTCCCAGTTAATGACATTTTGTGCTGAAATTATCGTTCATAGAAGAAAGATGAAAGGATTGAGGGAAATTTCAAATACCAAATCTATAGTCTGAATATTATCTGTTGCGAAGATAAACGCAGAAATTCGATGTCCTTGCTAAACTCGTCTTTTATATTTTGTTACGAGATCTAGTTCTTTATTACTAATTATTAGTAATTATTGAGGTTATTACTAATTACAAGAACCATGAAAATGACACGTTATTACGTATGATAGAATTATCAATCTTATCGAACGCTAAAAGTCAAGAACGCTCGACTTCGAGTAGAACAAGCGCTCGAACCGTGCTGCGTCAGACACAGTCTACAGCCTACAGTGGTAAACTGTACGAATACAGACCCGTGAATTCGATTAGCTGCATCGTGAAAATTGTACGTCTATCTTCCTCAAGCAGCGTCTCAAATTACGACCCAATAATCGATTCCCAAATCTTCATTTCGATCGATCTTGCGTCAAATCGAATAATCGAATCTTCTCACGATTGAGACGACCAAAGCTAAAGATACAAGTGTCCCGATTTACCTCGGAGTAGGTTTCTCGCGGTGAATTACGTTCCGCGTAAGCTTCTTAACACGGGGTAATCTAGCGCGTGCGTCGGCGAAGCGCGAACGCTGTAAAACGGGGAGGAAACAACCGAAGAAACCAGCAGTCTGCCTTCCCGACGTCGGAATCTCCTCCGAGAGGAGCTCGTACCAAAAACCATCCAGCGAAGGGAAGGGGACGACGTCGCGGCTCTAATCGGATAAAGTTCTCCGGAGCAGAGCGGAGAATCGGCGAAGACAGTTCCAGCATCGAACTGTCATTTGCCTCCGGCTGGGTACAACACCGGTGACCTAAGTGTCTCGCAGAACACAACGCGAGAACTTTAACCTCTTTGCCGTGAATGACGAGTATACTTCCGTTTTTTTTTTTTTTTTGCATTGCATTGCAAAAAGAATTTGTCATTTCCTCGTGAGTTTTCTGCAGCTAATAACAATAATTGAAGATATAAATTCAACAAATACGACACATCTAGAACGAAGCCTACATGTTTCATCGAAAAGCATCAAGAACAAAAATTAAACCCACAAGAAGATGTTTCCTGTATTCAATAAATAATATACGTGAAGAATCTAGATATTAGGGCTCGACGTGCAAAGTGCCTTGCTCCAAAAAACATAATTCTGAAGAGATAAATTAAATTTCCAATTTCTTCTTTATTTTTTCCAAATATCTGAAACATCATTCTGAAGAAATAAATTAAATTTCCAATTTCTTCTTTATTTTTTCCAAATATCTGAAACATCATTCTGAAGAAATAAATTAAATTTCCAATTTCTTCTTTATTTTTTCCAAATATCTGAAACATCATTCTGAAGAAATAAATTAAATTTCCAATTTCTTCTTTATTTTTTCCAAATATCTGAAACATCATTCTGAAGAAATAAATTAAATTTCCAATTTCTTCTTTATTTTCTCCAAATATCTGATCTTTTTGTTTAACAAGAAAATTTGTAAACTTATTGATTTTTCAAAAAAAAAAAAAAAACCTACGTGTAATTTCCCTGTAATTTAATTCAATTCTACAGTTGGCACATTCTCGCGTCGCGACGAGTGCAATCGTGATCGCAACACACAACGCAGACACACTAGTTTGAAAAGTAGCACCGCGGCTAAACGTAAGAGAGGTTAAGCCAGAGACGTGCCGCCGTTGCTGCGCGCTATCTTCTTTCGGATAAGTGGCGCGCCCACTCGGAGAGGGGTGGCTCGAAATCGCGCGCGACAAACAGTTACCACTCCGGCACACCGGTGCACACGAGCAGCTCTCGGAGAGCCATCGACCAGCACAGCATCGTCTCGAGATCTCCAGCCTCCAAGAAGGCAACACGCGATGAATATTGAATTTCCACCACGGCGTCACGGATCTCGGCGTACGCTCCCGCGCACACCAGTTGCCACGTTTTCTTCGCGTTCTTGCATTTCACTTGCTTCCTTTTGTTACGCGTCGGCCATCCCCGAGCGAGTTACAGCAACTGTAGGGGTTTCACTCTCGAAACGCGGAAAATCTATTTTTTTTTTTCTGCGTTCTTTCGTCGCTGATGAATTGAAAGAATAGAAGAAGAAGGGGGGGAAACATTCTGTTATTCGTTAAGGGAAATATTTAATATTGTGTATTGTATTGTAAACACTGTAAAGGACTAGAAAAGTAAAAATGGTAAAATCAATATTGCTAATATACCGTATAATTTAATAATATTAATGTATAAAAATAGACGTCCTTTTGTTTTTTTCCAATCCATAATATTTGCAATATTTTAACATAATTAACATTTGTAGTCGCAATATGACAACGATGTAAGTTATAACGCATCGACACGTAAGTAAAAAAAAAATATGCAATATGTGCTCGAATGACAGGTACGCGTGATACACTACCTAGGTTCAACGAGTTCAAAAAACACGCGTTACGTTACAGCAAGTGTTGATAAAGAAAAATCGGCAAAATAACCAGTTGCGTAGGTTCGCTACTTTTATTATTTCTTCCAGCCTCGCGCAACTTGAGACATTCCATGCTGCTTCTCTCTATTGAAGCGTAAGATTCTTAGTGATAAAAATCGAGATAAAACAATTGCCGAATGCAAAACACTGCAATCTTAAATATAACATACATTTGATCAAAGCGCATGCTTCGTTTTCAAAAGTTTCTTCCCGCCCTTTTTTTATAAAACATATAAGAAACATATAAGAAAAAACTAATTTTCTTAATTTTAAATTAAATTTAAGTTCAAACGTGATTTTTTTCATATTTTTATCTGTAAAAAATCTGTAAAAAAAATTTTTTTTGAGATATAATTAAAAAAAGAATTTATTTTAGTAGACAGTGACTTTTGGCCCACCCTATACAGTTCAAACACAAACTCAACGCAAAATACGGTTCGAGATAGCTCTATCTTGGAGTCTAAATAATTAATAAATCTAAAATCATTGCTCAACTTGTACTGAACACGGACCACTAATTCCTCCCTTCGAAGATCGTGAAGTGAAGATGCGAAGGCGCTATTTTCAGCAGTTTCCTGAATTTTGTATACACCTCGGAAGAACCTCGCCACGGGAACACATAAATATAAAGGGGCGGACGAACTTTATTCGCTGGAAAAGCCTTTCGATGGAAAATTATCGATATTTTAAACTGTTCAAGCTTCGTGCAACAATCCAGTTGGCATCATTTTAAAACATGAAACGAAACATGATATTTTATCAATCTTGAATCTTTTTTTAAAGCTGTTTTTGCAAGAATACTTTTATGTCGTCGACAACAGTAAGAATTTAAACGCCTCCAAAAATTTTTCTTCGTGATTAGATCTTAAAAGGAGAGGAGATATAAAGACTGAAGTTCTTGCATCGAAAACTTGCTGTTTCAACGTCCTATATTTCCATTAAACGATCTTTTAGTATTCCAAGATCATTTCGCGCATTAATACAATTATCTGGAGTATCATCTCGAGGAAAGTTACACTTGTACAGTCTATCGTCTTGAAAAGGGAACCGCGATTCAATTAATATTTACTTGGAGGTCATCGATTGTCCTTGGTCTATTCTACATCGGTACAAACTTTCGAGGAATTACACGAATGCATAAGCAATGCAGGCGATTCAGTTAGAAGGCTTTTAATGGAGGCCACTTCGAATGTCTCCCATAAAATTAAACGGCCGCTTAAAGTGGCTGCATCTACCAACTCGGCCGTATTTTATTCAAACTTCTTGCCTTCGTACCTGAATTATAGAGTACAACGTGTATAATCCGACAATTTATTCAAAACGCAGTCAAACATGGACGATGGTATGTTTTTACAATTTTATGTTTGTTGTTTCATTTTGTTTCTCAGATTTGAAGAAATAACTGTGTACAGAGTGGAAAGAAATGTTTAATTTGAAGGTCAAAATTATTCTTTTATCACTAAAAGTGATTTTAGCGGGGGTAACCCAGAAAATCGGGCCTCTTGGTGCAACGAAAATTAGCGATTGGTTGATTTGGGTCACGTGATGAGGGGGCGTGGGGTAGACCTCGAGTAGGAGTGGCGTTGTCTGGCCTGTAATTTGTTTTGTATCGATTCAAATGTTTGCGTATCGATAAAGTTTTATGGCAAAAAAGTCGTCTTCATTTCCTAATCAAAACAGTTGAGCCTTTCAGTGAAACGAATCGTACTGAAGTACAAGTCGTGCAGTTTTCTTTCTTGCATTGTATTCTACTCGTCACGAAGGTAAAACTTTCCCAAGAAACCACAGGTTGCAATCTAATAGTTTTTTTGCAACATAGCAAAACAGTTTCTTAATCATTTAACACTACAAGCGCGTCCTAACAGCGACTTTATCGTTTTGATTGCATGAACGTCTATATTACGTAATTTTCGTATTAGGTTTCACTAACGTTCGATTTATCATAGTATTTTTAGCATCAGTGTGAGTCCAAATAATCAAATGATAAAACCAACTGTTAACATTACTCGAAATATAAACACCCACGCGTCCAGAACTATAAAGTCGCTGTTAGAACGCGCATTGAGAAACTTTTTTGCCATTTTTCAAAAGGACCATTAGGTTCCTTGAAAAAGTTTTACCTTGGTAAAGAGTAAAATACAATGCAAAAATAAAATGCAATGTTTTTGACCTTGAAATTCCTCCTTGCTGCACGGACGTTCGAGAGGAGTGTTCCCTTAAGATGGAACTGGTCGACAAACGCGACAAACGCCGCGAGAGAAGAAGAAATATGCGTTCGCCGGCAGAGAAACTGAGAGCCCCTTTATCTTTTCAAAGATGAACGCGTATAATTCAAAGCTGCCTCGAAGCGACGCCATCGCTTCGGTATCCCGTGCCGCGAGCCTAGCCTCTCGTGCAAGCTGGAAACATCCTCTCGCGTCGATTGATGTCTCTCCTCGAACACAGGGTGGCCGGGTAACGCATTTCCGCAACGTGTTAAGACGTTTACTAAGCGGTGAACCGTGCGGTGCTTTGTTCGATCGGTCGTGCATCGGAGCTCGAATTACCGGACAGACGAGTCATTATTCGGAACGATCGAACATGCTACACGTCGTCCTTCTTTTTTTCCACGTTGATGTAATTTGTAGTCTCAGCGAAAAATTTTTCGGTTAACATGCTACGAAGATTTTATCATTTACGCTAGTAGACAGAGAGAGAAAATGAGTCACATTAAAGCTGTAGAATGGATTTTTTCTTTTTCTTCTTTCGTACTTTTATACGAGAACTGTATTACGTTCGTATGAAAATTTATCCGATTGAAATCCGATTTTATTCGTTCTTTAATAAAGGACGTGTACGTACGGATTGTGAAATAAATATTCATCTTTATATCATTCATAATTATACGACAATTACAGATATCTTTTTTTGTATAAAGAATCCGCGTACATTTAATGATACAATTATCGCGTCACGCGTATCGGAAATATATCGTACGATGTTCCAACTTCTTGCATAGAGATTAATACCATTTATAGCTTAATTACAGAGGTGTGTATCGAACCTAATTAACGAATCAAACGAATGCTTGCAATTTTCACGTAGTGAATTTCCTTTCACAGTTTTAAAGGGTTGAGACTTCGATCTTTAAAATAATGTTACGTCCGAAAAAACTAGGAAAGAAATTTTTCAATGTTTTTACACACGTTTGAATTTTTTCAGATTTCAAGGAAAAATGTATCCTTTATTTACTTTCCCATCAGTTACAAAAAAAAACAAATCCACGATTATCGAAGTAAGAGGCTTCACACTTTACAACGAGACCAAGTGCCTTAGAGACCCTTATATATTTCTTTTTTATGAAGTTACATCAGTAACTTAAATTATCGATAATTTTTCATCGTCACTGGTACAATTACTCTTCGCTGTAATTTTAACAAAATATATCGGTAACGAAAGGACCAATTTCTACGAGAAACTACGTTGCTGTAGAAAATCGTGATTCCGGTGTCGAATCATCGTGATTCATAAAAGAAGATGGAAGAAAAAAATCAGAAATATGAGAAAGTAAGGCGTCTGACATGCTATATCCGCGAACCACTTGTAGGGGTTGACATACGCAACGGCACCCTTCCGTCTGGCCTCTGTATACTTTTCGCATATATGTATACTTTGCGCTTTCCCTAACCCTAAGGCGACGCTTTCCTGCTTTCGTACGACCGCATTTCAACCGTTACTTTCCTCCTCCTTTCTACGGCTATCGCCTCGAATGCAGAACGGCTTCAATCTCGTCCTCCGACAATTTCCCTTCCCCGCGGGACGCGCGCGAAGTGTTTCCAAATTTCCGAGTTTCGTCGAATTTAAATTCCACGTGAAATTCATCGTGAACGAGAGAAGCTGAACGAACCTTCCAGCCAAACAGTCCTCACTTTGATACGCTCGAGCGGGGAGGAAAAAAAATGTTCGTCGCGTCTCGGAGATAAAAGGGAACTAGTTGGAACTGTTTCACCACGGCGCGTGTTTCGAACAGAATACGACTGAAATTTCATCCGATGTTTATGGTAGTAACGCAGAGGATCATCGTTCGAACTGTATCGACAGTCGAAAAGCATTTGTACACTATCGTGGCATTTCGATCAATGAATCTCAAGTACGTTGAATCTCGCATCGTTTGGAACAGAGGTGGCGAACTGGCGGCCTTTGCCCCCACTTTTCCGACCGCTAGCGCTACCCCCTCCACTGCCAGTTTGAGAGCGTCGCGGTGACAATACTCGCATTAGACATACATATGTACATACAGGGTGATTCGTTCGAGTATCTTTTTAAATTATGATGATGCAAAAAATATTTTTCGAATGGTATCGAAAAGGCCAACAACTGGTAAGAATACTTTTTTCGGAATTTTTGAAACTCATTGATGTATGTTATACATGTAAATGGTTTTTTTTTCTTTTTTTTTTTTACTGTAACTGCTAAAGTTAGAGGAAGTGGTTTTTACTATTGATCCTCTGCGACAGAATGAACAGACGGAACTAATTTTTATGATGGAGGAACCGGCAGACTGAGCGAGCAGTTCGTGCTCGTCTCGAAAGAAGTTCGTCTGCTTCTAAATTCTAGGAAATGAAAACGTGGACTTTCGCTGGTTCGAAACTCGACGTTTTCAATTCGCGATTTTACACGGATCTTCTCACTTTTGATTCTTCCGCCGAACTCGCTCCGAGCGAAGGAAAAGTTGAAGTCCAACTGGGACTTGACTAGAGACTTGTATCTGTTTTCCGTCGCAACTTTCGACTCGAGGCACGAGTTCGAGGAATTGCAACTACAGAAGAAGCGTCGTTCCCGTCCTCGTGCAAGAGTCACAAAAGAAAGTGAGATCTTCGAAATTGGGCCACGTCGATCGATCAATTGACCTTAATGCAGGTAAATTTCTAGTTTATAACTTTCTTTTAGGAACTACGTAACTTTTTCGATCGCCGCCAGATTGATTTCTCGTTTCAGCAATGAGATGAAGAAACAGTCAAAACTGGCGGAGGCCGCTAAACTAGAAATTTCCCTCGACGCAACGCAACAAGACGAAAGAGATCCTCCTCGTTCGCTTGTTTCTCTCGTTTCGCGTGGAAGGCCGCCGCGTTCCACCGATGGAAACAATCATAGCGAGGCTCTGCGAGGCTCGAATTAATTGTATCGTGACGGCACGGCATCGAGATTGTGAAGCGGCTCGGAAATCCGGGATACAGGGGATCGTCCGACACAGAACTATTAATCACGAACAGACAAGAAGACGAGCAAACCGAGCGTACAGTCAAGAGACATTTCAGGATCTTATATTATCCTCGATATCCGGGCAACTCGAGGTCTTCGTTTACCAGCCAGCTAGTCTAGCTGCTTCGCGGATATTGTTTTTGCTTCTCGCTGGGGAAGAGGCAAGCGAGCTCGAGAACCTGCCGGTGCCACCTTTCCAGTGACCGACACGCCACATTTTTATCCGTAGCGTTCTCCTCTTCTTGCCGCCTTTTGCTTGCTGCCTCGGCGCGCGAAAAAAAAGAGGATATTAAGAGACTGGTCGAGGGTGGGAAAAAATTTCATCACGAGGTATATAAATCTAGGCGGGGGAGTATCAGGTACAGCGGCTGACTAAAAAGTAACCGCGGATATTTTCTAAGGAACCGTTTAGCAAGTTTCACGTTTCCTTCCGGTGGTGTTAAATTTTCGTAAAATTGAAATGTAATTCAATTGCAGATAAATGGGATAAATGGAATTGCAACGATTACGAAATCTCTCCTCGTTGTAGCTATGTAGAGTACAATATTCGAAGGTTATTCAGGACAATTCCTGATCCTAAAAGTGGGAATAGACTGAACAAGCTAATCGGCGGATTTTTGTATACGGATTGGACTATAGATTGTGAACTTTAAATTGCACAGGATTTTCAACATGCCACCTTGTATTGTATTTCAATGTACTGTCTTGGAAATATAACTTCAACATACTACGTTAATTATAATTATGTAAATTAAATGGATTACTATAATAATTTTCTTTTAATTTTCTTTTAATTTTCTTTAAACTTTCAAGCGAGAGTGTACTACTGATAATGTTAATAACAAATAATTCATGTTTATTGTGTTTACTAATAAGCTTAATAATAAATAATTTTCGTTATATTTGATGAATTCACGTACCGTTAGTACGCAAACGGAGCAAAGTGCTCGGGAGAATTTTATTTCAAGAATAACACTCGCGTTTTATCACGATGCCGAGACGTCGATTTTTCCGGGATCGTCTCCGACACTCTACCCTTTTTCGTCCGATCAATTTCTCTTCCAAACATCCCTGTCTCCAAAAGCAACGGAGATCTTTCGATCCATTTGCGTGTCACTCATCCGCAGACACCATACAAACGAACCTACCACTTTTTCTCGACAATAAATACAAAGTCTACCGTCAAAATGCAAGCAATGATGATTCGTCTCACTGAAAGCAACTGTTCTGACTCTTTTGCCATAAAATTTTATTAACATGCAAACATTCGAATCGATACAAAATAAATTACAAGCACGATTGCTCAGTGCCAGACAACGCCACTCCTACTCGAGGTCTACGCCACGCCCCCTCGCGAATCACGTGACCCAAATCAACCAATTGCTAATTTTCGTTGCATCAGCGTTGCACCTCAAGAGGCCCGATTTTCTGGGTTACCCCCGCTAAAATCACTTTCAGTGATAAAAAAGAAAAAGGCCCACGTCAGAAAACAATTTTCAGCGGATGAGACTCAATAGAGAGGATAAAGGGGTAGAGATTTATTAAAAAATTGTCGAGTCGAGGCGAGTCGCGAACTCACCCTTCGTCGCTGTTCCTTTTCACGCGCTTCAGCCAGCCGTGAGGATAGAGAGCAAACATGAACGAAATTAAGTGTCACGTCTCGGTGGCCGGCGAGGGGCACAAAAGAAAACCAGCAAGAAAAAGTACGAGAGACGAGAAACAATACGGTGTCGTTGAAGTGGTAACCACTGGAAAACCAGTCACGTTGCATGGACTGATTACGAAACGCGTGGACAATGACGGCCAGAGTAACCAACGGAACGTAGTTGAAAGCTGAGATCGCTGTGGCTGGATTTCGAAACGCGAGATCGTGCTCAAGTTCCCCGTGCGGATAATTCAATTAAAATTGGAAATTACGGTGCACAGTCCAGAAGAATTTATTAAATTCGGAAAAACTGAATGTTATGTTTGCTATAAAAGAAAAAAAAGAAAAAACAAAGGAGCGTTGCGGAATCAACCTGAGGATCTCTCGCGTTCGCTGCAACTTGGAAAAAATCCGCTTTGTCCTCCCTTTGGAGAGGGGAGGAAAAAATTGGACGATAACATTTGTCAGAGTTATAAAAGTGACCAATAGTCGGAAGTGTTATCTCCAGGATTTTACGAGCGAGCATTGTTGAAACGGACGCTAACATGGCCACTGCCGATCGCCGGCTATTACTACCTCCATTTGTCGAATCTTTCCTCCCCCCCGAATCGTTATCGTTGTCAAGTAAATTCCACTACCTGGTCGCTCTGTATTACTATTACCGAGAAAAAAAAACAACAAAATTAAACCGTGTGGTATAGTAGTAGACGATAGTTATCTCGCCCTTAGACCGCGCGGGAAGAAATTTCGAATAACGAGACTTCCTCACCCCACGCTATTCGTCGCGACACCCATTTTCCCTCGGATTGTAAATCCACATCCTTCTCGAACAGCGTCCCGACAGTTTTTGTAATCGGCGCGCGCGCGATTAAAACGAAACGAACGCGGCGACGATCGCCCCGGGATATCCCTCGTTAGACGTTTGACTTTTCCTTCTCGTCGCTGTTGGCAAAAGGTCGAGTGACGCCAGTTCTATCGCCAGAAAACGAGCGAGCAGAACGCACCCCAGGACGGTGGACGTGGGGGGTGTTGTATGCACGGGGGAAATTCAGCCGCGGCAGCAGAGCCGCGCCGGGTCGTAAATCGTCCCGGTGGTTAAGCGCCGCAGGTGAATCCGGTTGAATTAATTTCGGGAAGCAAAACGAAGCGGTGTTGCGAGAATCCGCGGCGAGAAATAAAAGAAAAACAGCCGAGATGAACCGCGGAATTACGTAGTCCGTTTGCATTAACGAAAATGGAAATGTCGTGTAAGAGACAGAGAGAAGCTGCTCCCGCGGACAAAATACCCATCCTCCCTTTCACCCCCCGGCGTTCCTTTTTCTCCTGTCCCTCCCGACCTATCAGGTCGACGTTCTCCGCTTCTACGTTTCGCGGCAGCAGCCACCGGTAATCTAGCCACCGGCGCTCGTGCACGCTCGATTACATGCCCGACGATTAAGAGTAACAAAGAGCACATCGACGCGACGTGGCCGTTTATCGCGTTTCCCCTCGCTCCAGTTGCTCTGGCTATTGTCATTTTTACGCGCGACGTGCTGTTTGATCGACGATGCGTTCGATCGACGACTGAATCTCCGCCGCGCGCTCGCGGGGCACGAGACACGGCGATAATTAAAGCGAATCAAACAGCGCGCGACGCCGCTCCGTCGTTCCAACTCTGCGGAGTTTCGTTCGTTTTGACACTATCGTCGCGTCGCGTCGCGTCGCGTCGTGCTCGGTTTGAGTTGATTTCACGAGTTCAGCTCAAAAATAGACTCTTTTCTCTTGAATGATCTCGCGTGTAGAGTGAGGGTCAGAGAGTGATGGCTCGCTTCTTTTTTTAAAAGAATTATTACACCTTGAGTGTGATAGATTTCTAAAAATGTACGAATGTAATTGTGTAATTAAATCGATACAAAACAAATTACAGGCGCGATCGCTCAGTATCAGACAACGCCACTCCTACTCGAGGTCTACGCCACGCCCCCTCGCGAATCACGTGACCCAAATCAACCAATTGCTAATTTTCGTTGCATCAGCGTTGCATCTGAAGAAGTCCGATTTTCTGGGTTACCCCCGCTAAAATCGCTTTCGGTGATAAAAAATAAGAGCTGAAAATCGACAATTGACAACCCCGAAATATCACGAGATCTCACCCCAACACTCACCCCGCGCTTATTTCGAATCGATTTCAATTCCAAAGACCACGGTGCTCGCTCGAACTGAATGAAACAAAAAGTCACGAACGAATTTCTCCTCGCTTTCAGCTTTCGAATCGCGAACCGAACCGCGCTCAGAGAGCGAGCAACGAAACTCCGCAGTGAACAGAACCTTGCCAAATTCAAGACACCGAACTGCACTCTGTGGGACGTGTCGCCTACCACGGTAACAGAGCTGCGATGGAAGCAAGTTATATTTTTCGAGTTACGCGCCGTCGAGGAAACGTTTCGCCCCCTGTTCGTCCATTCACGATCCACACCGGTGTTTGAACCCCCTCGACGACGAAGTGAAAAGAAAATCACGTTGCACGCGGCAACATCGACGACGGGATCCAGAGGTTGACGTTTGTTCCCCGATGACGAAGTAATTCCGTGTCCGCCATTTAGAACAGTGCTCTCGCGTTTTACGCTACGTCGCAACCTCGCTCCTAATTATCTATTTGAAATCCCTAACGAACAAACATACGTAAACATACCCAACGGCGGGTTGGTTGTTACTACGCGTGTTCCTTCTTGTTTAACAACCGAGACACGTGCGCCACGGTACTCGCGTTGTCTCGCGATCCCCCCTCGCGTGAAAAGTAACAAAATAAACGCCCCATAAATTCGTATTAAGCCCTCAAGTGTTCCACTTCGTTTTAAGAACGTGCACTTGTGTGCTCGGTTAGTTTCGACGGGAGCAGAGTAAGTGCGTTTGCTATGAAATTGTCTGGTTGTTGGTTTTTTTTCTCAAGTTCAAAATTATGTATAATTACAATTTTCTATTTTTTAATACTTTAATACCAAATACAAATTTCTTTTTACCGCATGATGAGTATACTCGACGAAGTAATGCATTTGCTATTAAATTGAAATAAATGATCGTAAAACGACGAAATTGTCTGGTTGTTATTTTATTATGAATATTTATTATGAAATTGTGTTCTTTCATTGTATCATTTAATAATTATGTATAATTATATTGTGTATGAATACAACTGATACAATTTTTTCTTTTTTTTTTCTTTTTTGTCCTAAAGTATTTTAAAATATGACGAAATATACTCGACGAAAGCAAGATAAGTACATTTGCTATAAAATTGAAATAAATGATCATAAAACGATGAAATTGTTTGATTCTTTTTTTAATTCACATTTTATTATGAATATTTATTATGAAACTGTGTCCCTTCATTGTGTTATTTCACAAAAAATTTACGTACAATTACAACTGGCAACAATTTCTCTTTTTTACCCTAAAAAATATTCCAAAATGTGCCAAAATTACGAATACGTTTTCTGCTCTTACTTTAACACCGAATGCAGATTTATTAATTTTTTTACTACACGACAGTTTAGTATTTACTCAACGTAAACATCGAAAGAGTTAAGGAAAGAGTCTAAATATAAATCGCTCGGAGATAAAAGACGAGGTTCTACAATATCTGTTCGAACGACGTGGTTATTTGTCTCTCCTATCGCGCGAAAGTAGTCGTTGAAACGAGTATGGTCCAAGGTCTCGTAAGAAACCAGTTTTTTGCATCTTCCGAACGATAAACGAATAATATTCGCAATCTCCTCTTCGCGTCACTTTTTGTTGTCGAACAATTTCCTCCATCAGTTCTCAGCACGCACCGATGTAAAAATATGACGGAACTTCGTTTAGAATTTTAAAAATACACGCTTCCTCCGCGGTTATTTTTAACGCGATGTTAACTTTCGAAAATAAACAAATTCCGAGCCACCGTGGAAACTCGAACCTGCGTGGACCGCGCGTTTAACGCGTCGGTGCGCTGAAAATCGCGGCAAATTCAATATACAAATTAAACCTTTGATTCGTACCGAGGCATTGGAATATGCGTCCATTGTACATACACGCGTACGCGCGCGTGTGTGTATTTTTGCGTCGAAGCTCGAACGCATCCCGACACCCGTGTTATTCGCGGAAGCTGCAGAGAATCAACTAAGCGCGAATTATTGTATTTTGCATAGACGATCCGGGAGTGGATTCGTTCCGGGGCAGAAGTGATAAAACAAACGTCCGTTCGAAACATATTCGCGCGTCAGCGTTGGAATTTTTTCCGCGAGATCTTTTATCTTATCCAAAGATCGCCTGCAGAGGATTTCACCTTGGTAAACTCATTTATCCGTGAAGGGATTAACACGCGGAGACGTCGGCCGTCTGGCTCGAGAGGAGGAGCGCAGCGGATCGTTATTAAAACCATAGAGAGAAGTTCATCGATAAAGCCGAGGGGGGCCGCGCGCGCTATCTCGTTGCCGAACGCAATTACCAGTCGCCATTTAAATCCCGGTTGCCGCCCGGTAGTAGTGGGATCGTACCGGAAGCGAACCGGGGGAGGGCAAAGAGCGGCGGGAATATCGACGAGCAGATTGCCGTGCCGCGTTTTCTTCCGATTTACCGGCGAAATCGTCAGAGGCCCCGCTTTACGAGCCCCGGGACGCCACCCCCGGTGAAATTTATAGCCGACGATGCAACGACGCAACGCTCAAGTAAATATCTCGGCGCGCGACAACCTACCGCGTGCACGAGTGCGCGTATGCACAGGGTGGGAGGAAAAGTTTGTCCTAAGCCATCGTAGATGAATTCCACACCTTCGATTTGATGGAGATAAAGAGCAAAACTGACCCTTGACCTTCGAGACCGAAATTTTTTTCTGTTTGCATCATGTTTTACTCATCGCGAAGAAAGAACCTAACAGTTGTCTCTTGAAAAATAGCAAAAAAGTTTCTTGATTGTTTGACACCGCGGACGCGTGTGTCCTAACAGCGACTTTATAGTTCTCAATTTCAGATTTCGCTAATATTTAGTAAATAGATTTCACTAATATTTGATTTATCATAATATCACAGTATCATAATTATCATAAGGAACCCAATAGTTTTCTTGAAAAATTACGTGCGTCCTAACAGCGACTTTATGGTTTAAGTTTCTGCATTAAGTTTCACTAACATTTGATTTATCATAGCTGTAGCATCAATACGAGTCTAAATAATCAAATGACAAAACTAACTGTTAACATTATTCGAAACATAAATTTTACATCCACGTTTAGAACCATAAAGTCGCTGTTAGAACGCGTTGATAATTTTGATATTTGTAAACGCATCTTAAGTAAAATTTCCATCAGAGACACTGAAGTCCAAAAAATAGAGAAACTTTGTAACACAATGGAAAGTATACAAGCTTTTATCTACATGTTTTAAAA
Source organism: Melipona bicolor (assembly GCA_030673865.1). NCBI lineage: Eukaryota > Metazoa > Arthropoda > Insecta > Hymenoptera > Apidae > Melipona > Melipona bicolor. The sequence continues at coordinate 1,477,356 of JAHYIQ010000025.1, read as the reverse complement.
TTATTTAAATCTTTGAAAACACACCGTTTGCACGTGTATAAACTGTCTAACAAAAATTACAAATTGGTCAATTTGACCTAGAACTTTGGTAGTTCCGGGGTTAATGAAGCGATAAGAGTTAATGAATCGGACAACGACCACCGACTTTCCCGTTTACTTGCTTTTCATCGCAGTCGTAGCCAGCGCAGCACCAAGTCAGGCTGCAGGCTCGGCTGAAACTCGCGAACTCGTTCTTGGAAACTTTGCTTGAAACCCGATCGCGCGATCGAACTGCTAAAACCGACGGACGTCGAACGACAGGCTTCGTCCATTATTTCCATCGCGCGAACGCTGACCTACAAGTCAATCAATCCAAGCTTTAAGCTCGAACTTGGCACTTGAACGCGCGCCGATAAATCGTCGAATCGTTAATTTGTAGCGTTAACACTGCAACTACGTACCAGACGCGCATCTTTCGATTCGTTGTTTAGGCAAAAGTGTAGACAAAAATTTCTTTTCCTACTTTCCTTTGCGAATGTGTGTCCATTTTGCACGTACATTTTATTTAGCAAGTGTCAATCTTGGGGATTTCGATACGATTGCAATTCGATCGATGCAGTTAATCCGGAAGTGTAGATGAAACTGAAAATGCTATAATAACCCAGTCACAGGACTTTCAATTTTCGACACTGTGTTGAAACATTCCCCCTCTCTTCGTCAAGACTGCCTATATACACTGCGTTAAAATATTCATTCCAGCCCATTAAACTTCTCTCTCGAACATACCTTACATTACAGCGAACTCGAGTGCCCTTATCGCGCTCGGCAACGTCACAAAAGGGGATAATTTCGGAAGACGGAACAAACGGGAACCACGAACACCGCGGATCTCACCGTCTGTTAACGTTTCTTTCGTTTCACCTCTTAATCCCGCCCTCTAATTCTTTCATTGCGCGTACACACGTACATACGTTCGTGTTCCACCTGTGTTCTGGCTCGCGCTGAATTCGACTAAATTTGCTCTTCGACCCCCAAGCGCAACCATCGTCATACGTCCACGTACACGTGGTACGTGCGCGGGTCATACCACACGCATCTCCTTACGCCCGAAATTCCACCCGCATTCCTTGAATCTATTCAAACACGCGTCTCGCCTAAAATAGGTCCAATCCCACGTCCTAACCATTAGGAGCCATTAGAGATCGCTTCCTCCTTCAATTGTCGTTTCTCGTCGGTGGATTGCGAGAAGAGTCATCGCGTCAGATAATTCACAGACTGCAACCGATTTCGACCGATTTTTTTAGTCGGTTGACATTGAGATTTTTTTAACGGCTCTGCATAATAACATTCCCGCGTCATACAGAAACGTAAAATAAAATATAATATAAAATATAAAATAAAATTTAATATAAAACATAAAATAAAATATAATATAAAATATAAAATATTTTTCAACAGTTGAAACACCGCAGCTGGCGCTCGACGAATCTGTCGCTTGATGATTGAATTTCAGGATCGAAATAAAAGGAATATTCCAACATTCGTTAGAAACGAAACCTCAACGGGAATGTAATCCCCGCGTTTATTTCATCGGTTCCCTCTGATCTGTGTCACTCGAGTTGTAACTGGATATTACACAAGGCAAGGAATCAAGTATGCAGCGCGATCGATCGAACAGCGGCAGACTACGATATATAATACGCGATGTAATATGCACGAAGCAATATTAACGTAATATTAATTGCAGAGTTGCGTTAATTGCTCGCCGCAAGAATTTGCTGATTCTCGCAAGGTTTCATCGCCGTTTTTATTTGCAAACTCGCGATCAATTTGAATCGCGTCTCGATTTGGAAAAATTGATTTGGATAATTCAAGTTGATTCAACTGTCGTTCAATTGTCCGTGTGCAATTGAGTTTACGTAATTTCTAAGATTCTCTCGTATAATGGCATTCGTGACGAGTGAACTTTAACATTTTCGCATACTCGCAACCGACGACGTAGTGTTTATTACGCCTTTTTTCCCAGCAGTGTTCGATTTGACATTAAAAACCAAAGTGGTCGAAATGTGTAATTTATAATTTTCGTTAGAAATTTTAGAGACACATAATATATTTTATTATTTATAATTTTTAATTTTAATTATATCTTACAATTTATTATAAATATATATTTTATAATTTTATTATTTATCATTATCAAATGATATATTTTAAAAAATTTGAACGCTTCTCCGAAAAAATGTGCAAATAAAAGCTCGTGTAATTTATCACGTTGCAAAGTTATTCTTTTATTTTAATAAATGTTTCTGATGGAAATTTCACGCTTGTGTAATTCCAGCGTGGAACTTCCCAATGTTATTTAAAAATAATACTTTTTAACTGTAAATTTAACAGAAAATTTTGCCTCCCGAAATCAAAACGTTTTTCTTCGTCCATAAATTGAAACTTCACAAAATTACACCCACCATTCCGAGTTGCTATCTTTGCTTCGAAACGAATTATACCACTTATCGTTGAGCGAGTCACTCTGGCATTGAAGCCAGTGCGCGTGTCGTTGTAAATCCGTCTCTGCTCAAACATTTGATCAGTAATTCATTGCGAAATTCCAACGCAAATAAAAAAATGTTTCCACGCAAAGTCCAAGCGGACTTTTTTAGAAACGACTGCTTGAACAGCGCGAGATGAGATGTACCACTTGCCCCTGGCGAAAATTTTTCAATGGACGCGTTTCGAAAGCATTCAAAAATCCTCGAGGTACAAAACGTAATCACATCTGTTGAAGTACGCGATGCACTTTGCAATTATCAAATAAAATTGACAAATTGATTGTCAATTTGGTTGACGAATAACGAAAGATTTCAACGTCCTCGAATACTTTCAAATACTCGTTCAATTGAAAACTTTATGCCAGAGGTGCATTTAATAGACGAAAGGAAATTTAATTAGCACGTAGTTGCAACTATTTTTTATATAATTAATTTTATATAATATTAAAATTATATTATATTAATATTAATTTTACATAATATCTATATAATATATACAGGATCGACAAAAAAGTTCCAATTTCCTGACTTATTCGATATCTTTTTCTCGATTTTCTTCAAAATGGAGGAAGAACGAGGAAATCTCGAGACGACTTTTTTCTTGAAATTCGCAACACCTGTACATTTTTCTCCACACAAGCGACGACAACTTTGTTTCAATAATTCGCAATAAATCGCAACTTACGATCGCTACGCCACTCGTTCGCTCTGTTCGAAAAAATGAGAAACGCGATGGACACCTGGGGCAAATGCCTGGCTGAAACTCCGAATCGATCGACTTGCAAGTTTTCGGAGGTCGAAAACGTTCATTTCACCGGAGATCGAGAGATTTTATCGGCGATGCGTTCGCAACATCGGCCAGATAGAACAAATGAGGAGCGTGGATGTTGTTCGCCCGGATTCTTCACCCCTTCGCTGGATCCCCTCCTCGCACCCTGACGCCAAGGGTGATGCGGTCGAGTTTTAGCATTCACCGCTTCCTGACCTGACCCACATTCATTCAGCCATTCATCGCGCCGCGAATCTTTCGGCTCGCGCCAGCCACGGACCAACCGTGTCGTGCCAAGCACCCCCTCTTTCACCCTCCCTTCTACCCCGATTCATCTTAATCTCGTTCAGAACACCAGCGGCGAACAATTTCTTTTCTCCCTCTCTCTATTTCCCGCTGAATCGTGGAGAAACGAAGAAAATATAAGAGGGGAAAGCGACTCCACCGGATTCCTCGACGCGCCTCTTCTCCATCTCCTCGAGATTTTCCGCGATATTTCTTCGACTTCGAGCTTCATTGTGCAATTTCGTGAAATTCCCTCACCTTTCGCGGGGAGATTGACACCAGAATTACCAGAAGTAGTGAAAATAACCGATTTAGAAATTTTATAGACGCAAAGGAAAAATGTGCTTTTGGAAATTTGATCGGCTTCCCGCGATATTTATTCGACTTCGAGCAACTCAAAATTAGTGAAATTTCCTCCCTCTTTGAGGAGATTGACGCTAGAATTACCAAAAGTAGTCAAAATAACCGATTCAGAAATTTTATAGACATAAAGAAAAAGTGTGCTTTTAGAAATTCGAACGATTTCCCGAGAAATATAGTCTAGTGGAAATTCTATACTTTAGTCGTCAATAATTCTGGTGTTAAAACTGAGGTCCGAACTGGAGGATTGACTCAAGTTCGTCGTCAATTTTTCGTCAAATTTAAATATTCTACGAATTCTATTATACTAAGTGAGAAACCTAAGAGACAAGAAGTTGAACGGTTTCGAAATCGATATTTTTTTTAACTTTGACGCATAGAAATTTCAAGTTTGTTCTCTCAAGTGAAATCGTACATTTCTTAACTTTACACTATTCGATTCAGCTCGTTGTTAGTAATAAATATTATATAAAATATATAAATTAAAATATATTGAACCATTTATACGGGAAGACCATTAGTTCGGAAGATGTTAATAATAAATTAAAATAATTCGGAGCAATGCTCGTATCGAGGATCGATTTTATCTGTTATATAACAGCAGCATTAGTAACAACAAAAAACTGGATATCGTTTAATAATTGATTAGAATATATATATTCTATATATTTCACTGTTACACAACAATTATTGTAATTATAAAACGTGCTCTTTAATGTAATTCTCAAGGAATGTTTCTACAAAAGTTTATTAATATTTCTAACATTCGTCGACAATTCGTTACTTTTTTAGAATTTATTTTAGAATTTAATTCAGAGTCAGCTTCCTTTCGGCCACAAAAGTTAATTTGTTTAAATTTGCTTTCGACAGCACTCTCTTTTCAAAAACAAGATCATTTGAAATGATTTTCTTGCAAACGAGAGTGAAACGCAGATAGTAATAACATACAAGTAACGTAAATGAGATAATTGCGTTGTTGATCTGCGAATGCGAGTAAGAAACGTTAAATAACGGATGAAGGTTCTCCAAATGAATAATGAACAACGAGAATAATAAATAACGGAAGAAATTAATTATTTACTTGTCGATTCAAGTTTATTCCAGTAACACCCAATTAATAGTTCCTCCACATAAATAATTTAATATTCTTCTTTACGGAGAATGTGACTCTACAAAATGTATACGATTTCACTTGAAAAGAAAACGAACCTTCAATGCATCGACATTAAAAAATATCGACTGCAGCGATTAATGCGAAATCGTTCAACTAAAGTTCTTCCGATGCAATTCGAAGTTTCGAAAGTATTTCAGCTTCTAATCTTAATACCAGGCGACTCAGCTGGCATAACAGGATTTTACACGATTTATTACGCTGCACAGTGAGGTCTGCGAATATTTCATGCAAATCGCAACACATTTTTTTCTCAGCGCGACGCGGTGTTTTTTACGATAATAGAATTACCATTTCCTTCCGTTTTTAACCTCCCGTGTAACAAACGAAGAATAAATTGACGCGACCGATTCGACGGAAAGGAGATCAATTGCAGGCAATTTGCATTTCGTGGGAAACGCGCGAAACGGTGCAGGTTAACAGGAGAAAATACAACGTCGCGTTAATTGAATGCTAAACGATCGTGTCCCTGAGTTATCTCTACCTCTGGTTCTCGTGTACGATCGTTACCGATACGTCAAAATAGAGAGAGAGAGAGAGAGAGAGCAAGACGTCTTCTAACATATTCGAACTTCTTATCGCGAGCTAAAAAGTTTGTCGCTCTTCTCGAAAGTTCGCCGCGGAGATGCTCAATCACTTTGGAGTTTCCACGTAAACGTGGAGTGTGCGGCTGCGATGAAGAGTAAGAAGTGTACAGGTCCTAAGAACACGTTACACGCCGAGAAATAGTGTATGTGTTGCCTCGCGCATATAAGAGGTAAGAATTTCAAAGAAAAACACGGGGAGAACTTTCGACGGAAGATCCAGGGAGAATAAAAAAACTGCACGACTCGTACTCCAGTACGAGTACGATTCGTCTCACTGAAAGGCCCAGAAGCAACTGTTCTGACTAGGAAATGAAGACGACCTTTTTGCCATAAAATTTTATCGATACGCAAACATTTGAATCGATACAAACAAATTACAGGCGCGATCGCTCGGTATCAGACAACGCCACTCCTACTCGAGGTCTACGCCACGCCCCCTCGCGAATCACGTGACCCAAATCAACCAATCGCTAATTTTCGTTGCATTAGCGTTGCATTTAGCACCTGAAAAGGCCTGATTTTCTGGGTTACCCCAGCTAAAATCACTCTCAGTGATAAAAGGAGATGAGACTTCACGGTTTCGTTTCGAGTACAACAGGATGAGATCATTCAATTCGCTGACCCGCGTGGCCACTAAATATAACGACGATTAAAAATATAAAATGTCAGCTAATAAAGAGACGCTGACTCTCGAGTCTCATCCTGGTTGTACTCGAGAGATCGATTTCTTCGAGAGAATGTCACGTTTAAATTTACAACGCTGGAGGATACGATTTTGCGCGAATGCCTACAGGATATACGCGCGATCCACGTGTGACTTGTGGCAATATGACACAACGGATGGAACTGTTCGAATTTTATGAAACCGAAGGTTGGCTCGGTAATAAAATGATCGATGTGATTTTAGAATTAATGGGGAATTTCAACTTTCTACGTGAAACGAGAAGCAAAGTCAAACAAGACTGTATTCTGACCATCCAGAAATGTTAGATGTACCCGAAAGTGATCAATTTTTGTCACTTGTTATTAGTTCTCCCAAGAGAACCGTGATTCGACCGTGAGAACGAGAGGACGTTTTTTCTTATATTATAATATTCCTTTCCGTAAAAGCATTCTATTAGCTAATTATTACGAAGAATTTAAAATTTTTCTTACTGTCCTGCAGCAAAATATCTCCTGGAAATCATATTCGTAATGGCGTACTTTTTCATTTTCATGCGGGATTTAGTGCAACAGAAACAACAGAGGAAAATTGGTGATGCGTTGAAGGTTCAACTGGAAGGATTAAAATCTGTCTGACACGTCTCGAGGTGGACGTTAAATTTGACGATGACGTCTTAAAATCTTTATTAAGTGTCTGATCCAAAATTAAGTGTACTGTAATTATACAAGAAGGCTTGAGTTCACCTGATCCAACTGTACAAAGGTACCTACATGAAATCGGCAAGGTACATAGACCAAGGAATATGGGTTCCACGACCAACTATCCAAGGCCAACAAAGATCTTCGACGAACAGTTTGCACTTCATTGCACACCAGATTGCGTACAGATCCATTTTCCTAGACCCAGGCATTTTCGCTCACCGGAGACAAGATATGGATTCTCTGTGACAACCTAAGACGTTCCAAACAATGGTTATCTTCAAACCAGACGCCAAAACCAACGTAATCGCTGTAGAAAGGTTTTAGTCGGATAATAAGCTGGAGAAACAGTTACTATAGGCTTTTATTGTTAGTAATTACGACTACATTTCAAATTGTTAGAAAACAGGACAGAAAAGTAATACCCCGACAAATGCAAAATAATTGATTACTTATGGGTATCCTTATTACGACATTTAAAGAGATTTAAAAAAGTATCCGTGCTTAACTTCGTTTGGCAAATTTTCAAAATTATACTAATCTCGTAATATACAATTACCGAACAAAATCTGAAAAGTAGGTTCTCATTAACTTCATTAAACAAATTACAACGCACTGACAGTAAATGCAATATTTTACATACTTTTCCGAAAAATTCAAATGTTAATCGACCTTCTTTTCATTCAAAAGATAAAAATTCCAGGGTTACCTCTACGAAAGAAATTTATCTGCCCTCCCCCTTAAAAAAAAAATATTCCCGAGAAGCAATCAGTCCCGAATCAGCGCGAGTCGCGTGTTTTACCGAAGCAACACACACACACACACATACAAACGTGCACGCTCTCTTCCTCTCTCTAAATGCGGGGCGATATTTTTGCACAGGGGGGCGTTTCAATTTCGAACGAAATCGCGGCTCGAGTCGGGGATGCTCGCGAGGGGCAAAAAGGCTCGTTTCGCGGCAAAGAAATATATCGCCGCTGATTGACCAGTTTCGGACAAAATCAATAGGGCTTGCCAGGCGCTCCCTGCCAACCGGCCGCTTAAGCACACGGGGCACGTCGAAATTTCCACCCGATATAAATAATACGCTCGAGAAGTAATAACGACACGCGGTTACGAAATTTATTTACTTGCAAATAAATTTCAGCGACAAATGCGAAGAATGTCGAACGATTGTTAATTATTATCATATTATTATTATTAGCAATTATTGTTATAGATAGGTTTAACACAAATGCAAAGAATGTCGAACGACTGTTAATTATTATCATATTATTATTATATTATTATTAAGAATATTAAATTATTATTGTTATTGTTATTGATAGATATTATTAGGTTTAAGCGACAAATGCAAACAACGTCGAACGATTGTTAATTATTATCATATTATTATTATATTATTATTAAGAATAGTTATTATTATTGTTGATAGTTATTATTAGGTTTAAGCGACAAATGCAAACAACGTCAAACGACTGTTTCTGCTTTAACGTGGAATTTATTCTAAACGATTCAACGTCCGTGCAACTAAAATTACAAATTAATTTGTAATTGATCGCAATTTGAATAATATAAACGAAACACTGCCGCATCGATTCAAACGGATATATCTGATTAAAAGGTGGTATGATAAGCTTATGATAATTTTAGAAAAGCTTTCGGTATTTAATAACCACGCTTCACCTACATCCGAGATATAAATTGTTATATCTTCAGTTTTAATGTGATTAAGGTATTTTTATAATATACGCATACAGTGAGAAACGTAGCCGTGCGAGTGACAATGAAAAGTTGGATATAATTTAAACTAATGCAACTTTGTAAAGAAAGATTATGCGATTATACGATCTGCTTGGTTCCATTTTAAAGCGTGAAATCTCTGTTTTAACAATTTGAGTGGGTTTTTTTTTCTTTTTTTTAAAGATGGGTGGGAAAGCGAGGTTACTTTCCCTCGAAAATTATCAGAATTCAAAAATTAAAAGGTTTCTTTCATCTGTCAATCATCGTCAATCCATGGTCTCGACAATTGAAATTTTCCTCTTGAAATTCTCCGTATAACCTTTCTTCATAATTTTAAACAATTTTATTAAAGTTCAGTTAACAAAATATTAGGATTTCTTGAATTTTTATCATTTAACATTCAATCAAACGACGAGAAAAGATCATACAGCAAGTTTCAAGGAATCGTTGTACATCGTTTCGATCTTCGAAAGTTTGGATCCAGCCACGAAAAAGAATTTTTCAATATTTTCGCACGCTTTTAAAATTAGACCAAGTGAATCTCTCTTTACTAAATTACATTAGTTACTAGTTTTCACTGAACTATTTTTGTGCTACTTGGAATCAATGATTTAATTTAAGCTCGATAAATGTTTCAGACACGGCAGAATAAAGCTGAACGAGTTTCTACTCGTGATGTGTCCAAGAAAGAAAGGAGAAAAAAGACACTTGTGCTATAAATGTTTTTTCAAAACTAAAAAAAAAAAAAAAATACGAAACTTTGAATGTTCTTCTCTCGTACTTTGACTTACTTTGGCGTGTTTGTGTTACTCGCAGAAATTCACTCAAAGCCTGGCTCAGATGCGGAGAATTCGGTGGCTCTAGCTCGGTTCTCAATAGCGACTGACATATCGCCGATTCACGAGGATGCCAGATTTTCAAAGCACGTGACTGAGGTCTTTGCAAAGGTTTCCTGTGTAGCTTAGGGACGTGTACACCCCGTTTCCGCATTGAACACCTGCATATCCTATGCAGCAAAACTTACACACCGAGTATGCGCGACTTCGCGGGAAAAACAATGAAAATTCTTCATTGACACACACTTTCCCTCTCTCACTCTCTCTCTCTTCGCTATCATTAAGACTAAACGTACCAACGCCCGATCAAATCACCAGTTTAAAAATTTTATTTGATAAAAATCATGCAGTTTTTTGTTCATTTAATTCCTGTGGAAAAATCTAATTTTACTTATTATTATCCGAAAGTTATTTCGTGCACTGTTTTCTGTATTAAACTGGATTACTTGATGGATCACAGTAGGAACAAGTACATGAATAAAGTGCCGGTACGTTTAGTATTAAAAATATTCAATGTCAGTTTAACATATTTCACTAACTTTTTGAGAGGTAATTTCGAGAGCTAGCGCCTCTACTCCCTTCAAAGCTGAAAAACCAGAAAAACCGTTCCATCAAGCGTGTACCGAAATTCTTTCAATAACGAAAGCCTTGACCAATGTGCAACACGGGGATCGAAATGGAGAAGATTAAAACGGAAATTATTACAAAAATTATAACCCTACTCGAGGTCTACCCCATCACGGATCACGTGACCCAAATCAACCAATCGCAATCCCAAATCAATTTTCGTTGCATTAGCGTTGCACCTGAAGACCCCCGCTAAAATCACTTTCAATGATAAAAAGATTCGCCGTTCGTGCAGACTCTGATAATGAACGGCACTGGTGGTAATGGCAGGGGGAGGGGGGGAATATTTTCGCGGTGGTGCGCGCAAAGCGAGAGGCGAGATCACACACCCGACCAAAACTCTCGTTCGAGCGAAATCCTTGGGTTCTCTTCCCGCATAATGCGGATCGCTTTTTGCCAGAAGGCGCATCTGGTGGCCAGTTGGACGCGTCTACTCTCGGGCCACGGCTACCAGCACCCTGTTAAAAAGCGAACCAATTCGTTTTCCGATAGCCGGGGCCACAATTACGCTCGTACGAGCCGCTTCCTCGATATGCATATCCGGCTGCCGCGATGTCCCTTTATTTTCACTGCCAACTGGGCAAGGTGCTCCACACTGAGAGACGCGCACTGAATTGTTTTTTTTCTCCCCCCTCCACTCCATTCTCCATGGCGAACGTCTTTCATTTTTCACCGTTTTTTCTACCCCTTTCCCTCGTCAATTCAGTCGTTCTTATTCAAAGAGATTCGTCCAACAACGGAATTTCTTTCTTTCATTAGCACTGTGCTGGGAGATACCGACAATAGGGACAATAGAATCTTTCGGTTTAAAATTTGTTGAATCGCCAAGTATGCTAAAAATCTGTTCTATCGTGAATACGGAGCACAGAGAATATATTCTGTGTTATTTCACTTTGACAGCTATAGGTGATTTCACGATTGGTCGCGAAAATTTTCACTCTTCCAGCAATCGTGAGTCTTCGCTCTGTAATATATAATTCAATCTATCAGCCATGTTTCTTGTATTATTCATCTGCTGTTACTTTACTATTACTTGATCTGATCTCTTCGCGACAGCTTTTCGTGGCGAGCGACTTCAGTAGCGAAAGGATCAAGGATCATCCTGCGACACCTTGCAAATATTCATTCCTAATTAAACATGTGATTTGGATGACTCTCGACAACCATCGACCGACTTTCGAGATGGTCTCGACGAGGTGACATCTTTTTTTATCGGGCGTCGTTTAAAATCGCGGGCGAGATCGATGGGCGGTCGGCGTCGATTTCCAGGGCGATAGCGGCCGCCGATTCGTGCTCCCGCGGCGTGAAATTGAAGTTTCCGCCTGTGAAAAGACTCGAGCGGTGTGTCCCTGGCCAGCCGCGCGACAATGACTCGATCGGCGGGCGCCTTGTCATTCACCGTTCGAGTCATTAACCCAGTGTCGATCTTACGCGGAGCTAGGCGTAGCTCTCTCTCGTGTAAGTACGCCGATCGATCGATCCTTCCGCGAGAGAAAGGACGCGCGCGATACAATGAACGTATCTACGTGATTATCCCCTTTCTGATGGTAATTTTATTTTCGAGCATGCTGGGCGTGTACGACGAAACGCCTACGTTCCGAACAAACAGAAGCAGTCGCGCCTCTTCTTCTTGTTTAAGCTTAATAAAAGGGTTAATAAAATTTTCCAATACGTATATAATTAACCAAATTTAAGTACACTTGGTAAATTTTCAAACGAAACAAAGCCCTGAATGAACAAATTTTGTCGCACATCTTCACGAGGAATCATCCTCCGCTCTGCATAGAATCAGGTTTACAAGCGCCATCAATTAGCATTCCCAGGACACGTTCTCCCACCGATTTCATTGCAATCATTCGTACCAGCCGTTCAAAGCGTTTTCATCCATTGAAAATTCGCCCCTTAAAAACCACACGTCCGAGTCGACAATCACCATCGAAATAAATCATCGTCGATCTAAATCGCCGGAGCATCCGACAACCAGCGCTGCCTACAACTAATAGTTCCAGATCTATTCAGCGATTTTTAAATCGCTCGATATCCCCCGTTGAAAACAGCATTCTTGCCGGACGAGCCGCTTCCGTTCGGATGAAAAACGATACGTTTAATTCACGACGCCGAGCCATCAATCAAAAACGCAGCAAAAATTGCACTTCTTCCTGGAAAACCAATTGACCATGTTGCTTTAATTGACGCGGCTGTCCGGAAGAGTCTGTCGGCTGCTTCCTCTCCGTGTTATTCGTTCGAATATTTCTTCTGATCGCCGATGAAACGTTGAAAGTTAATCGACGCCGCCCCTTTACACGTCGCAACGTTCGATTCTCATCGAGCTTCGAACTTTGTACAATTACGACGTTACGTTTCGTGCGATATTAATATCCGCCGAACTCCATATATCTCGTTAAACCTTTAAACTTTAAAACAGAGGCGGCGAACTGGCGGCCCTGCCCCCACTCTTCTGATCGCTGGCGCTACCCCCTCCACTGCATCGATCTCCCCACCGCCAGTTGAGAGTGTCGCGACCACCACTCGGATTAATTACATATGAATTTTGTTTACTATCCAAACAACAGGTACACATTGTACAATAATAATGATAATTTTATACGCACTTAAAAGAGTAATACAATCCTAGGCACTGTAAAAGTTTACCCAAACTAGGAAAAAACAAATTTTCTTTACTGTAGCTGCTAAAATTAAAGGAAGATAGGGAAAGTAGATTGTACGACATGTTGCGAAACTAATGTGAGTGGGAACTAATTTTCATGTCGGAGGAACCGATAGACTGAGTGAGTAGCTCGTGCGGGGAAGAAGTTCGCCGCCACTGCTTTAAAGCTACCGACTTTCATCAACGGATGTGTAATGTTTTCCGATATATTACTTTACGCTCCGCCGGATGATTCTCCTAATTGACTTTCTCGTCTGACGGGTTTGACAAGTTGAAAGTAATATTCAGGGGAAATGATAACCCAGATACTGAGAATTACTAAACGAGAAGCTCGCTTCACTGTCGCGAAAGTTTAAAGATGGAGCAAATTTTACTACAATTGGATGATTCGGATCGAATGATACAATCTTCTATTTGAAAAGAGAGCGAGAGAGAGAGAGAGAAACAGAATTGTAACCACCAGACTAAGCTCTGCTATTCACAAACGTACATACACGGTAACGAGTTACATGGTATTTTTATCAAAATAGACTTTCTTTTTTTTCTTTTTTTTCTTTTTTGTTTTATTCGCAATCCGATATTCCATTCGTGTTGATTTATCAGTTTGAAAGCTGTTAAAGCTCGCAAACAGAATTTGTATGACGTTTCAACGCGATGTCCGGAAGCGATGCGCTTACAGTGGAGGACAAAATTACGTGGACAGTTGATTCAGTTTAAACGTATTAGTATCAGTGAAAATGGTCTTTTCTTTCCATCCTCTATATTGACACTTTCGAACAATACGAGGAAAAATTCTTCTCGCATGGTTCACTCTCCTCAGTTTTCCACGATCTTATGAGTCAAATACTTTTTCCAAGTCCTTTCATCACGACAATCCGAAACAAATAATCACCAAATTTGATTTGATTTCCGTTTTCGACACTGCGCTACTATTTTACAAACAAATTTATTTGATTTTCAGAACCGACACTGAGAAGATCGTTCGAGTGTCCGTTTATTTTCATCCCTCGACACGTGAGTTTTACGTAAATCAAATTTCAATTATTCGCTAAATAATCCACGTACTATGCACACTACACATAATAAATAGAATTGAAGGAAAATTCGTTTAAAATTCATCGAAAGTCGTCGTCACCACCTCCTATCCAAACAATCTTGTCCCCGACGAATTCATTATTAAAATCACAAGTGGCAATAATTTATAGCCAGCCACGACGATGTAAAGGAGTTGCAAGTGGAACGTATTGTTCTAGCTTTCTAATTGATGGCAATCTCTCCAGGGTCTGCGGTTGCCAGCCATTTCGAATATTAGCTGCGGGGCGGAAGAATTCGTCGACGGGCTACATAGTGTAATTAATTGCAAACGAAGGATTCTGGTTCGAGTTCTTGCTCGGGAAATCGAGAAATTACTCGGGAAAATCGTTAAAAACAGCGAAGTGACGTTAAAGACAACAAGTCGAAGCAAGGGAAAATTGCAAAATTCATAGAAATAAATAAAAAAGAGCTCTCCTCGTGTAGATTCACTCCTGAACAACGCGTGTAAATTATCGTACGTATGCGGATCAGACATTCGTACCATACAGATATCGTCTTACATGCGAAACTTCGCGAGTATTCCCAGAAACTATTCAGACGCATATTTTACGCGAAACGAAACTTCGCACAGCCATTCGATCCCTTCTGCTCTTCACCAAACTCTGCCCATTGATAGCCCGAGTATTGCCTCCATTCGCATCAACGAATACTGAAAATAATCGAATTGTCGAACCGATCTTTTCTTCATTTTCCCCTCTCGCAACTCGTAACTTGCCCGTCGACGACAGTGTTCGTGGAACCGAGCAGGTTAAAGACTGAGGATCTAACGCAATTTCTCAACGAACGCCTTTCAAACCGCGGAGAACAGAGGGGGAAACAAGTACATTATGCTTGGCGGTGGGAGGGGGAGGGGGCTCGTTCGTTAAGCCGCTCCCTCAACATTACACCGAGTTTAGTCGGATACGGTGCAACTTATTAAGAAACCGCGACTCGAAACGCTGTTGTAGTATTCGCGCCAAGTTCACGGTGAGCTTATCCGTCCCACCCACTCCCCCCACCTTCACCCCCCGTCCAGTCGCTTCTTCTTCGTGGCTCTCAAATTAAATCCGAACCGGCTGGCTGGTGGGCAAACTTTAAAGCCGCGAAATCTCGCGAACGAAATTTTCCTCCTCCCTCCCTCTCTCTCTATCTCTCTGTCTCGTTTCTTCGTTGCGAGGGATTGAGAGGACCAAGGGACTACGAAACGGAACAGAGATTCCTCCCTTATCAAACAGACAATGTTATCGACAGGCGTGTCAATAATTTTATGCTCGGCTTACTCCTCCATCCGTGCTTTGTCGTGGCGGAACGCGCGTCGTGCTGCTCCTATCCTTCGCGGAACACTCTGTGTTGCGTCAAGAAGCAAGAAACGATCAAGAGACTTACACTTGCTACACCTGGACGCCGATCGTCGTAACAGCGACCTAACAGTTCTTTTGAAAAAATGGCGAGAAAGTTTGTTAATCATTTGACACCGCGGACGCGTGAGTGCTAACAGCGACTTTATGATTCTGGACGCGTGGATGTAATTCGTTCGCATTAGGTATCACTAACGTTTGATTTGTCACAGTTGTAGCATCAGTGTGAATCTAAATAATCAAACGATAAAACTAACTGTTAACGTTATTCGAAATATAAACATTCACGCGTCCAGAATCATAAAGTCGCTGTTAGAACGCACGCATTCACAGCGTTAAATGATTAAGAAACTTTCTTGCCATTTTATCACTGGAAGTGATTTTCTATGGAATCACGGGATTTCTATGGAATCGTGAGAGGAACGTTAGTTAATCGCGAGGACTTCAACATGAAACATAATAACATTTCAAGATTCAAATTCATTATATTCAGATAATTTAATTTTTTTCACTGAAAGTAATTTTAGCGGGGGTAACCCAGAAAATCGAGCCTCTTCAAGTGCAACGCTGATGCAACGAAAATTAGCAATTGGTCGATTTTGGTCACGTGATTCGCGAGGGGGCGTGGTGTAGACCTCGAGTAGGAGTGGCGCTGTCTGGTACTGAGCGATCGCGCCTGTAATTTGTTTTGTATCGATTCAAATGTTTGCATATCGATAATAGTACCATAAACTTCTTGGAAGTCAAACCACGACTCTCTTGTATTATTTAATCGGTTGAACACCACACGGATGCATATACGATTTGAAACAAACTACAAAGAAGAAGGATCAACGCGGAAGCGATTGTACCCGTACCTGTTTGTCAATTTCCTTGTCTCTCCCTGTCTCTCCTCGCGACAATTCAACGACACGGCAGGAACGCAAAAGACTATTCATTTTTGCCGCGCGGAGAAAACGCAGAGAAAACGCGCAAATGTACATTTTCATTCGCCGGGGATCGATCATCCCCCGATATCCGGTCCAACTCGAGTCAAAGTTAGGTACTGGACAAGCGTGTGAAATATTGGTTTCACCGGCCGCCGTAAATCACCGTAATCCTATTTTTAGCTGATAGGCGCGGAAAAGTTGCAGCCTGTCATCAACGCGCGATAAATTACCCGCCCCAAGAAGTTTCTTCATTTTTTTATCCCTCTCTTTCTCTCTCTCTCCCTCTCTCTAGTTCTCTGTCTTTTCGTTCCGAGAACAGCATAAAGCCCGAACACTGCGAACGAACTCGTCTCGTAACTTTCGCCTCGGACGTTACTCGCGGCCGCGATCAATAATTAACTGCGAATTGTCTTGCCGGTGAATGGAAAAAGCTACCCGCGAGTTACAGACAGTTTTTCGCGCTGAATGCGCTGGTGGAGAATTAACCGGCGGTGGGTTCGTTGAAACGTTCGAGCGCGAAGCTTATTTAAAAAAAGAAAAGAAGGCAGGAAGTTCCACGGGAGAGTGAATGCCGCTGAGCGGAGGATGAAAAGTGCTTCGATTGAAAATATTCTCTCTGTGCTTCTCCGCGGCGAAAAACGCGTATCGGCTGACGATGATTTACGGCGGAATAAACAACGACTAATGTGGTACGCTCGCTTCTGTTGCGGCGATTAAACCGACCGTGGTTTGAAAGACGCGGCACAGGATAAAGGAATAAAAGATTTATTTATTGGGTTACTTTTCGCGAGAGAATCTCGCGAGGTTCTTGGAATTTCACGGACCATGATATTGCAACTATGATATTAAACAACTTTGGAAAGTAGCCAGCGATGGAAGTTTCCCGTAAATTTACACGTTCGAAGCAGAAGAGGAGAAGAGGAAACGAGATTTTGCGGAAAATTCAAACGAGTACGATGACTTTTGACGTAACGTCAGAGACTCTTTCGATTAAACGCGGCGAGCTGAATTTTTAATTTAAATAATTTGACGACTGCTTCAAATTTAAACGATACCACAATCAACGAAATTTCGTATTAAATAAGTAACTGAATAATTGAATAATTATTTCCAATGCTATGTCATTTTATTTGGAGCGATGCTTCGTAAATAAATTGCTGGTAGACGATGCGAAACAAGTTCCACGACAAAGAACTTGAAATTAATTCAAAAATCTTTACGTTGCTCTGATCATAATGTCACTTTAGTACCAACACATCTCTCTTAGCGATTAGATCAGGACAGTAACAAATTTTCCCGCTTTTAAGGTAACATAACGCTAAGCACGAGTAGGCAACGCAATTACGGCGAAATATTAAACAGAATTATTGCTCCATCTCTCTCTCTCTCTCTCTCTCTCTCTCTCTAGACGAAAATATTTTTGGAAATACCCCCATTACACTCGCCTTGAATGCCTTGAACGCTCTAAAAGCTTTTCGACGGCCTCGCCAGTCGTTACACTCGCTATACCCAGCCTAACGCCGAGTCTCTAACCACCTCTAACAACAGATTTCCCGGACCTGTGTATCTCTATCTGTACGATCGTTACACGAACAACCTGCCCTGAAACTGCCGGGTTCCGTAATTTCTAAGCAATTCCTGTCGCGCTCGCTGCCTGAAAAAAAAAATCGCCTCCCACGGGTACAAAACGTAGAAAATGCAGCGCTCGCGATATATATTCCATCGCGACTGAGTCCAACCGAATCCTAAATTAAACCCCGCGGCAAATTGAATATCTTTCGAAAACGTTTCGAAAATGATTTCGCCAGAGACTGGACCGCGGACTCATCGATCGCGCGTGGCCAGATCCATACAAATATGTAAAAATTCCGACGCTGCTGGGTCACCGTGCATACGCGTATCCATCGCCACGTTGCATGGATGTCAAATTTTTGATAAAGATAGCCCTGGTACGCGTTACAGCAACATCCATCATTTCGGTGCTCGCATGATCGCGTTTCAAAAGTTTCGAATCCGCGAAAGGGAGCGCAAAAAACATAGAGAAATCCTTCAGCTGCGTATTGCGAGTAGATTCGGTGCAACCAAGCTGCAATACACTGCTCGCAAAAATTAGGGGATATTTCAAAATTTGATTTTTTTTTTTTGTTTGTTTTTTGTTTAATTAAACAAGAAAAATAGAAAAGCAAACGACAAGTCGAAGAAAGTTGTTTTTGTTTAACAAAAAAAAAAAAATAAAATGCTTCTTTTTTTATCGTTTTGATATTCATTTTGAAATATCCTCCAATTTTTGCGAGCAGTATAGAAGCGTTGTTAGTCATGCATGAGCAGTTTTGACCAGGAATCAAAGTATCAATAGGGAAAGATATAGAAGTGCCCACAGCAGCAAGTACAAACTATTATTACAATATTTTTATAATATAGTATTAAAATAATAACAAACTAATATTTTATATTATATATTTTATATATTATTTTATATTATTTGTAGGTCAAATAAATAGTTTCGTAAAATTCGAGATGTAAAGTACAATTTTTAATTATAGCTTTACAACGTAACAACGTCGCGATAGTATTTGAAAAATGACAAACAAATTTCTTAATCATCCAACAGCGACTTTATGGTTCTGGATTAGGGATAAGTGATGAAATTCTCCAAGAGTTTCGTTATTCTAACGAAAACAAATCGATACGGTGAAAAAGCTGCCAGTTTCGATGAGATTAGTTTGGGGGAAACTGAAAGTTTATTTTTCTTTGACGATCCTGATGGCTTTGGCACAAAAACCCACGCTGCAAAGTTATTGAAGCACGGACAGGAGCGTTGAAACACCATATTTTGAGAGAGTGACGTCTCGAAAAGTAGGTTCGTGTCAACAGAAACAACTTTGTCAAGAAAAGCTCAAAAGCTCGTTGTGTTTTGAGTTTGTTTGTCTCAAAAAGGGAACAAGAGAAACAATTTATCAGTGTGATAACTTGTGATAAAGCAAAGTAACTTTATGGATCGACCACTTCAAACACTATCAAACTGAACAAAACAATTAATCTATATTCCTATCGTAGCATTCCAATAATAAAAAGGTACGTAGTACTATCTTTGACGTTTCTTTTTTCTTACACAATTTTCATTATATTTTTATTTCTATTTTTTATCACAGAGTGCTGAATTTTTATTTATGTAAAAATTACTGGAATACGAATTTTTCTTTTTTAACTTTTTGAAAATTTTCTATTCAAACGCAACAAAAAAAAAATTGGTGATAAGGGCATTATTATTCATTCTTTCTTACGATGCAAATAGGTTAATAACGAGACCGTACGTTTGTAGCTGCAAGTACAGAGCTTCCAAATTGCACGTTCTCGTCGCCGCGAGAGACTGCAACAACGTTGTTTACATCGTAAAGTCAGAATAATTTTGAAATTACGAAATAATGACTCTCGAACTTACTCTTGGCAAGAGCTGTTTTTTAATTATCGTCGCATTAATTTGTACAGTTTGATGGACATTGATCGATCAAAGTATGCTCGTGAAAAGTACAAAATAATCGAAAAGGGTGCCGGTGCCAAATCGCGTCGCTGCTCTGCAGTGGGTCTTATACAGGGTGTTTCCGAAATTGTGGTGCAACTAAACTCCACGTCAAAAAATAAATTTTTTTGATTTAAAGAAATCGTTTTCGAGAAAATCGAATGCAAATACTCCTAAAACAATAAAGTTCGTAATATGCCTATTCTGTTTGTATTTATTAATAACATCAATTAAGATTTGCAAAGAATGCGAATTTATTTCAGCGAGCGAATTTTTAAAAGCTTCGAAAGCAATTAATTTTCCTAATACTACATATTTTCGTGTCTGTCACCGTGACGCAGATGCGAGGGCTTTAACAATATTGTCAAGGCTCGAGAAAGCGCAACGTTGCAGTGTGACCCGCGTAAACGAAACGTAAACTCGTGTCTACCGGATTTAAAAATGGCCCGAGGACTCTGTAACATCGACGCCAGATTTGACGAAATTAATCGTCACGCGGCAGAGAGTCCACGGAGACGAGGAGGAGAGAGAGGCTGCATCAGCAGAAGTCCAGTACAAGTGGAGGCGGCTCTTATTGACCGAGCCACTGCAGCTCTCGCTAATACGACGAACCCTTCCCTCTCTTTTGCTCCTTGGTCCGCGCTACTCGAGTTAACGAGTTTTTCTGGCATGTACCGGAAGCGCGGCCGGACAGAAAAATCTGCGCGACCGGGGACGAACGAATGGCGGCCGGGAGCAGACCGAGAACCGGGACGTCGAACGGAGGGAATTCGCGCCACTGCCTCGATCTAAATCGACGCGCCAGTTTCTCACGGAGGGGGGAGATAATAACGCGTCGCCGATAGTTTTAATCAAATTTAACGGCCACGATGCGCATATCGATTTCAGACGCGCCACGCTGACTCATACGCGCTCGCTCGTATGCAGGTTGAAGCGATCGGCAGTGTGCGATTACTTTTCGTTTTCGAATGCGCGTGCAAACTGGGCCTACGTTCCACGGGAAGGGGACCAATTTGACTTTGCTGGGGGCGAGCAATCTGAGAATGAGTTGTCAATACTTTTCCGCGCGTGGGAAATATTATTTCTACGCATGCGAATAATTGTACAATTTTTCTTACTACACCGCAGTAATTTAAATCTTGCATTGTAATTTTATCCAGTTAACTGCGGAATTTAATTTTAAAAATCCCCCTCGCGGGATGCGTGATTAAAATCAAGCAACGACGAGTGTACACGTCGAATGCAGGGCAAATGCTCCTATCATAAATTTTACGAAAAGAGAAGGCGAAGCAAAACGAGGAAGGACTGCATTTTTGTTCGATAAAAAATTCATCGTTGAAAAGGTTGTTATATTAAATTTAATTAATTGTCGAAGAAGCTACTGAAAACTTGTCGAAAACGTAATAAAATTCGCAAACGAGAAAAATTGAAGAGAAAAGATAATTTTAAGAAATTCAGTTGATTTCAATGTGGCATTTTTCGAAGCAAGTGATTAACAGATTCGGAAAATGATTCGATCAGTATGTATGTACAATTTTGGCTGACTATCGTAGCGAAAGGGTCAATTAAACGTTCAGACAGAAAGATTTGCTCGTGTTTTGCGTTGGAAGCGTATTGGTACGTGAATCGAAGCCAAGAAGACACAGAACGTGTGTAATCGTTCTCAAGGAAAGCGATAAGAAACCGTTCTGTGATAAGAAGTAACGTTCTGCTGGTCTCAGGTGGTTTAAAAGTCGAGTCTCTGTTAACCGAAACGTAAAACCGAGTGGAAAAAGTTTTCAACTTAAAAATTCTCACCAAAAATAGCTGCTGTACGTCTACCGCCAACCAACTACGTCTCTCTCGTAAAAAAAAGCTTCTTGGTTTTACATTTTTCGTTCTCGTTTTCCTCCAGAGACGGCATAAAAACCAACTCCTCTCACAAATTCTAACAATATTAATCAATAAAGTAAATCACACTTTTTGTTCGTTCCAACTTCCAGATAATCATTGATCCAACAAACTAAGTCAAACTAAATCAAACTGTGCCTAATTTGAACATCAGCGTTGGTTGGTTTGTACATACTTTCTCTCCATTGAATAATTCCTCTTTCGTTGAAACCTAACTCACACGAAATTCGACCAAAAACGGAGAGAAACAAAAGAGAAAAAAAAAGAGTCTTCGTTACAACAGTCCAACTACGTTTTTCGTAAAACCTCCCTGATTTTACATTTCCTTTATCCTCCAGAAAACAAAAACCAACTCCTTCCACAAATTCCAACAATGTTATTCAATAAAGAATTCCACACTTTTTGTTCGTTCAAACTTCTAGGTAATCATTGATCCAACAAACTAAATCAAACTAAATCAAACTGTGCCTAATTTGAACATCAGCGTTGGTTGGTTTGTACATACTTTCTCTCCATTGAATAATTCCTCTTTCGTTGAAACCTAACTCACACGAAATTCGACCAAAAACGGAGAGAAACAAAAGAGAAAAAAAAAGAGTCTTCGTTACAACAGTCCAACTACGTTTTTCGTAAAACCTCCCTGATTTTACATTTCCTTTATCCTCCAGAAAACAAAAACCAACTCCTTCCACAAATTCCAACAATGTTATTCAATAAAGAATTCCACACTTTTTGTTCGTTCAAACTTCTAGGTAATCATTGATCCAACAAACTAAATCAAACTAAATCAAACTGTGCCTAATTTGAACATCAGCGTTGGTTGGTTTGTACATACTTTCTCTCCATTGGATAATTCTCTCCCGTTGAAACCTAACTCACGCGAAATCGAGCAAAAAGAGAAACAAAAGAGCAAACAAACAAAAAAAAAGAAGAAAAGGTAAGAAAGAATCTTCAATCGAGGGAATCTCAAAGGGACCAAGTTCCTGCGCTATTTTATCAAAGGCAAGAGAAACATTCGCGCGGTTGTACACCGAGCTGGATCAAAGCCAGCCACTTCCATCGATGCACCGATATCGACCTTTGTGCTCGTAATAAAAGCGTAACGCGCTCACCCCTCCAACAACTCCCCAATAAGTCGCCGTGGAACGAAGTCGAATATAAACAGGTAACTTCACACAGGGAGAAGTCTCGGCCGGGTAGGAATAATTCCCCGAGTGATATTTTTAGAGAAATTTGTCCCCCGAGTCCGTTGCCCTTAAGCGGCGGAAAAATCCCTGGCCCGCGGAGACCGAGCAAGTACACGTGGACCGATGCCAAAAATTTCGATCGTTATGGCGCCATTACTCAACGCGCTCCTCCAACGGGCCGAGCTCGAAAAAGAATTTAGCGGCCAAGGACTAGCTCCGAGTATCTGTCACGCCATTTCCAATTCCATCCAGTCGTTTCAATCGCCACGATTGCGACAGATAAATTTTTTCACTTTTTTTTTCTTTTTCTTGGACTTTGCAGATTTTTTCACTTCGTTCAACCACGTCTAATTTTACAATGAGCGTTACGGTTGTTCGACACGAGCATTGACCCTAAATTTTCTTTACAAACTCCCGCGATTTACTACTTTTCCTCAAACAACACCGACGCGTTCTTCTTGCGCCTCGTGAGAGTTGTTCGAAACTTTCGCGATAATTTACGGTAAAAAGTCGCTGGCTTTCGACCAGCATTTTTCTCGAGAATAACAGAATCCGCTGCTGCGCGAAACAGCGACGCTCTCCGTCAGAGTCGCAACGTTTCATCCCCGCGAGGATGTGAAATTTTTCTGCTAAACTGTGAACAACTTTGCATGCAAAGACAAAATACACAAAGTGCAGGGTAGAAAGAAAAGTTTGCCCGTAGCTATCACAGATGAATTCTATTTGATCGAAATACGTGTAAAGAACCTGCCTTGAATCTCAAAGTCAAAATATTTTATTGTTTGCATTGTGTTCTACTCATCGCGAAACTAAAACTTTTCCAAGAAACCCAATAATTCTCTTGCGTCCTAACAGCGACTTTATGGTTCTGGATTAAGTTTCACTAACATTTGATTTATCACAGCTGTAGCATCAGTGCGAGTCTAAATAATCAAATGATAAAACCAACTGTTAACATCGTTCGAAATATAAACCGTGACATCCACGTGTCCAGAACTGTAAAGTCGCTGTTAGAACGCACATGATGAAATTCAAGATCAAGATCAATTCTACAGCACGTATTTCCATCAAATCAAGGATGTAGAAATTTAGAATTTATCTATGATAACCACGAACAAACATTTCTATCCACTCTGTACAACCTGAACGTGCTCGAACCACGCTCGACCAACTATGCCCCAAATAGAGAGAGAGAGAAAGATACCGTGTACTATTTGCTCAGGGAGATTAACGCGATTAAGCATGTCGTATCGATAGCAATTTCGCTTATCGCGGCAGTTTTTTTCCTTCGGCGGAGATACGAGAGTGCCAGGTTACACTTTCCGAGCTCCGGCTCGATTAAAAGGAAAAAAAAAGTGAAAAAAAAGAGAGAGAGAGAGAGAAAATGAGAAACTCCATGGTAAGTGAAATATTAAAACAGGAAAGCAAAAAAGAATTCATTTTAGTGGATCGATGAACGGAGCTTATTATCGCCGTGTGCCTTTGTCCGCCGACTTTCGTTTGAAATTGTAGCAAAAAATAAAAAGAGGCAACGAAACCTTTCAATGAAAATTCCAACAAGTTCGACGTATTGTTGTTTGACTGCTCGAGTGTGCTTTCGAGTAGCCGATCTCTCTACAGCGGCGCGAAACAGGCGTGATTTTAATAAACTCGGTGTAAGGAAGCTTTTAATAAATACAACATAATGATGGATCGAGTAACAATGCGGAGATAACGATGGATCGAGATTTAGGAGTTGGGAGAACGAAGAAAGTTGCTTCATCACGTTTCGATGAGCCGTCAATCATACTCGTTTAAAAAGTTTCCAACGCCACGTTTTCCCACGCTCATTGTCTGTTTTTCGTTTCAACGTCAATTAAGAGGTTTAATTTATTTTGTAAACTGGTCGAGAATCGTACAGGGAACGTGCGAAAGCCGTTCTTTAATCGAGTATAAATAATTCAAGTATTCTGAATAATTCCTCGCGAAAGGAAACAGCGATTGTAGAATTTGTATTGTTTAAATATTGTAACACATCTTAATTTGACGTCGTTAACAAGTAAATTTGATCGACAAAAGAATTAGCACTGATACAACTTCGTGGAAACAGGTCATACAACGATCCACTTCGTTTCCATTTTAAACTAAACCATTTAACTGCGGAGCTAACCAAAAGCGCACTCAAATAAGAGTAAAGAGACGTTTAAATCACATTCAAAATTTCATCATGAGCTGTCTCGTTTTACACGCTGAAAAGCATTTTTGTGATGACGAGTTCACTCGGAGCTGGCGAACTGGCGGCCCTTGTTCCTGTCCTGACCGCTAGCACTACCCCCTCCACTGCATCGATCTCCCCACTACGTCGAAATTTCCTCGCCGTGCATGAGCCTCACTCCCTCAATCTATCGATTTCCCTACTAAGCAAGTGGAGAGTCACTCCATGTCCCCAAATTTCGTTCATTAACAGACCAAATGTTTGAGAAACGAGTCCTATTAAAAGCTAATTGTAAGACAAATTTCTAAGACCATAATAACTAATACATTATTCTGATTTTCATTAATTATTTTTTTTTTCATTTGAATATTTTGGTTCCATTGATATTTATTTTAAATGTTATTTCAATTATCATTTTCTCAAATAACAATCAGTTCTCCAATTTATTATTTTCCCAACATTATTTGCATAATTTCAAATTCCTTTAATCGATCAAACGAGCTACATACGGTCAATTGAAACCCACTATTCGCCAAATACCAAAGAACGTTCGATTTCGAGAATTTATTTAACATTGTCGTTTGAAATAAATTTCGTCCAGGTCTGCGCCACGTTTCCATTAGCATTCGATAGGAAAATCGCAAAGCCGATCGAACAGCGTGTCACTCTGTTCTAATTTCGCAAACGTTCGCACGGTACGTTTCCCGTGCAGATCCCCTTTCGCGATTTCCAGCCTCGGCGTTATCTCGATAAGCTAGCTGACCTCCAAATTAACTTCGAATACGGTTTGATAACGCGACCGTTGCTCCATGAACGTGCACGCGTGTAATCCACGGCTCTTAGCCCAGCGAACACCGGTGAATCTCCTCCAACCTGTTACCGCGTACAACCGCACAGAATTTATCGAGTTAAGACACGGTTATGTCATCGCTGTCGCAGACGTCCAACCGAGTGCAAAGCGTTCCGCGTTCCGCTCGTCTCGTCACGCATCGCCTCGCGAGTCGAGAACAATTTTCCAGATGAAAATAGAGACGGGGATTCCAGAGGGTTCGAACGGAAAAATAGAACTTTCGACGAGATTCGCGACTTGTAATTCTTTACAGAACGATGGTTACTTATCGGTCAGAAGGTTATAAGTATCTTCGTTTTTAAAAGGCCACGTTCTTTTGAAAAAGAATCGAGAATTGAAAGTTTATTACGTATGCTAACTTTTAACTCTTTGACACTCGACTGTCCCCTGCTAACAGCTAAATTTCGAAATTAAGTAAAATTAAATAGAACGGTTTGAATCATAAAATTTTTTATAATTATAATTGTTGATAATTATAATGAACATAGACGTAAGATATATAGTAAATATGTAGTAAATTTTATAGTAAATATATAGTAAATTATAGTATATTAGTAAACTAAACTAAACCTCTTACTGCTTCTTACAAAAGTTTATGAAATGGCGAAGGAAATTTTTCGGAAAATTGAAATTATGTATCATTTAACTTCTATGTATATATTTACTATATTTTCCAAATATTGCATTATATTTACTATACTTGGAGATCGCTTTAAACGAAATCGTACACTACTGGAGAAATATAATCAACTCCATGCTAAATGCCATTTAAATACAGGATGATTATTTCCAATGTTATATCATTTTATTCCCCGCTCGTGATTTCGTAAAATAAATTGCTCGTAGATGATGCAAAAAATGTTTCTGAGGGCAAAGGATTAGGAATCATCGATCGTTATTACGATCTTAAATCGCGGTTATCGAATTCGTTGGTCTGCGTTTGCGCACGCTCGAGATAGGAGGCAAAGAGCGATAGCAAACGTATTAACGAATGAAATCGTGAAAAACAGAATCTAATCAAACGGCGAGTAGCCGTTTTTTAAATTTTATCATTCTGACGACGTCCATAGAACGAAACGTATAATTTCAAACGATCTTACGATCTGCTTTAAGTCTCTCAGCAGGTCGCGTATTAATTACTCCTACGTGTGCGCAACGTAACAAGGTTCTCCGCTTAGCTCGAATCGTTCCGTGGTTACAAACAACGAAAGCACGCAGTCGTTACAACGAGGACTAATTAGTAGTGGGTACGAATTAAGGTGTATGCTCGGTTGTTACAACGCCGCTCGGTAATTAATCATCGTTTACTCCGCGACACGCCGCTAACGATCGCTCGTCACGATCGCGCGTCGAAATCGGATATTTCGAATTTTCAATAAATTTCGAGAATAACTTAAATTCTTGCTACTCTCTCTCTCTGTTGACGAGAAAAAAATCCAGATGAGAGAAAGAATCGAACGAGAAAAAAATCGAGAAGATTTCTGGAAGATCCAAAAGAATCTAACAAAAAAGAGAAATGGAACAGGTCTCTGCGAGACGCGGAAGAATCGAACGAGAAAGAAAATCGGAAAACAAACGAGGAGGAGGAACGGTGGAGAACGGTCGCGCGAGTCGAATAAAACGGGAAATGGTAACGCGAGTCGATGAGCGTGTCCCGCGCCTCTGCTTCTATTTACCTGGCTACTTTTTTCCCGGGACTCGCGACACGTGTTACAGTTTGCAAATATTTTCGCAGCACTCCTAGCTAGCACGCGGCCGATGCTTCGAAAACGAGTGCTGCGAATCCCGAAACTCGATGATCAAATACACGGGGGTTGGAAAGGCTGACGACCTATCGGGGCCCGAGTGCGTGAAAGAGACGCTCGTGTGCCGAACTTATAAATATCGGGGTAAATGTCGCCTAGATAGTTTGCTTCTCTCTCCTACGTGCCGATTCGCCAATTCTTTTTCTTTCCTCTTTTTTGCCCTTTTTTCCGCTCGCGCGGATGATTCTGCCGCGACCAATTACGACGATCACTCGTACGAGTTTTTTATAAATATCGCTGACTAGCTTCGGGATCGTAGCTAAATAATAGTTACGTAATTAAATACAGTAGTCCACAGTCAGGGAACAATACAATCATAAAAACATACGAATTAGGACTCTGAAAAATATTCAAATATTCACTTAGAGTCGCCTACTATTATAGATGTTGATTTTCTAGTTTGGATTAACAGCCGATCTTGGAAATAAAAAATTAATGGATTTAAATACGATGTTATCAAGAAAAACTGAAACGAGCTAACATTTTAGAAAAATCTACCAACGAATTCTCTTAAATTGATTTCAACGGTGTACCAGATGAATTTATAACAACTTTCCAAATTCAATCACTTGAATCTGCGAATCTTTGTATTATTACAACCAGAAGCTAGCAGAGCCTTTTTATCCACTATTTTATTTGAACGAAATCGAATCTCGTTTAAAACAAAAAAAAAGAAAGAACTCTCGATACATGGGCAAACTAATCTATAGCGAGCAAGAAATCGGGCAGCAATCAGCTCGTTCGAGACCGTTCGTTTCGCGAAATAATTTGTCCAATCAACGACAAGACAGATTACACCGAGCGATTTTCCGCCAAACAGCGCAATTACGAAAGAGAATGCCATCGACAATTATCTTGAACGGCCGCGACCGAGTACGTAGGCCATTCGAAACGATCTCGTCGACGTAGCTCGTCGCGTTCGCCCAATACCAACGTTCCGCCGCGAACAGCAAATAATACGAATCCGATCGCCGAATTAATTACTGGCCGGCTCTGTCGTCCTTGTTGCGGGCATAAAATTGTTTCACCGCGGCGGTCGCGTATGACTGTCAACGCGATAGTTCGTTCCAGTTACGTTAAATTGCGCCGAAACGGTTCAAACAAACGCAAGAAAAATCCGCCAGTCGATCTTCGAGCCAGCACCGACCGTCTTTTCTTGCTCTTCGTCCCGACCAACCAAACTGCGCTAATTGAATTTTTATCTGGCGTGAAATCCAGATTTCAAGGTGTTGAATACATACGATATATTACATAAATTATATTTACATTATAATATATATATTTTTATTATTATTTTACATTTTATTATATATATTTTTATATATTATACAGATTGTATGAATATATTGTTTAGAAAGAAATTTGAGCATTTCTTTTAGAAAGTGGTAGTCCAATCTTGGTAAAAATAGATATATTCTTTTCCTATTTGTAATATCACAGTGAATTAATCAAAAGGAATTCAACTGTAAAATGTTATCGCAAGAATGTTTTTTCGAAAGTGGTTTAAGTGCATACTACATACTCAGTCTACCGGTTTCCCCATAAAAATTAATTTCCATTCCGTTCATTCTGTCTCCTCGCAACGGACCATGAAAACTATTGTACTTTCCCTATTTTCTTTTAACTTTAGCAGTTGCAGTAAAGAAAAAAATTTATATCTAATGCAAGTATTAAGGCCGCGACACTCAACGCAGTGAAGAGATCGATGCGAGTGGAGGAGATAGCGCTGACGATGAGAAGAGTGGGGGCAAGGGCCGCGAGCCGCCAGTTCGCCACCTCTGCTATAAGGTATCTCCGAACGGCTAAGCGGAATAAATACCAATCACAATCCCCGAGATTGCATGTCAGATACAAACGTGCAAGTCAGAAGAACGGAAAATTCGATAAATTAATAACTTGGCCACAAGTTCTAAACGCCAATTTGAATTTTTTTTCACGAATAAAAATTCTCCGTATTCTTCGAACCTCCGTAATTTCCATCGAGTACCGTTTTTGCAAAGTAAGAACTTGCTGGACAAAACCTCCATGTAACTACGAACGTAATAAAAATTCTTTCGCGCACTCTTCCCGATTGAAAGCGCAGGAACGAAAGGAAAAGAAGAGAGTTTTTCGAACAACCGAGCAAAGATTCCAACTCTGTTCTTTTTTCCTTTTTCACGCGACGCGACGATCACGTGAATTCGAAAGTTTCGTGGTCATAGGATACGAGGGACAATCGATTCACGACACGGCGGACGGCCAAGCCGATCGATGAGCACGCCTACAGAACGCGAATAGAAACGAACGCGATGGGCCATGAATTCCGGCGTTCGATCTTGCAACGCGACACGGAATCTGCACAATCCCATTTATATGGAAATCGCAGAATCACGCGTTTGTCCGATCAATTAGCGACGTTCGATATCCACGAAGGAGACAGCGGATCGTTATTTACAAGGTCGATTCGGGGAATTCATTGACCGATTTCGCCGCTCGTCGGAGACGAGCGCCAAGTGCAACCTGTCTTAATATCAGGTGAACTGGAAGAGCGAGGATCGTCAGGTCGACAGATGTAACGAATCGCACTTTGGAAATTAGTTTTGAAACTGGCCAACTTTTCTGACCCGGCTTCGAGAACGTGGACGAAGAAAAATTTTCATCCTCGTCGCGAAAAATGAGACGGACCTGAAGCGCGCCGTTTTGCAAACTTGGGAGGACCATAGATTCTTTAGAGATTAATTCGTGCCCGAATTAATTTTTTATTGACATTAAGCAATTTTTCGTTAGACGCGTAATTTGAAAGTTCCTTCAGACGTGCAAGTTACGCGAATCACCCTGTATATTGATTCCGCGCGAGAATGTGTCGCAATCAAAGATGTTTCCATTTTCAACAAACAGCTCGAAACAGTCGCAAACTGCTGTATAAATACGACGGTAATAAATCCTGTCTATAATTCATTTTAATGACTGAAATCTCAAGGTCTGAAGCATCGCGCGAGGTTTCAACGATATCCTGATTTATAATAAACCTCTGAACAGCGGCTGTTTATTTTAAGGCACGGCTTGTTTGGATAATTGAAAATACCAACAGCGTAGCTCAAGAACTCCGTTGCACTACAGTTAATGAGTACTAAAACGAGTTCGCAACCTTTGTTACGTACGTTCCGCAATCCGACCGTGCTTCCTATCCACTGCTTATTCTTAATAATCCCCCCCTCGAAATTCACTCTAATCAGAACAAGAACTGATCCGACGTTTATTTTCAACTCTTCGTATTTTCAACGTTTCTGTTGGCGAGAAGAAATACGTCCGAGCAGAGTCTAGACATCGCGACGACGCGGTTCTAAGACGGATATGCCCGCGGATTTTCTTGCAGGAGAGCAAACAAAATTACCATTTCGATGGAATCGTCAACAGAACGGTCAAACGAAAACAAGAGGATGCGAGAGTGAAATTCTTTTTTTCCAAATGTTGTTCTAACAAAGTGGATGATGTTAAATAAATAAATTTGGATCTCTGCTTCTAGATCTCAACTTTCAGCGAATCAAAATTCCGCCAGGATATCTGGATTCGAGCTGTGGGGACCAAATTCTACAACAGACTGTGAACGCATTTCGCGTCCGTGGATGCGACGTCGCGACGCGTGTCACTGAGGCATCCCGACCGGGGGTTCGAAATAAAGATCAGCTCGCAAGACGTCTCATTTTGTCTCACCTGCGAGTAAAATATTGAAGAACACGTATCGTCATTGTTCTTCCAGCAACGAATCTTTTTCCATTTCCTTTTTTTTTATTTAAAACATAATGGTAAATATTTACTATTTACTATTATATATTATATTATATATCAGTAAATATATTATATTATTATTAGTAATATAATATAATATAATGAAATATTATATTATATTATAATATTATTATTATTAATATTATATTATTATATTATAAATATAATATAATAT
Source organism: Melipona bicolor (assembly GCA_030673865.1). NCBI lineage: Eukaryota > Metazoa > Arthropoda > Insecta > Hymenoptera > Apidae > Melipona > Melipona bicolor. The sequence continues at coordinate 1,445,673 of JAHYIQ010000025.1, read as the reverse complement.
AATAAAATATTTGCTAATATAGTATATTAGCAAATATTTTATTTACTATCATATATAATTTTATTTGAAACATAAAAGTAAAAATTGAAAAATGTAACGTCCCGAAATACAAAGGAATTGACGCTAGAACTACCTAGACGACCAAAGTATAAAAATTGAATGGGAGAAGTATAGAATTAGCAAAGAATAGAAAAAAGTTTACAATACGACAAAGAACACGAACTTGTATTTTGTAAAAATCATTCGAATCGATTGATTTGAGAATGTAACATCGTGAATCTTCAAAAAAAAAAAAAAAAAATTATTAATTGATAATTTTGACAACTAACAGTGTTAAATCAAAACAAAATCCAGTCCAGCTTCCGACAAATAAAACTTGCCATTACTCCAAGATTCCGTCTGGCGATATCGCAACTAATATAAAACCAGACGCGTGCCTTTCAGAAAATTGATTAAAATGCACGTTCGACCGATCGCTGCGTATTGCACGTCCATCTGGTAACAATATTCCATTCGGGAAGAATTACGATCGCGGGAGACGCGACGAGAAATATGTTTCGCCGATAGATATCGGCTGCAAAATCAGCTGTATTGAAAGTGAGGGCGAAACGAACACACGTCGTGGCTATCGCGAATCGACTTTTGTAACATCGTTGAAATTCAGAGTACCACGACGTTGTCTTCCAAGCGAGAACTAATTGCGTTGTAAAATGTTACGCTTTGCTCACAGCAACAGTTGGGACGAAACCTTTTAACAGAATTTCAACCCTTCGAACTTTCGAAAAAAGAGAGAAATATCAAATCTTTCAGATTCAGAATTCTATTTAGAAAGGTCCAACCATTTGCAAATGAATTTAACACTGGAACTAGGATTTAACGACGACTAAAGCATAAAATTTCCATCAAAGACATTAAAATAAAAGGGTACACAGCTTTTATTTATGTATTTTATTGATCGAGTATTTATGTATTTTACGATTCAAGTCCCTAAAAATACATTGTTTTATGTCTGTAAAATATTTAATAAAAATTATCAATTGGTCATTTTGACCATTTTGGTAGTTCTAGTGTTGAACAAAATTATGCATTTTACGAAGAATCATGCAAGTCTCCAAAAACACGCTATTTTCTATCTAACAAAAATTAACAACTACCAATGGTCATTTTTACCATTTTGGTGGTTTTAGTATTAAACAGAATTGTGTATTTTACAAAGAATCATTGGAATCTTTAAAAACACACTATTTTCTATCTATACAATATCTGACAAAAATTATCATATCAATGGTCATTTTTGCCATTTTGGTAGTTTTAGTATTAAACAAAATTGTGTATTTTACAAAGAATCATTCGAGTCTCTAAAAACACACTGTCTTATATCTATAAAATATCTAACAAACATTATTAATTATCAATTGGTCATTTTGACCATTTTGGTGATTTTAGTATTAAACAGAATTATGTATTTTACAAAGAATCATTCGAGTCTCTAAAAATACACTGTCTTATATCTATAAAATATCTAACAAACATTATTAATTATCAATTGGTCATTTTGACCATTTTGGTGATTTTAGTATTAAACAGAATTATGTATTTTACAAAGAATCATTCGAGTCTCTAAAAACACACCGTTTTGTGTCTATATAAAATATCTAATAAAAATTATCAATGGTCACTTTGACCATTTTGGTAGTATTTAAACAAAACTAGTATTTAAACAGAGTACAAAAGAAAACGCGTAACACGCGAGATGACGTGAAAGTACGCGCGAACACGCGTTGGCAGGTCGAAGGAACGCTCGCCTCGTTTACATCAATTAACAATCGCTAAAAAGCCCGCGTCTGGGATTCTCTGCCGCGGTCTCGCTCGACGTCCATTGTCCGCGCGTGATTAATTGCGTGTGAACGCAACAAAAGCGGATTCAACGGTGCGCGGCTTGCGCAACATAAGCGAACACCGCTACGCGGATGGATGATGGTCCGCGATCGTAACGCGCAAACTGCGAACGGACGATAGTTCTCCAAAGATATACGAAATCGGAGAGAAGAAAGGAGGTGTCGATAGTTCGGATTGAATGATCCGGGTGATTTATTCGTTCGACGCGATTGCGCGAAAATGTCGGGCCGGAACGACGTTCCGATAGAAAGTTTAACCTTCGCGTTAAGGCGTTTGACAAATGCTGCGCGTCTCTCGCTCGCACGCTGACTCACCAACGTGTCCCACCATGCGTGGAAACTTTTTATAAATGTCACGTTACGTAATATACTGTGTCGAGTCGCAAATAATTTCCATTGCGGTAAAACGAATTTATTTATCAATGAAATAAATAACAATTATTACTATCTATGAAATAAATAACAATTGTATTACAATCTATAATATATTCGCCATTATTTGCAATCACTTGTTGCCGTTTATCAGCTTATTAGCTTGTCGACGCTTTTAACGTAGAATTCAGCTGTTTTTGACGTTAAAAAAGTTTGTAGTTTTAACCAACTCTCGAACTTGGTTGTTGTTAAAGAATTTTTTTTATCGAAGCATTTTTCAGGACTCTAAAATTTTTTTATTACTCTTCCTGCATGCGATCTGCTTTTCACTAAGAGTACGTGGAATCTAAACATCCCTATCTTTTATCACCCAGAAAATCGGGCCTCTAATGCAACGAAAATTAGCGATTGGTTGATTTGGGCCACGTGATTCGCGAGGGGGCGTGGCGTAGACCTCGAGTAGGAGTGGCGTTGTCTGATACTGTGTCTGCGTCTTGTACGTAAAGCTACTTTCGTGAGTCACTTCGTTCGCTGGAATATACAATATAATACGCGCTAGCAATTTATTGACAACTTACTTTTTATTATTCCAAAGGTTAATAAGCGGCTTACAAACCGAGTTACGAATTAGCATATATTACCGTATTGTGCAATTATTTTTTTGCGATAAAACACATTATCGCACGATAATTTATATACGTTTCACGTATAGGAGATATAGCGCAACGTGTAACGTCGTTCAATATCTGTTCTTCAGTGGAACAGTATATGAATAATAGCTCCATAAAAAGTAACAGTAAAAAGTAACTCCATAAAAAGTAAAATTAAAATAGTAACTCCATAAAAAGTAAAATTAAAATAGTAACTCCATAAAAAGTAACAGTAAAAAGTAAAATAGTAAAGTTTCTGAGAAATCAAATTTGAAATCTTTACTGCGGAAAAGAAATGAAAAGAAATGAAAATCAAATGCTTTTACAAACAAAATACACACACTGATACAAATGGAATATAATACTATTTTTGCTCGAAAACGTAAAATTCAAAAATGGATATCGAAGAAGTTAATTGTCTGGAACGTATCTATACTATCGACAATAATATAACAAAATAAATGTTTCAAAAGAAAATTGTTTATTAGAACCTAACGACGCCGTAACAACGCTAACAACATTAGCAAATAATAACAGTATTACTAATTTTACTAATAAAATTGCAACATTTAATATTCTGCACTGATAACATAAAGACGTAAGACCAATATTGAGACTGTTGCCAATAGAGTAAAAGAGCAACCATTTCATCGACTCTAGCAGTACGATGGTATCGCTATACCCAGTAGTTTGTTACCAGGAATACTATAATAACACACTGTCACGTTATCGCGAGGAAAATATTGCGTAGCTTCACTCGTTACATATGCATTTCGTTTCGATGCGTTTTAAGTTTCTAAATATTTTTTTTTTTTTCATTTCCATTGCCACTGCTAGTCTCGTCCTCTGACGAGATACAAAGTTTCGTGGCGCGGAACACTTTTTACAAAGATGAAAATTAAATGACTCGAAGCTCCCTTTGAAGAAAGGAAACAATGAACTGCCGTAGCAAGCGCGCGGACAATGCGCCAGCAGCACGAGATTACAACCGTACGAAAGGAAAATCGAGTTACCTCGAAGGTAGTCGAAGGAGCCTAATCTAATCTCGATGAACTTTTTTCAGATATCTGCAGGACTCGACGAAAGGTTCTGTCTAGCGTTCTGGGGGCGCTTGAAAAAAACGTGTCATCGGTGGCTCTAACTCTCGGTTCGATAATCAGAGCCGCCGAGCGGGCTTGAAAGAAGCAGAGAGCGGGAAGGGAAAGAGAGCAAATGAGTGGGCGGACTAATTAGCCAATTTCGTTGCGTCACGCTCGCGAAAGGTAAACGGATAAACCCGGCGACGGAAAAAACTCGAAACTGCTTCCACTTTATCAGTTACTTATGCAAATTTGCCTGCCAAACGGTGTGTGCACGCCTTGCTGGAAACAAGGTCGACGCACACCGTCTCTGCCTCTTCGCCCGCGAAAAACGACGCCGATAAAATCAACGCGACTTTTTTTTTTCTTCTCTGTTAAAGCGCTTATCAAAAATATGTAGATAAAGACGTCGTCACGCCACTTTGCGAAATACGCGAACATTTTGGAACAATTAGAAAATTATTAGTGTACCAAAGTGGCTCGAGAGAATAATTTAACGTAATGTCTGTATTGCGTTATATTGTCTCATGTACAGACACAAGTGTTGTAAAAATATTATCAATATTATAAAAATTGTACTATAAAAAATATTAGCAATATTATAAAAATACAATCAGACAAGATTGTTATAAAAATATTATCAATATTATAAAAATTGTACTATAAAAAATATTATCAACTATTATAAAAATACGATCAGACAAGATTGTTATAAAAATATTATCAATATTATAAAAATTGTACTATAAAAAATATTAGCAGTATTATAAAAATACAATCAGACAAGATTGTTATAAAAATATTATCAATATTATAAAAATTGTACTATAAAAAATATTAGCAATATTATAAAAATACAATCAGACAAGATTGTTATAAAAATATTATCAATATTATAAAAATTGTACTATAAAAAATATTCTATCAAAACTATTATAAAAATACAATTTTGCTAGACAAGATTGTTATAAAAATGTTAAAACACTTTCGTCGACTTTACTGTACGTACAGATGTGCTTAGATTTGAAACTAGATTTGGTCATTAAGAAACTAGAATTCGACGCGAAGGCAATCCAAAGAAGCAAATTTAAAAGTTTTAAACTTTCATCTTTCGAGTGAAAAATTCCAGCTGAATTAGGAAAACGCGCGTATCACTTCTATTATTGCAGAAACGTGGAACATCCAGTCGTTCTCTGCATCAATGCTCAGACGCTGTGTTCCTCGATTACTTGTTATGCATGAGCCTCCGATACTCCTGACGTAACGCAAACTTATGCTAATCAGAAATAGAATGGGAGAGGAGGAATATTGCTTGGAACGTTCTTAATTTTTAATTGACACTTCAAACTTCAAACTTCAACTTTTATAATTTCGACAATTTCTACGATCGAGGTTGGATTTGCAAAAAATGGAGTTTAAAGCCGAACTTGGCAAATTTAGAACTTGCCAATATCGCGTGCGAACGTTCGCGAATTTATGCAAAACGTCAGTTTCGCAAAGTTTTTCACCTCGCTTCGCGGCAACACGGAGACGAGCTTCCAGAAGCCAAAAATTATACTTGGCGTTTCCCTCGCGTGCGTATAGTTAATTTCACTTCTGTTTTTATAGTTTACTCGCATTCTCGCATTTGCCACTTTATTTTTAAATCTCCCTAGTTGCGGCATACCTGCGTAAGTTTCAATTGTCCGCTGAAAGCGGCGACAAAACCTTGAAAGAAACCTGACGCAGAGACGAGCTCTAGGCGGAGGGAACGTTGCGCGGTACTTTTAAAATTTCATTGTCTCGAATCGCGAAGCAAGCGAGATTGACGATCAATGATCTGTGATTAATGATTATTACAAAATAATAACCTCTTGCCACGTGATACTGAATCACGTTCGAAACGAAATTTCATCGTAGTTCCAATCTTTGCAATATTCTTCAAAATCGACGAATAAAATAACATCTGACATGGTCATTTTTTTAAAAAAAAGTGTTCTCCGACGATCGAAGAACTCTGAGAAGAAGCAAGATGTTCAAGAACAATTTCGTGTATTTTTCTGGACCTTTCGTTGGGAGATGAATGAAAAAGAGCAGAAATCGGAGAGAGCCGGCTAATTCTTCGAGCAACAACGACGAGACGGACAGAATCGGAAAAGCGGCGCGATCGTAACTCCGTGCAACCGTGACGGCTGACATTAATCGCTGCCACGTGCTACCTATTTGTCTTCGCCAGTTCGAGAACCGACCACGTTTGCCCAACAATCCATGTTCCCATGGTTTCTGCGTGTTTGAAGGAAATCTTAACTCGCCGTTTCAGTCGAGCTTTTCCAAGGAATTTCTAAGATTTTTGCATACTTTTAGCTCTCGGATAATTTTAGGACTCGCGCGAAAACGACAGAAGAATTTAACGAAATTATTATCTCAACGTCTAAACATTAATTAATTAGTGACTCTACGGTCATTATTTTTTATTAATTTAGAAAAGAATTTAGAAATCCCCCCCCCCTGAAGAAGAAATTTTTGCCTCGTCTCATTTTACATCATTTAATGTAATTAATGTGATTTATGTAATAATTACAAAATTTGTTTTTACAATTTATATAAAATACTACTATTACTATTTATACTATATTTGATTTAATATGATTTATGTAATAATTATATAACTTGTTTTTATAATTTATGTTATATCTGTGCCTATAGTTTCATGATGAAACGTTGACAATTTGTATCCGGTGATATCACGACAATCTGTTCGTACTTCCTGTACGAGGAATTTTAGCTAGATTCTCTTACAATCGTCTGATTTTAGAGCTTCGTTTCTAACGAAGACGTCCCACTTCATATATACTTGGATAATAAACTATTTTCACAAATTACACCACGAATATTTACGCCAATTCAAATTATTATAAAATTTATTACAAGATTGAATGTAATAATGATCATACTTTGAATGATTTACTTACATTTTTTTGCATTTTTCGATTTTGCATAAATGCATAAACATCTGCGCTGTGTAATGTATAATAATATAATAGATGAGATATGTAGGATTATAACATAATAAAATATAATATAATCTACGAGAAAAATTTATAAACATCAATTAAAAAAATATTAGTAGTTCGTTGAACTACGTAGTACGTGAGAACTACGACAATCAACAAAATTTTTAACAATTCAATCGGAATAACTCGTTACGTCAAATTACGAGAATTTTTCAAACTTGGGAAATTAGATAAAAATTATCGAAGAATCGTGGCCAAATTTACAGAGCGCGAGTACTTTTAATCGTCGACGATTGAGCAGGAAAGCAATGTTCGATCGGGTGGAACGCGCGATCGACGGAAACTTTAACTAACGTCCCACGCGGGAAAGCGATGTGCGCTGATAAGTGTATTTTTCTACGTGGCACGCGGAAGAAGGGCACCCAACACGAGCCCGAGTCTCTGGAGAAATAAGAACAACATCGTGAACGCGACACGCTGACGCGTAAACACCGTTTCGTAGGACGAAACGCCGAACTGCGATACACGACGTAGATTCTAATAAAAAAGCAATAGAAACGCGACCGTAAGCCGTAAAACTTGTCGCGATTACGCCACGTAGCTTCGATCGACGCTTATCGTAATTTTACGCATTGTGTTTTCCTTCGTTCTCGAAAGCGGAACCGGTCGCGACACGTCTGAATCGACGGTGAACCGGAGCCGAAGCCACACGATACAACGCGACGAGAATGACAAACAGCTCGTTTACGCGTGTGTTCGAACACTTGGCTATCGATGATAGAAAGTGTTCGATGGATAGAAAGACAAAAGATAACGGGAGACATATGGAAATTGTTCTCGCAGAGAGAAACGTGCGAGCTTGGGACTTGTTTACTGTGAAATGCGTGGCATCGCGTTTAAGGACGTTTTTTCAGGTTAACGTCGAAACGTAGTGTGACCGTAAGAAAAAGAAGCGTGACTGGTCCCTTTCGTCTGCTCGAGCTGTGTCACTCTCGATTTCGATCGAACGACGGCGACGTTCGACAAGGTGTGCAAGAATCACGCACTGTACCGTTGTGCTCGTTGTATTGGCGTACGCGCGTTTGACAGCTCCGGCTGACAGATTCGATCGGATGTGTGCGAAATCGGCGGGAATGACCGTGAAATCGGCAGCCGGCACGCGAGGGACGAATCTTGGAAATTTCATCGTTACTCACCAGATGAAGCACGGTGTTGACAACTTCCCGATTCGACACCTGTCCCACTTCGATCAGCCCGATCAGCACGGCGAATTTCAGGCTGTCGTTCATCGCCATCGCCACCACCTCCTCCGGCCGTTTAATGTCACTGAACGGTGGACTTTTCATGTCCGCCATTACGACGGTGATTTAACCTGACAACACGTTTCCCTCGCGAGGAGAATACACGATAGTTTGCGCAGCGACCGTCTTATCAACGAGAGCTTTTCCCCGTCACATGATAATACAACACAAATTGATCTGCCATGTTACAAAGTAGACACTGTTATGAGGAGCCTGCCAGTACGGCAACGCGAAACACCCTAGCGACCCGGCCGCAGTACCGACACTAACTGAGCCCTTAAATTCCTACCTGAGCGGCGTGCGCCGCTGTGGTAGGGAGATGGCGCGACTTTCGAACTGCTCGACACTCGCGCGAACCTTTGCGTACAAATATCACACGTTGCTTTGTGCATTTGCGATTGAAAACAACAGCTTGATTGCCGTGTTAAATTTCCAGCAAGGTCAACAATGTCCGACATTATAGATGGATGGACAATGCTACGGACGAGATGTGCAAAATTTTTGTTAATAACCACGACGATAATATACGTGGAGACAGAATATAAATTTCAAAATGATGCAACGATTAATTATTTTTGTCAGAATAACCGCTTGCATGCAAACGTCTGGCAACGATACTATTGATTTATCTTCAATAATCTCGATTGATACCGATGAAATGTACAAAAAGTATGGACACTTATGTCGCGTGTTTGTAAAACCACTTTTATGCATGTCAAAATACGTTTGCTTTTAGTGAACAAACACTGTAGATTTAATGAATTACGTTGTGTAGGTGTATGGTGCGCGGCACAGGGAGCTACGGCACAGCATGAGTAACGCACGCGTCACTAGCAGTAAAAATGGCGTCGGCAGATGTTGAGCGTGCCAAGGTAGGTCTAATTTTTTTGAATTTTCCGCCCATCTTACGCTACACCTAGCGATTGTTTCTATTGGAGGGAATCGCGCATTTAAATGCCCATATTCTTGCATAAACACGTACCTAATCCTTTGGTAGTATTCGCACAATCTTTATAATCTGAAGGGCGTTGGTTCTCTATTCTGTCATAACAACAGTATTCTTGATAACCCTCTCCCTATATGGAAACTACATGGTGCACTACTAATATCCGGTCGACTTACTATAGTCAATGCTCGTGTCTCCTTCGTATTTCTAGATGGAATCTACCATACGTAATTTAAAATTGTCTGGTCATGTTGGATTCGACAGTCTTCCGGATCAATTGGTGAATAAATCTGTCCAAAATGGATTTGTGTTCAATATTCTATGTATTGGTAAGATAAACATCTTGTTACTCTTTAATACGTATATGTGTAACTAAATTTTTACAATCATTGATATTTGTAACAGGTGAAACTGGACTTGGAAAATCCACTCTTATGGATTCCCTTTTCAACACAAGTTTTGAATCTATGCCAAGCCCGCATAATCTTCCTGCTGTGAAGCTCAAGGCACACACCTATGAGTTGCAAGAGAGCAATGTCAGATTAAAGCTTACCATTGTTGATACGGTTGGTTATGGAGACCAAATTAACAAGGAAGATAGCTTTAAAGCTGTTGTTGATTACATAGACGCCCAATTTGAAGCATATTTGCAAGAAGAGTTGAAAATAAAGAGGTCTTTGCCGACTTATCATGACAGTCGTATTCATGTTTGTCTATATTTTATTTGTCCAACGGGACATGGGTAAATATATGTAGTGTAAAATATTTCTTATTGAAAAATTTCTTACTCTTATTTCTACACATTAACTGCAACTGTTTAATTGCAGATTAAAATCAATTGATCTAGTCTGTATGAAGAAACTTGACACAAAGGTCAATATCATTCCAATTATTGCTAAAGCTGATACAATATCAAAAACAGAACTGCAGAAGTTTAAGGTATGACAAAGGTTATAAGCATTACTTGTATCTTTTCTATCAATTTTTATATTTATCGTTTGTTGCAGACTAAAATTATATCCGAATTGCAAAATAATGGAGTTCATATCTATCAATTTCCTACGGACGACGAAAGCGTTACAGAAATCAACACTAGTATGAATGCTCATGTACCTTTTGCAGTAGTTGGCAGCACAGACTTTGTGCGAGTTGGAAACAAAATGATGCGTTCTCGTCAATATCCGTGGGGCACTGTACAAGGTAAAATTACAAAGTGTCTATTGATATTAAGGTATATAGATTATTCATGCGGTTTTTTTTTTTCATAGTGGAGAACGAATCTCATTGTGACTTTGTTAAATTGCGAGAAATGTTAATAAGAACAAATATGGAAGATATGAGAGAAAAGACACATGGTCGTCATTACGAATTATATCGTAGAAAGCGGTTAGAACAGGTAATTTTTCTCTCAGAAAATAAAATTTCTGAAAGATTCAAGATGTAACTATTTATCATTGTGATCCTCAGATGGGATTTAGCGATGTTGATAGTGAAAATAAACCAGTTAGCTTCCAACAAACTTGTGAAGCAAAAAGATCCATTCACTTGCAAGAGCTCCAACAGAAGGAAGATGAAATGCGACAGATGTTTGTGGCACGAGTGAAAGAAAAAGAGGCTGAATTAAAGGAAGCAGAGAAAGAGGTAATCTTTCGTACTTTCGGCTATTTCTTAATCTTTCGGCAGAAGATACATATAATAATTTCACTTTTTTGCACGTATTATTCAGCTGCACAACAAATTCGATAAATTGAAAAAAGATCACACAGAAGAAAAGAAAAAATTGGAGGAAAGTAGAAAGAAGCTCGAGGACGATATTTTAGAATTTAATAGACGAAAAACTCAATTCGCTCAACAACCTCAACATCATACATTGACGCTAGGTAAAAGTAAGAAAAAATAAAAATGTCTGCCATTGACGCTACAATAAATAAATCCCATTTTATACTTCTGCATATATGAGTATTACTAGGATTAAACAGAGATTAAAATTAAATTATCGAACGTTCCCAAAAGTTATAATTTATACTACATTTTTGTGTATTTCTTTACTCGTAGATGTTATTTTATATCAGACTGATTATCGTAACGATAACAAAAGTGATGTTTAACCAAATTTAATTTACTTTTTGTATCAATACGTGCACTTTAAGAAAAATAAAAATATATTTGTTACTTACAAATATACCTGTTTTTGCAATCAATTACACTTACTGTATTTGTAAGAGATTCGTAATTAAATATTTTATTGCTCAACAAAATATAACAATTAACACAATAATGTCGTACTTAAATAAAACTAACGTTATTAGCGGTATATATTATACAATATATATGAAATACAAGAACTGATTACGAGCTAACTTTACAGAAGCATGTTTTGATTGCTAACGTTAAGTAAAAAATGAAATTAGGATGTATCATATAATCATATCACATTATAAGTCATTAGAAAAGAAATAGATTACCATTTACAATGGTATTAAAGATGCCCACCGTGCATTGCGATATTTATAATTTAATTAATAAATCTCATAGGTTCAATGTTTCACTTTTAAAAAATATGCATAATATTACACAAATAAATGTACATCGACAATATAAGCAAATGTGCGAAATCATTTTCAATTATAAAATTTCGTTTGACGAGAAAAGAATGAAAAAAAAAAAAAAATACTTTAGAATACTCTGCATTTAATTAAGCAGGTACTTAATTGTACTGTAGATATACTTATCGATTAACGCATATTTACGATAATAATATAATATGGCGGAATCATTTCATTCGTGCATAGCAGTAATGACACTAAACGTACTCGCGAAATAAAATTTCGAGCATTGGAATTGGAATAGTCTGAACAATTGATTGCGTTATAATTTACAAATAAATACGCTTTGCGAATACGAGTGAAATAGATTACACACTACGCTTCGAATAATAGTAATTGACGAAACGTACGCAACGCTATGATACAAAATCAATTTGGACGAGTGAAAATTAATTTAGGAGTTTCTAGGAAAATGAAAAAGCTCTGACTGACAACGTTAATAGCCTCAACGTGCCGACATTGCTCGTCGTATATTTCTTTGCTTTGGTATTCCCTTGCACACTGTGTCCTTGCATTTCTGTGAACCGAATAAACACACGTCGTCTTGTAATGTCGTCGCTACAATATATCCTTTGTGTTACCCCTTATCCTACGTATTTATTATAAAAGTACAAAACATATATTATGGCAGTTATCGTGAAGCATTCTGCGTGTTAGCCGATTTAATTACGTATCGATTATGTGCCAAAGTGTAAAAATTATCACCAGGGTCGGTAAGATACAAGAATAGTATAAAAAGATAAATTTCTGGATCATGAGAGTGATTCAAAGATGCCACCACTCTTCGAACGTGACCGCGTACGATAATACGTGATAACTGCGTCAATCTTCTACGATCGATCAAACAACGAATGATCCAATATTCCAAGCGTACGATTAATCGATACAATAACCGACCCTGTTACTTTATTATTACATATTACTATGTGCCTTATATTGCTTATCGCGAGATATATTTAAGTGCACTACGAGATTCACCCGTGCGGGCCGCAGCAATGACCAAGTATAAATAATTAGTAATTATCGCGTATATTCGTATTCTTCTCAAAATACATAGCAATCCCGCAACATCTCGCAAAACGATCACCTATCCTTTAACGATTTGCATTTCTATAAAAAGACGGAGTCGTTCGATTCAGTTAAGTTGAATTTGCTGTATTGCAATAGCTCTATTTAGCCCGACAAGATCGATTTAAAAAAAATGTTACCTGAGTCGTTAATTGCACTTTCTCCTTTTAATTACACGCACGGCTCAACTTCGAAGCTCTAAGGCAGCTCGTTCGAATCGCGAATAGACTGTGTGTGCTGGTCGATATCTTCAATGTAAACGACATTCCGAGATAAGCCATTACTGCCCGTGGTCATTTCCACGTATGTATATACCATTACGAACTTTGGTCATTGCGGTCTTACGATTACCTCTACCAGGTGCATTGCCCTTTCGTCTATTTCTGTTAGACAGTTTCCAAATCAAGCGTCAATATGCCTGTTATCCGTGGAATGTGTGACTGCGATTAAACAGTCGAAACAAATGGGAATTGTCGTTTCGTACGGACGTACGAAAAGGCAAGTCCTTCTACTTTCAAACGAACATGTGAGAAAGTGCGAAATAAATACGTCCGTACATATACATATACACACACATATATATATATAGTACGTATATACCTTGTAACGTGAACGCATCATACATGTGAATGTACAAAAAAGATAAGCGAATATGTATAAATCTATACAATATGTTCATCGTGAGAGATTCGTACGTTTATAAAAATGGTAATAAAAAAAAAGAGAAGACAAATGTCGGCGAGTATCGCGCGAAATCTCGAGTCTCCCCGAGATGAAGATGGCATATTAAACACGCTTGTTAGGATCTACGTGAAACGTTAGTGCTCCCCAACCTTTTATTACACGACATGTAAGAAAAAGATAGTGCCGTCCCCTGTATAATTTATGCATATATATATATATGAGAGACAGTGGTGCACTGGTACGAGTTCTACCGTATTTAATCGCGTTTGCTGATGGTTATTCAAACGATATCTGAAAAAAAACCGTCATCCGAAAGAACCATCGCTATAGAAGCGGAAGAATCGTCAAAGACGTTATTGATCTCTGTACGGTTTCTTTCTTTCTTCCACGGTTCGTCTATCAGCGCGGTACCCTCGCAACTTCTCGTGTTTCCACGAATCGGAACAACGTGTGGCTGGCCACCACAGATAGACTGTCTGTCTCTCCACTTGTGACGAGCAACGGTATGAACGGTGAAGTAGCGTGGACTTGTAAAACAGGCACTGTGCTTTTAGGCTAGCGGGCCGAGACGGATTCCGGCGGGGGACTGCGATACTTGGCTCGGATGGGAAGAAAGTTGGTGAGTTTGTTGCCGTGAGGCGAAGGCGGCGTGCTCTCGCGGTTGAGGGTCCTCACCTGACAGGGATCGTGCCTCGCCAAGAAATGCTCCAACGTGTCCCAGCCCCCGCCCACTCGGACCATCATGTGTCTCCCCTTCAAAAGCTGCGAAAACGTAGAGAATATTTGTCACCTGCTAGAAGGAACGAGGAACGACGACGTACGTACCCTGATGAATACATTTCGTCCGGCAATGTGATACCGTCCTTCGCCGACTTTGCGCACCTTCAGCTTGGAGCATCTCTCGGAGGGGCACTGACAGAGTCTCTGCACGGCTTCCGTGGCTCTTCTCACCTGAAAACGGCGAAACGTGTTACGCTGAGACGGAGAAAATCGGAGCGACGTGCTTTTACGCGGTAAGCTGTCACCTTGAGATAAATCGGCTCGACGTGTCGATGGAGCGTCCGCTCGTGCGACACGCAGGAATCCGACACGCGCGAGGATCCACGAGCGTGCAAACGCATGCGTGGAAAAGCTTAAAGCAACCCGTTCGTACCTATTGTCTCTCCCTCTCCCGTGGCCCCGGCATTCACGACGGACGTGACACGACGCGACTTACGCCTTGTGCGCGCAGCGAATTGCTCGCCCAAGCTCGCGGTCAATGCCAGTTGCGTCACTCGTAGATAACAAAGCGAAATTCGTTCCCTCTCGAAGACTAGGGAGACGGAGTGCTTCTCTTGCGTAATTGGTTTTGCATGTCAATGAAACGTTGAATGAGAGAGAAGGTGGTAATGCCCATTGTCCGTCGGACAACAGGCAGCGCTAATTTTGCACTTGTTCCGCGGCTGGTCTCCGAGTGGACTCGAGCTCCTGCTCGAATATCTTGGCAAGCGTATTTGCTAATGTGAAATGCATGTAAGCGAAATGCAAGAGGAACGCGATAGAAATCCTCAAACTTGTATCTGCGATCTGATTTCCATCCATATTTACGGTGAAAAATGTGTAATTACTAAGTAAATTTATCTCGAGATCGGAGCACGTTGTGATAAATGAAATAGATCCGGTACTGTTGCAGAATTAACGCAAAGTAATTGGCGCGTGACCCGAATATCTCATCAGAGGTATTTCACAAAGCGAGAAGATCGATAAGCGAAACGAGATGCTTGCCCGGGCGGCTTGATTTTATATAGAACGGGGATCAACGTACCTTGCGATCGAGTTCCGTTATGGGGCCGGTGTGTTCCGGCGGCTCGGCCGGCGAGGGCAAAGGTGAACTCGACGGCGATGGAAGCTCGTCCGGGTCCTCCGCGCTTCCTCGAGACCACTCGTCCTCCGTCGTGTCGCTGGGAACTCCGTCGCTGCCCGCTGGCCCGTTGTCGCTCACCGACCTCCTCATCTCTGGCTCGTGCGTCACACCGGTGCTCGGGTCCAGCCATCTTGCCGCCGTCAACGCGACTTCCGACGCCGAGCTGCAACGTACACCGAAATATCCATCTTGTCCACGTAAAAGTTATCATCGAAGATCGCAGAGTCATAGAAGTCGAACTGATCGAGTGGAAGTCAAAGTTGCTTGAAACGTCGATTGCGCGATAACGATGTTGTCAAGAGCGGGGATATGAAATGGAAATGAAACTAGGAGGGGGAGAGGTGAAAAGGTACCTGCTGTGTTTGATCTTCTCTGTCGGAGGTCTGGGCGTTGCGGTCGGGGACGGCGATTGAAATTGCCAAGAGACCAAGCTGCTGTGGGATATACCGCTGTCCGACAGACAGTGGAGATCTCGCTCTTGTTCCGCGGCAATTTCCCTCTCGAGCTGCACGAGTCCTGGTGGTTCGACGGAATACCTCGACGCCAGTCGAGCCACTTCCAACAGGCACAACACCACGTTCCGTGGCTGTCCGTGTAACACTGTAAAATTAAAATATCTTGTTGTAATTTGAAGAAAGCATATACATCTGTCACATCAGGTGATTAATAATCCTTTAACGCATTACGTATTCGTTTAGACCAGCTGTGTGTCCAACCCACGGCCCTTGCACGACCATAAAATGCGAATAATTGAAATAATTGAATAAGAATTTCATCGTAACCTTTTTTTTAATTCAGTGCAGTACAGTGACTAATTACAAATAACTTCCAAGAGCCAACAAAATGCTTTTTATTTAGACGACTGACATATCTGTTAGTCCATTTTCAATTGGTATCCCATGATGTTGCCAGCAAACATGGAAATGGAACGTATTGAGTTGCAATCAGGTATACAACTCGGAGGAAAAATTTATCCAAGTGTCTTTATTAGACTTTCACACCTGCCTAAAAATAAAATAAGAACAAAAATCTTGGAAATGCTACTACCTGTGTTAAGCCAGATATCAATGAATCAATGTATCGTTATATTTCATTATAAAAGTTATTTCAATATCCCCATAAATAATATAGATTACATTAAACTGATAAAAAATATATATATAAACTATTACAGCCTTCGACAAATTTTTGACCAATGAGGGCACAAGTTGCATTGATTTACGCCTGCTGTGAAATGGCCGGCTACATATTTATTCATGAACAAGGAAAATATTATTAGAGCGTAGAAATCATTACAATTCGGCGATACACATCAAGGCTGTGTGAAATATATTTGGATGAAAACTTTCTATCTTACGTTTAAGTTACGGTGTATAAATAGATGTTACACATACATAATTTATCAGTTGCTTCGAAGCTATTTGCAAGACTATCGCTACACTGAGTCAAATGACACGCTACAGTTTGTGCATGAAGCAGGCTATAAAACTGCAAAACGGGAGACTCGTTGCGAAAAAGAAAATGTAGATATTCTATTTGCAGAGCGCGAGTGGTGACACCCTCGACCTTCTTCAACTCCCACGACTGTAATTGATCAATTCAGCCTACATTTCGTAGCACATCTCTTCAATCATTCAGACAGATCGTTTCAACGAAACGTCGCTGCGTTTAAAATAAAATTTTAGTCGTCCCTAAGTCCGGAGAAGGTTTTACATTTTTGATCAGAGTAAAAAAAAGTATCGCACGAAATCTAATCTTCGATTCGTACACTGCGTATCTTCCAATATTAAATCATCCTCAATGAAGAGAAACAAGGAAAAATTCATCCCTGTCGAGCTTCAACCACTTTCGTTTCCCCCTCTGTGGTCCGCGGGGAGACAAAAGCTTCGTTCCGCGTTAAAATTACATGCCCGATGACTCTACGTTTCTCGTGAAGGCGAGGACAGGCGTGACACAAAAATCCAGATTCATAGGCTCGGAGAAGAATTTCAAACTTGACAAGACAGGCTAAACGAGACAAAGAGAAAAGGGAGAAGCTCCGCCATTATATTTCGTCCCTATTGTATCGAGCTTTGGACGTGAGTCGCGTTTTAGCGTCCACGTTCGAGCTCTCTATAGTCAGCTCTATTTTAGGTATAGTGACAGAGGGAAAACGCGAGGAATTATATTTGAGAAACGCAAGCTGTCAACAGGTGGCTACGATTAAATTACAAAATGCAGTTTTCGAATTTTCGAAATGTGCAAAGACGTTAATTGTTAATTACGTATCGCGCAATTAACACAAATCGGATTATCTTTGGAAAGAATTTTGTGACTATTAGTTACAGTTTCTCGTTCGCAAGACTTTCGAGTTCGTGGCAGAACGAGGCTACGTATCGGGCGATTATCGTTCGAAAGTTCGAACGTGTCGAGGGATAAAGTACGGGAAAGTAAACTTTGGAAATTGTTCTTCATTGGCCATTGTTCTCCCTCGGTTACGGCACTTCAAAGTTTCAGTATACATAGTACGTGAAAGAGAGCTCGAGCTCGCGACATAAGCGTCCCCCTCGATACGTGACGCGGGAGACCATTTTGTGCGCAACCCTGAAGCTCCTCCACTTCCGTAATTACGTCAGCCATTGTTTTTCAGTCGCGCTGAAAGTCAACATTTTCTCTTCGTTTCTGCCGCGAGATGCGATTAATTCGCGGCGATTACTCCTCCGAGTAATTCTTTGACGGTCCCTTTGAACTCGCACAGGCAGCCGACATTTGCAGGAACGGTGACGAGCAAAACTGAACACACACGTGGAGTTTTGGACATTAACGATATTTTATGGAGCGTTTGCACGTGGAATACAAAAATGACACAAAGTACAAAGAAAGCAAGATATTTACTGTTTTGTAGGATATTTTGTGTTTTCTAAAAGAATTTTATGATCACTGTAAACTACAAATTTTCGTGGAGTCAATTTGGCGAAATGAAAAATCGTCAAAACTTTGTTAAAAAAGTTCTAACAATCTACTCTTAGTCTCGTTTTAAAACGTAAAACTTCTATTTTCAGTAATCTGAATCTGTTTCTCGTTTTCAAGATATTTTAATATCATGTAGAAAAAATTCGCACACACGTGAAAACACTGAAAAATGTTATTTATGATCAAATAAAATTATAATAGATCTTGATGATTAAAGTTTCCCATTTACAACAACTTGCTGTACAATATTTTTTCCATCATTTCATTGAACTTTAAACAACAGAAATTCCCAACATTTCTTTTCATCTAACATTAACGTTTCAAGGGATCGTCTAAAAGAAAAAGTTTCAATTTTCAAGATCGTGGTAAATCAGATTGCGAAAAGAATTTTTACGATTTCTGAGAATAAAAGTCTTACTTTCAAAATATCTTTGAAAAAAAATAAACGCAAAGTAGAAACTTTACTTTGGATTCTTATATGATTCACGAACAGTTTACACAACAGTTTAAAGTGTCGAGTAAATTTTTCATCCTCAGTGTTCAGCTACGCTCCTCGCTGCAGCTGACGACGAGATTTCGCTTTTAATCGACTCGATTATCGTCGAGCTGCAAACAGCCGAGTCAGGCGAGTCGATTTTAACAAATTGAGATTAATTATCTCCGGGCTTTCTCACCGAGATCGTCGCTCTCGAACAGAAGGTTCTCGTGCACGCCCAGCCGCCTGCAGAACTGTATGAAGTTCTCCATGTTGTCGCGAGAGAAGAAGCTGCGACGCGCTGCGTTCTCCCAGCAGCGACCCTTTATCACCGGCATTGGCTGCAAGACGTCGATATAAATAAATACGACAAACATCTTATTTCTAAATATATATTCAATTTCTTTATTTAACAAAAAAATTTAATTTATATATATAGGTTTAGGTTAGGTTTAGGTTTAGGTTAGGTTAGATTTAGGTTAGGTTTAGGTTAGGTTATATATATTTAGTCACTCACTCCTTTCGCTTTTCCAGCGTCGATCGCTGTCCTCGCCTTTTCCTGGATGATCCTCGCCAGTCGACACACCACCACGCCATTGTCCAGAGCATCGAAGAAATTGTCTCCCGACACGATCTCAGAGTCTGGACACAAAAAGAATCGCGCGTCTTAGAAAATTCATTTCTGTCGACAACGATGTTAACACCAGAACTGCCAAAGTTAAAATGACTAATTTGTAATTTTTCCAGAGTAATTTTAGGTCGAGTGATTTTTGTAAAATGCACGAATAAAAATTCGTGTCGGTCATCGTCTTCCTATTCCTCGCATGCTAATTTCTTTGACTCGATTTTTGTGCTTTAATCCTCGGTAGTTCGAGTGTTCGTCTCTGCGTCGGCTCAACGTATTGCGTAAACGGCCTCTCGGAGGCAGTCAAAAGCATCGGCCAAGTGGCCGTCATTGTTGAAAACAATGGGGGCAGCTCCCCTTCGAGCACCCCATCGTAGTCGAATTCTCCTTCAAGCAACAGCGGGGTGGGTTTCGCTTGATCAGGCGTTTTCGCCGCGTCCAAAAGCACATTTCTTTTAAAGAAATCTTGAACAATCTTGTACAAATTTCGAGCAAAGTGCATACAAAAGCGATCTGGATCAGAGCACCGAACAATTTCACCGAACTTCGCCGTCAGGCGGAGGGGAAATTGTCGCGACTAAAGGTTTCCGAGATGACACGAGCACGTCGAAGAACGTGGGAAACCGTGGAACAGATTGCTTCAGATTTATCTACGAAACCGCTACTCCCGCTACTTCCGCAGGGAGTGACGACCCCACTTGGTCCCACCCAGGCCGAGGTATGCAAGGACCTCTCTCGGGAAGCAGACTCGTCTGCGCCAGATATGACCGGTACGGTATAATCAGTACCCTCACTGATACCGAGGGATTGACACACGAGTGTAAGAATATAGAATTATAGTTGTAGTATACAATTGTACACTTGTACAACAGCTCGCGTAGAATCCAATTGACTTCCATCTTTTTCTTTTTTTTTTTTGATTTGTGTAGGCGTTGTAGTAACCTTTTTACATAAAAAATGTAACAAGTTAGGTACTTAGTAGTTTGAGAAGTAAAGTGTAAGTGTGACTGTTGTGTGATTTGCAGGAAAAATTTCAAAAAAGCCTGCTGTACTTGACCTCCGCCTTTTCTTTCGAGTGTCACTTATAATCTTTAGGTAGTATCCTTATTCCTTTTAGGGATTTCGCGGATCCTAGAAAGTCTGCAGGATCCTTTGTATCTGTTTTTATCACTGAAAGTGATTTTAGCGGGGGTAACTCAGAAAATCGGGCCTCTTCAGGTGCAACGCTGATGCAACGAAAATTAGCCATTGGTTGATTTGGGTCACGTGATTCGTGAGGGGGCGTGGAGTAGACTTCGAGTAGGAGTGGCGTTGTCTGGTGCTGAGCGATCGCGCCTGTAATTTGTTTTCTATCGACTTTTTACGACTTTCGAGAAAAACGTGCCCTCAGTTTCTCACCCGCTGCGTGACGTAAAATCATTCTCTTACTAAAAAAACAAATTCACGACTGTCAAGATACAATCTTCGTGCTTTAAAACGAGACCAAATGGATCGTTATATGATCTTTTTTTACAAAGTTATATCAATTTAATTAATCACTGTACATAATTGTTATATTATCTAAAAACTGATAATATATCCAGATTCTCTGTCTGTTTCCTTCCCTGATCGGGGACAAGCAGCACGGAGTCTGCGCGATGACGAAATAAAAGTTGTCGCGCCGTCGTCTGTTTTATGGCAACTGGTTATTGCAGTAATGTATCGCGTTCGAATTAATGCATCGATGGAACAATGCCAAGGACGACACCGGCGTGATATTCTAAAAAAGGCTCGAGCTGTTGGTTAAAGAGGCCAGACGAATGTTTAAGTCGAAGGGTAGCGTATCAAGGACGAGAAGAAGATGGATGCCACGATGTTTGAAAAATTCCCTCGTAGATCGGTTGTGCGCCTCCGTAGTATGCAAACGCTTTAATTTATACTCTTGGAAAAGTAGAAATTGCAATACAGACTGCAAATTACACTTAAATAGATGAAAATCGTAGGAAGATTTCTTCCTGAAGGAGATAAATGCCACGGTGTTTGAAAAGTTCTCTCGTAGATTAGTTGTGCGTTTAATTTATCAAATTCTATATAATAAAATCGAAATATACAATATAGTCCTATAAAATTATACAATAGAAAGTATAATGTAGGTATTGAAATAGAAATTGTAGGAAGATTTCTTTTCAAAGAAGATGGATGCCAAAATGTGTTTGAAAAATTCTGTCGTCTCTGTGGTATGCAAACTCCTCATAAAAATTCTATATATTGAAATAGAAATTATAATATAGTCTTATAAAATTATAATTTTTAAAAAGAAAGTACAACATAGATATCGTAGAAAGGTTTCTGTTCGTTCGAGCGAAATTTTATGAAACGTCGACTTGGTAGAATTGCACACTGGATTCGACTACGCGAGATTAGCTGAAAATTCGTTGAGCCATCAAACGCCAGGACTTGATCCCCTCGCTCAAACAACCGGCGCAACGTGAAACGCAGGTTAGATCTATCGGGAGCCGGTTCCGGGTGACCGAGTTGCCCGTTGCTCGCCGCGCGGTTCACGCTCAAATACGCTCACGCTCGTGAGCTTTCGCAAGATCGAGCGAGGGACGTCGGACGAGTCCCGTGTACTGCGAGAGCAATCGTCGTTATCACGAGGCTCGTCGCGCTCGTTCCGTGTCCTGTATGCGAACGATATTCGCGAGAGAGCCAGATGCAACGTGTGTGCGAACGCACGCGTGTAGGTCGCACGGAGCAACGTGCGACGAACTTTATACTCCATAAGTCTGCCTGTTAACAGTTTTTCTCCCCCATCCCCCCCGTTCCGCCGCGGGTGCAACCCTATTGTTACCGAGTAGGGCCGAGTCACGAGCCACGAGTCGCTGGTACTCATTACCATCCGTATCTACGAGGTTTTATCGCTCTGTCAGCCCAACCTAGTTCCTATTTCCCATCGTATCCCAGCTGTATCTGCGCGCCTGTATATACGTGGCACGGATCGTGTCGCGGCCCATCGGCTTTTCCTTAGATTCTCGCCCTCCCGTGTCCCTCCATCCATCCATTCCTGCAGCGTGGGAGAACCGTGCCTGCTGCTCATTTCTCTCTCTCTCTCTCTCTCTCTCTCTCTCTTTCTCTCTCTCTGTGAATGAATGTACGTGGCCTAACTTTGCACGTGCGCGCTCGAAACACGCTGCACCGCGATGCTCGGTCTTGGTACCGAAAAATGCCGGCCTTGATCCTGCCCGCGAGCCAACGCTCGAAACGAAATTGAAACGATCTCGAGAGAGTGTGTGCCGGCCAGATGGCTCCTCGCTTGACCGAGGTCTAGCGATCGACTTTCCACGAACCGATAGGACGAGAATCGATTCGAAACGTAGAGATTTTACGTGTCTGTAGCTATCTTGAAGGTCTAAGAAACACATCAGCATCAACTTTAATTCCTAAGAAAAGATTGAATGAATGAAGTTCATGAATGAATAATATCTAATTATGAAACAATTAATCGCAACGAAATTTTAAATGGAATAATTAATCGATCATCTGTTTCTAATAATCGAAATTGATTTAAATTTATATAATTATTTATATAACAATTGGTTTATTAAATTCTGGATATTCATGAGATCAATATCATTGATGACCAGTTGCTTTAATAGAAAAATGAGGATTAAATATTTCATCAATAAAATATAAAATTTTTAGTGATGGATAAGAAATTATTAAAATAAATAAATAAATAAATACTGGTATTAAAGTTCAGATAATTACAACTATATGATTTTTTAATAAAGATAAATTCAAAAATTTGTTTAATATTAATCTAAGAAAACTGCACGACTCGTACCCCAGTACGATTCGTCTCACTGAAAGGCTCAGAAGCAACTGTTTTGACTAGGAAATGAAGACGACCTTTGTGCCATAAAATTTTATCATATGTAAACATTTGAATCGACACAAAACAAATTACAGGCGCGATCGCTCAGTATCAGACAACGCCACTCCTACTCGAGGTCTACGTCACGCCCCCTTGCCAATCACGTGACCCGAATCAACCAATCGCTAATTTTCGTTGCATCAGCGTTGCATCTGAAGAAGCCCGATTTTAAAGTCAGTTTCAATGATAATAGAATATAATGTTAATGAAATAATTTTAATTATAAATAATACAATAAAATTATGAAATGAAAAAAATTAAATTATCTGAATATAATGAATTTGAAGTCCTCGCGATTAACGCGTTCCTCTCGCAATTCCATAGAAATCCCGTGATTCCATAGAAAAATGAATTCTAATTGCAAGATGAATGATTTCTTGATAAATTCGAGCTACGTCATCGAGGTCGAAGGTCGGGGCAGTACGATTTACGGTTCGGTGGCTGTTCCACGGCCCGTGCACGAGCGAGCAACGTCTATCCGCGAACGTACCCTGCCTTTTCATCCACGAGCAAGCATCGAGCCCTTTTACACGCGCAAGCGTGTCGGCTGTGCGTACGTACGTACGCCCATTATGCGTAATGCGGCTTCAGGTAGCCGCACGATGCGACGCAGGGAGAAGAAGCGGCACGAAGGAAGAGGGGTGCCCGGCCGACTTCCGGTTGAGTCAGACACCGCCGGTAGCCGGCACAGACCCGGCAGGGTGTGGGTCGAACGGCTCCACGTTATTTTCGCATTACTCTAATGACCGCCGCCGGAAATTCGGCGATTTTTCATTTTCTCGCCCGACCAAACTCGATCGATCCACCAGAAACTAATTTTAACTAACCTCAAACTTTCGCTTCTCGACGAGCTGATGTCGAATCTCGTCAGGTATTAATTGGTTTGAAGAAGATTGAACAGTCTTTGTTCAAATAATCGGAAAAATCGAAAAAAAACGAAAGAAACTAAATTTTAAACTTCGAACTTTCGTCAAAAATTAATTAGCTGCTAGAAAAGATTGAGAAGTTTTTATCTAAAAAATCTGAAAGACCAAAGAACGGTATACACCCAAAAAAAAAAGGAAATTCCAAAGAAGATATTCCTATTTCGAAAGAAATTTTGTCACCCTCGCTTAAGGGTCGTAACTCACGAGCTAGGAATCCGTATTTTGTAACGTGGGCGATACAGTTGCGAAATTTTTACAGAGACTTAATGGGTCTTTGATGATTCATTGAGAGTCTGACACGTGTTAAACAACGGATGATTGAAAATGGATACTTTGGAGAGATCGTGTGGGATAAACGTTGATTGTTTCCAGGAAACTTATTCCAAATTGTTGGCTTCGATGCGACGGTCGTTTCGAGTAACTTAAATGGATTGGTAGTAGAGAGTTTGTGCCAATAGAAAACGTGGGTTTCGTCAACCTTGAAGGACCAAACTGAGAAACACATTTACATAGAACTTAGATGTTCGAGTTGAATTGCGTGTATCAATAAATCTATAAACAGGACACTGATGTTTTGACGAATGTTACCAACATTTGTGATACTGAATTAATCGCGTAATTAAAATGTCAAAACTACTGTATAACACCAGTAATTATTTATCCAGTCACGACACTCCCACTTTAATGCGAGTACGTATTAAATATTTAACCAAAGATCCACGATAATTTTATTTTCTTAAATAAATAAATAAAATTCCACGAAAATCTTACGAATTTTCGTACTTTATTATTCTACTACTTACTGATAATAATAGAAAATGAATACGTTCCACAGTATGCAAACATTGTTCCCCTTTTCAGTGACGTAAATCGTCAATCAGTAATTAAATTAATTACAATTTCAAGCAATTTATTAAATTGCGACCGACAGAACAGTCGACAGAAGTCAGAGACAAGTAATGGGACGGCAGTCGCGTTAAAAGTATCTCCAGATTTCAAACCAGAGTGACTTGCGCCACTTTCGAAATAATGGTCAATCACCGGGGCGGTTTCGGGAGCCGCAGCGGCGCCACGAGCCGCGTTCATTTACCTTCTCCACGCGAAACGCTAATTGAAGCGGACAGTCGCGGACACACTCGAAATAATTCAGTTCAAACAGCGAAACGTCGCCTGGTTATTTTTCCCTCCGCGCAAACAGCCCGCGTGTCGCTCCTCACCCTCGCCCCATCGAGTTCCCCTCCTCGATTGAACGCAGACGGGAGAGTTGACCGCCACGCTGCATTTCAAGCGGCCTCCTCCTCCGTTAACGCTGGCGTGGGTGTGGGTATGCACGCTTCAATCGTACACCGGCGGGGAACGAGAATAGTAACGACACGGTAGAGGTACACACACACACACAGACACATTCCGAGTAAAGGCTGCCGACCTATCTCTCTCTCTGCCTCTCTCTCTCTTTCTAGAGTTCAGCAGCTTTGAAGCTGCACTGTGGAACTGACGTGATATCGCCACGCGTTATAATTAGATGCACCTCGATACAACGACAGATCGTCGAGCTCGTCGTAATTTATCTAAAAGTGCAGCTGGGATCGTAATTGAACGTACAGTGACGTCTGAAAAGTTACGTCGATACTTTAAACTGGAGAGAGTCGCTCAATTTGAATCGGTTCCTTCACCATGAAAATTAATTTCCATAGTGAACTATACAAACTACTTTATCTATCTTCACTTAACTTTGGCACCTACAGTAAAGAAAACAATATATGTGTGTACCTAACGCGAGTACCGTGGCCGCGACACTTTCAACGCAGTGGGAGATAGATGTAGTGGAGGGGATAGCGCTAGCAGTCAGGAGAGTGGGGATAAGGGCTTAGCCAGTTAGCCACCTCTAGTTTAAAATTCAAACTGTTACAACTTCGTGAAAGAAAGTCACCTTTATTCTAATCTAAAATTGCACAGATTATAAATGTTGCAGTATTTGATCCACAGTTGCCTCAAAAACTAAAATTTTCCATTTACAATTTCTATTTACCCGTTTGCCGCTTTATTGAAATTTGAACATTAGAGTTTTTTCTTTGCAACGATCCTTTAGTTCACGATTTTTTATTGCTACTTTGTCGAACTTTGACCGTTGAGGTTAAAGAAGGAAATTTTAGGATTTCTTGAATTTCTTGTATTTTTGTCCAAATTTTTGATACAGTAAAGGAAAAAGAATCATGCAGCGAATTTTAAAGAGTTGTAGAGGGGATACTTCAATCTTCGATGGTGTGATCGATTTAGTCAGAAATAAAATGTTTTCAGTGTGAATTTTTAGAAGAACCTTTTTTCTTTTTTAATAAAAAAAAGTTTCTATTTACTACGTGACGTTAAAATGCTTAGAAAAAGGAGACGAGTTTTAGGAAAAAAAAAAACAGAAATTTTAAGCTTGTAAAATGAGACCAAATAGACTGTCGCACGACGTTTTTCCCCGAAGTTGTAACAGTTTGAAGCGTTGATAATTTTTCATTGAAATTAATTGCGATGCCAAGCTGACTCCACGAAAACAATTTGTATCTGTCAGAATAGCGACGGTATCGCGGTCGTAAAATTTTTCTTGGAAACATCCTACAAAACGCCGCGTACATATTTTGTTTCTCGTCGTATTCTACAAATGCGAATAAATAAAATATCATTTTTATGTTAAAACTCCACACGTACGTCGCTGTACAAACTCTTGTTGTAACAAACTTACAAAGTTCCAGCGTTCGAATGACAAACTTAGTCGGAGAAATATTACAGAATAAAGTAAAGAATAGTGTACGTTCGAAACAAAATTCCGAGGAACCGCGTTTTGCATAATTCGAAGCGCGGTCTGCTCGCGCCCAGAGAGACGACGCGGCACCGGTCGGTCGATTCTCTCTCGCGTATCGGTCGTTTCTCTCCGAGAGGCTGCTCGTGTCGTAAACCTTCACGGTGGTCCAGATCCGTGCGGCTGGATTCCTCGAGGTCGCGCGAAACCGCGATCGTCCGTACGCTCCGCTCACCAAAATACACGGCTACGTGTTACAGGGACAACCTTCCTTGACATCGATAACAACGTTGCCGGCAGACGACAGATAAAAATCGAACAACGAAACGACAGCCTGTTCCATTTCGGCTCGAGGCATCGGTGTCCTTCGACCCGAATATGTATTATCAATCAACGCTAGAACTATCGACGATCAAAACGTTAAAAGTAAAGAGGAAACAGAAAAGCTTTATAATACGAAAAATCATTTAAGTCTCTAAAAATACATAAACACGTATAAAATTTCTGTTTCTATAAATACTTTACAGAAATTTACAAATACTTTGTAGATACTTTATAAAAGTAGAAATACTTTAAATACTTCATAGGAATAGAAATACTCATAAATATTTTCTATAAATATTCTATAATATTTCATTTCGACAGCTTTGGTACCTGCAGCGTTAAGTTCAGTAAAGTAAGTTTGACGACAAAGCGAGCAAAGCTCTGCGGAGAGCGGGTTAGGGCGAATTGCAAATTTGCCAAGATGTTTCTCAACAGATTATCAGACGGTGCGAAACACTGACAGGATACAGAACAGCGTTGTTTGCTCGCTAAAGTGGAATAAGCTCAGAATGGCGCGACGTTCGATGGATCGGGGCGGTTCTATTTTACGCAACGACTCGTGTCACCAACGCGCCGTGTTAGGAAAGTAGCCGTGTTCAGAAAGACGGTCACGTTGGTGTCTAAAATCGACAAAAATATTAGACTCTCCGTGAACTGTCAGTTTACAAAAAAAAACGAAAAGAAAAAACTGTATGACTTGTACTCCAGTACGATTCGTCTCGCTGAAAGGCCCAGAAGCAACTGTTCTGACTAGGAAATGAAGACTGAAGATTTTTTGCCATAAAATTTTATTGATATGCAAACATTTAAATCGATACGAAACAAATTACAGGAGCGATCGCTCAGTACCAAACAACGCCACGCCCCCTCACGAATCACGTGACCCAAATCAACCAATCGCTAATTTTCGTTGCATTAGCGTTGCATCTGAAGAAGCCCGATTTTCTGGGTTGCCAAATATCCATTTTTGTAAATACATATGGTAAGAGGACAGTATCGATCTCCCCTTCAATGTTAAAAAATGTAGATACAATTTCTTTTAACGTTAAAACTACCAACAAAATGGTTAAAATGACCATTTGAATATTTTTGTTAGATATTTTGTAGCGTATTTTTGGAGACTTGAATGTATCTTCGTAAAATACATAAATAAAAGCTTCTTGTAAAGATTTTCTATTTCTTTCTTTACTTTAACGTCTTTTATACTTTACACTTTAGTATTTTTGTATTTTAATTTCATGCTTAATTTTATTTTATACTTTAGTCGTCGGTAGTTTTCCTGCTAACTTGACAAAAGCGGTAGTAAACAATCAAACAGAGAAACTAGAGACTGCAGCAACTTCAAACGACAAAGCAGAAGTAGAAGAAAAGATCGAACGAAAAAGGAAACTATCATGTACTGTGTGAGCACAATTATGTACATAAATCGCTTCCGTTTCTTTCAAATGGGCTCTTTCGATGTTAGCTGCACGTTAGCTTGCTTCTGAGAACATAATCGTCGCGTGTAATCCAGTTGATGGAAAGAACTTTCACTTACTTTGAAGTTCGTTAACGTATCGCGCCACCGATCTCGCGAGTTATCCAGCTATAGCGATAGCTAGTTCATACCGCAGTTCAATCTGCAAAACTACAAACAGGAAAGAAAAAAAAAAAAGAGAGAAGAAGAAAGAAACGACTGCTACGCGATACGACATCGATCATCGAGCCTTATACGATTTCTTGAATCATGCACGCGCTCGAAGATTCTAATCAGCCTAAACGAATTTGCATAGTCACACGATGAATTCGATGCAATAAATCTACGTACACTTCATCTACATCTGAATCATTATACCGAGAATGATTTTTTCAAACAAACGGCTGGGTTTCGTAATTTCGTGAAAACGACAAACTCTAGATTCTGCCAGATTCAAGCAATAATGTTAACAACACGGTTCTGCGTTTTTTCAATCTACAATTTCTCTATTTATCACGCTAAAATAAATTATCAGACGTCCTTAAGGCGTGTTTCAATATACTTGTTAGAGTATTTGAACTGTCGACAATTAGATCTATTAATATAAATTATTATCTATTAACATAAATTAAATAATCAATTACAAAAATAAATTATTATCTGCTAATGTAATTACTGTATATAAATAAATAACCAATAGTAATTTATTTCAATTATAAATTCGAACTGATCAATTTTTTAGGTATCGAGAAATGCGGATACGTTTCTTCTTTTCGCGTCCAAGTAAAAAAGCGACAAAGCGAAAGGCCAAATGTTAAGAGTATCCTTTCCCACGTCGCACCAGATGCGGACCTTTTGTGCCACGAAAGCCGTGTACGCACGCCACGACATACGTACACTGTACGTACAACACCATCGCCCGGCCAGCTCTTGCTCTCCGACTCCTTAAGGCGAACCCGCATCGCGAAGGAAACACGCGGTCGCAGAAAAAAAGGCAGCCCGAGTACACGCGCGCGGAACTCCGGTCCCCATTACGTCACGCCGATTCCTTTCTGCAGCTCGTAACTTTCGCAAAATAATAAATAAGGCTACCCCTTACGATAAGAGAAAAGTTTCTTTAAAAATTTTCTTCCCCTAGCGAGTAAAAAGACAAATGGGAAAGAAATTTTAAATATTCGAATTTCGCGGGTTTCAAAGAAGATTTGTCGTTTATTTTCAGACGTTCATTTTCAACGTTACGCGAGAGACTTTTGTAGGTTAATCGGAATCGAGAAAATCGTTGGTCGATGGATATCGGAAATTTACGCGGATGGTTGAACGGCTGGCGAGCCGATATTGGTTTATCGGTTCCGTATTTAAGCCCGAGAAAACCATTTAGACTGCTCTAAATATGTATATTTATCGGGTTATAAAAATTGATACAGTTGAGAATACAGTCACGCGTTAAGTCTATACTTGAAATATAACTAATTATGAATACCATTACTACGAACAACAAATAGTTATTTACTACGCAGCGATGTAAATCTTCGTCATTGGATAAAAAAGTCCGAACAAGATGGATCGTATCGTATCTCAATTAGATAAAATCGATATACGAAATACAGTCCACTGCTATCGATCATCAATTCCGAACGACGCAACGAGTGAAGTCAAACTCTGATCAACTACGAACAACGCATCCACGAGTGTATGTACAACACGTCTCGACCAACAACGCGCCCTGAAAATTTCCACACCCCACCGTTTTTTCTCTGCCCCCTCCCACCAGATATAAAATCAGACTCAGCTACTCACTCAACGTTTTATTGATCCAATCGGCCAGGTCTTCCTGCAACGGCAGCAACTGTCTGCTCTGTGCCGAGTGCAGACGCTCGTGATAGAACTCGGCGTACTCTTCCTCTTCCGGCGAGGGCCTTGGCACGTCGGCACGATTGAACACAGTCACCGACGAGGGTCCCCAGCTGCTGCGGTATCGGGTGTGCTGCGAAGACGGGAATCGATTGGCGTACGACATCCTGAGGCGGAAAGGAGCGAGAAGCGTCCCGGCGGCCCGCACCGGCCCCACTTCCACTCGTCCTCTCCACCAGACCGGATTTCAAATTTTCCTCCCCGTTTCACCCGGTCGATGAGTGCGCTCCTCTCACCCGCGGACGGTCGGGACGCGCCGCGGATTCCTCACCGGTTCTCTCTCGGCTACTGAGGAAGAGCCCCGGCGACGCCGTACGATGCGGCACGTCTCTCGATTACGCCAGCCTGAAAATTCAAAACCCTCTCTCGTCTTATCACGCGTCTTAACGGGCTCGCGTTCCTCGCGAGCAACCGAGCAATCTTCTTCAAGAACGTCTCGACAATCTTTGCGATTAACGTAAGATTGAGGTTTCTTTCCTTTTTCTTTTTTTTTTTAACCCATTTCCACCACGAAGTATTCTGCGAGTGAATTATAAAACGATTAAGAGTCTTGTATTTATTAGTACACAGAAGACTTCTTGTTGAAAGCTGCTTGTACCATGCGAGTACCTTTTTGTTATTAAAACTGCTCGGTCGATGGAACATTTTAATTGTCATTTTTAATAATCTGTATAGTACAAGTTATCATTTATTATTTGTATAATTTAGAACAATTTTAATATGTTTCTGCTATTAAAACTATCAGTCGATAAAACAGTTTACTTATCATTTCCAGTTATTTAAACAGTAATGTGATTTTAACAATATTTTCAATAATTTTAGTTATCGTATTCTTTCAATTATGTTACATTGATCATATAATAATGACTAAACTGTTTTATTGAAGGTTATGTTTAGGTTAGGTTTCTATTGAAGGTTTTATTGAAGGTTATGTCAAAATGACTAAACTCTAATTGATTGACCCATATTTTATTTTTTATGTTAAAAGCATAAATTATTCTGAATCAAAAGATCTTAAAAATCTCCCTATTCCATTTCCTCTTCTGATATTTCATTATAATTACTAATCATGTTAACTAACAATCATGTTACAATGACCATATAATTTGTTCTATTGAAGGTTATGTCTATCGTAGATTATATAAAATTATGACCAAACTCTAGTTAAGTGAGTTAAGGTTTTGTTAAAAAAAAGCATAAATTATTCTAAAAACTCTTCGTATAATATTATATTTATAATACCCTATCTCGTATTCTGACATGTCACCGTAATTCTCATTGTAATTACTAGAAAATAGTAAAATATTTATAATTCGAGATTTGATGAATTACAACACATGAGGTGTGGATCAATTACAATTCAAGTCATGAAATCCAAATCGTGATTCAAATGGATTAATGAAGTATATCATATCCACGTAAAATTGGGGAGTGCTTTGACCTTCGTTTGGAAATTTCAAAATTTTATTTCTTGCTTTTTCATTAACCAGCTTGTTAGCGTCGTAGATAAACGATACGAGGAGGATCTCAGAAACGTTAACCATAAATGGGATAAGAGAAGAGGCTGCTGGCCAAAGGACGAGTCTGACACACGAATGACTGGCAGCAACGGAAACGAGCCTCGAGTGGCGTTTTAGGGAATGAATGAGTTTTGTGTTACGAGAACGAACGAGTTTTATAATCCTAACAGCCAATCGTAACAACCTCGAGAGGGATGAGACTGCAGATCTTTAATTCTTCGAGCTGTACTATCGAGTCTAAAATGTCAGTTCGCAGTTCAGATAAAACGTACAACGTTGGCAATCGCTGCGGCCGCGATTGTCATTGCCAGTTCGTTCGATTCAAGGAATGGACGTAATTCACGAGACTCGCGTCTCTGCAATGTCCACAAACGCCTCTGTATTTAAATTCAATTCCGTTCATTAGCATTCGTCGACGGCCCCCGGAGGAACGCGAGACGTCTCACGCAGAGACCTCGCGATTTTGTTAAAACCGTCGCGTGGGATTCGAACGATCGAACGAGGGAAATAGGAGGGAAACGGCAGGATGGAGGAGAGTAAATAGGAGAGAGAGGAAATAAAATGAAATCTTCATGCGTATGTGCCGGTGATTATGAAAGTCGTGTATTTGAAGGTTTGCGTTTGAATGAATTAAAAAATATGGAGGCCGTCGCCTCCATCGTGAACCTAGCAGCGAATGCAAGCGCGCGTAATTTGAAAATAAAAATTTCAGTTTGGATCAGCTCGGTCAGCACATTACGTATATTTATGAAGACAAATCACTCTAAAGCGCTATTTTTACGCGTTGCACAACTTAAATGTATACGTACGTCAAATATATACCACTGATAGTAAAAGAAATCTAAAAAGATCATAAAATGGTAGTCTATAATTTGGAAATAAACATTTCAGTTTTGTGACAGCTTGTTTGTAGCTCTAGCTCGGTCAATGTACGTATATTCATGAAGATTAATCACTCTAGAACTTTGGCACTTTGAAATTTCAATATACATACGTGTACGTGTTTATGCAAAAGACCAATTAATTTGAGAACGAATAAAAAAATCGTGCACATCAAAATCTTCTACCGTCAAGATACTGCTACTTTGAGTACATACGAATTGATCAAATGGAAATCCAGATAATGTTCGACGAGCAAACCTACGTGCGTCCTTCGACGTCGTTCTATTAATTCGCTGTTATTATTTTCACTCGATGTAACGCAATCCGTTGTAAACAGGTAAAGACTCGATCGCGTGTCCAAGCAACGTTTAGTTTTTCCTTTCCTCAATTCTTTTCTTTTTTCCTACATTTGCATGGAAACTTGATTTGTCGATGCAACTGCGGACGAATCACGTGATATTTGGTGAATCGCGTGAAAACGATCGTGTTGCGTCGATATTTTATTTCATCAAGATATTGTGTTTCTTATTTTAATAAAATATCTAAATAATTATTCGCTTATTATATTATAATAGTATTCGATTCGAAATATTGTAATAATTATATCTAAATAATTAGTCAATCTTTCGCCTGTTATACTAGAAAATCATCTTAACGTCAGTAGCTTAGTCACAGCAGAACCACATGTATTGAAGTCTTTTGTTTTTTCTAGAAACAAATTTTCAATTGTTATTGCGACTGTTCAGTCAAATTCCTTATCAATTCGAAGGCCATTGATAAGGCGCGAGCAATATCGAGCGACTAATTGTAAAGACACCGAGCGAAGTTTCACTGTTGCCAAGTGTTTTTCAAAAACTGACATTGTACAGCGTTGCTTGAATTAAAACAATATTCATCTGCAATAAAAATACTTTCTCTGAAGTATCCTTCGATCCGACAGATTACAATTTACAATCCCCTTTATCTATTCGTAAGTGTCGCTCAAAATAACAACGAGAGAGAACACGAAATGTGATTGTTCGCAATCTGAAGTTGGCGAAATACTCCGATTCCCCCTGGCGCGATTCGTTTCTACAACGTGGCCGATCAATTCGCCACACGGGACACGTGATGGCCGCCCACGAGTCATCCGATTCGCGGCAACGTGCGTTTACGAGCGGCGAGTCGCATTTCGCGTTGAATTCCTGCTCGACTCGATCGCGAAACAGCGTCACCCACGCGGCCAGTAAATTATGCCGATTTTAATTAACGTCGTGATCGTGCACGCAAAATCGCGTTCCGATTGGGAACGTCAGCTATTCCACGAACGGATGTGGAGACACATAGCTTTCGATCAGAAAAGATTCTAACGTTTATGCTACCGTGTGCATAAAAAAGCGAAATTTCGAAAAAGGACATTTTCTCAAAGATTCTTACATCGAAATTAAGTCTTACGTTCTTTTAACTTTATCAACGAACTGCCAAAATGGTCAAAATGGTCAATTTACAATTTTTATATAGACAATAAAACAGTGTATTTTTAAAAGTTTAAACGATCTTTCGTAAAATGTATAAATACAATAGCTCGTGTGTAACAAACTTCATTGCGTTATAAAGTTTTCTACTTCAACATCTCTGATGGAAATTTTACGTTTTGATCGCCGAATTTTACGTGATTCTGGTGACAATTGAAATGTCCGATCTCGATCAATGAAATTTTGTTACTTTAATTTTCCTCGGCTTCTTTTTTTTTATGACTGAAAGTGATAGCAGGAGTAATCCAGAAAATCGAGCCTCTTCAAGTGCAACGCTAATGGAACGAAAATTAGCGATTGGTTGATTTGGGTCACGTGATTCGTAAGGGGCGTGGGATAGACCTCGAGTAGGAGTGGCGTTGGTTCTGAGCGATCGCGCCTGTAATTTGTTTTGAATCGATTCAACTGTTTGCATATCAATAAAATTTTATTTATATTTTGGCGAAAAAGTCGTCTTCATTTCCTAATCAGAACAGTTGCTTGGGGTACAAGTTTATATATTACAGCAAACTAAAATAACACAAGAATTCTTCAGCAAATGAAAAATTGTTTTTAGTTTCCGTTGACCGAGTAACGAAATGAATGCTCGCTCAAATTATGGAATCACCCGGTGGATTTCGAGTCCAACACAGTTTCGCGAGTGACGAAACACTTCTTCACATAGCTGGCTTCTCCAAAGCTCGCTATCACGGTGCACCGCGTTTTTACAAATAGTAAAAAATTCAATTAATACCGTGCAATTACCACACACGTTTCAGCGTGTACCGGGATAAATTAGTTTTAATTGCTTCCAGCGCGGATACGTTTCAGGTGCTTCACTTCGCTACTCGAAAGCACCGACTCGCGCTGAGCCACGCGGTTGAGAATCACTTTCGAGTCGAAATAGAAAATTAGAACTTCTCCGCAGTTCTCTGTTACCAACTTTTTCGCAAGCACCGCTGTCTGAGTTCAACTCTCCTGAACGAAGAAGAAAAAAAAGAAGGAGAAGAAGAAAAGAAATTCGAAGTACGTACGCTTGTTCGCAAACAGGCAAAAAGGAAAGAAAAATGGCGCAGTGTAATAGAAAACAATTCGCAGAATTTCTTTTCCACTCTTCCCTTCACTTTCTCTTTTTTAGAATGCAACGGTAATTGTTCTTCTAAACATGGTTAAAGTACAGTAGCATTTATATTTAAATAATCTCGTAGAATATTCATTTTATACATTATACTATTATACCGTGATTATATTATAATATATATAGTGACGTTCAAAAATTCCCGCCCAAAATTGTGTTCGCCATCTTTCTTTTGCGAGAAAAATTTCAAGGCGTTTTCGTTAATGTAACAAGTAAGTGCAAAAGAAATCAACACTAGTTTGTCTTTATATTTCAAAAATAATTAAATTAGTCTGTTCAAAAGTTTCTCAGCCAGTATCTGATACGATTCTGTTGAAGATCAGTGAGTATTTAAATAAATATTACGCAGAATTACTACTTCAGTTGGCAACTTTTGAATACTACTGTACATTTCGTAGGAATCTTCCAGAAATTTGTACTCGCAAAAAGCGTACTTATATACTATTCACGCTATGGTCAAGAAGATGACAATTTGTCACAAACGTAGTGAGTCTTTCTCAATCAAACAATTACAGATTCGCGTAATTGGGAATATTTAATCACACGAGCAATCATGAAATTACATGTTTTAAGAGTGAAACAAATTTAAAGACGAAATCGGCTCCGAAATCCAGTTGCCGATAAGCGTTGGTCTCGAGGGAAAAGCGCATTAAGTCCCAGTAAAGGGTGCAACGACCGGCTAACAATCGCACTCGCAGCTCGGTTAATCGCTGAATTGGATCGTCGATCGGTCGTCAGACTTCCCCGAACTCTTCCCAGAAAACTCGATTGCGACAGCGCCGTACCACCAACAATTTCATCCATGTCGGCGTGTGCACGTCCGGTAACTAAGTAAGTAAGTAAGTAAGTAAGTGCACGAAGCCCGTGCGTGGGTGATGAACCGCCACGTTGCTTGGGTGATCTGCAACCACGTGTGTAATACGCCGACACCGCCACGACGATTCTGCGCCATTAACCCTGCACCGGGTTCGTTTCTCGAGACAACGCTTCGTCCGTTGCTTACTCACCCAAAAACACGTTATGCCTTTTTCATTTTTGTGGGAAATTTTTCTTTGCTTCCGCTTGATTAATTTTTCGTAATAGATCATATGTACGAGAAACTGGTCTTGAAATGTTTTAGAAATACCGACTATTGTATACGTGAGAATTCTTTGTGAACAAAATCCAGAAAGATAGATAGTCTACGCATCATTCAAAATTCATATTTCGTCCATCCTTTGAGTCTAATAAATGAGAGAAAGATGTGTACGCTTCTGTATTGACGAAAGGATTGCTTTTTATGATTGAAGAATAAAATTTCCATTAGAAACGTTACAATAAAGAAACTGCACGACTTGTACCTCAGTACGATTCGTCTCACTGAAAGGCCCAAAAGCAACTTTTTTGCCATAAAATTTTATCGATATGCAAACGTTTGAATCGATATGAAACAAATTACAGGCAAGATCGCTCGGTGCCAGACAACGCCACTCCTACTCGAGGTCTACGCCACGCCCCCTCACGAATCACGTGACCCAAATCAACCAATCGCTAATTTTCGTTGCATCAGCGTTGCACCTAAAGAGGTGAAATACCGATTTTCTGGGTTACCCCCGCTAAAATCACTTTCAGTGATAAAAAGAAAAAAAGTATAGAAACACTTTATGATAGAATGGAGTACACAAATCTTTCATAAAAAATCACTTAAGTCTCTGAAATATACTGCTTTACATATACAAAATATCTAATAAAAACTAAATATAAATTGGCCGTTTTGGTCGACTTTAGCGTTAAGTATTGCGTCATGGAGTTGCTAGAATAAAATCGATAGGACACATGTATGTACGTACATAGGTCGACGATGCACGTTCGGTGTTCACGTTCGCGCAGCGCAAACTCTACGGCACGTGGGTGGCGGATTACGCGGGAAGATATTGTCGTTGTGGCCTGTAAAAGGCGCCGACAAAGTCGCGTGGCCAGGGCCCCGGTAGAAACACGATGAAAGCGATACGTCTGGATCCACCGGAAGTAGCGCCACTTCTCTTATTTTCCATCCGGAGAATCTGCTACCGCGGGCAAGAACGAGCCCAGCTGGAAGACGCCTCGCGGAGAACGACCAACTTTTTCTTTTTCAGTATGGTCAGTCTTTCGACGAGAAAACATTTGGCCAAGTGTCGAGCCTTGCTTACTCGTATCGAACAATACAAGCAAAAAGTGTCGAGCTGGTTGTCAGGCGAATTTTATTTTATTTTAAAAGGCTGTGAGAAATGTTGCTAACAAGCCTTCTCAGGTTGACAGATAGAAAGTTTGCCATTCAAACACCGTGATCTCGATAACTGCAGATTGAAGTGTCTCTTAGTTTTTCAGTGTCAGTTAGTTTTTGCATGACGGCAAACGATGACGATCTGAAATGGTTGTGATCTCGAGTGTGGCGGTGTTCTGATTGGTCAGTCGAATAATTAGAGAAGCATGTCAAGGGTGGTCAATGGTCCGTAAATAGAGGTGAAATGGGTGAATGCTATGTAAAATTAATATTATTTTTGAGTATCTATAAATAATGTTTAGTTGTTCTTTATTATCGATAATTAAACGTCCTTGTTAATTTAGACAGTTAATTTATGTTCTATAAAAGAAAAACTACTTCCATTCGCGAAACCGTTACAAAAATAGTTATTTCCTGAAATGTGAACTTAATTTTTTTTATGTATTATTTTCTTTATTTACCAAAAATGAAATAAAATGAAATGAAATTTCTCTGTTACAACAGAAACTAAAAATTCGTCCCCGAAAAGGTTAAACATTTTATCATTGAAAGTGATTTTAGCTGACCCAGAAAATCGGGTCACTTCAGATGCAACGCTAATGCAACGAAAATTAGCGATTGGTTGATTTGGGTCACGTGATTTGTGAGGGGGCGTGGCGTAGACCTCGAGTAGGAGTGGCGTTGTCTAGTACTGAGCGATCGCGCCTGTAATTTGTCAAAATTAATTTCCTAGTCAGAACAGTGAGACGGTTGGGCCTTTCAGTGAGACGAATCGTACTGGGGTACAAGTCATGCAGTTTTTTATCTTAAACGTGAATACGAGTTGCTGAAATGTCCGTCCAACATTGCGATTGCGAAGGTATTTATCTTTTTCGAACAAACTTCAACGTCGAAGCCTGCTCGACACGGTTTGCCTTTGTAGTTTCGGTGCCGGATGAACTTCGTCAAATTGAATATAATAACAGTCTTTACTACGACAGAAGCACGAAGCAACGGGGGGAGGGGGGAGAGAGAAAACGATTCTTAGTGAAACTCTTCCAAGAGAAATCTTCGCTACGAAACTATTATATATAATCTTCCAAACTTTTAAGCCTTTAAACTTCTCAACATCGAAACTTCCAAATTCCCTTGATTTCTCAGACCTCGAAATATCCAAACTTCCAAGTTATCAAAAATATTTCAAACTGCGAACACGCCATTTTATTCGTCTGTACTCAAATGGTCTTCTTCCCTCTCGGTCTTGGAAAGTCGAGCTTCTTGAAGAATTACACGCCCGCTCTAATGAAGGGTTTCCCTCCTCCGCGAGGGTAGTGAAAAGATGCTTTTGAAATTAGCACGGTGAATACAACGGGCCAACTGGACCGCGTCAACTTCTCTTGCCTTTTTCGCGGACTTTCATACAAGACGCGTCGTCTCGTGTACCTAGAATAACGCAAATGTAAACTCGCGCGAAGAACAAAATGCAAAAGTCACGTCCTCGTTTTGGAACTTGGAAATGTTCCACGCGCTGGAAACGACAGTGATATTTGCTGCTATTTTTCGCAAAAATAGTTCATTTGCAAAGCGATTCTTTGTTTTTCAAAGACGATGTGAGCATTACTGGCAAGTTGAAGAATCTTCTATGTCGACGGATAGAAAGTTTAATTTGACACGAATTGTTGTTTGACACGATCTTGAAGTGCAAATAATTATAATCAAATAATTATAATTTTATATGATATTTTTTGCATTTGAAGTTCCAACAGCGAAGTTGCAACGTGCAATTAGATGAGCAAATGGATTATTATAATTTATAACTTATATATGTTGTCATTTAATACCATATATTTACTTAAATTATAATTTAATAATAATATATATTTTATTTAATTATAATTAATACCTTATATATATTGTAATTTATAAATAAATTCATGGATATTATAACATATATTTGATTTAATTATAATTTGCACCCAATTGTAATTTTCTAAATTCTTAAATGGGTCTTCCATTTGATTCAACTAATATGCAACTAGGTACGTCACAACTTTGTTAAGAAATCTGAATTTTCTAAAAAGAAGCAACACTTGTCCAAGACCTCAAGAACATTCTGCTCACATTGAGAGAACATTGTACGCATAACAGCCAAGAGAGAATTTTCGTGCAAACTTCGTCAAACGAACGAGAACTCCGCGGCCTGGTGATAAAAACTTAAAGAGAAAGCCAGCGTGATTTCAATAATAAAAGAATTATTACGTGGAAAAGATTTAATCGCCAAGGAGTTAACGTTTCAAGTGTGTCGAGTGGTTGCTAACTCGATTCTTGATGCATTCACCTTTTTAAAAATCACTTCTCAATGTGGAATATCGGAGGAATGAGAACCAAGTGAAATCATCCGATATCGTTCTTTTTTTTTAAACCAATCCAAGTGAATCGACTATGCTGGCCGAATGTACGTTCGTTTCTAGATTTGAAAAAAACTCGCCTCGATCGAAATAATTCATCGGAACTGAAAGGAAGGCGTTTACCGAGTTCGAGCTGAATCCGATCTCCGACTTCCGAGTCGAGTTCGATTTCAGGAGCGTAGAAAGCAGTCGCCGTGATTATCGGCGTTGCTCCAGAACCCGGCGCACGGTACACTTTTTATTTCAATGTCAGTGAATGAGAAAAGAAACGGAAGGAATCCGCGGGCAAGCAGGATTTCATTTTGCAAACCTCCGGAGTAGTTCCGCGGGCCTAATTAAACCGCATAAACAGAGCGTGCCTGTCCAATTACCGTTCCACCGTTTCTGCGTGGTTTGAGGCACCGTGTTGCCATTTCCTCGTCGTTTGACGAGTTATCGGGATCGTCTCTATCGGGAAAAAAGCGACAAAAAGAAGAAAAGGAGAGAGAGAGAGAAAGGAAAACGAGAACATCGCTGACAGGAATATTCTGCGCGTAAATAAAGCAGATAGAGTGGCACGCCCTTTTAAGCCATCTTCCAACAACTTCAACAAGGATCGGAGAAAATAGACTGGTCGATCGATTAAATCCGATCGTAGTTACCTCTATTAATTTCTATCTAACGGGTCGTCCCGTAATATCTCAACTAAAGATACATCAATAAATTAATATGTATTGATATTAACTTGATATTAATAAATATAATAAAATATAGCAAATTTAATTTATGACTTAAAATGATATAACTTTGAATCGATACAAAACAAATCCTACTCGAGATCTACCCCACGCCCTCTCACGAATCACGTGACCCAAATCAATCAATCGCTAATTTTCGTTGCATCAGCGTTGCACCTGAAGAGGCCCAATTTTCTGGGTTATCCCCGCTAAAATCACTTTCAGTGATAATCTACACGAATTCTAACGTTTCGGAGTAAATACGAATGCTGACTGATCATCTACTTATCATTAGTTTAAAATATATAAATATGTATGTGTGTGTGTTCAATGTGTTGGTTAAAGTTAGAGAGGGCCTGAAGAGATACGATTTTAAAAAGCGCGGTAATGCTCCGTTAGCGGTAATAAGATTGAAGTAATAAGTAACAGTTTTGGAGCGTGACCGTCGTGAGCACGTGTTGGTAAGTACGCGCGATGTGCTGCACAACGTTCTACTAATCAGAGAGTTAGTACACGAGGAATTGTTACGAAAATTTGTACCATGTTCCTCGTTCCTACGCAACCAAATGAGCGAAATTGTCGTTCAATTTGCTTGTAATTAAAGTCAATATATTTACCAGAGACAAAACGCGATAACAGGTTGAAAACAAAAAGGTCAATTAAATACGAGCCCTGTGATTCAGAGGTTAAAAATTGACCCGTCAGAGTATCGACAATAATAGATATAATAATGTCATAACCTTGCGCACACGTAGCTACACGTTCTGTTTTACGTTTTACATTTCACTCTGATCCATTGAAAATATGAATCTTCCGATTACCCCAATCAAGAAACATTTCCTCAATGAAAATTTTTAGAGGGAAATGTATGGAAATAACCTCAGACCACAAGCGGCATTCTCGACGATCGAACGCCTCATCGATTCGCAAACCGTAAATCTGTTTATTATTTGCAGTGCTTTGTATGCAGTGAGTATTCCCGGAACACGTACGTTCAAAGTCGTGACTTTGTTGATCTCTCACACCGCGCTGCTTTCGTTGTAAACACGCGTCCCGTCTCTAAAACTTGAACCACGTTCACAGCTCGGAACGAGCGCGAGAAAAAGAGAAAATTCGTTTCGC
This sequence comes from Melipona bicolor, assembly GCA_030673865.1. NCBI lineage: Eukaryota > Metazoa > Arthropoda > Insecta > Hymenoptera > Apidae > Melipona > Melipona bicolor. The sequence goes on along the minus strand of JAHYIQ010000025.1, from coordinate 1,403,306 downwards.
CAGTCTCGATTTGCAATTTAGATGCGCCCTATAAGTAGATCTACTTATACGGCGAAGTCGACGGATTTTCAAGAAAGGTGTTGCGCAATCGATTAGTCGAAAACGTTCGACGAACGTAATTACATCGATTCCAGGAACATTCGATTTCAAAAGATCGTGTGTTTCAGTTGACACGTGGTGGTCGATGGAAACGTAACTGTCGATGTGAATCATTGAAATCTGCGGTTGTTCGCATTTCCGACTGAATACCTTTCGAAAGAAACTTCTAAATAAACAGACAGAAAAAATTTGCCACGGCAACATCTTCGTTGCTTTTGTAACAATAACAATAGCATTATTATAATAACAATAACATTATAATAATATTAATATTATAATAACAATAACATCGTAATAACAATAACATTATAATAACATTAATATTATAATAACAATAATATCATAATAACATTAATATTATAATAACAATAACATCGTAATAACATTAATATTATGATAACAATAACATTATAATAACATTAATATTATAATAACAATAACATTATAATAACATTAATATTATAATAACAATAACATTATAATAACATTAATATTATAATAACAATAACATTATAATAACATTAATATTATAATAACAATAACATCGTAATAACATTAATATTATAATAACAATAACATTATAATAACATTAATATTATAATAACAATAATATTATAATAACATTAATATTATAAGAACAACAGCAATAATGTTATTATAATAATAATAACATTAATATTGTAATAACAATAACATTATAATAATATTAATATTATAATAACAATAACATTATAATAACATTAATATTATAATAACAACAGCAATAATGTTATTATAATTACAATAACATTATAATAACAATAACATCGTAATAACATTAATATTATAATAACAATTACATCGAAATAACATTATTATTATTATAATATTAATAATATAATAACAATAACATCGTTACAACATTAATATTATAATAACAATAATATTATAATAACAACAGCAATAATATTATTATAAAAACAATAACATTATAACAATAGTCCTGAGTTTGAATTTTATTATCACTTCTTTCTTTCTAATTACGCTGATGTTTAAAATTTAAAATTACAAAAATTTTCTGGTTATCGTAATAAAATCTTCTGGTTATTGTAACAAATGACCATCTTCTTCGGAAAGAAAGTCACGTCTATGAAGCGTCATAATATCTATCATCGAGCACGTCCTCCGATCTAGCAATTTTAAACCGTTTCGATAATTTTATTACTTCGCGTACACGTTTTATCTGGAAATCCTGGAAACCTCGGGGGCTTATCTCTCTCGACCATTAAACTCTCTCAAGTGTTCGTAATATCGTGTAACTTGAAACTTTTACAAACCTTCTTCCCTTTCATTACTCGCGTGTTATTATTGAAACTGGAATAATCGAGCAGTCTATTTATACAAATTATTAATCCTCATCTACTTCGGGCCAGAATGAGAAACAACCGATAATCGATTGCAATTGTCGTATCTTTTTCGCGAGCAAATAAAAAGTACTTGATTTTCGATCATTTTCATTGCTCCTTTTCCATTCGCTCAAATTGCTGGAAAGCAAATGGTGCTGAATCCTCTTCGTTTATCGCAACGTGTCAAACTGACAGGGACGACGGATGAAGGCCAAAGGCGACCACTAATCGCGAGAAAGAGACCAAATGGATACGTGCACTTATTTGTTAATGCACCGTGCATTCACGCTCGCCAATCGCGTGTGTTACGAGACTGGCAGAGGCAGCAGGCCGTTGTCCGACGCCTTAGAAATTCTTTAATGACTTTATGTCGCGCGACACACACGAACAAACGTAATGGTTTGAACTTCGTTCCTCGCCGCGATCGTGTTCTCTCTGCTTGGCGTCTTTTCACGATCGTATCACCGGTCGCCGAAGGAAAACCGATCGTCCCGCTGTGGGAACCGGCCCGGATGTTACACACCTTCCAATTACAAACTCGATCTTCGAGGAATTTTACTTTGTTTGTTTTTATAATTGTAGGACTACTTCCATCGGTCCATTTTTTTTGGGAACTAAATTTTAGTCATGTATAAATTTTCACACCGTTTAACTTTTCGCTGTGGATATTTGTGCAAGTTCATGTTTTTACAAGTACAATAAAAAAAAAAGTAAATATTGTAACAAGTGTTAACAACTGTACTTTGGACGAGATATTTTTACAACGTACGTAAATATATGAAAATTCTGTCTCGTTACTGGCAAATTATCTTTTATTATTCGCACGGTCAGGAAGATTAAAAACTTGAGAGACTTGAAAAAGTCGAAGCTATTTATATCGCTATTTTGCATTCGTCGCAAGCCGTGTGCGTCAATCGATTTTTTTTTTTAATCTTGAGCAGTCACAGCGTTGCTTAAAGTTGACAGATCGTACAAAGGAGGATAATAAGCACCGAGCCAACCATGACAACCATGACAATTACTACCAATCAATGCGTATTCCCTTGTCTAAAGAGGCAAATACTTGACGACAATGAGTGTTAATAAAGTGTAAGCGAGGCCTCAACTCAAATAATGGATAAACACGTGGGGACGAGATTACAGCTTCGGCTCCCGTACAACCATCGTCAAACAGCTACGATAAATAAACCAACACAGGACTACGATGTTCGTCGTGTTAATTAAAATATACAGATATATATATACATATATATATAACACACACAGATATATATATATACGTATAACACACACACATACATAATTTTCCATTAATCCCCGTTCAATTGGCAATGCTTCGCAACTCGTTTCAATTGCATTCAATTTGTACTCTAAACATTTTATCGTAAAAAGGGCGATCACCCTTTTAAAGCATAGATCTTACCTATTACTGTCACTTTCGCGATGTCAAATGTCTCGTCTTGTCACACTGCTGGACGATCAATTATTAACGACGCAGACACGAATATCGATCGAGTCAGAAAGAATCGAGAATCGAGAATCTCGCGGTTACATCTGCTACTTCTCGCGAGGATTCTGATCTAACCTCCAACGGATATACTTTTGTACTTTTAATTATACCACGTTTCAACTCCGACTTCCTTTCTTTATATTCTTTTCCACGAGGGAAAGACAACGTTTATCAGAAAGAGAACGTGTGTCAAAAGGAGACTCTCAGGCCATTTTCATATGCAGAGGAAGAGTCGAAAATATATTTATATCATAGCAAGGACGCATAACGTTTCTGGTAGGTTCTCTCGTTTGGTTCTTTTTTCAGAAAAAGGAAAGAAAAAGTCTGTCTACCGACTAAACCGGCGTGCCCTAAACCACATATATACAACCACCATATATAACGTCTACAGTTCGCGAGAGAAAAATACGCAAGTACAATTATCCCTTACCTTATGGATCCTCGTGAACATTGCTCGTTCTCGTAGCCTGATCCGAGAATTTAGCTCCGCTGTCGGCTCGCTTCACGGAGGGTAGGCGACTCGAAAAATCGTAAGGACACCTGACATCCCGAGGAAACACACAACACCGCGCGCGACAGACGCGTACTCGTCGATCATCCGATCGCAACTGCAGCCCTTCAGTGTCCGGTGCCGGTTCTGTTGCCGCTGAGAAAGAGAGGGAGGGAAGCGACGGCGAACGAGCGAGACGAACGGATGGAGAAAAAAAAAGGAGAACGAGAAAGAGGTGTTATCGAGACGAACGAGAGCCTCCCGCTGTTTCTCCAGCCAGCCACGTTTCAAACTGACCGTCACTATTGTGTATCTCACGTATGTACGTACCGACGTATACCAAACGCCACGCGAAACGCGGCTTTGACAAAGGCCGTTACTCTCGAGCTGTACGAATTGAAAGGAGACCGAGGATCGTTCTCACGTGAGCTCCGAGCTACGAAGTGTGTCTTACGCGAAAGATTATGTATGTACGTCACAAGGGACAAGCTACCTTTCTTTCGACTGTTTTTTTTTCCTTTTCTTTTTCACTCCCGTAGTTTTTGCGGCTCGATTCCCCTTTTCTTTTGTCCGTCAATCACCGGGGAACACCACGTGCAAACCGCCAATGCGTACCGGCTCGGCAACCGTGCTCTGTAAATACACGCAAAAATACGTGCATGCGTGCGGGAGCACAGTCGCGTCGCGCATGCGTTGCACACGCAGCGGATGCGTGTGCAGCCCCCGAGCAAGTACATCGGCCAAACACCCCCCTCGGCTTGTGTCGGTGCTCTTCAACCCCATGACTACCCCCTCCCCATTCACAGAGCAAATCCCCTCGACTACAAGGATACCTCCCGGTGAACCCCTTAATCAATACTCGCCGTTCTCTGCCGGCCAGGAATACTATCCTTCGTGTCCTCCTCCCTGGACCAATTTTCGTGCTGCCTTTCCGTCGCCTCGTGCTATCAAGAAATTCTATTCTCCGCGTGTACGCGTTCATTGTTCGTGCTCCATGTCTCCAAAACTTTAATGCCTCTGATAAATAAAAAATGTTAATGGAAAATATAGAAGAAAGCATTAGAAGATCGACTGACAATTTTATTATTTCCTTTCAGTCTAACTACAGTGTATACAATATGAAGTAAATAGAAGAGAAGAAATGAAACACTCACAACAAAGGGGTATGGCAGTTAGAATTAAACGATGCACCGTGCGTAAAGAATGTTTCTAGGGCGCATTGATTCCCCGAGGGATAGCGTCATCACGATCCTGTGAATTATTTTATTACCCACCCAGTTGCTGGGATGGAAGGAACCTCCTTTCATTCAGCACAATATATCGTAAAATACTACGACATGTGTTCGGCATGTCACGAAATTAGCATACATTGGGAATGGTATTTTTATTGGTACTTTGGCATATGTACGAGTTTCCTTGAAATTTGATAACTTAATTTATCATTGAGAAAATTGTGTTTCTTCTTGATATTAAAAAAACAAAAATACCAAATATCTTACAATACTAAATTCCATTATTCGCTAATTAACCGCTAGTTAAAATTCGTACGACTGCAAGAAAGTAATTTCGTTTCGCGTAAAGGCTAATTACAACTTTCTGATTGAAGTGAAGGGGTGCCATAATCCACGAATTATTAGCCCTTTTTATAGAGAGCGTTAAGTATACTTGGGGGTTGGGAAACGTGTCTACAGTGCCGCGCCCAAGTATACTCATTTGTGTAGCAGGCGTTTAAAAAATTCTCCAACAGCCTGAGGGTTCCAAACGGTTTAACTCGTTTATCACATGATCGAAATGGAACCCTAGAATTAGACATAAACGTGAATCATTGAGTCTAAAATTAAAATTGTATTTAATTGAAAGGAAAAAATAATAATAATAGTATGAAAAACAGAACACGTAGAATTCCCTATTTTTCGCTTCGTTCAAACGAAATGTGGGAAAATGTTAATTAAATTTACATCGCGTTTAAAACGATAATGCGATACCAATTTCATGACAGGAGATACGGTTATCTCGAAAAGTTCAATTGCAAAAATTACGAAATAGCGTGCCTTTACCAATTACGCGTGCGTCTCGTCTTTCTATCATTTATTCAATTCGTTGTGGTAATATCAGACAATATTGTTCCGGAAGAAACGTTTATTACCTGTAAATACTTTAAATCAGTTCCAATGTAAGATAATATATGTACAAGTGTGTGAAAAAAGAATTGAAGCATCTACCGTATACATTAGATTATAAACTATAATGATCTAAGGATGAAGATAAGAATAAATTTAAAATGGAAACGATGATTTGTCGGTACCAGGAACCACCATTGTCGTGTCTATGAAGCCTGTCCTAAGCTCTACCATGCACCGATTATTACAATGTATTGATCACAATACTTGAAAAGTTATTTTAAACATATGATTTCTTTGTAATCTTGATAAATTAGTTTCATTTATTATTCCCTTCGGTGAAGTTAATATTGGCACAATTCGATAAGCTTTAAGAAACTAGGATTATGATAGTTTGATCTTATTATAATATTTATAGCATATTAAATATATGTGCGACACTTTATCTTGGTCTCTTGGTCTCCCTTCGGAGAGGAAATGCTTCTTATACCTGAAAATATATATATCACAGTTACATGCTTCTGAAATTCACCCGCTACTCTATAGATAGCGCGAGTATAGGCTCAAAGTTTACTTTTGAAGATAATAAGATAAAAATATTTTAAATATGTGATATTTGAAATAGTTGTTGAATTTTAGATATATTTTAGCGATCGGCTTTATGTTATTTTACAAATTTCTTTTTTTATTAAACAGATGACTGATGATTTACAACACGTGGGCTGGTTAGAAATAATTTCAAGGTTATATTTCTTACGAATATGTTATCGAATATATTTTCTTGTTGTCTATATATTGAGTCATTATCTACAACTTAATTATTTTACGCTGAGCCAAGTGTACGAACGATTTGCAAGTTTTGTAAAATAATATACTTTTTAAATTATAAAATAGAATAAAAATGGCATCGAATGAAATCGCCGAAAAAGCCAACTCCGAAAGCTATATCACGTAAATATTTCAACATGTTAATAAATATAATAAATATCTTTTCAATTAATGTAATATGAGCTTTGTACTTTCATAGTGAACAAACTGGCAAAAGGGAAAATTATTTGGATTGGGACAACTATTTCATGGCTATGGCTTTTCTAAGCGCGAAACGTAGCAAAGATCCTGTTACTCAAGTCGGTGCATGTATAGTGAACGAAGAAAAGCAAATTGTAAGTGTTGGATATAATGGAATGCCTACAGGTTGCAACGATGACATATTCCCTTGGTCCAAAGATTCTGTTGATCCATTAGAGAGAAAAACTTTCTATGGTAAACAAAAGCATCTTATTCATACTTGTGTTCATATTTATACCTTGCAATATAACGTAATATTGTATTAAATTAATGACGATATCAAATTTGCAGTATGTCATGCAGAAGTTAACGCCATTTTGAACCGGAACTGTTATAGTCTTAAAAAGTGTATCATGTATGTTTCTCTTTTTCCATGCAATGAATGTGCCAAAGTAATAATACAATCTGGAATAAAATCAATTAAATATGTATCAGATAAGTATGCAGAGAAGAAGAAAACTCAAGCTGCAAAAAGAATGTTTGACGCGGCAGGTGTTACATACAGGTAAATTTACTCATTTTTATTAGACTTGTATAAATATTGGAATTTATTGCATGAAACCATAGAAATTCAATTTTGTGTTATTTAATATAATTTATTTGCCTTGAAACTATTGTTATTATTAGTTAAAATTCAAGATCTCTTTTGTTTAATCACTAAATTTTTTTTCAAGTAAATATTCTCCAACATGTGAAAAGTTAATAATTGATTTTACTGAAATCGATTCAGCTGAAAATAAGGAAATAAGCAACGAAGATGAAATAGAAATGAAACTAGAAAAATTCAGCATAGTATAAAAATCGTGTAAGAATACAATAACAATATGTCTGTAATGAAAAACTTTCCAATATACATATTCATGATTTATTTCACTTTTTAATGACATTTTGCAGATTGAATTTTTTTTAACATGACTGGGTATTCATTTACTCGAGGATTGATTACCATTATTTACATGCAAAACTAAATTGAATACAGATAGAAAGAAAGAATACCCTTCTTATTTTAAATTTTTTACAAGCCTATTTTTAGCTTTAACATTAATTGTATAATATTATGGAAAATAAATAAAACAATGTACAGAAAGCGAAAGAATTTAGCAATAATACAAGGATATTATGCAACGTTATCAAGGTGTAATATTGTCTGCAACAATATCGCAAACAACATACTGTACAAGTGTAAACAGTGGCACATTCAAATATGGCATGATAGAAATATGTAACAAGTATATATCATTTCTTCATGATAGAATGATATTTTAATATCTTTTTACAAAACGACTAAAGGAAGGGCAATTGTTGATACGTGATACAATATTTTCATGTTGACTTGTTATTAATGTAACAACAAACAGAAATTGAACATAGTTTTGATATAATGATAACGATACGTTTATGTACATACTATACATATCCATATTTTTGTCTTTAAAATATTACTTTATTTGCGTGTAGTCATAGCTATGATGGAAAAAAGTTATATAAAGAAAGCAATTACACGTGATGATTGAATTCATCATATAGAAAAATATTTAATGCTGTAAAAATGTATTGATATAAAATGTATTTTGTATATAAATAAAGATATTAATATCCTTTAATAGTATAGAATTTGAATTATTTTTGCACAAATTGTAAATTGTAGTATAACAGTGCAGAAAGTATAATTGTTTATTACAAATGGCAGTATATTACTTAAAATAGTAAATAATCACATTTAAATAATCATTAATTTGTTTCTTTTTATTTTGAGTCCCTTCAGTTAGAAAAAATTATCTTAGAAGTTAATCACATAAACAATTTTGTATGAAATCTATATGATGAATTCATTTACATGAGGAGATGGAAGAGGATGTGGGTTGAGGTACCCATGTTTATCGTTTGCTCGTACAATTAAATGAAGGACTCAAAGGCAAATTTGAACTGAATTTTGAAAAATTGAAAATTAATGTATCATTCTTAATCAACATTGTTTATTTCGAAGATTTGATAATTACGAGCGGAATAGAAATTTTTATAGTAAGGTAACAACCTCCGATAAAGATTGGAGCAACTAATATGTTATTTTTATTTTTTTTTTATAATACTTTCTTTACAATACGCTGTATAAATTTGTTTGTATAATTATCATATTTTGGTAAAAAAAAATATATATATATACACATATATATGTATATATATATTTTTTCTCCTTTTCCTAATTATTACAACATTTTGACAAAATATACATATACATATATATATTTTTTTCTTTTTTCCAAAATGTACTAATTATACAAAAGTTTGAGTGTACTATAAGGAATGTATCACAAAAAAAAAAGAAAAAAAATAGTATTAAAGGATAACAACACTTCGGTAGATGCATGGTAGAAAAGTTGAGTGCACCATGAATGATGTATGATAGTGTGCATTAATTTTTCTAATATTAATCTTTTATAAGAAAAAACATTTCGTGACTAGTATGGCGATCGTATTATATTTCCTTTGCATTGTACAATTAAATGACTAATAGGTAAATGAATGAGTAAAACATCTACATTATCGCTTATGTCACGATATTATTTATGTAGCCCTGAGAAACATTCCATGCATTTACAGAAGGTATTTAGTTTAATTAATACAATTATGTTCATTATATTCTGATAGAAGATTATTCCATCGATTAATTTTGCATGTACGTGATGAATTTTTGTCCGCCATATATTACAAGTGATTGAAACGTTGAATATACATTTACTATGAATACCGCTTAATGCAAATATCTTATTTGTATGATTATTCTTAAGTTGACTTTGAATGAGTTTTCAACGTTGGCATAATATTAGCTAATCGCAAAATTATATTCTATGACTTAAATAATGTAGGAAATGTTTGTGTAGATATATTCATATTTATATATATATATATATATTGTTAAAGTAGTAGTTGAAATATATACAAACATTATCACTATTTTGTAGTATTTGTATCTTATTGAATTCTTTTTCTTTTTTTTTTTTCTTTTTTTTTCGTTCAAGGAAAATTACAACTTATAGATATATGTTGGTACATGAAAAAAATAAACGAGACAATTGTAACTTGGTTCGATTTATGTCGGTAAATTGGAACATTACCTTTTATTAAAATTTCTGTAATCTGTGGACATAGACGTATGATATTTTTTCCGATTGTTAGTTTTGCTATTGACACTTATTGTTTTCGATTTATCATATACTTTGGTAACCTGCGTACACAATATGCACTTTTTTTTTTATTGTTCTTACAATAACTTTCACAGAGACTTTCGCAAACGGATACTATTTTCATATTGGCTGCTCTCTCTCGATGGAATATCAGGGCTCCAATCCAAACGTAGATCATTACCCTGGCTTTAAATACAGAAATAAAATCGTACTTCTTGAAGGAAAACGCTAAGTTTTCGCAAAAAACTTGTCGAGTGAACAATCCAACGTTCTTCTTCTAGAAATACAACAATTGCTAACTCTACACAGTAGAGTATTTATGTAGACATCACTGAAAATAGTACACCTTAACATCAAGTAGAAATATTCATAGAGCGCGCATATGAATCTTGTATTTCAAGTCTTGTATTTTTGTACCAATGTGTTAGTTTACGCACGTTTTCATATATTTTACACACTGTACTTTACCACCTCGTTGTCTAACTACATAATGATTCAGTAACGCTGAATAGCGCGTACCTGGATCAGTTCTTGATGGAATTCTCTTTCTCTTGATGTTTGATCGTTACCGTCACCTTCGTTTCCGACGGTCGAAAAGCGGTCGCGTATGGAAAGTATTTGTGACATTTAGTCATATAATCGGCGATCGTCGAGTCACAGTGGCCAAAGTCACCGTTACGCAACGACTCCAGTACCTTTGTACAATTCTGCAGTGTTACACCTTCGAGATCATCAATGTTTGTGACGAGGGAGAGAGCTTTCGTTTGAGCGGACGGGTCCAAGACGTACAGTATCTTCGCGCCCTGGAGCAGATGCGGCAGTGAGTTTCGATTCTTCTTTAGGAATTCCGCATTCAGCTGAGTGGCCGTTGATGTCGAGTAAATCCCTGTGGTTTGACGTTTCACTACCTCGCCTACCGGCCCTTCCAACGGTGAGCGATTAATGTACAACATGAAACGTACTAGACACGTATGGAGGTCCGGATTGTTAGGATTTAGACCGTGTGCACGTTTTATCGACCTTAACATCAGCAACGTACGACCTACAAAAAGTTGGAGCTTTCAGAATCAAATCTAATGGTAAAATCCTTCAATTATATCGCTGCTACCAATTATTACCAAATATTATACTATCGACGTTACACACCTTTACGAATGTATATTTCAAATGCCATAAGATGCGTTTCTATTCTATCTGATGCCAGGTCTTGCAAAGGTTGTAAAAATTTGATTGCCTGCTCGAGAGGATCCTCGACCTGGAAAATAATCATTCAGTTCGAATATCAAACCGTTGTATATCTCGAGGACAATCAACTCGTTGTATTTACACTGACCCTTTCCAGTTTCTCCGGTATAAGTTCGTCCAGCGTAGGCTGTTCTAAATCGGGATCGGTTTGTTGCCGTGACTTGTTGTGCTGCTCTTTCTTCTCTTGCGCTTGGGCAGCCTGCTGCCGCTCCAGCTCCGCCTTTCTACGTTGTTTCCTCTGTTTGTTTCTCAACTTTTTCAACTCTGACGGCGCTAGATTCTCTGCAAAAGAAAGAAACATCAACACTTGTTCGAGCAAATTTAACAAATTCTTAATTCAATATTTCTCGCAATTGTGCAGTGCATATTCGAATTTTTCGTATGATGAATCGTGAGGCCAAGAATTTATCGAGACAACAAACTTCTGTACGTCAATCTTCTAATCGTTTAAAATTTACAAACTCTTCGGTTAACGAGAATTTCATAACAGGATGATATCTCTACGATAACAGCGATTGCTCTGCGATAGCGAACAGCACCAAATTTCTGTCTGCAGGCCTGTTTTGTACAAATTTGCCAGCCGGTGCTAATTCATTGAGAGGTTAATTCCGCCCATTACAAAAAGAAAAAAACAACTCTAGAATAATTTCGTTAGAGCGTGATAAATAATTAAGACTTCTTGTCAATATAGAAGAACGAGCAATATAAGGATTTGTATCAATCTAAGTATATGAAAAGAAAATCAATAATCTCTGTATTGAAAAGAAGTCGTTCTGCAAGATTACACGAATTGAATAATAACAAACAATCGAGCCGACAACTCTAACCTAAAATGTCCCAAAACTGAACACACCGAGTTGAAACGTGCTAAATTTACCCAGCTATCCTGAATTCCGAAACTTTTGCGTTTGTTCAATGTAGAGAGAGTAGTCTCGCGTCTTTTTCGAGTAAATTGTCTGCCCGCCGGCTGGCTTGGATTTTTCAAGCGCCGTAATATCATCGTAATTGCGACAATGGTAAATACGGGAACGGTGGAACTGTCTCCGGCGCGATTTCGACACGCACACCACTTTTACTAGCTGCTCGGAGCTGCGTCGACCAAGGTTAAGCGGTTCCGCCGCGTGGCAAAAGCCGACACCCGGCCAGTTTCGCAAAGCCTCTCCTAACTTTTCCTCGCCTCTCTGGTCGTGTGGCCAGACCTACTGACAGCCGTTTCTAGGTCTGGCATGCGTGCACGTGTCACGCGTGCACCGCGGTCACGTGCAGCGGCTCACTACCCGTGAGACACTGCCCGCGCTCTGCGAAAGCTGCAAGCAACCTGTCCCTGCTTGCTGGTACACGATCGCTACCACGATTTTCATGTTTTCTAACAGTCATCGTAGCACGGAATAAATTTCGCTAAATTTAAGAAATAATAATTTTCAACAAAGATTTGAGAAAAAATGTTCGTATATACACACTTCCCATACAAATTCCGGTACTTCTATATTTACGTTTTGACTTTTGAAATTTGTAACAAACATTCCTAACCTCAAAACTGCGGGTATTTGTTCCGTTCAATCTGGTTGAAAGATGGATTCCTCGAGGTTCGATGCGTCGCAATTCGCTCCGTATCAATAATTAAAATAGAGTGAGTATTCGAAATGTTCAGAACCTCTAGTGAAAAGAGTTTTTTTGCTCGTTTCTGCTCCATTTTTAGAGAAAATCGCAAAAAAGGAGAAAAGTTTTAATTTTCTTACTTATTCAGTAAATTTACTCGAGAAAGCAGCTGAGAGACCAAATCGTAGCTGCACTGCAAACAACGTTTAATCTATGATCAGAGTGGTCAATGTTTGATGTAATGCTCGGATTGCTGCAAGTGATCAACCTTTCGAACCAGTATCTTCATTACACAGATGATAACATCAGTAAGAGTAAAAACGAAAACCTTTTTGTTCCTTTTTTTCGCGGCATTTTTTCTTAGTTCATCGTTTTAACATTTGAATTCGAGACACCCTGTATATACAGGGTGAACCAAAAGTCCGTAATTTTTGTATTATATACTTTCTTCAACATGATAAAAAAATCATGTTCGAACTTGAATTTAATTCAAGGTTAATAAAATTAGTTTCTTCTTATATTTTGATGTCTTCTTAAAAAATAACATTCTGTAGCGTCTCTTATCGCATCAACTATCTGTTCACTGATAAATTCAGATAAAATCCAGGGGCAAATTAGAATAACGATGGAAAGCATTTTTCATCGCAACGAAGGAGCAAAGAACAACGTGCTCGCGTGTCGCTAAAAACATTCAAACAAGAATGCCAGAAATGCTGGTTGTTGCCAGCAAAATCTACGCTTCGTAACAGTCAGATTTCTGACGAAACTACTTTTCTTTTCCGACTATGGATGAAAATTTGCCCGACGAGCCCGGGGCAGTCGATCACGCTGATTTATAGTTAATCGTGGAAAGTACTGTTCGAGGCGGAGTCGGCAGAAGTTGGAGTTGGAGTTTATTGCGCTAATTCTCCTACACTTAACTTGCTCAGTGGGCATTAACGTTTTAATTACCGGCCTATTAATGCAGTTTTATAACGCGAAAATCACTCGCGCGCTTTCCAATTATGTAAGGAACAGTCAATGCTTTATTAGAACACTGCAGAAAAAGAGAGAGAGAGGTGGGGGGAGGGGGGGGGGGTGACCTCGTAAATTCGTGAATACACGTGTATTTCCTCTCGAGCGATTCCCCCCCCCCTTTTTTTACTTGTTCGCGATAGTTCTTCGTTTCAATTAACGCTAGAATTAAAGTATAAAATTTGTAGCGAAGAAATGAAAGGGAGAAACAGTTTGCAATGCAATGAAGAGCACAAGCTTCTATTTATACATTTTGCTAAAGTCATTCAAGTTTCTAAAAATAGATTGTTATAAATATATTGGGGGTACCACAAGTAATGTTGTTTTCTAAACTAAATAATAAACATATAAATTTAATAAACATTGCCACCTAGTGACAATAATTTAACTTATTGTAACATAACCTATATTCTAGTTAAATATATTGACATTTGGTTAATATAAGCTTATCGTTAAATTATATTATAGATTAAAACTGTAGTATTAACTCTTACAAATAAAATAAAATTTTGTAAAGTATCAAAAGACATTATTTACGAGTACGCCCAATATATAGGGTGGGCCGAAAATCACTTTCTACTAAAATAAATCTGTAATTTTCATTATATGTTTTCAAATTTGCGAACGCTCTGACGATCGACATTTGAAAGAAATAATTTTCAAAATCACACAATGAAAAAAATCACGTTTGAACTTAAATTTAATTTGAAATTAATAAATCTAGGTTTCTCTTACATTTTGATGTTTTGTTAAAAGAAAAATAGATGGGAAGAAACTTTTGGCCCACCCTGTATAAGATTTCTGTGGAAAATTATAAATTATACTTTGGTAATTCCACCATCGATCAACGATTTTATTTTATCTTTTCGTTCGTAGAAACGAAGAGTACTCGAGAGTATTTAACCTGGATAGAAAACAAAGAATTTGAATAAAAAAAAAAAATTTCACATGCGCAATCTTGGAATTATAAACGCGCCGCAAAGGTTGTCCCTCGGACTTCCGTTCGGAACGATAAATCACTCGATAGCGTAACGATAGATCTAACTCGTTACAGAAGACACGTATCGAACGGGTCGGCAATTTTAATCGGTTTCCCGAGCGGCGCGGGAAAATAATCGTCGGCAATTAGGGATACCGGTATTACCGGCCGATAGGCGAGGAATTTTTCATCCTTGACAAAGGGGGACCTTGCTGGAGCATTAGGTATTACGACCGCGCTTCGGAATGTGGAGCAACAGGCGGTACTACTACCAGCACGCAACGTTTATGCAAATCTCATCCCTCGTCGATCGCCGTACGATCGCCAAGATCGCGAATTTTTACGTGAATTCCGACTTTCTTAAACACGTAAATAACTCTTAAACGATCACAGCTAATCTGCCGATTTTCATGAAGACTCGTCCAAAAATGAAGCGACATCGAAAGTCACAGGATTATCAAATATTCGAATGTTTGTTAAAATATTTAATTTTAGGAGAGGATCCAATGAGATTACCGATCTGATAATTAGTCACGGGTAATTTGTTGTAACTATAAATATCTCTTCCTTGATTCTCGAAAGTAAAGTTAATATTCGTACGTTACATGTATATATGTATGTATTATTTTAACGAAAGAACACGAAACACAGTGATCAATAAATGTTGCTCTTTCATATCTGCTACACGTAACATCCCACGCAGAACACTTCCGTTTCATACGTTCACGTATGAAATACTGCCGGTTTAATAGAACGAAGCAAACGTTCGCCTGCGTTTCGTTATTCCTTTATCCACTGTGTCCATAAAAATAATATTTGCATGAATAACCGCGAATTATAAAGAGCTTACAAAGAGCCGATACATACTTGTTATATTTCGTATTAACGTATGAACGCTCTGCGGCTGTAAACTTCCCGTAAACTGGTAAATACAGGCGTCTCGAGGTGGCGCATTAATCCGCCGCGAGGAAATCGATCCTAATCGCGATTTCCTGCCACGAGCAACGCCTCGAAAATTCGATCTTATCGACGAGACCCATCTTTCCGTTGCGAAAGCGGCGAGAAGGGGAGAGCAGAGAGCACCGTGATTTCGTATCGAATTCCGATGCAAATGGCGCGCCGCGGCTACCCCCTTCGATCGACCCGAGACGAGAGATCGATGATTTCTCTATTCTATGAATCGCGTCTGACGAATTTCACACGATACGAAACGATAGAAAGCGGCTCGCCAATTTCGTGATTCTCGCGCGCGTTCGCCTCGTGTAGGATCGTCACGCCCTTTCGTTCGAAACCTGTATCGTTCGGCACACCGTATGGTGGTGTATCGTGTACGCCAAGTTGCCCTGTCGGAATGCCGATCGCAGGGACTCGCGTTTCCTATACAATTAAGTATTTTCGTGTTTTTGGAGGGTCTTTTAGAAACTGGTAAACTTCGAAACTCAAAGCGCTGATTTTATTTTTTTTTTTTTTCACAAGAGGAATCTCTTGTTTTAAAGATCGGAGTCAACACTTTTATTGGACGGAGTTGATGCAAACAGAAAGATATTTAATTCAGACTGCTCTTGTTTGAGAACGACATTCGAACTCTTTCTGAATCTAATTTATCTTCTTTTTCACTACCACAGTATTCTACTGATAAAATATCTTTTCTTTTATCACTGAAAGTTATTTTAGCGGGGGTAAGAAAATGGGGCCTCTTCAGGTGCAACGCTGATGCAACGAAAATTAGCGATTGGTTGATTTGGGTCACGTGATTCGCGAGAGGGCGTTGTCTGGTACTGAGTGATCGCGCCTGTAATTTGTTTTGGATCGATTCAAATGTTGCAGATGAAAATTTCGGAGCTCCGTTCTTCCTTGCTTGAAAAATAACAAAAAAAAAACGTAGCCTTCAAATATATCCGTCTTGTTCTTAAATCAGGCCACTTGGATAAAGTGGGCACAGCGACGGCGCGTCTCATCCAAGAAATAGGTCAACGCGATCAATCCGAACGACGCATCATCCAACATTTAACGCCTCCCCCTCCCCCCTTTTCCTTGTGCGCACCAAACGTCCTCGTCAGCGTTTTAAAAATACGAGCAAAGCATCGACAGACCGAGGAGGCGCGGCTTCGTCGCTTTGCATAAACGACGACGCAGCCGACGCGTGCAAAAGCAACGGAATCCAGATTTCCTGGGTGAAATAATTACGATTGAGTAAGACGCTCCAACTAGTGCAAATGACGGGGGCGGGCAAGGTTGACGAATACAAAGAGGCCGAGCGGTGGTCGTCGGTTAAATCGCAGTCATTAAGGCTCTGCCAGCAGGCAAAACAGTTAGAGAACCGGCGAATAAAAACGTTCAAATGACGCTTTTATCTTTGTAATCGGGTAAACGCAGAGAGAAGTGCACAGCGTTGTTATTTCGATTAAAACCAGCCACACGCTGTCGCAAACGTCCGCCCACCAACCAACCGCGTCACTTAACGTTTTTTTTTTTCTTTCCTTCTTCCTTCGTCTCGTTGCTGGTCTATTCGCGCGAAAATCCAAACGAACAGGACAAAATTTTGTTTAACTTCAACCGAATTCTTTTCATAATTATATAAAAAAATTTATGTAACAAGTATCAATCTGTAAATACAAATTAACAACGAATTCGGCAGTTTTAACGATTTTGTAACAAATATTATACGTTTTGTGACTTTGAAGTAACAATTTGCGCTTGCACTTGTGCGTACAAAAGCTTAAATATGAAATTCCATAAAACAGTTTGTGCTTGATGTTGAGCATAGATGTGCGTTGCGTTTTATTTTTGGAACCCCTTTGCATCCATTTGATGATTTATCACTAAATTTATGTATTGTCAAGTAAATATTGGACGATCTTCGTCAGAATCTAATAAAGAATCTTCGAATCTATTACCAGAAGCTAATGCTTCTTATTCTTACTGCTCTTTTATGATTTTGCACTCATAATTTAGGCCTCTGATATATAAAACTAAAAAGCAAAGAAGCCACAAATATAGCTTTTTTGCCATAAAATTTTGTTGATACGCAAACATTTGAATCGATACAAAACAAATTACAGGCGCGATCGTTCAGTAGCAGACAACGCCACTCCTACTCGAGGTCTATTCCACGCCCCTTACGAATCACGTGACCCAGATCAACCAATCGCTAATTTTCGTTGCATCAGCGTTGCACCTGATTTTCTTGGTTACCCCCGCTAAAATCACTTTCAGTGACAAAAAGTAATGACAATTGCACAAGAAGGCTGTGGAGACAACTTGTACTGTTTATTTTTATAGGAGTTTTGCACAATTTTTAACAATTAAATATTATCATATCGTTATATTAGTAGGACAATAATATATCACCAGTATATATTTATTAACACGTCGAGTGAACGAACAAACGGTGAATTGAAATCGATCGTGACGCTTCCAAGAAATCTACATAAACGGCGACGAATTACCAATTGAGGATGAATTACTAATTCGCAGATTGTCGAGCATGCGATACCCTCGAATCAAGTCGAGGGTAACGGACAATGAGATAATACATAATTACACATACATAGCCCTTTGCCACGGGAAAACCCGCCACTGACTTCGTCCATTTCCTCGCATAATCCTATCATGTCGCAATCAATCATTTTCCTTCGTTCGGTGAAAGTCGAACGCGGAAACGCGGACAAATAAACTGTTACTCAATATTCGATAAAAGAACAGGGTTGACGTTATAAGAACGACTGAAGGACGAAGAATTTTTATTTATTCAAGACAATATCTAACGAAGCGAGAATGATCTACAAATTTTACAAAAGAAGTTTAAGAGAAAAAAAAAATGGAAAGCTTCATATCAGTTGTAGCCAAATGAATTATTATTATTTCCATCAATTTATTCAATGACGTTGGATCGACTTGTGGGAATATTTCACATTGCTGCTCGTGTATTTTTCTCCCAACCACTCGTAATCGAGCCATTTATTCTGAAAAGTGGTGCAAGTCACTTTGTCTTTAAATCGAGACACGAATCTAAGAATTTGCATCTCGACTCGTGCCTAAAAAAATTGATGCCAACTTTCAAGAAGACTTGCCTGCGTCTGTCATCTCGGAGAGACTAGTATTTTTCTGAGGAGGTTAATGAATCGCCATTTTTCATTACCGTAAAGTGACTTGTGCCACTTTCAAAACACTCATGACGCCACGATTTAATTTTTCAGTGGCAGGATATTTTTATTTTTATTGCGAGAAAGAGAAAAAAAGAATAAATCCGCATCGAAAGCGGAAGTTCAAGAACGCACGTACGGTCGACGGAGGATCTTAGTAACGTAACGTAACGACGCGGCAGTCGGCATTTTGAGGGAAACTCGTTGACAGAAATCCAGGTGAATCGAGGACGAACGTATTTCGTAACAATTCGCGGCGACTTTTACTACTTTGCATCAGACAGTCGAGTTTCGTTCCGGGTTTACGTTTATTCCGAATTTCTTTCGAGACGTACCGAAAAGCCTGTGCATCGCGGTTTCAAACTTTATCAAACAAATCTCAAATGGGACCTATCACGCGTCACGAAACGCGTCACGTATCATAAGTTATCGGTTATATGCGTGAAATTGAAAGTGAAAAAATGTAAAATAAAGTTTAATGTCGAATTTTTTCGAAGAAGAACCCTGTTGCATAATGGCACGTGTGTAAAAATCGTAAAAACAATATCGATCGCAGAAGAACGCAGCAAGAAAAAAAAGAAACTAACAGCAATAAAACTCTGAGATCTGTAGTTTTGCGTTGCACAACGCTGATCATATCTTCGACGCAACTGCAATCGCTTCGTGCAATTTTATAACAACAAATACAACGACGACACTTGCGAGCAAAAACCATCGATCACTCAATGACTCGGAAGAGAGAAAAGTTCTTTCGATTTAAAAGCAGTAGGTTTGAACGATTTTTTTAAAAATATCGATTGCGCACCTTCGACTCTAACATCCAAGGGGAAAACAAAAATAGTCGTAGATCAAAGACAATGAAAATTCTCCGAATTGCACAATATCGTGCCAGGTACAACAACCATCAACACGTATGTGAGCGTGTTCGTGCGATTTCAATGACACGTGCTACTAGGAAATGCAGTGGCAATAACGATACGCGAAGCTGGTAATCCAACGATTATGCTCGCAGGTACGTAAGCTAAAAATAATTTTCCAAGCTTGTGATCGTTCTAAAGTCGTTGAGAGTCGGCGAGACTACTCCAGAAGGATGTGCGCAGTACAGCTTAATAACTCAAGTAACTTCATGAAAGAAAATTTATCGCTGATCGTAATTGACGCGAGATAGCTCGAGCGACGATAAGAGTGGATTCTCTGGCTTACGCAATGTTATGTCAGAAGCAATATTATGTCCTCGGAGACACGCGATATTCAGATAGCATTAACAGTCGTACGAGCGACTGAACCGAGATGAAACGAACAATTAATAACGAATTCTGTATACCTTTCAATTTCAAGCAGGCTCTCGATTAGAGGCTGCAGATTGCTGTCATTCTAGAAATCGACGTCTCCTTCGACGTTGCACGATACTCGGAAACAACAATGACAGCGAGCAGTACGTGCGATTAGCATTAATAGACGATGCAGGACGATCGTCGATTACACGAGCGTTCCGCGATTACGGGGAACGTCACAATGCATCGAAATGACGGTAATCGTTAAGAAAAAGCCGCGTGTCTCTGTGATCGTCGTCGCGACGCGTCGTCCCGTCACCCGCCACGTTTCTTCCATTTCGTAATTCAGCTCTGCGTGTAACATTGACTGTCGTCTTTTTCTCTTACTTTATAGAACGTAGTTGCGAGTTCTCAATGAGTTGCGAGTTGAAATTACCAGCGCTATTCTTTTTTAACAACGCGTTGTTACTTCGTATCTCCAACAGTTCGCAATTGAAACACGCAAGAAATAGTTTCTAGAAATTTTCCTAACGTGAACGTAATTTTGCTCGCATTGTGCAGGGAAGAAAGGAAAGTTTGCTCGTGGCTGTCGTAAGTGAAATGAAACCTAACCTAAACCTTGAATTTCAAGATCAAATTTTTTTTCTTTTTCTTTTTACATTGTATTCTACTCATTTCGAAGGTAAAATTTTCCCAAGGAACTTGATAGTTCGTTTGAAAAATTGCAAAAAAGTTTTTTGATCATTTAACATTGCGGACGCGCGCGTCCTAACAGCGACTTTATGATTCTGGACTAGGTTTCTAACTAACATTTGATTTATCATGGTTGTAGCATCAGCGTGAGTCTAAATAATCAAATTATAAAACTAACTGTTAACATTATTCGAAATATAAACATAATATAGACATCCGCGCGTCCAAAATGATAAAGTCGCTGTTAGAACCCATTTTTGAAGAAAACTATTAGACAGCGACCTACAGTTTCTTGGAAAAGTTTTACCTTCGTAACGAGTAGAATATAATGCAAAAAAAATGTTGACCTTAAAATTCAATTTTACATATATTTTCATCAAGCCAAAGGCGTAGATATTCGTCTATGATAGCCACGGACAAACTTTTCTTTCCACCCTGTTTTTCGAACAGTATAAAAAACCGAAAGTGAAAGGAACGCGAAGGGACAAATAGTCGTACAGAAACGTTTGTGAAAATTAGCGAGCGCTTGTGAACGCGTGTTTGCAGAATTCAGGCTCAAAGGGAAAACCGTGCACGCGTCGATGACGCACGTAATGCCTTTTTCGTTACGCGAAGACGCTGGAATGCTTGCAATTCGAATTCACGTTGTTCAATGTCGCGGCTTTATTGAGTTATCAGAGAAAACGGGATGCTTCTCGTAATTGCGAGATCTATATTTATGCGAATACCTGGTTACGTAAGCGGCGATGGAGAATAACAGAACTTTCTGGTATTCGTGACGGCGGATATTTATGAGTTACGTTGTGATCGTGTCCGATCCTACCTGACGGGATTATCGTTCGTTGGTTCTCTAGCTGGGATGAACGATCTGAACGATTCGAATCTCTCGATGACGAATTAACCCTCTATGAGCCAAATTTTTTTCATAATTATAAAAAGATTTATCTAAACATAAAATCAACCTGTAAATACAGATTAACAACGAATTCAGCAGTTTCGACCATTTTGTTCTAACGAACAAAGATTTAGGTTAGGTTTTGTACCTTTGAGGTAACAGCAATGGCTTACGAAGTTTGTCACTTGTCTATATAATAAAAGCATGGGATTCCATATCTTGGCAATACGAAAAAAGCAACAACCAAAGAATTGCTCTGTTTCATTGGCTGAAACGTCTATGGGTTTTGATGAATCACATTGTAGTAGTGCATACGTATTCGTGTAATCAAATAATTTTCAGACATAGGTCGTAGCAGAGTAGGGTGTCTTCAGACAATCAGAGTCTTCGAGACAGTCTCCTTTAAAGGACGATGAAAACTATACTGATTACCTGAAACAATTTTTTATGATTCTGAATTTTCCTCATCTGACGATGATTTAACACATCACTCAATAAGTCCCTGATCTGACGCATATATGGCAACACTGTTGACAGACCCATATGATTTCTGGATAGTAGCATCCTTCAAACGATACATGTCAAAATTTCATGATATTCTGATAATTAGTTTAGAGGTTACAGTGGTTTCAGTGACCCCAGTTTTGTAATTTTCAAAACTAACTTCATTCACCATCAAATTCATCGTCGATGTCCACAATATTTATACAATATTGGGTAAATACCAATGATGATCTTTGTCCGAGTTAGAATCTAATAAAGAATCTTTGGATCTATTACCAGAAGCTAATGCTTTTTATTCTTGTTGCTCTTTCATTTCTATACGATTCTGTACTCACATTTAGGCCTCTGATGTATGAAACTAAAAAGCAAAGAAAACGCAAATACACTGAATCCTTACTATTTAACTCATTGTGACTTGAAAACGTTGCAAAGCTACATCCTATAAAAATAGTAACAAAATGATTATTGAAATGCAAACAAATAAGATTCGATAATTCAGGTTAGAGCTGATAATCGTTACTAGTTGCTAAAAAGAAATTATACTATCCTGTGGGAAAAAAATTAAATTATTCAACAAAATATCGATAAATTAGCATGTGACTTGAAAGTTACACGGGTCCATAGATTAGGTTAACTCGTTCATCGTTTAGTTTTAGTCTCACAATTAGTTGTCATTGATCAATTCTTTACATTTACTAAGGAAACAGTAAATTTCATGCTTCACCGACTTGCACGATCGCAGAGAGTTGTTGGTAAAACTTTGTACATAAAAATTCATTGAATCGTGCAATTCTGCAGGAGAAAATTTCGTTCATATTTGAAAGCGAATACATTACGATGTGAAACACTGTAGGTTATTTCCCAACGTCTCTGACTTTCGTTAGTCTGCAATTTGTGAATTGGGGGATCTGTGAAAAAAATCTACGAACAAAATAATAAATAACTGCGTTTGCAGGGATTTCCAAATATTGTACGTTCCGCTCTAGCAATGCACGAATAACCTATATATAAACTACATTGATGAAAATATTGAAATACGAAAAAATTGAAGTGCATGCGAAAAGGACAAGCCATGGGAATCTCGGAGAAACAATGAACACCGAAACGGGCAACCGAGCAACCTCTGAAAGCGTGATGATAATCGCGATGACGTCTCGCGATTTATAAGTTCGATCTCGAACCGCGTTGATGTAACATTAAAAGGGTATATCTGATAATTTTGCCGATACTTTGCGATACTTTCACTTCAACGAACGTTGTTGACAAACGAAAGATGAACAACGAGATTTCGCATTCTGTTCGTCTTGAAATTCGTGTCATCTAAGGATACACGAGAAAACTCGATAACTTTGAAAACAACGCCAAATAACGTCTTTTGTTTGAGTATTAAATTTCAGTAAATAACAATTATTAATATATCTTTCTTAAAAAAAAAAAAAAAAGAAGAAAAAAGTTTTCTTTTTCGACAATTTCGACTTTCTTTTGAAGAAAAATCTAGGGATTGATCATGACACAGACAATTTTTATTTATCGAAATTTAACGCTTTAAAAAAAACGAAACTAACGTTATTCGACTTTTCATAACCCTCGAGAATACCGATCTTCACATTCCCGGGAATCCCGGAATTTTCGGGAATCCCGACAATCTCGTATCACCCGATCCCGAAATAAATTCTCGACCCGATTTTCAGGTTCTCCCCCGAGTGGTGTCGATTCTCTTCCTCCGGCGAATCAGGATCCTCTCCTCGGTTCGTCGCCGCGTATTCACATTCGCTCGCGAGAGTAACGGGGGGGAAAGGTTAAATTCCTGCTCGAAGCACGGTCGTGCGTTGCCAGCAACGAACGTACACAAAAACTCGGAGCAAGGGGAGAGAAATCGGCCAGATATGAAATATTAAAAAAAAAAAGAAGTCGAAACCGATGCACGCGCGCCGATAATAATTGCGACAATGTTCGGCCGTATCTCGCCGGAGTCATTGTATGCAGATCGAAGAACACGAGCAAAGGTATTCAACGATTCAATCGTAAATTACATATTCGAAGAGTATCGTGACCGCGATGGCGTGTATGAGGCGGCCGACAACAGTTGGAACGCACCGCTGACGAATGCATTGTCAACCGGACGCGCGATCGGCGTGTGCCGAGCCGCTCCAACACGTCCAAACATAATCGCGCGCTTCGTCCGCTTCCACGCTGCAAAAAAGCTGCATTGTTCACCGATCGGTCAAGAATCCTGATTCGTCATCGGTCCGCGAATCGGTTGTTTTCGCGCGCCTTTCTGTCAACTTTGATCCGTCATTCGATACATCCGTGAAACGACGGTGTTAACGCTAGAACTGCACGCTACCGACGACTGAAGCGTAATAAAATTTGGAGTAAGAAACAGAATATAATCTCTGCAATGAAATACACAAGCTTATATTTTATGAAGAATCACTCGAGTCTTCATAAAAATACGCTGTTTTATATCTATAAAGTATAGATAAAAATATTATATATGAAATGATCATTTTGATCACTTTGATAGACGTAGATTTAAATAAGTAACCTCCAAAATAATTTTTTGCTAATTTAGTAAATTTAAAACCTTGCACGAATTTTTCTTCAAAGGTAGAGAAAAAACAACCCATCCGGTTATAAGTGATACCAAGGTTTCCACCTTGGCTGACCTAAAAGTTCCGGGTTCTCGATCGAAAACTTCAAGTAAACGTTCAATCTTCCAAGCGAATATCGAAATTATTTAACAAAAATAAGAAAAAAAGGAAGCAAGATGAAAAGTTTCATCTTGGACGTTCGATTCGACTGCGCGCGGAAAATTTATCTTCTGCAAGAGATACTCTATTCTTAAGCGTTTTAAATCTGGAAGAATCAGATCTTTCAGGATTGAGACTAATTCGAACGACGAAGTGGAATCTTAAGAGGGAGCGATTCATATTTACGGAACGGAAAATGGAACTCTTTCACGACCGCGATCAACCGGACTATCTGGGCGCCTTGCTTCTGCGAAGCGATCAAGCTGCATCAATCCGCTCCGATTCCTCGTAGCCTATCCCCTGTCGACGCCTCTGACGCAAATCGAGGCTGAATTCGTCCGCCTTTTTCTCTTCTCATCGATTTCTTACTGATTCACCTTCTCCTCCTCTTCTTTCGTCCACAACAACTTGTGGAAAATAGATTTCACGCGAAAAGTGACATCACGGTGCCATCGTTGTCGTCTGTGCGTTGCGTCAGATTTTGCAAACAGCGACGAATATAACAACTATCCTAGATCAGTGGAACAAGGCTCAAGCAAACGACTGGATTATCTATCAATCGATTTCTCTCACTTCTCACGTAGCACTCGACACACGAAATTCGCCTACACGAAAACGACGTAAACCCATGCGCTTTTGAACGAAGGCAACCGTGTCGCATTCCTGGCTGCGATTGCAACACGTGCACTCTCAGATCCCGTTTTACCTAAAGCATCAATTATCGAAACCTGCTCGCGATTCAACGATCGATCGATTCATCGAGACCTTCCTTCTGCTTTCTCGACGAGGTCATTTTGATTCAGCGATTGTCTCTCGGGACTCTGGCCGATAACCCGGGTATTTTGAAAATTTTCAATCAACGTTGTTTTTTACTTTTTAAAGTTACTTCAGAAATAATCTAAAATTGTAAAGTTGCGTTGTTAAGTATTTCGTATAAAAATTGAATCAATTAAATCCATTCATTTGTTATCTCGCGAGATTATTTGCCATTTGCTGAGATTTTTATTTACTCACTGATTAATGGCTCTAATGTTTGTATTTAGTATTTCTTATTCTGCCACTACGGTATAATTACTACGCTTATCTATCAGATACAAGTTGAAACATCGCTCGATTTTTTGACGACGATAGGAGAAATTTAAATATGCTTCAAACAAGCATTAAATATTCTCATTTGCAACTTTAACAGACATCCTCAAATTTTGCTTATCAACCATCAAACCAAATGTTTGAACACACTAATAAATTATTTTGATTTTCATTGATTATTTTTCTTTTCCATTCGAGTGTTTTAGTTTCACCGAAATGTTTATTTTAAAGTTTCAATTATCAAGCAAACATTATTTCCCCAAATAATTCAGTTCTTCAATTTGTTATTAATTGAAATCCACCAAATTATTCGCCAAATATACAAAAGAACAAATTCGATTTCACAGAGTTCGTTTGCAAATGACTGTTCGAGTAAAAAGAAAATTTTCGCCGAGGTCTGCCGATAACCCGCGAGGCAAAGATATCATCGATCGAGATATATCGCGGCCGAAGACTCGCCTACGTTTCCCGCTCGTGTTTCACTATATACGCGGTGAAGGGTGTGTGCAAATGGTTTCACGGGGCAAGTGCTAGGCGTGGCTCATAGAGGAGAAATAAGAAAGGGATCCGTGATACCGTACAGAGCCTCTCTCTCTCTCTCTCTTTCTCAATATCGGCTGGAAAGGACTTAACGTTGCCGCTGGAGCGACGCCACCGGAATGTTAACTTCCCATGTCGGGTTTCGTGATCGACGCACGAAAAGAAAAGGCCAGTTTCGACCGAGTCTCCCGGCGGCAATGCGAGCGTGATCGAATCCCGGATTCGCCGCGGCAAGGTCGTGATCCCCGGGCCGAAACGCTGCCGAGAGTGCATCGGCGGGCCCTCTTCTTCTTCAAATTCTATCGGCGGGAGGTGCTCTTCCTTCGTTCCTCCTCTTTTTTCTTTACGCTGGTCTGAACGTCCTACGTCAGACTTGGCCGTTATTTCATTTTTGGGTCTTATAGAAACAGAACAACATAAATCAATTATACGAACTGACGGAGAATTTACGTGGGGAAAGCAAATGAGCTGATTAATATGACTCCTGGAAAAGTTCGCGAGGATTCAGACTGCGTGACAGAGACGATTTCTATCTGGAAAGTCGACAATGACGTTTGCAGTAATTTTAATACGTATACAAGTACATTTGATTTAATTTAATTAATTTCAGTTAATTGATTCGTATTCGTGAAGGGGTTAAAATAGACAAGGAGACAACCTTGTGTTCAGTGATCATTTCTAGTGGTCTTCGAGTGGAACATTTTTAATTAAATTGTACAAAATAATCTGACAATTTGTTTGGAAAATGTAATTTTCACCTCGTATCTTAAAAAAAAAATTGCATTCGTTACGCGCATTCGCGAGGATCGAATCGGCAATGCCTCGCGGTAAGCGAGCCAGACCGCAATGCGGTGGATTGTGCAACAGGCATCAAATGGTCATTGATTTAACTCCGGCGTTTAAATGCCGTTTGGAAATAATTGGAAGCTGTTTCCACTGGTGCGCATGTAAAACATACATAAACTCATTTTTATGCTTTCCTTCCTTCGGCTCCCATCTCCCATGTCCGCAAGCGTTGCCGCCTGTGTATTTTCAATAAAACCGAACGTTCCAGGTCGTACCTTATCCTCGAGTCGAATGTCGCAACGAGGCGAAGTAAAGTAACGTTTCCATCGTTGCGATAATCGCGTGATATCCCTCCTATACTTAGTCATGAACTAGAGAGAAGAGAATTGAATTTTCGAGCAGGCAGCTCAGAGAGAGTCTTGCCAAAAAGTGTCTCGGCAAAAATATTTCGCGGAAGGAACGGATCGTTATACCGAGCGATATGATCGCGGTAATACTCATGACTCGCGCCACGAATTACCGCCACGTAACAGTTCCCTAGGCATTTTCGCTGTACAAAGGAACGCGAAATACGAGAAATTGAATGGCGAAACAGCGCCTGAATATTAATGCTCGTTGCCGGTGGCTCAACGTGCATTATAACCCGGACGAGAATGCAAAACACACTTCGTCCGAACTACATCATATTTTTAGCGAACGTTTCATATTTTCGCGAAACGGGGGGTCCCCACGCGAGCGACTATCCTTGCGAAACGATAGCGCTGCATTCGTAACTCTCACCCCCGCGTCTTGGCGGGAAATACGAATCAGGGTTCGAGCTCGGGTCGACGTTGTTCCCAAGGAACGATAAATTTCAGAAAAATCTCATTGATTCGTGATTGAGAACACACAAGGGGCAAAATAACCTTATTCGCGTTACGATCCGCGAAAATGGTCTTAGGAAATACTTATGGAGGCTTACGAATTGGCATTTTTTTTTCTTTGAAATATTTTCTTTTGCCTTACGACTTCTCGCGTCGTATTTCTACGAAGTTTGAAAATTTTTCTCTTTAATCCAATTTCTTGCGAAACACGAGAAAAGTAATTTGTCGCTCAAATTAAATTTTTTTTTTTTAGAAAATAAAACATATTTGTAAATTTTAGACACTAGATTAGTTTGAGACTAGAATTAATATTAATTAGGTCTAGTTTCCTTTATCATTTCTAAATATTTTCTTTCTATTAATATTCATTAAGTTAAACGATAAAATTATTGATTTTTCAAAGAAAAAAAGTGTTATTTGCGTGTTTCTCTATGTTTGACGAATACAATCGTCACTGCGTCGTTCTAGCGACACAATGTAGATACACACTTTCAACCTCTTCTCAAAATTACAATATTTTCTCAGTAACCTAAAAGGCAAAACGAATAATAATAAATTTATTACTTCTTAGTAATTTCTATCCAGTGATATACCGATGAATTCAAAAAGAAGACGAATTATTGTATACGGTTTGGTCACTCGTTATGGTCCGTGAACTAGTTACTAACACAAGAGGTTAAAAGCGGCTAAGAGGTTAAAAAATTGCCGCTTTTCGTATTCGTTTGATTATTGTATTCTATCGTTTTTTTTTTTGTTTTTGTTCTCAACTTAGTTTTTCCTTTTTTGCAATACTGTCGGATTGAAAAAGTCTGCGATTTCCTTCGGTTCAGCAACGTGGAAAACGACCGCAAACATCGAGGAACGTGAATGAGAGAATTCTGCGAACGGAGAACAAGCAAATATGGAGATTTTACGTATATCGTGCAAACAATTAAGGATACGTTTACCGATAACTCTCGTATAAAAAAAGAAAAAGTGGAATTTTTCTCTTCTCTCGTTCTACGTACTTCGAAGCCAACGATAAATCAATGTGTCCAATATACCGCGTTTCTTGCGCAGAGAAGCCTATAAATGCGAATTTTTACTGTGGAAAATAAAACGACTTACTCCAAGAGAGTGCGAACGATTTCGATATCGGATGACTGGTAATTAGCTCAAAGTATCGACGATTGGACGGAACGTTTTTAAAAGTATTTTTAACGCCGTAACCTTTGCGAACCTTTGCAAAATGAGGTGATTGAAACGCACGGGTAACGAAACACAAACGATAAATAACTTCAGGTTTAGTAACGTACCAATGTAATTACGATACGTAACTGAAGTTCCTATAATGGACATGATATATTCACAGAATATGTCACAACATATTTCAAGATGTGTGGCATAATATGTTCATAAAACATCATAATATGTTCATAAAATACTGTGTCTATAATTCATAGAAATAATATAGGGTGGGTCGAAAGTTTCTTTTAAATATAACATCAAAATGTACGAAAAAACTAATTCTGTCAATTTTAAATTAAATTAAACGTTCAAACGTGATTTTTTCAGTATTAAATTTGTCTTAAAATGTCGATCACCTCGAAACGTTCGCAAATTACGGATTTATTTTAGTAAGAAGTGATTTTTGTCCCGCCCTATATATTCATAAAATGTTCTCTCCTTTTCCTTCAGAAATTCAAATATTTCCGTAAACCACTGTACGCAAATTCAACAGGATTCACGTTGCCAGTTACAGGTAACACTTTCTTCAATTCTTTTCCAGGCGACGAGCTTGAGGAGGCTTGTCAACTCTCGCAGGAAGAAGACAATAGGACGGTTCAAGCGTGAAGATGAAGCGTGAACAAGCACCGAAAGGGAAAAGACCGAATGGAGGAAACGAACGCGCGGCGAATTACAACGAAATCCGCGGCGAAAGCGACGAATGTTACCGATGTAAATATGCACAGCGACCGACGACCGGCAGTGACACTTTCGCTGGTCCGCTCCTCTTCTTCCACGGAAGGTCATTGCACGTGTAAAAATACAGACAAAGCGCCGGTGGAATTCGTAACGAGCGATGGAACAAGAGCGGCCGTGTTTAAGTGGAATTTCTAATTCTACGAGCGAAAGGGAAAATCGGCCGGAGGAAAGTTTCCGCCGGCGATGAGTTCGCGAGGCGAGCGCATCATGCTAGCGGTGTCATCGTCCTTTCTCGCGCCAATCGATATTTTCGCGACGGATGAGATTTCCTTTGGAGTTGCCGAGAAAAATTCTTTCGTTTGGTTCTTTTGGCAGTTTTCGGTCAAATCGCGAACAGTTCGCAAGATAATTCTTATCGACTGCTTGTTATTTTATCACTGAAAGTGATTTTTGCGGGGGTAACCCAGAAAATCGGGCCTCTTGGCAACGAAAATTAGCGATTGGTTGATTTGGGTCACGTGATTCGTAAGGGGGCGTAGACCTCGAGTAGGAGTGGCGTTGTCTGACCTATAATTTGTTTTGTATCGATTCAAATGTTTGCATATCAATAAAATTTTATGGCAAAAAATCTTCAGTCTTCATTTCTAGTCAGAACAGTTGCTTCTGGACCTTTCAGTGAGACGAATGGTACTGGGGTACAAGTCGTGCAGTTTTTTGGTTACTTTCTGTTTAGTACGCTAATAGTTTTGTTTCTGAAGTATGTCTCACAATTTTTATAATAGCAAAAATAATTATTAAAAAAATATCGAGAGTGCATTGCAGAACAAAGGAATAAATTTAATTTTATAATATTAACAACGTTTTAATAACGTCAAAATTAATTTAAAACAAAACAATTATAGAATACTATATTTAAAATCCTTATTATATTGTATTAAGAGTATATAATATAATATATATTACATCACCATAAATAATGTCGCTTTTTGATACTGATTAATATGTTTTACTTCGCTAATAATTTAGTATTTAGTATTCTTTTTTTTCTGTTAATCAGAATAAAATAGAATTTATAAAATTTTTGTTCTTTTATAGCAAGAAATCATCGAGTTCGAACAGTTCACGGCGAGGAATTAAAAAGAAAGAAATAAATATTAGTAATTAGAGCGGCTTTTCCGAAAATGTTATATGAACAAACGAACATATTAATTACTTCAACTTTTCTTTAACCTTTTTTTGCATCCGTCAATAAACGTTTCAAATGACTGCTCAATGATCGATCAAATTTTGCGAGCTTCGTATATTTCGCGTTCTTCATCAGTGCGAATTTCGCGAGCACACGGTATACCAATTCATTAAGTAGACGTCCTTGTTTCGTCAAGTCGAAGCGAAGAGAACTTGGCAAGGCGTGATCCCGTTTGATTTTTTTTTTAAAGAGCGCCGAGCCTTTCTGCCTTTCTGCATTCAGATTCTATACGTCGCGTTCTGCTAAACGCGCGACATATACACCTCTATCCATCTCGTTTCACGCGGGAATTTTCAAATTTACATTAATCTGCTAAACTAACATCACGTAAAGCTGAATTGTCGTTGTCGTTATTGTTGTTGCAAAGCGCATCATTCTTCCCGTAAGAAAAATTATTTTTTCTTCTTTTTTTTCATTTATTTACGGCGTTCCAAGAAAAAAACTACTGCTAGATAGTATCAGAGGAGAAGAAACTACACACTTGCAATCAGCAAATTGTGC
This sequence comes from Melipona bicolor, assembly GCA_030673865.1. Lineage (NCBI taxonomy): Eukaryota > Metazoa > Arthropoda > Insecta > Hymenoptera > Apidae > Melipona > Melipona bicolor. Next base: position 1,371,418 of record JAHYIQ010000025.1, on the reverse strand, counting down.
TCATGCCGTTCCATTGTCGTTCACTCAATTACGGCCACGTTAAATGGATTGGTTCTAATTGCAGACTAACGAACCATGAATTTTATAGTTACCATTCGCAACAATCGACAATCATCGTCTCCAGAGACCTACATCCTATTCTTTTTCCTCCTGACAATTCATACACGTCGAGTTACATCCTCGATTCTGCCAACTAATTTACGTGTGTAACTACTTGTTCGTTCGAATTAAAAATAAGTTGTAAATGTTAAAACTGTTTTTATTCCTGCCGGAATAATACGACAAATAATAATGGATGATCATGTGGGTATTGGATGTTGCAGACACGCGACTCACTGTCGCGAGAAATCGCACGAGAATCACGCGGAACAATCTCCTATCCCATCGTTCAAATCACCGGAACGGACGAGCAGAATTCCAAGAAACAGAACGTGACCGCTCATACTTACTCCGGTCAGGTTCGCGTCGAACGATCGTACAAGCATCGGAACAATGTTCCAAAATTCTCTTCCAAAAGAAAGGGAAATGATAGCGACAGTTCGAGCGAAGCTTGGTGAATAACGTTTTAAATCTGAAATTAAGCGAACTCCCCACAGACTCTCAACCGAACAGCTTAAGTAGTTAAGTACTCGTTAAAAGAGAAAAGAAAAAATACTAAGAGTATATATTGTATCAAAGTTTAACGTTGAACAATTTATAATTTTTCCTAGGAATTTTATAAACGTGAAGTAACATATTTTTAGAGATTTTTCGTAAAACGTGCAGATAAAAGTTTCTGCAGCAGATTGCACATTTGCGTATTATAAATGTATAATCTTACAAAGTTTTTCCATTTTTTTTCACTTTTCACGTTACTGATAAAAATTTTATATTTCGATCGTCGATGATTTTTTTTTAGTTTCTTCGTTAATAACGAAGTAATATTTTTGCTTTAATACATCTCGGTACACCAGCAGAGGGTTAAAGGCCGTGACATCGAGCCGTGATCTTGAAATTAACCAGCTCGTCCCGGTTCTCAAGATACGCCACGATACTGCCTGTCTGTGAGAAACTGCATTCTCGGCTTTTGTGCGAGATTGCGGGAAAATACGCGTGTTCGCCTGACGGGCCTGACGGGCCTGACGACAATAGCCGTGAGTGTCGTGGAGAAAGGAGAGGAAAAAAAATACGAAACAGGTGTAATTAAGAACTGGCGAACGTCGAAAATTTATCGTGCCTCATTGTGTTCGGGTCGCTCCGTATGAAAATCGTTCGGGAACAGCTGGAAAATCGAGGCGACGCGCTAACGAGAGGATTTATTTCCGAAGTGCACGGTCGTTTCCCACAGGGAGAGAATCGCGACGAAGAAAATTTCTCGAGTTTCCATTATTCATTATTCGGGCGAGAGAAGAAAATGAGGAAGTGGCGTGTTATTCGTGCAGAAAATTGGCCTCGCCTTGTACCGAGGCGTACAGAGCGCATCAGTGGGACGCATCGTTAATTAAACGTAATTAGCGATGCTCGATACGAATCTTAATAACATTGGGACGCGTGTTGGTGTCGTGGATGCAGAGATTTTCGAGAATCAATTGCGACGGGTAAATTGAAGAATTGACACGACGTTTTCTATTTTTCGAGTTGGATGTACAGTGCGTGGAAAGAGCAATTGGTTAATAAAATTTGTTCGCGTAAATGGTTCACTACATACAAAAATAATGTATACAATAGCAACTTTCAATAATGATACAAGAAATAATGTAAGAATTCGAGAATCAAAAAATATCGATACACTTGGAATTCTAGTGTTTAATTTGCGTTTGTTACTAGCGGAATGTTACTAGAAAAATTACAAAAAATTACTTTTTGGAATGTTTATCGAATAATATCAACATTAATATAATATACAATGTATAATGTACATAGTGATATAATACCAACATTATACATATACATAGTGATATAATACCAACATTATACATATACATAGTGATATAATACCAACATTGTACATATACGTAGTGATATAATACCAACATTAAGAAAAGATTATCTTTAAACATTAAAAATATTTTGTGTTCAAATACAAACAGCTTTATACGTCAATATCTTTTCACTTCTCGAATTTTTATTAATAAAAATTTGCTTGTACTATTGTTAATTCACTACATGTGCATGTTACGTATGTACGTAGTGAACTATTTATGGAAACAAAATAAATTTCTCTTAACGCATCACTTGTTTACACAAAAATATTGTGATCAAAATACTCACTATTTGATCCACTGCAGATTATTTAAGCGATGTTCGATCATAGCAGTTGGTCACTTGAAATAAACTAAATTACACGAATCGTGTAACCGGATAAACGCATCGTGCTTTCGTCCAAAAAATTTAGCCTCTTGAGGCGTCCTTCGTAACCACTATCTTTGCTAGCATCTCCGTATGCAACAGTCTCTCTCTTTCTTTCTTTCTCTCTCTCTTTCCTAAGAGCCTCCGAAAATATTTCGGGTGACATAGTGTGGCGCCAGAAAATCGGTAACGACGGCGTGACCGCGAAGGTCGCGACCATCGGCAACCTTGATAGCGGTGAGAATCTCATCCGATGACTCACGCACGCTAAACAGACGCCGGTTCGAAATAAACAAGCGTCCTCTCGCGGGGAACGAACCACCTTCACGACGTCCTTAGTTTCGCGTTAAATTACGCTGACTCAAGACGTTCCTAGGAAAAAACGTGAATGAACGACCGAGCCTTAAAAATATAACCTCAACAACCGATCGTTGCAGCCTGACACCACTGACTCAAGATGCACGTCACTCGATCGTTCGTCACAATTTGCGAATTGACGATGTCCGGAAGACCATGTCATCGTCGTTGTACGTAGAAAATCGTGTCATCGCGGGAGATGACGACACGAGATTGATGACTTCAACACGAGAGTCGTCGAAAGTTTCAACAAGTTTCAACTCTGACGAGAGAATCGTCAAAAGATTCAACGAGTGAACTTCGACACGAGCGCAAGGAGAGTAGTAATAATAAATTATAGTATAATAATAAATCGATAGTAATAATAAATTATAAATTATAAAAGTATTAAAATAAAATTCACATTGAAGGAAAAACTATAAAACAGACGCAAAGGATCCTCAGAGCTCTCTAGGAACTGCGAGATGCCTAAAAGGAACAAGGGAGTTATCTATAAATGACTATAAATGACGCTCAGAAGTAAAGACGGGAATCAATTCAATTCTATGCAGCACTTTTGAATAAACGTCGAATTGTACAACAGCATTAAATATTCTTTACACGAGAATCGTCAAAAATCTCGCCACGATTAGATAAGAAGATTAGTCGAGACTCAATTACATCGCAACAGAAAATTAATTCCACCACGAAGTATCCATCATCTAGTTTGAATTCGACCGAGTAGAGCTCCAAGTATAAGCGAACATTTCTTGATTCGACAAGGATTGATGGATCGTCGAGTCGAAGACCGCCAAATACGGTCACCGGGAGAGACTGGCAACGTAGCGGGGCGAAGAATTTTGGATGGATAGATTGCTGCAAAAATTTGGGGACGACGTAATAAATAAATGAGACACTGGGGAATGCCAGAGTGTTATTGGGTTATCCGAGGCGAGCGGAAATGCAAATGTACGTATAGACGTAGAACCGAAAGTCTGTTTTGTTTACGGGATACTAGTTTTCGGTCGTTGCATCGAGAATGAATTTTTTCTCTTTCGTTTTCGCTCGCGACGCGTCAAAATAACATAAAGCAAGCAAGTTACGTTGTTATGATCGTTTTTGAATTTCACGACGCAAGGCCAAAGTTCGTGTTTGCATTTAACACACGATGCTCGCTGTAACTGCACTGAAACAACTAGTAAAAATATCTGCAGGAAGACAATACGAAACAAAATAAAGTCTCAAACAGAAAATATGCTTTACGCGAAGAAGGAAGGGGAAAAAAAACCAGTTCCACGTTGCTAATGACGATCTCTGATTCTTATACAACGGTGTGATAAACGGAAGTGGACGAGTCGCTCGTGTAACGCAATTAAAAGTCATATTCTGCGCAACTGGTTTGATTTTCAAGTTCGCTTCGTCCAATGTCTATATTTTTTTCTCATTTGTGAGGAAAATATTTTCTTGTACTTTTCTGTATTTCTTACGTACTAATCAGTTAGATTTAGGTTATTTAGGTTAGGTTTGAGCAACTAATCAGTTAAATTTAGGTTAGGTTTAAATTAGGGTTGAGAGACAAGCTCGAAATAAAAAGAAATCGACCTCGCGTAGCAATATGCATCGATCGATCGTATACCGATCAACGGTAACCATTAAAATATATTTCGTGGACGAATAGTGGGCCAAGCTTCCGCACACGTGACTGGCATTTTTCGCGCGCTTTTATGGCACACATGCCTACCAAAAAAATTGCCTATAAAGACAATTTACGTAAAGGATCAATTTGCATCTGTTTGAGAAATTAGTATATTTTCGTTGGAACGTAAACTAACCTCTTAATCTCTTAACTAGCCCCCTAACCTAACTAATCAATCCAAATAGAGATTCATCTTTCTAATTCTCGTCGACATTTTGACTGTTATGTATCTGCGCGAGAAAGAATCCATCACTTGTTCAATTTATATAAAATGGATGGAATAAATACCATCATTCTCTTTTTACTGCTGTTGTTGCAAATGATGAAAGCTATTGCAAATGATTAGCTCTTTTCCTCGAGTGAGGTTTTGGTCACTGGAACATTTTTTTTTCACGTTCCCGGTTTAAAGAGGCTCAACGATAAAACCGGCGAAGATAATAAAAAAAAGAGGGGAAAGAAAATGGAACAAAAACGCGGCGAGTATTAACCGAGATCAACGGTCACGTCGATCAACTGGCGCGCGGCTCATCATTCGTGTAAGGTGATTCCTGAATGGCACTGGTGATTGCTGATAAGTCGGACGTGTCCTGTTGCACACTCATTACATGCTGATGACACGATCGCTGCTCGGTCGTGTAATAATCGTACACGACGGAACGTTGGACGTGATTTTGCATGGTTCCTTGGCCGATTGAAACATTAAACCGCCACGGGCGACGGAACGCGAGAGCCTAACGAGAGAGGCTCATGTAAGGATTTACGTAAAGGAGGAGAGCAGAGCAGAGCACGCGTCGACGAGACGTAACAGGGTTATTTCCGAGCTGGCGAATCGCGGGCAAAAATCTCGCGCGCCGGCTCGACGGCCACGCGAAAGACGAGACCTGTTGCGAATACCTTTTCCATAGAGTCACCGCGGAATCGATCGGCAAAAAGCAGGTTTTTCCAAGCTCGTTTCCGTCTACGGCTGCGAACGCGGCGATTCTGTCCCGCCGTTGCATCAGTGGTATTACGGGGAAAAAAAAGAATTATTTAATCGATGGAGATACGACTTGGTCGACAATGCGAGAATCCTTGCCTGAAACGGATTAGGATCCTGTTCCAAGTCGTTTTTCCATTGTACTGTCGATGAATTATTACTAACGAATAGCCTGTTCGATCCGACACTATCTACAGGGTGATTCACGCAACTTGCACGGGGTCCAGTAATTCTCGATTTACGCGTTTGATGAGAGATTGTTAATTGGAAAAAGTATGATATTGTTTTTGTATTATATTGTATTTGTACGTACGTGTGTACTGTACTTGTATTGTGTGTATATTTATATTGTATTTATCTTTGTATTATATTTTTTTATATTTTATATTATTGTTACTTTTTTATTATATTTTTACATTATTTACATCTTTACATTATTTACATAGTTAAATTACTAGCTTTCATGCTAGTAATTTGAAAGTCTCTCGGGGCGTGCACGTTACGTGAATCGCCCTGTATATTGAAATTCTCATGAGCGTTAATATCAACACGACAAAGTGTCATTGAATGTGTACAATAACATTGCTCGATCACAAGGAATTGCAAATGAATGGTTAATTTGAGAACGTGAGTTCGTGTCACGTCGATTCAAAGATGAAATGCTCACTCATCTTCATCGATCGAGAATCTGCAATTGATTAAGAGTAATTTATCAATTTATAAATTGTAGGACACGTAGGATTTTTAACCAACTTGCGTCCTTTCAATTTCCCGGTGTTGTGATTTAGATATTCAAAAATAATGCTCTAAATTCTAAAACCGATCTGAAGGCGATCTTCGACGAAGCTTGCAGACACAGGTTGTTCTCTTGCGATAGTAATTTCTAACGCGTCTCGTTAACGCGAGTTAGCTTTGTTAACGATCGGAGCACTTACCGGGCTTGGTAATAAATCTGCTCGCAATGCTGACGGAACATGACGAAAGAGGACGCAGTTTACACTCCTTGGGGCCTTGAATGCTGTTAACGCGTATCGCGACGGTCACGTAAAGTAAAAAGTGCCAATTCCGTGGAATACCTGGCAAAAGGTGTCAGCGACAGCGAAGAAGCAAAACGACACGTCGATAATACGGTGTATCGTTCGAATAATTTTGGTGAAATCAGTACAAGATTCGCCATCTTCTTATCTCCTCCTGAGAATTAAACTTGTCAAAAATCTCAGCAAATACAAATTGTTCTTGTATATTCTCCCCCAAAGTCGACATGATAATTGCTAAACCAGATATCCCACCCTACACTTTCCTTAACCTCGAGAATTTTTTGTCCCAAAATTGCAATATTTTCTCAGTTTTAAGTATAGTTTTAAGTATAACCCAGGCAAAACAAATAACAAATTTATTACTTTTCAATAATTTCTATCACCGACGAGTTCAAAAAGAAAGCGACGAATTATTGTATACGATTTGGTCACTCGTTATGGTCCGCAATCAGTTGCCAGCGCAAGTGGTTAAAGACTGTAACCTTAATGTATTCTTTTATATTCCTATTTTCTAAGAAAACCCTAATGTACGAAGTTTATATTCTCATTCCCTCTTTATTTTTTATTTATTAGTTGGCTCTACAGATACAGCTGTAATAAACTTCAACTGAGATTTCCAAAGCTTAAATGAAAAAGAGATTCGCGACCGGTTGGAATAACCTTGCCTCTGAAAGAGACCCGCTTCCAGAGCACCGCCGAAACTGTAACAGAGGCCCCAACGAACCAACACTGAGACCGAGAGAACACGGAGTGTTGCTCGCTCGCGACCGAGTGGCAACAATTTCTAATCACGTATCGGGAGCAAGGAGGCGGAAAGCGTAGCAATTTTCCTACGATGACGGTTCATTCCCGCGTGGTGGACCGATTCTGGCCGTGGTGGCCGGCGGGGAGGGGGGCGCGTACCCGGGCCGGCAAGCAAGAAGGAAGGGTGAAAGAGGCGTGCAAGCGGAACAACGTGATCGTCTGGCGCGGCAGTCGTAGGAGAGCCTCGTGACACACACGATCCACTTGGCGTGTCCCTTTTGCCGCGCGAGTAACGCGAAGTGTTACTACTCCTCTCCACTTTTTTGCCGACTCGCGGATCGAGCACGCCACCCACGATCGTGCGAACAGCACCCGCAACGTATCAGGGACGCGTATTGGGCCTCCTCCGGTTGGTCTCGTGTCGGCCGCGTCAAAGAGTGGGACACTGGCGCAGGGCCAGTAGGATCCACCGATATAAAGATCTACGGTCACACGGGCCGGGAGGTCACTCGTTTCCTCATCGTCGTCCAAGTGCAACGGGACAGTGAGTGATACAACAGCGAGCTTGATTCCCTCCCCGTGTTATGGGCTCGTCCCTGTGACAACGACTGACTTTACACTTCCATCAATTTTCCTTCACTCTCCTTTGCTCGGGAGTTAATCGGAACGACGCCGGTTTGTGGCTGGTTCGCGTAGATGAGCGCTGACTAGCGTCGAATCGAGGGGAGATATATACTGGATATCCAAGCTTGCAAGAAGATCGTGAGTCCCTTTTCTTCTTTCCTTTTCGACACGACCGTGCGAGAGATTTCAGTGAAATTAATCATCGTTGCTTCGTGACTACGTTCCTAAAGCACGTTGAATCGTTGACGCGTTGTTTCGAGGTAAGCGTCAACTTTGGAAATTACGACAGTTACGACGAACCGACTGACTGTGTCGTCGAACACTCCAACTCGAGCACGCTGCTCGGGAAATTTATTTAACGGACACGATACTCGACACAGCTTCTCGTGAATCATCGCGAGATAACGGATCACGTGTCGCGCGAGTCAGGTAAAAGATCGGGGAGTCGCGCGTTTTTCCGGCATGAATATTTATCGACGAGACTTTTTCCCTTTTATCGAGCGGACGTGCGCGTTAATTGCCGGTCGACGGGGAGATAAATATCGATGGAGAACGAAGTCGCGCCGGGCGATCGGTCTGCCGGTCGAGAACCGGATCGTGAGATCGACTCGCGCGTAATGAATGATCGCGACACGCAGTGACTAATATTATTCCAGTAGGCCGCTAGTTCTGTGCTTTCACAAATCGACGACGGGGAAATATTCCCCGTACAAGTTGTGACATTTAGACACGCCCGATAACGAACGGTGACTATCCAATCACCGGCTACCGGTCGATCGAATTCTCTCTTCTCATCAGTGACAACTTTGAAACGTACAACGTAGAAGATGTAGATCGCATCGGTGAAAGAAAATTTCTCTCACGTTGCCAAAGAGATCAGTTTATATAATATTCGAGGGTCCTGATTTCGTTTCTTTTCGTTTTGGCTGAATCATTTATGATTTGCAAAGGAATCGAAATCGGTCAAATTTGGCCTGTTCTTAAATTGCAATCACCTCCTATATGATTCAAACCTTTACGTACATTCAATTCGTTATCGACTCTACTGAGAAAATAACAAGAACTTGTTTCATTAGTGTCAGTTTAATTGCGAAGCAAAAACACAGAAGGAAATCTCACGAGAAACGATTTTCGTAGCTTATTACACCGAATGTGTAATTGTGCTCTGTGTTTTTTAATAACGTATTATAAATGTATATAAGATAAAAATTATACGGTCATGTTCTTTTTCATATTCACTTTGCTTCTTTTATTGAAATATTTAGGGCACAAGCGTTTGTTCGAAGACTAGAGTCAATTTAATATCAACAGCATACAATAAGATGCCCTTAATTATTCAAAATCGACTCATAAATCTTCGACTGAGCAACAGATTGACTGTGACTGTTATTGTTATTGTTATTATTATTATTACTTCTTTTACTGAAATATTTAGGGCACAAGCGTTTGTTCGAAAATTAAAGTCAATTTAATATCAACAGCATGCAATAAGGTGCCCTTAATTATTCAAAATCGACTCATAAATCTTTGACTGAGCAACAGATTGACTGTGACTGTTATTGTTATTATTATTATTACTTCTTTTACTGAAATATTTAGGGCACAGGCGTTTGTTCGAAAACTAGAGTCAATCCAATATTAACAGCATACAATTAGGTGCCCTTAATTATTCAAAATCTTTGGCAACAGATTGACTGTTATTATTATTGTTATTGTTATTGTACGTTCGAAAACTCATGGACTTCTGGTCTTCCAACGCGAAAACCTACTCGTGAAAAAAATGACAGAAAACGAGAAAAACGATTCGCTCTCTTTCGCGTTCTCACGTCGTTCGAGACATCCGGTAGTATCCGGAATAGCCGGTCAGTTCCACATTCAGAACGCGAAAGTTCAGATTTCCGGCAGATCGGATCCCGCGTGCCCGGCCAAGTCTTCGTTCACGTGTCCGCTTAATTACACCGCGGGCTCGTCATTAACGCAGCGGAGATCGGCGTGCTTCCTATATTTGCAGTCAAACCGGTGGCTTTCACTTCGACGTGCAGCGACGAAAAACGAAGGCAAAGATCGGCGACACATTTTCGTCTAAATTGAGATCGTTAAGATCGGCCGAGAGATTGGTCGAATCGTTCCGAACCGTGGTGTTTTTTTCTTTCTCTTTCTTGTCACACTGGAGGATTGATGGTCCCATTGAGAGATTATTAGACTACGTGCAACGTGGATCGCGGTTGAATAAAAACTCGGTTTAAAGTATACCCCCGACATTAGGTTCCATTTAAAAGAGATCTTTGTGTAAAAATACTAGTTATGAATTATTTATAGTCATTTATAGTCCACCGAAACGGGAAAATTATTCGAAGAGAAAATGAATTTGCTTTTTACGACCGTGCATACATTACGAAATCGTCGAAAGATCTTTCGACGCAGCGTTCATCGGTAAATACCGGTCAAAGAGCGTGTCGCCAATTAAACTGATGATCGTTCATTCGTTTCGGTAGCCTCGAATGAACCGTGTCAATCGATCTCCATTCGATCGTTTCGATCAGCAATTGAACGGAATTGTGATCAACGATCAATGCGCGTTTCGCGATTATTACCATCGTGAAACTCCAACGACCAGCGTTGATTGAGCAACGCGTCCTTGTTTCTTTAGCGGGTGTAAGATCGCGTCGCGATACACAGAGGTAGGGCGAACAACGATCTAGAAGTTCAATTTCCTACGAGTTATCGCGTTTGATCGACACGCTGTCGCGAGAAAGCAGAATCCACTGGCTGGATCATCTGGAAACTTCACTCTGGAGAGGCTTTCAATTACGCGCGTTACTACGTTCCGGACAAAAGTCAACTCTGGCGATAAATTACGCAGCGAACGACTGTGAGAGAGTGCCGACGATCGAGCTGGCGATAAATTCTCGCGGGACGGAAAGAGGGACGCGCGTAAAAATGGTAAAAACACGAGACACCGGACCTTGGCGTAACCTTCGTCGCGCGCTTTCCCTCCCGGTCCTTAATTGCGCCTATCAGACTCGCGGCCCGTGATATGACGACGAGCGCGGCACGGTCGGGAGGAGACGTGGGAATGCGCGCGAAACGGAACGTAGATCAAAACGACGAAACAGGCATTTGTCTGGCTAGAATTCATTAAAAAAGAGGATTCAACAGTAAATTAATTAAATTATTTTAGTCGAATAATAATAGTAACGCAAATTGCCCGTCAATTTTAACAGGAATAAGTCGTAACATAGCAAAAAGTTACTGGAAAGTGTTTCTGGATAAAATTTTAGTTTATAAAAAATTATTCACTTACGTTAAATATTGAAAATGTTATTTAAAGGTATAAATTCGCTTAATTTTGATTTAATTAATTTATGAATTAACAAGGTATAGTATTGTAGTAATAATTTAGAATTACTAAAATTATTTATAATCGATGAATCTTTTAAAAACTTTATAAGTAAAATTTACTTCGTAATTGATTTAGTTTAATAATTTTAATTGCCCTCAAAAATAAATCAACTTATCGTCAACTCACGAAACCTGTTTGGCTCGTAATGTCGTGTGTGTACCGAGAGGATCCTGTTAGAAAATTTTCGATAAATAATCAAATTTTACGACGAACTACATTCGTCGAACGTCTCGATCAATGCCTGCGATTCGCGTATAAAAAGCACCGCTTTTAAAAGCAGACACAAGTAAAGAAAGTGGTACGCGTATAAATGGAGGGACGAGTACACCACGTTATGTTATATTCGCAAAAATTTATTTCAATTATACGTGAGGTTAATTGGCAAAGTGAAAATGTCTCGTTTCAAGTACAAAATCATTACTTCCCATTAAGAAAAGTATTGCGAAAAGTACTATGAGCAAACCCGAAACGCTGAAGACAGCTTGCGCGTGAACTGTGCACTTGTGGCACAGCGGTTGGCTTCAGCAAAGAAAAGAAACCGCGGTTAACGACAAGAGGATTCATTTTTGCTAACTTTAAAGTTTATCGCATTCTCGGGGAGATACCAAGCGAACAACTGCCTTTTCCAGCTGCAATCAGTTGAATTATTCTCGTTGACAGGACGTTTCACGCTTGAAGGCCTCGCTCGAGAAACGGGGCTAGTCAAGTGTTAAAAAATCACCGAACGACCGACTAATCGGTAGCTGACGGTTAATCGGTGGATACGACAGGCCTTGGGATCGATCTTTGCCTAAAACGGACGGCTTTAACCGGGACGTCTATTTCAGACAAAGGTCGCACATCGGAGTCGACTCTTTTCTCGAAACGCGACACCACCAACTTCGCGAAGGTGAGCGAACCAGGACGCGGGAATCGTTTCGCGAACGTGCTGATGAAATTAGCAAAGTCGTATTTGTCGTACGAATTACTATACCCAGGAGGGCCACGGTTAGTCAGCGCTTGACTCAGCAACAGAGGTTCGCGTGAAAATTATCCTGCACCATCTTTCGATCGACTACACAATTCTCGATTGAGATAGTTAGCGCAGAAGTGATTCGAAGCGGTGCATCGAAACCTGCGCGTATCCTTGTGGCGCGAAAAATCTACAGGTTTATTCGCAAAGGGTAAAAATCGAAACGAAAGAATGACGATGATTCGCGCGATGAAGGGAAAAAAAAATTGGGCCGTTAACCTTGTCTGACCGGTACAGCTTTTATAGTCGCAGCGTAAAAACGTAAACCGGTATTGGTAGCGTACGCCATATGCATTCTGATAGCTCCGCACAATGCGAGGTATCTTTGATACAACGACGTTTCCTATTCGCGATCGAGCGTATCGTCGAAATTGAAATTTTGAACTTGCGAATCCTTCTTTTCCTTTTCGAACACGAGTCCAGTTGTTAAAACACAGAAAATTAAAAAAGGAAATAGATAAAGCGACTCTTTTGTGAGAAACAGAATTCTGCGCTGTTGGGTATTTCTATCGAAGAATTGATAGGATGATAAAGAATTTAAAACTTTGTTAAGATATAATTAGCGCAACTACGGCGGGAAAATTAAAAACTAACGCAATTCTTTTGTCGATTAAATAAAATCCTCTGTCATTAAATATTTCTGTAAGAATAAGAATTGAAAATCTTTTATAGTACGAAGAACTGATTTGTAAATAGAAGCTACGACCGATAGAGATGACGATAAAGAACTTCAAACTTGCGTAAAATACAACGGCGGGAAAATTAAAAAAATAAAAAGAAATAATAAATTCTTTTGTCGATTAAATGGAATCTTCTATCAATTTTACGAAGAATTGACGACGATAAAGATGAAGAGCTTAAAACATTATTAAAACACAATCAACTCAGCGGGAGAATTAAAAGCAGAAAAAATAACGCAACTCTTCAAGAGAATCCTCTGTTATCAGATATTTCTGTCAAAGTATCGAGAAGTATTTTACAGAAAAATTGACATCTAAATAAAAGCTACGACGAAATAAAAGAGAGACGATGATAAAGAACCATCGAATTTGAATGCCTCTCTTATTTTTTTATAACCACAGTGCCTGGAGCAAATCCTGTTCGGAGGAATCTATAATTCTAAACAATAGAACGCCGTGCAAGTGAGTCACAGTACAAATTACACTCGAATAGCCGTTGTTCATCAAAACGTCGGAGATACACGCCGTGTCCTCGCGTTTGGCACTACCGTTAAAGGAGCCCCGCGAACACCGAGAAGAGAAGAGCAGAGGAGAGAATAATCCAGCAGAGAGCCGCGGGATGAACGAGACGAACATATTATGCAAGCGAGTTGCCTTGCACAGCAAGCCGGTCAATGCCAAGGTGTACCACTACGGTCGCTGATACTCGTCTCTGACAGCCTCGAGCCGGCAACCTCATCAGTGAATAACTTCGAAGACGAAATGCAACCTCATCAGTGAATAACTTCGACGCGAAAGGGAATTGACACAATGCCGAAATGCCGCTGTCACGTACGCGTCATTTCCTTTCGCCAAGGTTTAGGTTGTTTAGTCACGCAAAATGTGACTTTGCGCCGCTAGATATTTTCGCGAGATGACTTCACCCTTCGAATTTATATTCTAATACATATTTCTGAAAACTATTCCGTTGCTTGCAAGGTACTACTTGCTTGGTTTCATGACACGGCAACTGTTATATCTTTTGGAATCTGAGATTTACGGGGAACCTGGTTGCAAATTTTCTAAATTGTCCATGCGTGAGGGATGTAAAAATGTAAAAATCTCTAATTTGACGAGCTAACTTTTATGAATGAATGTAGTGTAATTATTCTACAAAGGATTGCGTAAATATCGATGGCGAACAGTAAAACATTAACCATCTAACCTAAAACATTATTCGACCTAACCTACATTATTATTATTAAACCTAACCTAAACCTAACCTATGTTTTTTTTTCAAAAGACATCTAGCTCCTCTACATTATTATTATTAAACCTAACCTAAACCTAACCTATGTTTTTTTTCAAAAGACACCAAGCTCCTCTAGAATATCCTAAACCTAACCTAAAAACCGATAAGGCCGTCGAGCGAAAACAGATCTTCTGAAGGATGGAAAGTTAATACACTGATGGAAGTTAAAAAAAAGTTGCTGAATATTTTTTTCTTGCTATTTTCAGAGTGCTTACTTTTTTGAGTAATCGATCCTTTTTACAAATTGCAATGGACACGCGACACCGACAATGAGTCATTGGCTGTCTGGAATTCTTCGAGATGGCTCGTAAATTTTTCGAAAGGCAAACGACGTCGGCTTGGACACGGAATTCCGTTTCCAAGAAACTAAATCACCTAAAAATGGCCTAAAGATCGAGAGTGCTTCCGAGGATTCAGAGCTGTCTCGGATATTTTAAGGAAACTGAATTTCACTACTGTTTAAATTAAACAGTTAGTATAGATCATCGTATCAATATGTAATATATTATTTTCTTCAACCAATTCTTTTCATTTCTCGAAAGCTACTCCAGGCCACCAAGTTTACGCTGGATTCAGCTTTCACCGTTGCGTTACGTAAACACCAAGTGGCGAGCGACTTTGGAATATTCGGAAAATTTGGGAATTTGCAAAAATTTTGTGCAACTGTGTCCTCAAACGTTAATCGTAGGGAGAAAAGGATTTCTATCCACCATCGTTAGGCACGAAATACGTATGTGATTCGAAGCCAAACTGTGCATTTGAGAAACGAAAAATAAACAAGTGAATAAACATTAACGAAAATACCGACGTTAAAAAAGAACTTGTCTCTTTGGCACGAAAAGGAAAGATAAAAATGAAAAATTTTATGTTGTGACATAGAAACAATAGAAACGAACAGACAGACGAAACGAAAGGATACAAATCTTGTCTCATGACACGATAAATTGATCTTTGATTAATGCGACAGTGCAACGTAACAAACTGTCTCGTGGGTCAATGACTTATAAATCACAGATAAGGAACACGTTAATATCCTGCATAACACTGACTGATAATTGTGACAACCATTAACACACACACACACACACACATACGGTACGACGCGACAAAATCAGATTACATTCTAGAGAGAGTTATATGCAAAGACTTGTACCTCGGTACGATTCGTCTCATTGAAAGGCCCAGAAACAACTGTTCTGACTAGGAAATGAAGACGAATTTTTGCCATAAAATTTTATCGATATGCAAACATTTGAATCGATACGAAATAAATTACTACTCGAGGTCTACCCCACACTGCCTCACGAATCACGTGACCGAAATCAACCAATCGCTAATTTTCGTTGCATCAGCGTTGCATCAACAAAATCTTTCTACTTTCAATGATAATTAGAAAATCGGGGATCGAAACTTGTATTGTACACGGATGTTTGTGCAATTGAAGAGTACGGGGATAAAAGAAAAGTGCGATGAGTCGAGTCTAACTCGACAAAGAGCCGAGGAAACAGGTTGAGCAGTCTCTCTTTCTCTTTCTCTCTCTTTGTCACAACAGGAAGCTGAGTTAAACGTTGAACGGCGACGCGCCGAAAGTTGCTCGCAGGCGTTAACACGGCGTTAAGGAATTAATGCTGCTCACCGAGCACGACGCAACGCGAAACAAAAAGGAAAGTAGCTGAAAGCGTAAACCGAATTGGATAACGGGGCGCGCGAAGCGAACCTTACGCGAGGCACGCGCTGTGCAACGTGTTGCCCCGATACCGGCTGCTCTCTCTCTCTCTCTCTCTCCCTCTTCTCTTCCTCCGATTCCGATTCTTTCCCCGTTTCGACCGATATTCGACCGATAAATCGGCTTCTCTGAGCCGTGCACAGCCTTTCACCGTTTCGCCTCCCCGTTCGTTCGTTATTCAATGCCATTTCGTTTGCTCGCGCTTTTGATGACCTGCGCTCAAGGCCGCGCGATCGAATTCTTGTCGAAAACGAGCGATCTGCGAAATTTCGCAAACGCGGATGGAGCCAAGAATCACTTCCTACTATGATAATGAATAATAAAAAAAAGAAACAATAACAAGGAAAGAAATAATTTTTGAAACGTAATGAAAAACATTAAGTTTGAACTTAAATTTAATTTAAAATTAACTCTTTGAGGTTAGGTGAGTTTAAAATTGCCCCACACTTTTTTTGACAGTTAATGCATAGTGGGATATTTTTTAACTTAAAGATGTGTTTCAATGAATTTCATTTAAAACATTAGTTGCATGGTGGGATTATTTACTCTGTAAGAAAGAATTTAATAAACTTTTTTTTCCTTTCTTTATATTAAAAAAAATTCTGTGCAGGTAGAGTTTTTTTTCTTTAAAACTGCGTGCTCCTAAAAGTTAAACAAAATTAGTTTGTTTTTATATTTTGATGTTTTATTAATCAAAATAGGCAAAAAGATTTTTGGCCCACCCTGTGTAATCGATAATCTTTCAAACATCGACTGGATTGCATTCGTACCTAATTACGCCTACAGAGGTCTACGATATAACTATTTATACAGTTACGTTAGGCTTTCAAATTGCGATCGCAAGTGGCACTGGTCGAGCACGCGACTTTCTTTCGAGCCACGCGAAAAGAAAATGTTCGGTGGTAGAACTAGAAAATCTGGCTTCGAGAAACGATATTACGGCAGGTCCGGTGGTAACGATAGCGTAACGGCACTTGCCACGCCACGGAGATCGTTCTTCTTACATCACGTCGTGAAAAATCGACAAGCCGCGTTGCGGAACGAGCAAACCCGCCCGGCGTACTATGTATTATTATGTTCATCGGAATTTCGTAATACAGCAGTCCCCACTCGAGCGTCCACACATTTGGGACCAATGTGCATTCTGCGAATTGTGCCGAAATATCGGTACCAAGTATCGTACGCTTTGTGTCGTGTTTCATGCGGCGTTCGACAGGTCGCAAAGTCCCAAGATAGTTTCAATTCCAAAAAATTAGATTAATGAGGAAAAGCACGAACGCATAAGTGAGGAGATAAACTGTGCGAGCACGTGAAGGATAGAATTGAAATTTCGCTGCTCGTGATGTCGAAAACGTCGTGCCCGAGCGATTATGCTAATTATTTGCTCGAAATTTCGATCGGCCAATTTCTGGACGAGATATAGAGATGTTGGGAACGTTTCACGTTTGACTTATGATTTATCGCTGAAACCCTGAGGCAGAATTTAAACTCTGCGTAGCTCGTACCTTGAATTCAACCCATAATTCTTGGTAAATCAGACGGGGATCGACTTGCTGAGAATAGGTCTATTATGCAAGAAGATTTGTGCGAAGTTGCCGAGAGATCGATAAATCACACTCGATCGCTCTATTTTTAGAATCTGACTGAACTTCGTTGTTCGAAGATTCGAATTACGGTTCGCGAATACCGGCGCCAATTTCTCGAGTCTTCTAGAAAATTAATCTTAAAGAATTCATTTAAGCAATCGGATCCGGTTATCTCGAGATGATCCGTCATATTATTTGCATAATTATATATAAGAACTGTCTTCGATCAAAACGGAGAGAGGCATCTCCTGTTCATCTCCGGATTTACTTTCGATGGATCGAGATTCCAATTTATCCGTAATTTGCGTTTGAATATATAATTTAATTAAAGAAATATTCAAAAAAATGTAGATATTAACAAACGAAAAATTATAAAAAATACGGTTTTTTTAATATACTGTTTGAACAAACAGCAAAATGGTATATACCATTAAATTCGTCGTTAAAAAAAACACTAGTTTGACCAATTTACACAGAAACTGTATCTTCAGTAATTTCCGAGATATTCGATAAAATACGTTCCGAACTCGCAATATATTTGGGGGTAGTTTTCACCCCTGCACATTGCCGACAAAAAAAAAATAATAAATACGTGTCAAATATTTCTCCGAGAACTAAAATTATGCCAAACTTCATCAAAGTTGACACACTTCGTTCCCTCGCAAGCACCTCATCTACGATCGACCAAAAAGAAGGCGAATCGGCGATCCCGTGGCCCGATTTAAATCCCTTATCGAGTGAAAAAAACGCTGACAATGCGTGTCGCGCGAAAGTGAAAGCCCTCGTTTCGAAATCGCTTTTTTTCGTGTACCTGCTGCGGGGCCGATCGAGGCGAACGCTCGACGAACAAGAGCGTATATATATATATATATATATATCGTACATATCGCGATCGAGCAAACCGTACGAATCTCGACGACTTCCTCCTTTCCAGCTGGACGTGTCGCTTGGAAATGGCTCCACCTTTCCGAACGTACGTCCTTGAGCAAACCGGTGCACCTGGAAAGGTGATGAAAACCGGCCAGTCACGTGTACCGAGCCGGCGCGAGCGGTTGTTTGCCCTCTTCTCGTCGCACGTTCCGCCGATTTTCTCGTCGATTTACTCGCGCGTCAAAGTGTTCGATCCGCGATTTTACTCTACCTCCGGGTAGTGTGACTCGACGTCGTCGCGTTTGAACAGTCTCGAGGGAAGTACAACTGCGCGAGTGTTGGAAAGTGTTTTCTCACGAGGAAGAGTCAGACGCGACCGAGACATTCTCGCGGCGGAAGCGGAGAACAGCTGACGCCAACGAAACGGCCGACTAATGCGTTTTAAATCGGTGGAATCGCGCGCGTTCGCTAGCGGGCGAATGTCGATCGCTTCGGAGAAAGCAAAATACGCGATGACTGGCACCCGATCGCGACGCGTTACGCGCGCAACCGTCACCGTCGGCATGCAGATTAGATTAATCGTTATCGGCCCGAGCGTGAAATAGTTCCGCGAAGCGGACGATTCTCGGAGAGCGACGATTCGACGAAACTCGATCGCCGATGCCGTTACGCTCGTCTTCCTTGTTTTTTTTTTTTTTTTTTTTTTTTTTTTTCTTTTTGATTGAAGAGACCGTCGATGGGGAGAAATCGTGGTAAAACGTCGCGCTCGCGCTCCGTTTGAAAAACCGCTCGGCGCGGTTCCCCTCGGAAGAGGCGCATTATCGCGTGTGGCAACTCGATTACAGGCCACTCTCGGCGACGTCCTGCTGAACGATTATCGTTTATTCGCGACCACTCCGGAAACTCGCTCCGGGAGAAAGGTACTCTTTCACAGTCCACGCAACAGTGCTATCAGTGTGTTTGATAATGTAAAAAGACGCTTGGAGAGAAGAACGTCGAAGGAACGTCGACAGTGACAGTATGCTTTCGATACTTTCCAACGGACAAGCACTACGTTTTTCAACGAGTTTCGCTGTTTCGACTCTTTTCGACTTTGACTGTTTCTCTGGTGGCGAGTGTTGATTCCCTTCGATTCTGGTTCCGACAAATTTATATACTCGAGTAATTCTCCAGCGACAAATTAGGTACGTGCCGTCATTTACGCAACTAAGACGTACAATTTTTCTCGATTCTCGAGCAATTTCCAAACGATCCACGGTCGATCGACCGGCTTATCGTACAATGTCGTCGCCGTTCCGTCTATAAACGGCCATAAACGGCCATAAACGGCCAATTGCCGCCATTACGTATAACGTCGTGCCCAGCAAGAACAAAAAAGAAAAGAAAAATACAACCTTATTATCTTTCCTGCCGACAGTGATAAATCACAAAGCTCAATTAACTCGACTTCAAACATCCTTCGACTTGCCGCTGGCGAAGGTTTCCCCCCGCGGGGGAACGAACGCAGGGAGATAAAAGGCAGTAAATTCAGTTTCTTCTGTCGGAAACAAGAACGCCGCGGCGAAGTTACTTCCGCGAGATCGACGACTCCGACCGTGGCTGGCTAATGCATCAGTGAGCTCGAGCGAGCGAGCGAGCTTACGTTTGTTGCTCTCCTGCGGTTGCGAGTGATTACGAGCCGCCCGGTACTCCAGTGACCCGTGAATGTTTGTCGACCGTTCACCGGCTGTTCACGAGGGAAAGGCGTGGCCCCCTCCGGTCCCACATTCTATATCCTTCGCAATTCGCGTCAACGGGCCTGACGAATTTCGCGAAATTCGAACCGCGCTGTGCTCCCTTTACGAAGGAGAATTAGCGATCATTCACCGGCTGTTCACGGACGTGAATGCTACAGCATTCATTTTTCATGAATTTGATCCGTATCGAGGTATTGAAATTCACTCTGACAAAATGTGACTGTGATAAGAATCTTGGACGTGGCAACTAGTTTAAAAATAAATCACCTGTCTTTCTTTGCAGCTCAGTAAAACTTCTTGCTGTCCGCGAACGAATTTCTCGAAATTCTGCCGATTTTTATTGGAACGCTAGCAGAAAGCCTCGATTTTTTCGACCGAATCTAAGAATATTGTCTTTTTGATTTAATTTGAGAAACTCTCTCTTTCTCTCTTTCTTGAGATTTCGTTCCGAGTTCCACGAAAATGGAAAGTTCTCAAGCTCGCCATTCACGAGGCGCCCCCCGCGCATTTTAATAACCAGACTCTAGCAACTGAAGAATTACCATTTCCATGCAATAGTTGAGAAAATGTTGCCGTTTCAATGGGGAAAGCAAAATTACTCCCGTGGAACGGAAACACCTCCGCAGAATAAACTTGTACTTTCGTTGCGCCAGGTGGCGGTACGCCTCGCGACTAGCGAACTCGGGCGACGAGAGCTGCTCGGAAAGAGACGCGACGTGGTCATCGGATTGACCGGTATTGTCAAAATCACTCTGCTCGTTGCACCTGACTCGCGTGATCGTGGTGAAAACTCGTTAAATAATGGCCAGAAGGTGCAACCTTATCCAAAATATGTAAAACAATTAATTATAATTCTACGTGGAAGAAACAATTTTCCATTTCAAAACCCACAGTCTAACAACGTCTAATAAGACACATTTCAACTTTCCTTTGGAAACGCGCATGTCCTTTGATAAAATCCTACGAGAGTCGCCAATGAAAATATGAAACGGCAAGGAACTGCTCGATTTCTGTTGCAGACGATGCAGAGAAGACTCGCTGCGCGAAAGCTCCTGTTGGCAATAGCGTTGACGACCTGTCTGTCGATGGTGGCATCATTATCGAGCAGGGAAAGGCGGCACGTCGGCGCGGAGGAACCGAGTCATCGAGCGGACAGGACGCACACGCCGGCCGGCCGCGGTAGTTTCAAGTCATCGACCAGCAGAGACAACGAGATAACTACGGAAGCCGGAAGGAAAGTGTCGCACAGGCTGATTGGAGGCCACTTGCGAGCGGATGCGAGGCAAGAAACGCTCTGGGATGACGGTATCCTTTTGTCGTCCGCTGGAAACGGCCGGGAGACGAAGGGGGCCAGCCGCAAAGACGAGGACGACGAAAAGAAAACTCTCTCCCAACAGGTGAAAGAGGGGAAATACGGTCTGATACAGAACGAGATCTACGGGAGCCAAGAGCCCAAACGGCCGGGGATCATCAGTTACTTGGGGAATCCGGAAGTGCCGAAGGACACGATCGACAACCTCGGTGGTCTCGACGAGGACGAGATCTGGCTGGCTGAGAATCACGTGCTGGTGCTGAGGGGAGGCAAGTTTCCCGGCCATGAGACGTCGCAAGGCAGCGGAGACAGTACGCAGACCTGGCCACCGATCGACGATTACAAAGCGCCGAGGAGGCAGGTCAAGATACCATCGAAACCGAAGGTACCGCCGCCCTTTCCGGTACAGCTCGCCGAGGGTGGCCCGATACAGATCATCGGGACGAACGGCACCAAAGAGATCGGCAACGGGACGGTCGACTACAGAAAGGACCCGATGTTCACCAAGGGGCTGCTATCGGAGGATGGGCCGCTTTTCGCCGTTATAGCCAACGGGACGATTCTGATGCCGGAAGGTTCGAAGAACGCGTCTTCCGAGGAAGAGAACTCGAGCAAGGACGACAAATCGGACGTTCTACCGCCTGGCAGTTTCCCGCCGTTTTACCACGCGATTCCACCCGGCGCGGTGTTCGTACCACCGCCGAGCAATCACTCGGATTACGACGAGGAGGACCAGTCCATTTACTACCCACCGCCGTACAGTTTCCAGTATCAACAAGACAACACGACAGCGGTGCCGCCAGGTCCTCTCGTCCCAGGGATCATTCTTCCACCACCGCCAGACTTCTTCTCCGCTCTCGAAGAGAAGAAGACCACGACGAAGAAGTACGCGAAGCGACCCGCAACGACTCCCGCGCCAAGACCCAGACCCACCTATCTACCGCCGAGGAAACTGACCACGAAGCAACGCAAGAGTCCCACTACGGAGTCTGACGTTTCCCAAACCTCGAAACCCCGACAATCTGTCATTGTTGCGTCAGGCGTTACGAAGACGTCGTACGGTCGGACAACGTACAAAAATTTGACGAGCAAAGGTAGCGTCACTGCTACTGGCAAGCCCCCCAGCGTAAGAACGATTCCGTACATAGAGGTTACGACATCGCTGCCCGATAAATCGACCACGCTCGATAACCCAGACTTCTACAACGTCGACCCGTTAACGGAAAAACAAGCGACCAGTCAAGAGAACGCACACAGGCAGAAGGATCAAGCTTGGTCGGGTCTAGTGACCAGTAAAACGATTCCGATAGTGGCGTACTACGCCACGTCAACGCAGTCCACCTTGGAGAGGCCCGTGGAGGTAACGCCGGCCTCGATAAAGAGTATTATTACTACCAGCAACCCGGAACGATCGCCCAGCCAGGCTTCTTACTACTTTTACGAGGAATCCCACGAGCCTCCTCCTCACACCACTCCGAATCCGTCGTCGATTTATTACAAAACTACCACGGAGTCGCCTTTCTACGAGACCGTGGCACAACCACAGGCAGAAGAGAAGAAAAAACAGTATTACAGCGTGGAGAGAGTGCCGTCGCGGGAAACGTCGAAGGACTACAGTATTAAGTTTATCGGCTCGCCGGTGAAAAATTCCGGGCCCGTGCGTTACAGCGACTCGACGGTCACGCAAAGTTCATCCAAGTACGAGAGCGGCTCGGCGAGAACTCAGGGTCAACGTATGTTACCCGATCACGCGCCTCTTTACTATCAGACCATATCTGTTCGTCCGGTGGTCCCCGTGCAGCCTTATTACACCAGCCCGAAGCCGCAGACCTACTACAGGCAAGAGGCGAAATCGAAGCCAATCTACCAGTACAGCTTCGAGGCAACGGAGTACTCGAAGCAACAGCAAACCAACGCGTTCAACGAGTATCAGGACGTCAGAGACGACGAGAGGTACGGCAATCATCGATACGATTACGAGAACGAATCGATGCCTCGGAAGAGGGTCAGACCGCAACCGTACAAGAATCAGCGACCGATCTATCCTTCGACGACGGCGCACTCGGCGATAAGCACGACCGACAATCCTCGACACGCCTACTACACGCAACAGGACGAGAAGTTCCTGGACGACGTGACGAAGGAATACTTCACCATCTTCGGCAAGAAGATACCGCACAAGGGTACTGTACCGAGCACGACTCCCATATACTCCAAGTCGAACAGTATCACCGAAAGACCGGATTACAACGTCAACACCTACGTGGAGGGTTACGACACGCCAGAGCCACCCGTCTACAAAACACCTAAAGTCAAGGTGCACTACGGGGACCAATCTCAGAGGCCGTACTCCCTCAAAGACGACATTCTCGTCAACTACAGGCAGCCTCTGCCTCCCATCAATCCCGACAGCGAGTTCATCGCGGTGGTGGATCCGAGCCAGCAACAGCCACCCGATTACAGGATACCCAACAGAGAGGACCAACCCCTGGCACCGATCCGCGCCTATCCATCCCAGCCATTGGTGAATCCGCGAAACGGCGGGCCACCTACCAACTACGTGCCGGTCGTCGAGTCCTCGGAAGAATTGGACGAGGAGTACCCTCAGCTACCCATATCGCTGGCAGACGACATCAAAGTGAACTACCGCGACCCACGGCCAACCATAAATCCGGACGCCGAATTCATCGACCCGATCCCAGTACACGAGACTCATCCGGAAAAGCCAAAGGCCTACTTCGCGTACAGACTGCCAGGCGACGGGGGCCACTTTTACTTCCTAACGCCGCAAGCGATCACGCAGAGGCCGGATCAAGCCGCCGGCCACCTCTTCTCCAAATCGAGAGGAGCCAGACTGCTGAGACGTCGACGGAGGCCAGGCAACGTGTGATACCTCGTGCGCGACGAGGTAGCCGCGCAACGCCATACGAATCATCGAGGACGCACGATGGAAATGCGTGTCATATGGAACGCGACGCGAGAATCGACCACGAAGTACCGTTCTGTATCGTTATACTAGAATATTTATTTTACGTGTGTATATATATATATAAATATAAATATATATATATATATTTACACACACACGTGTGTATACGTACATATCTTGTATGCGTAACATATGATCAAGTTTGATGATTATCAACGCCTCATTTACGCTGAGTAGAATGCTTAATTTATGCGACCTAACTTTTTCCTACCCTGCTCCCCCCAACCCCGCTTTAGATTGATACAGATGCGATGTTGTGTGTAACGCCGCTCGCGTGCGACGATAGGTATGCGCGGGGCTTTTGATCGACCGTTCGTACTCGCGCGTTGTCTGTGATTAATGATCGATCGCGTGTACATATAGTTGTTACTGACGACGTAGAGATATTCAATCGTAGAATTCCGAGCGTACTTTTAT
The DNA here is from genome assembly GCA_030673865.1 of Melipona bicolor. Taxonomy (NCBI): domain Eukaryota; kingdom Metazoa; phylum Arthropoda; class Insecta; order Hymenoptera; family Apidae; genus Melipona; species Melipona bicolor. The sequence goes on along the minus strand of JAHYIQ010000025.1, from coordinate 1,346,655 downwards.
AAACCGTAATATACCCGAAATATGTTACATTCGACCGCGCATGCATGGAATAAAGATACTGTTCGAAAAGACAACATTTTCTACATCTCGTCTAAAGTGTCAACGATGGTGTACAAATTCGATTGCAATATCGATATTGTTTTGTTTTACTTGTTGTACGAGACTCTACGAATTTTCAATTCGATCGATAAATTTATTGTAAATATATATATGTGATGCGAGTCCGAGTGACGTTCTTAATAAGTAGTAATCTATTATCTATATATAGGATTAAACTGAAAAAATGTAAATGCATCCTTTTCAAACAATACGTGACTTCCAACCGATAATGGCAAATGATCTTTGAAAAATCGATTGTTTGTAAAGTTACGAATAAAAATAAACGTTTAAAAATCTGAACGACTCGAGGTAATATTTCACGAGCCTCTCGCTACAAGTTCTGATAAAAATAAAAGCAAACGCGCGCGAGCGTTATATTCTTAATCGCCGTTTGCGGATACGTTTTACAACTTGACGACAGTTAGCAGCTGATTGATAAAAATAACCGATACAAGGAACGTAGACTTACCGGTGTCGATTTCCTGCGCTTGCGTCGGATCTGGTAACGGTTCATCGTGTAGTCGTAAATAAACCTCCACTGCACACTTTGCTGCTTTAAAATAAAACGGATGAGCCCGTAATACATCTTCTAACCTTAGGAGACCCACGTAAGACCTCAAAGTCATCTTTCTCATACAGTAGGTATGAAAATCAAACTGATCTTCTATGATTTCAGAAAAATGCTGCAATCAATGAAATTCATTTAGAGAACAGATAACAAGGTATTGGTATTTGCAAATGTATGTTGTTGAAATCTACCCTGTCAACTTCGTGGCATTTTTTTAACGCTTCCCCGTACTTTCCAAGGCGTTTGTAAGCATTAGCGGCTTCTGTCTGAATCCACATACATTGCATTTCGTTTAGATTCTCCATGGCTAGAACGCCTTCTCTGGTAAACTTGCCACAAGTTTCTTCCGCTTCCTTGATCAGATTAGCACGCAGCATGTACTTGGCACATTTGGAATTAATATACCTATCGGCTGTGTCCAATCCCTGTGCTTCATCTAACCACTTATAAGCCTCTTGGACGTTACCAGCATGCTAAGGATAAAATACAATTGTTGCATTATTAAAGAAGTATGTATGTTACAAAAATTGAAAACTCACCTTATAAATGCGACCTTTGGTAACAAAAAGTTCTATAAGCGTAGGTGTGTGTTCTATGGCAGCATCAATTTCGTTTAACGCTTTTTCTGTAAGTCCAAGGTGATCGTAATGTTGTGCTAAATAATAATAAGTCCATAACAGTGCCGAAGCTGGTTCTCGCGGGTTATCTTTCTCTTGATCGCTAAAATGCCCATGAGCTTTCAACGCCTCCTTATATTCCAAAACCAAAGACTGTACGGTGTCAACTTTTTGTTGATCATTATACAGGGAACGAAGATTTACAAACAGGGGTGGTACACCTTTATGAAGACCTGCAGTGTAAATAGAACATAGGTTAATGATTTAAATTCCACGTAAAAATATTACCAACAAACCGTACCTCTTCGTAAGTACCGGTCTACTAATATCTTAAATTCATCGCCTATAGCATAATTTAATTGTAAGCGACGCGGCGCTAGCGCTCGAGGAAACAAGTCTTCGTATCTTTGGAGCATAGCTAATGTTTCTTCAGGTTTAGTGTGTCTTTCAGCCTCTGCTAGCCTAGCATAATAAGTTGTATTTTCAGGATTTATATTTAAAAGTTCCTTATAAACCTGAGCTGCTTCTGCATATTGTTTTAATTGTAATCTTAATTTACCTGTTGGAAATTTATAAAAAGTACTGTTATAAAACATTTAGTTTTCATAGTTAGATTACGGAAAATTCATATGTAACATACCATATGTTTCTTTTACAGTAATTTTATCACAAATTTGATCACTATACTTGTCAAGATGTTTCAATGCTTGTTCACATTCTCCTGATTCTTGGATAACCATGTTTTGATACAATAGCAATTCACTATGCTCGTAATCGTAACAAATCTGCAGATTTTAAAAATGTCTGTATGTCCTGTATTATATATTACAACATGCAAACTTATATTAATGATATTAAAAAGAATAGTAATAATTTAAATGTAAAATAAAAAAATTTTTATCTATTATAATGTTTATTATTTAATGTAATATTTCTTTTGTATATAATGAGAAATTACATAATACTGGAGAACATACCATTGGGGAATTCCGAAACGTATCTAAAATTTTAAGTGCCGTTTCATAGTCCTTTAATAAATGATATGAGATAGCAAAACCAATCCACGAAGCACGCTGTGTAGGACGTAACATAAATAATTGATACCTTGTATCCTAAAACAAACGTAAACGTAAACGCTGTTGTCAAATATATAAATTAGGTTAGTAAATGCAATTTATGGAAAACAGATATGATGATAAAACAAATTGCACGTACAAGATCCTTTATATTAAATTACCTACCTTATAGCCCTCCAGATCCCTCATTTGAATTTGAAGCAACGATAAGTCCCTAAGAATTTGAATGTTATCCTTGTCCCATTTAAGAGCATTTCTATAACACTTGATGGCTTCATCATATTTCTTATCCGAGCGTTGTAGAAGTCCGTAAACGTGCCAACAAACATGTGACTGTAAATCATTCCTGAGACCCCTCCGGACATGATCATATGCTTCTTCTTTGCGACCTAAGCAGTTCAGAGTGAGACCTTTCATTGCCAAGGTCTCTCCATGTTCACTAAATTTTGGGTTTGATAAAATTTGCTTTGCAAACTTTATCCCATTTTTATATTGTTTATGTTCGTAACACCTCTGCAAGAAACATAAATACGTTTCATAGAATAAAACGTTTTCATGATTTCAATGCTATGTATTTGGACAAACTGGCGTTATAAGGTATCGCAAAAGATAAACAAAAAATCATCTTTTTATTCATAGGACTGGTAAAACCTCTGTGACCCGTGGTTGCCAGTGAATTTTTTTCATTTTTTCGAAGAGTGCTTCATCATTAGAGTATGAATACTTCTATTAGCCGGAGTGGGGTCCAAAACAGAGTATTTCGATTGCATATTACTTACCAGAATTCGTTTAAACAAGGCATTTTCTTTGGGTGGCAAGGGATTACTGGAGGGCATTTTTGCATAAATACAAAAATATTGGGCCTTTTCCACCCGGTAAACTTAATTTTCACCACAAAACCTCGTGGCCACAAACGAAGAAGTCGATCTTCGATCACGTGATCATCTGCGACAATGCTGTTCCGCCGGAAGTTCTACAGCCACGGTGCCATACACTTTAATATAATTTTTGGCTTTTACAAATTTGCTAACAATAATAATACGTTCTACGCGTACATTCGCGTTTATGTTCCGTTCGTTTCGATGCGTTCGATGATTTTACCTTTTTCAGTATTGCATGGAATACGTATTTCTAAGTAATGATAACTAACAATACTTAGGCTGCATTTCTATGAAGCTAGAAAGGTTATGTAGAACGTGAAAATCAGTCGAATGAAAATTTCAGCACTGTAATGTGCATAACAAGATCGTTTTTTAAATATATTCTATATGAATTTTATAAATATTTGGAATTATTTATATTTTCGCGGATTGTTGGTAACATTAAGCGTCATTTACAAATTTTTTACTTCACGATTGGTCTGCCTCTGGAAACGAACCTTATCTTTTGTGTTGATCACATGGATTTTAAACGAGACAGCTGTAAGTCTTTCAAACTAATGTAAAAATGCAAAACATAAAATATAAAAGTAGAAAAAATTTATAACATACAATTTTTAAAGTTGAATGTGAATATATAGGAATAGTAATTTTATACAATTATAAATATGATTTTATACCTTATTGTATAGTTACAATTGCATAAGAGGTTATGAAAACAGTATTGCCAGATACTGTTACCAGATGATTTCAATTAAATTATACATTATTTAGCAACTTGTGCTAATTGTGTAGGTATTAGGTTTTATATGAATAAAATATGTCGGTAATGTGTAGAAAATTGTGCTCTTCTATTTTATTTGAACACTTTGGACAAATTGTACAATGCGTGGCTGAAGATTTATTTAAACATGGTGCAAGATCCTTAGAACTAATTCGTTATGCGACAGATCTTCCTGTAACAAAGGTATAAATTAATTTATTTTAACTTAGTCTTTATAATTTGTTTATTTATAATACTCTCATTTTGTCATAACTAATGTTTAATATTGCTTTTAGGTTAAAGAAGCATTGTGTGTTTTAATAAAACATGGTTTTGTTAGATATAGTCGAGTAGAAAGGGGTCTGGAATTTTCTTTAATTTACGAAAATGTTTTACTTATTCTTCGTTATCCAAAGTAATATATGTTTCATACGATGCAAATAAATATAAAAGAAGTTTTATTAAATTCATAATAAAATTAGATTAAATATTTTAATTTTAACAGGTATATGTTCTTTATAAAAACAATGTGTGGCGATGAATCTGAAATGATTTTAGAAGAAGTATTAATGAATGGATATATAACAGCTTCGGAAGTAATTACAAAAACATATAAAAAAATTGAGCAGTCACCTTGTATGTAAATTCATAGTATGAAATTTTTACTTGAAAATTCTACAAACTATCATATATCTATGTTTATAGATATATGAGTAGTACCAACTATTTATATTTTTAGCTGGTCGGCAACCATCAGTTCCAGTTTTGAAGGAAAAATTTGAGTTACTTGTCAAAAACCAATTTTTAACACGTAGTTTATGTACAGACACAGTTGGAGGAAGAACAAATGAGAAACCTGATTTTACATTACCCAATTTGAATTTAACTGCTATTATTAAGAAAATAGAAGGTGATAACAATAGCGATCCTGGGGATAGTAAAATTTATTGGAAAGTTAATTTTGACCGTCTTATTCAAGACCTTAGGTGAGACTTTCAGAAAATATTGTGAACACATAGGACATGTAAGAAATTTGCAATGTAATCGATAGGGATCAAATTATTGTATCAGCTATAAGGAGACGGCTTGATGAAAATGCAGGAGAGTTAATGAGGCAATTATTATTTCTTATGTATTTACGGACAGCATCGTGGGCGCATACATCCAATCCAATACCTCTTACAGAAATAAAGGAAGCAGTTAAAAAAACTAGTTATCCGTTACTTATACATCATCTTGATCAATATTTACATCTTATTGGTACGGACAATAAATGTATATAAAAAGTTTTGCAAAGCATTTAAGTATTTAAGTATTGTAAAGACCATTGCATGAGACTTAACTGAATATATCGTTCCAGAGGAAGATTCTAGTCAATTTTTGAAACGAGTCGGAGATTCAGGAGGTGGCCAATTTAGCGTTAATATGAAGGAGGCGTTTGAACAATTAGCATGGGCAACATTAGAAAACATTGTAATGGAGAGGTTTGGTTCGAAAGCAGCGAGAATCTTTAGGTAGAATACGGATTAATACGATTTTAATATCGATTAATTTCAGTATTTTCATTTTAATATCAATATTTCCAGATTAGTGCGTGATAAAAAGTACATTGAACAGGAACAAATTCAGCAATTAGCGATGATCCCAGCAAAAGAAGCGAAGCATCTGACGTACACTTTATTACAAGAGAATTATATACAAATGCAGGAAATGAAGAAATCTGGAGTATCGGCTGCACCGATAAAAACATTCTTTTTGTTTCACATTGATTTAAACGTAGTTGTTTACATGGAGGTGGAACATTGTTACCATGCACTGTACAATATTATGCAAAGACGAGAGTACGAAGTAAACAGCAATAAGCGGATGATTGATAAACAATTGCGAATGCAAACTCTCACGACTAATTTGAAGGAACACGGTGCTACCGAAGAGCAATTAGCAGAGGTGCGTATGATATTCGTTACTATATTATTTGTGATTGTTCAGTAACAAAACAACTACAGTCAAATTATTTACAGATTGCAGACTTGATGACACCGTCTGAGAAACAACAATTGGAAAAAGTTCAAAATACAATTAAAAAATTGGGTATTACCGAATTGCAAATTGACGATACTCTATTCTTATTGACAATGTATTTACGTTATCACTGAATAAAGGCATATTGTTTTAAATGTGTCAAATTTTCAAATGAATGTCAGCGGCGCTGTTCATTTTTACTATCAACGAAAGAACAAATACATCAATTTCATTCATTTATATATAGGTATTTATTTATATATAATAATGGTTACGCTTGTAAAATACAAACAACAAAGAATACCTAACTTTCAAATTATTGTAATAAATATAATCATATATCTATGTTTATAATAGTGCTGCTCTCTATGTGATACAGTGCATTTGATGTCACTATCCATCAGGGAAAATAATCTTGGAGTACACACCTTTAAATGTTCTATCATTGACAAACACTTTGTGTAATTATACCTTTTGATCTATGCGATATGAATGTATGTTAGTTGATTAGAAAGAAATTATTAGAGTTATGAATCACAGCCAGCTCAAGGTGCCTTATGGATCAGTAAATAAGTTGAACGCTGCAAATGCTATTTATAATTAGCTAAAACTTAATTCCATTACGGTATGTACGCAAAGACTGGAGACCATCGTGTTTGGTGTGTCACTAATATCGTACGTTTTGCTTCCAAGTATGATTTTCCCTTAATTCCTATTATATGCTGTGTACGTTCATCTCAACACTACCGCGATGAAACGAACTGTTCCGTGGCAAATATTTGTCAGTCATGAAAATTTAAAGCACGCAATGTTAACAGTGAAGATTCACTGATCTTAAATTATATATATATATATATATACATATATATACATATATGTATATATTTTGATTGTATGCTATTGACACCAATTAATAACGTGTACTAGTCTGTCGCGAGTAGTGATAAGATAATCGTGAGCGTGTAATCGCATTCAAACATGCATTTGACTGATTTTATACTTTTCTCTTTCTCTCTTTTCTTGACACATATACACACACACTCATACACACACACACTCTCTCTCTCTTTTCCCTCTCTTATTTTTCTCTCACACGAGTACTGCATCGACTATGTACACTGCACGTACATACAAGTTTCTTCTAGAAATAACGTCGTATACCTAAAACTAAGGTTGAATTTCGGTAAAGCGTTATTTTATTATATATATTTTTTTTTTTTCATACCATTAACAACAACGTACATGTAAATGAAGTGAATTCTTGGAATATTGAAATTGGATGTTAGTGTTCACTTTCTTTTTTTTTTTCGTTACGTTAAATATTCTATAGTATTAGTAATGATTCGTTTTACAATTTACTATCCTTACAGTTTGCATTCGCACTGGTTGCGTTTCTTTTACTTTTTTTTTTTTTTTCTCTTTTAAAAATCCAATGAATTTATCGCGAGTGCATCAAGACTATCGTGAAAACGTTCGTCTTTTGATATAAAAAAAATGAAAAGAAAAAGAGAAATAAAACGAAGAAAACATTGTGTACTTAGTATCCAGCATTACTCTACGAGTTGTCCTTTTTACAAAAAGTCAAGAAAAGAACGCAATTTGTAGAATGCACGGAACTGAGATTATTTGCGAAGAAGAAAATTTATTATGCATTGGGGATGATCAAGATCCAAGAAAATTTTCCGAGGGAGATACGAGCCAATCCTAATTGTACGTACGCGATTGGAAAGTGTCTTCTCGACACTTTTAAATGAAAGAAAATAGGAGAAATAGCAGAAGAGGCAAACAATGGGAGAAACGAATTATTTTGGAAGATTATAAAGATATGGCACAATAGGAAATAACATGCAAAGTGATGCGTTTGTATTTTCCGTATCAAACAATTTGTCTTTTTGATTGATTATTCGTAAGATGATAATAAGATTGAATTATTGATCTTTGGGTGTTAGACTGGCGAAGAAGAAGAAAGCGCAAAGCTTTCGTAAGAAGAAGAAGGGAGGAATTGCCCGAAGGGAAGATAGTAACGTTCGAAGCAAGTGCATGTTTCAGTTTTTCCAGGATGCGAGAAGAAGAAAAAAAAAACGTAAGAAAAAACATCTAATTTTTGCGCGAATGACGCGACAGTGAAAGTTTTTTAGGTATTCGAACACGCAAATGATCGATGATCTTCGTGTCGCCTGTTGTCGTTGTCATCTTGAACTGGCACGTACAACCTCTATTGCTATGCGTAACAAGGATAATTATCAAAAAAAAAAAAAAAAGAGAGAGAAATAATATAATAATATTGATAATAATTATAATAATAATCAATAATAATAATAATAATAATAGTACTAAATAAAATTGATGTGACAATAATAAGGATAATAATAGACATAATAATGACCAAATGAAAAGAAGAATATGCATCGCATTTTTAACATTTCGTTAAGTCTACGTGTTCTCGAGTAAATTACATATATGTAGCGCTATGCAAGATACATCACAATATAATTACACTGTACATTCAATAGTATTGACACTTTTTTTTGCGTCGGTCGATTTCTCTTTCTCTCTTTCTCTCTCTCTCTCTCACTCTCTCATTGCCGCTCTCATTCTCTTTCTTTCTTCCTTTTTCTTTCTCGCTTTCTCATTCTCTCTCTCTCTCTCTCTCTCTCTCTTTCTCTCTGTCAATCGACGAGTACATCGCCGACGCAGTTGTACAAATCCATGTATATACATAAAATAAATTATTATCAACATTAAGCTATCCTATCTACCGCCGGCCGCGGTATTCAAAAGAGCACCCGACGAAACGTGGGCGCAGATATATCGAGGATACTGGCTCTCTTTATAAAATTATATTAGGTACCTTGTATAGAATTGCACTGATTATAAATAACAAAAAAGAAAAAAAAAAAAAAAAAAAAGAAAGAAAAGAAAGAACGGTGAAAAAGGAGACGTAGAAGTTATCGAGTTCTTCGTGTCGAGCCAACTCTTGCCGACCTGGGAACCGGAAGTGTTGCCATGTTGCCCTCTACTTCCGGCCCGTGAAAACGCTATTTGGCACATAAATATTATCACAACGAGCTTCCGATTTTTCCAGTTTCGGTACAATACGTGGTTTCCCCGAACCACGAGATCTTGCGCTCTGTAGTTTCGTAATATGCTTCTCGAGCTCGTTTCCTTTCCTTTTTCTTTTTCTTTTTTCTTTTTTCTTTTCCCCTATAACATCCTCTATCAACACCACGGTAAAGAACGGTCTCTAGATTCTCTCGATCGAGCCCCCCCGTCAGGTTCATCGTGCTTTCGCGAACTCGTGCAACTCGAAAGGAAATGAAAAAACGGAGAAACAACGTAACAGCGTGTGTCCGGAAACGTCGAAAAACAAAACACACAACGTCGTGTTAGAATTTGATTATTCGTTCGTTTACATCGTTTACAATAAATAACGCTAATTTCCCCCGTCCGTAATTTTACACAATGATATTGTACTAAAATTGACGCCGCGTGTATCCCTCTCTCACTTTCTCTCTGTTTATCATTTTCCCCTATACATACACGCTTCCTTTCCTTTTAATAATACGCTTCGATTGCTTCTCTTTAGCTCTTGATTTCTCTTTCGTTACAAACAAACAAACAAACAAAAAAAAAAAAAAAGAAAGAAAAAAGAATTCTCTTCGTCGTGCCTCCGCATCGTGTCATCACTCGCTCTCTCTCTCTCTCTCTCTCTCTCTCTCTTCCAAATCGTCGACCTTACTACTATTCTCTCTTTCTCCCTGCCTCGCGTAATCGTCGTTAAAGTTAATCGTCCATAAATTAATCGCGAGAAATACTATAAGTACTACAAGTGTGTTTTTAGACGCGAAACGAGAAGTGGCTGCACACCCCTGGTGACTCGGGCGGGTGCAAAAATCGCGTGACAGAATATGGAGTTCCACCTTCTCCTCTCTGTCCTCTGTTCCGGTCCTCGTGCGACATACCGGATACCAGTGATTGCATGTAGAATATAGAAAAAAGGACCGTCCGCCGTGAACGTGGGATATTATACGATCTAATGAACGCGTGTTGTCGCCTATGCTCTCGGGAAATGTGTAGCGCTGCGGGATACCCAACGGACCGCAGCTTTTTCTTTGTTTTCTTTTTCTTTTTTTCCTCTTTTTTTTTCACTTCTCTTCTTTCTACGTTTAATTTCTTTCGCTTTTTCCCCCCTCCTTCCATTTTCACTCATTTTTACTTCTATCGATCCTATTTATTCTTTGTTTCTCACGTATCGACACGGCCGACCGGAATAGCGTATCGCTGTAGACACATACATACGCACACACATGCATACACACGCGCACACGCACGCATACACGCATACACGCATACACACAAGAAGGAATAGGAACAAGACTTTTTTTTTGGCCGCTCACCACCGCACCGTATCTTCGTACACACACTCACGCACGTACACACACACACCGAAATACGTGTCACGATCGTCTCGCGGTGTGTCAAAAACGCGGCTCACACGAAACGCGATAGAAACCGAGAGTTCGATCGAGCATCGCCGGGAGATTGCATCGGATCGATCCTTCTGGCGTGCGCGCACACACGTAACACATGGCAGTCTTACGAAAAATCAGGTATGTATATATATATATATATAATGTGTGTGTGTGTGTGTGTGTGTGTATATATATATATTTCTCGTTTCATATTTAAATTTTTTTATTTACTTTATTTATTTCATATATTTTATATAATTCTAGCGTTCATGTTGCTCTGCGCTCCCGCGTACAGAAAACACCCGCGAGATGAATACCGACATATGCATGTATACACGCCGACACGCGCGAATCGACGTTCGTTACCTGTTCGAGAACTCTACTCACGCGTATATATCTCGTTACCTAGAACGTTACCTAACGACGATCAGACCTCATCGTTCGCAGATTTGCGCCGCCTTGGCCGCGGTTTTGATTACACCAACGGAGCAACACCATCGTTACCCCTTATCCGTGCCGTCGTCGTGTTCATTGTTCTCCGCTGTTAGCAATGGATCAAACATCATGCCTACTATTCACACGTTCTATTCTTCTCGGTAACAGTATATATATATATATATGTATATATGTATATGAGCGAGCGGCCATCGGTATTCCGTGAACCGTTCGGCGTAACTTGTACCTATGCACGTGTAGCGGATAACGAAAGAGGGGTTGTTGATTGGTCGACATCCGTCACGAAACATTCGTGTCGTGGCACTGTGTTCCACAGGTTCGAGCCTGATGATGTGTACACCAAGTTACCGTGCGATCTCTCTCAGCCGTGTGCGCACGGACAACGTATCTCGCAACAAATTGAACGACATCGTGTTGGACGACACGACGCGACGACGGCGGATCCAAGGAGGAGGCAGGACGTCGTATCGCCAGTTCGCTCGAATCCGCGGAAGCGAACCCTCCCGCCACGCGTCGTATGCGATGGCACAGAATTGAATCGTTACGTGTATGTATATCACAACCTCTTGAGCGAGGCTTCGAAACGCTCAGTGTCACTCTTCGAGAACGTTCCTCGTTCCCCGTAGATAGACAGTCGACTACGTACGTACGTATGTATGTATATATTGCTTCCACGTTTCTGTTCACGCGACGATACACACGTATTCATATGTATATATATATATATGTATACATATATGTTTGTTTCACGCGAACCACCGGAAGGAAGTTTTACCAGAACAACTCGTGACCGAGTCTGGAGGTTGACGCCGATGCTGCTGCGGCGGCTGCTGCTGCTGCTGTTGAAGATGACGACGATGATGCTCCGGGCGGCCATGGCGGCTGACCCGGAGCCGCGGTTCAATCCTCGTCGTGGTGCCGCGGGCTGGCGTCATAGCCACCGATCGAGCCCGAATTTTCCGGCGAGAAGTTCATCATGTCCGTCGGCGACAAACTGTCTTGCGGGTAGTAGAACGACGGATGGTCGGAACTGGGCCCGGCCGCGCCGCCGTTCAACATGGTGGCCGGCGGCGACACGCTGGGCCTCGCCGACGGCCCGGCCCCCGTCCCAGGATGGTGTTGCGTGCTCAGGTCCGAGCCCACCGGAGACAGGAAGCTCATCTCTGGCCCGCTGTCACGACACCAGAGCTGCCTCATTTCCTGCCGCCGTTGCCGCATCAGCGACTTGTACTCGGAGATGCGCATCTTCTTCCCGTCCACGATGCAGGTACGTTTCGGTCGCGGCCTGTACCTGTAGTCCGGGTGCTTCTCCATGTGCAGCTTCGACAGCCGCGACTGCTCCTCGTAGTACGGCTGCTTCTCGGAGTTCGACATCGCTTTCCATCGAGCACCTGCGCGACAACGAACAACAATCTTTTTCAATATCACGTTAGATATTTACATATATTTTTAGAATAGTAAATTATTTAACACTAGAACTATCGACGATTAAAGCCAGAAATTTTGCAACTTGCATCCAAATACCATCAAATTTGTGATATTTTATAATGGAGTACACGAACTTCATTTCAAAAATACACTGTTTTACATTTATCAAAAAATTGCAAAAATGGTTACTTTGATCATTTTGATAGTTCTAGCGTTAACATATATATGTATATATACGCGTATCTAGTAATCTTGAGATATTGGCGATACAAATACGGATCGTACGCAACGTTTATCTCATTTACGATAAAAATATTCTCGTTTCGTTTCTTCTATATGTAGGTACACGTGTACACGTCGATTCCTTACCAAGTATTTTCGATATGTTGGAATTATGCATGTCCGGGCAGGCTTTCAAAATTTTCCTACGCTCGTCCTTGGCCCACACCATGAACGCGTTCATAGGTCGTTTGATATGTGGCTTGTTCTCACCCTCCCTCTTCTGCTGTCTCACCATTTTAGCTGGACAGAGAGAAGACGTGTTAGATGTCAACGCTAGCCCGCTGCCCGCCGACTGCTCGGCTGACTACTCTCCCTCTCGTGAGAAGCGAATCTGATTTCGTGAGCATCACCTGGCGCTCTCGAAACAAAAGCGTAACGTCAGCCTCGTGGCTGGTCAAAAGACTGCTTACCTTTTTCCGTTATGTCTTCCGGTACCTTGTAACCCGGCTCCCGCCACACTGTAATTTCAGAATATCGCAGCATGTTAGAACTCGCAACGGCAGATTATGAGAAATCATCGAAACGACCCGAAACGGAAAACGTCCGTTTTGTGATTTATCTCGTTCGCGAAACTCAAGTTACGATTCAATCTCGGCTGTCCCGTGTCCCGTCTCTAAAATATTCGCTGCGTCCGTTTCGCGCGTCTCGTTCGGATCTCGAAATCGAGACCGCGAGCGCGAGGGACGCGCGTCTGTACTTACTGTGTGGCGTGGACAGATAATCCTGCTCGTCCTGCGTAGCCTCCTCCCGAGAACCGGAGTGCTTGATCGGTCGTTGAGTCTGCGGCGACGGAGGCATCGCGCCGGCACTCGGCGGTATCCCGTAGATGCCGTGCATCGCGAAATGCTTCTCGACGGCGGCGACCGCCGCGGCCGCGACCGCGCCTCCGGCTCCAGCCGCTTCGTCTTTGGCCATCACCTTGCCCACTGTAACGATAAATCGCGAGCCAGATAAGGCAGACGATCGAGGGAGAAGATTTACGGTGAAAATCAATCGCGCCGGGATAACGTTGTCATTGTCGCGCCTCGTTGTGCAAACAAGCGACGATACACCAAGTCGTTTCTCCGACTGTCGAGACGTTGGATCAGCTCCGAGTCAGATTTCCCTTGTTACTAATTGCTACAGATACCACTTCCTCTTTACATTTCGCGTCATTTCATTCGCCGCTTCTACCATTTTCTATTTTACTAATCACTGAAAAGGCTGAAAAACGACATTTCCACATTGGCAAAAAAGATACGTATAATACGTCGGTGGTTTTTTTTGAAACCAGGAAGCCGGGACGAGAAGAATTTACGCGGCAATCTAGTGTCCGCGAGTGACAGCTCGTGGAATCCGCTGGCTCGTTTCTTCTTCTCTCTTTCATTTTTTTTTTTTTTTGTCCCTTTGCTTCTTTTTTCTTTCTCTTCTCTCCTCTCTCTTTTTCTCTCTAAGCCGTGTCTTTTTCCCGGGGATACGCCGGTGCACCGAGAGCCTTATCTTAGAATCACGTTACGCGTCGTTGATTGTGCTTTAAACCGAAAGCAAAAACCGGCCACGAAAGGGAACAGGTTTCGCTCGGGAGCGAAAAAGAGACAGAGAGAGAGAGAGAGAGGGAAAAAGCCGATCGCGAACAATCAGGTAAACGCGCGCGCATACCCGCGGATAATTAAGCGTACGTTTTCTGATCCCGGCCGCGTATTCTATGGGGTATTGATCGAATTTTTTCCCGGTTGGCCCCCGCGGCCTCGCCTGTCCCCCGAAAAGGGTACACCCTGTCGCCTTTGTAAACGCCAACGAGCGAATGAATCGCGTTTTACCCGATCGCGGTACCCGAGAGAGAGAGAGAGAGAGAGAGAATCCGCAAACACATCTCGATATTCTACTTTCATGCGGCCCGCGATCGGAATTTCTATCAGACTCGCTTGTAATTTTAACGATGAAATTCATCGCGGTCTCTCGACGAGTCTCTCGTTAAAGCTCGACCGTCGGGATACGGGATAACCGATTAAAGCAACAGATGTCTCAAACGTAACCTAGCTACCTTTGTGCTCTCTTCCGTCGTGTTTTATTCCCAATGCTAGTTATTTTTATTTCCTTTCCTTTTCTTTTTCTTTTTTTCTCAACCGATTAAATCGCAAATTGTAAAAAAGACGAAACGAAGATTCTTGTTATATATATATATATCTCTTTAGAACGTGAAAAAAAAGAAATAACTCTCGCTTACTCGGGGAGGAGAGAGTGCTGAGATGAGGTGGCAGACCCGCGTAGGGGAGGGTCGTGAGATAATTCCGTGGCATCGGCAGACCAGGCGGAAAGAGTTTAGGCGCGGTCGCCGCGACCGGTTGTTCCTGCTGTCCGCTGCTTCCCGCCCCCGTCGAGTGCGAGTCGCTTCCAGGCGACGACGAGGACGCCGTGGCCCCCGACGACGAGGACTTGGGCTTGGTCAGGTTGAGAGGCGCGTCGAGGTCCTGCAACGGCGGCGCGGTCGGCGCCACGGCGGACGAGATCGGCGTCGGCGACGCTTCCTTCTCCATCTGCGTGGTCATCTGCGCGAGGTGCGCCGTCGCCCAGCCCGGCCCCTCCCGATGACTGCTGATCATCTGCAACAATTGTCATTTATCCGTTATCACTCCCTCTCTCTCTTTTTGCACAGTTGAATTTAAAAGCGCAAGTCGCACGCATGATTCCGTGACAAACGACTCGACGTTCGTCGAGGTGAAAAAAACAAGTCGAAAATGGAAGGAGGTGTCGCTCGTTAAAAAAGCGAATTCACAGCCTCGAAGCTCCTGTTTAAATGAATACAGTCGAGAACACCGTAACCGACCGCTCAAAATACCGATCTAAATCGAACGTACGCCAACTGTTGCCAACGTAATTTTCTACCTCTCGCAACGGTCGAACAACTTTGTTCGCTTACCCACGACGATCGCCGCCGCCTGCGCCAAGATCATATATTTTTAGTAATAAAACCGTTTCTTTCTTCCCCCGCTCGGCGTTCATCACGCACGCGGCGTCGCTCGCAATCGGCCCGATCGGTCGTCGATCTTCGCCGATCGAGCCGCGCTTTTCCTTTCGACTTCTTTTTTCCACGCGAGTCCGGCTCCTTGTCGGTGGCGCCCCCTACGCGGCGGGGAGCGACGCTCCGTGAATTTTTCATCGGGCGTAGAGCGACAACGGGGGTTGGTGGGCTCGCTTTTTAAAGTTTGAACGCTCGGTGTTGCGCGTTAGGCGCGCGTAGACGAGGAGGCCTGGTATATAAACGTTAATCAAAGTCGGGCGCGCGGGCGTGCGGCGACAGAGGAGGTGGGAAGAGGGGCCGGGGGTGGGGGGTTGGGTGAGAACGACGAGCAGGGAAATTGGGATTGCGCTACGGGTTTACGTACGTTAGCGATCGAATTGATATGTTTGTTGGTGGTGGTTGACGTCGACGTAGCCGGCGGTGGCGGCATAGGCGATTGCACCGGCAATCCTCGGAGCTGTTCGAGAAACGGCAGGAACATCAAGGATTGCGGCCCCGACATGCTCAGCTGGCTCTTTGTCATCTGAGCCTGTAGCTCCTGGATGTTGTGCTGCATGATGTGCTCTTGCTGCCGCTTCAAGTGCTCCGTTTGCAGCCGCTGTATCTCGATTTGCTTCTGCGAGTCGACGGTCATGTGCGCAGGATACGACTGCAAAGCCACGGGACGAGCAATTAGAGGGATGATGAACCCCGTTGTGTCGTCGGCAGAAAACAGAGAATGAAATTTCCCTCCCTCCTTTTTTTTTCTTTTTATTTTTTTTTCCCTTTGCTTTGCGGAGAACGAAAGAAAAAGAAAGAAAAAAAAAAAAAGAGCTCCGCCAGCTGCGTGGCTCGCTGCGCTCTCTCGGGTATTCATTTTCTGCTTTTCAGCTGGTACGACAAGGACGACGAAACGTAACGTGGGAAAAATGTTGTTAGACTCGTGAGGGGGTGAAGGAGGGAGGAGGGGTTTAATTTTTCGACGACCAACGACTCCTGTTTCTCCTTTTTCTTTTTTTTTTTCTTTTTTTTTTCTTTTTTTTTTGTCATTCCGAGGAAACGGAGGTAACCACTTTCTTTCGCAGCATTTTTCGATGGAAAATTCGTCATCTCGATCGCGTTTTTCTCGAGGAAAACTTTCAACAAGCACGAAGCGTTTCTGTAAAACACCGAGAAGCTTTTACCCAGCGAGTTCCATCTGATAGAAAATATGGCAGTAAACGATAAAAGCAGCCTGATCCGATCTGACAAACTTTGCACGAAAGACAACTGACCCCTTAGCTAACTGGGATAAAAACCGCGCAGAGAAACAGCAAAATTTTTGCGGGGACCTGCCATCGCGGCGAGGTAGCCGCGCGATTTATCGCCGCGTAATTTCTACCATTAGCCGTCGATAAACACAGTGTTGATACTCTTTCGCTAACGCGAGCGCGCAACGTTTTAACATTCGAGCTATAATTTCACCTCCTCTGCGCGTGAAACGCATCTAGCTATTATTACGAGCCGAGCTACCAGCGCTACTACGTCCTACGCGATCGAGTATCGATTCGTTTTCTCCTCTTTCTCGTCAAACCGAAGCTCGTTTTCTTCCTCTCCCTCTCGAAGCACCGATGCACTGGAACCAGTTCCAGATCGAGCTTTCCCAGAAAGCGTAATAAAAGAGGCGATCGGGGTATTAACTTTAATTACCGGTTATCGAGCGTGCGAAACGGAAGCCCGGGGAAAAACGTACGCGTCGCTTATACCTCGAAGTGATAACGCGAGCAGGAAGGAATCCGCCAGATTTCTCTTTTAACTAGTCTCCTTCGTCTCGTTCGCGTCGTGCAATTACGCCGCTACGTAAACACACGGCTGCGTTAACTCGAGTTAACGCCCGATGTCGATCGAGCAGTTACGTCGATATTATACGATACCAGGTACTCGCGCCGTGCTCGTCGATCGAACGAACGTTTCGCAGAAATTTTCGTGGAAACGTCAGCGTCGTTTGACGATGACGCTCGCGCAACGGGCAGATAGTGCGGAACGGAAGTCGCGTTTATGAAAATCGTTATGCGCGTTATTAATTACTCACGCCTCGTCCTTTCCCCCTCCCCCCGTTTTCCAGTCTCTTTTTTTTTATCACGCGTCCCTGACGCGACCGCCGCCGACGCATTGTTCCGGCCATTTGCATTGAATGCGCGTGAAAAAGCGCACGTAACGAGCGATCTTGAACGCGTAATCCCGCCCGACGCGATGTGTTTTTCGATTGTTTCGTCTTTTTATCTTACGAGCGATTCGTCGTTGCGCAATTACCGAGGACAAGTTTCAGAGCTTTGCAGCGTTACGACGATCCCGTAGCTTTACGGACAGATCGATCGGTTCGCTGAAATCGGTTTTCTCGAGGATCGTCCGCGAAGCGACGGTAGGACGCGGATACGCGCGAGGGTTAAAGTCTGGACTATCTAAAGTCTAGGTAGAACGGAACGTTTCTTTTCCAGCGTCTCGAAGGTCCATTAGTCAGAGAGGCGGCTAGGTGCCGCTATTAATTCAGCGGGACAGGGTTTTCAGCACGGGCTCCCGTTTCCATCGCGGTGTAACAATTCAACGAGGCTAATATCATTGTACTTTCCTACGACCTGGCTCCGGTCCAGATATGCTTGAAGTTTAAAGTCTATTTTAGACGATAAGGAAGACGTTTATTCATCCAGCCTGGGCACCAGCTGAAACGTCACATATGCGCGATATTAGGCGCGCGAGCAACCTTCCTTCTCTCTCTCTCTCTCTCTCCCTCTCTCGATCTCTCGCTCGCGCTCCGAGCTTGCCTTTCGACGCGCGATTATTAATCCTCGGACGCGGATCGTGCAAGATCGCGGCCCGTGATTTACGATCGCCGCAGGACACGCCGTTTCGTCGGACAAACTCGGTCGAAGATGGTTTTCTCCTTTTTGGCAATTCTTTTCAAGAGAAAAAGTTCCTGCGTGACTTTGACTTTTCTCTTCTTTGGACGGAATCTGACGACTCACACGACTCGCGGTGATAAGGTCCGACAAAAATAAAAAAACTTTGTAAATAAATAAAAGAAAATGGAGCGAGTTTTGAACAAAGTTGGACTTGCGCGCCTCGTGACAGTAAACGCAACGTTGGACGACGGCGGTTGTTCGTTGGAGCTCGAAAGACAGGTTACCAGTTACAGGTTCTTGAATGAACCGAGCCGAGTCACTTCGCAAGGGTGTTCCAAAAATATCGCGCCGTGAAAAACTGGCAGAACGATCAAGAAATATCACTGTTCGCGTTCTTGATCGATGAGGATCACCCTCGTTTCCCTCCGCCTTTTCTCGCCGAGCATGAAAATTTCGCGAAAGACGTTTCTACGACGATTCTAAATTACTCGCGTTTCGAGCGTACAAATGTTCAACCTCTCCAGACGAGATCGTTGCCATTCGTTTTCGGTGTCGGTAGGTCTGATTAAAATCCACTAAGCAGTTCCGCCATTAAAGAAGAAGAAGCAAGAAACGACAAAAAACGTCTGCAGCTTCGCTCGAAACGAAGACTGCTGAGAGAGAGAGAAAAAGAGGAACGCATTATACCTTTATCGAACGCGTCGATCGACACACATATCTCTCGAGAGTCAGGCTTCATTGTTTCACGTGCGTCGACGATACGATATCCGCGTCTATCGGCAGGATCCGCATATTAAACGGCCTCTGTATGGAAATGCACTCGTTAGAGTTAATTATTCTTGCGGCGGCTCTAATTGCCGCGGTAAAAAAGGAAAGAAAAAAAAAGAAACAAAAAAGACTGTACACTGTTGCGTGTTGAGATGGCGAGAAAAAAACTTTTCAGTTTCGAGTAATATTTTTTCGCGCGGAATATTTTTACGAATCGTCGATATATATATATATATATATATATATATCGGTAAGTTTTTCGTCGTTCGAAACGATGGAAATTATGGTCGTCAATATGGACCAATCGTACCAGGTTGGAGTCGGGGAATTGCGGCTTGGCGGCCGCGCGCGTTCATTAACAGATTCGTCGACTAGGTCGCGGTTGCCGGCGATTTGGTACGGCGGCACGAAAACGCGAACAATGCCCGACGACGAGTCGTCCCACACGGGGGACAATAAACGGCCGCGTGCGGGAATTTCGGGAACGATTCTGGCTCGGCTATAATCGGCGTGCCGGCATCTCTCTCCACCGGCCGATGGAACTTCATTATTCATTTGCAAAAGTTCAGTTATGCCGATGATACGTATCCATGACAGCTATACCGCCCACAGTGGCTAAATATAAACAGGCGGGGTGCCAGCAAGTTCCATTCACATTCACATCCACGTCCACACACACACCGCACGCGCGAGAGAGCCGAGTCAGCCGCTGTGAGGCCGCGGTTCAGTAAGTGAGCATAAGAATATGAGGAGCCCCGTTCTGAATATGCATCCGCGCATTGACGCCAACTGCATCGACTAAACTTAGCCGCGCAATTACCGAAACATACCTACCACCATAATCGCTCTTCTCCGCCGGTTATCCTCCGCCGCCGCCACCGCCGCCGCCGCCGCCGCCGACGCCGCCGACGCCGCGTCGCCCGATTTACCGATCCGTTATCAAAACGCGTTATCGAGATCGATCGCGATAATTTTCACGAGTGTAACTTGACGATCGATGCCGATCGCGATCGACCGAGTTGTCTCGTTTCTTCGGAATTTCTTCGGTTTTTCTCTCTCCTCCCCCTCCCCTTGAAGAGCAGAAGAAACGTTACAGCGGCCGTCGTGAAAGTTGGTCGGGTTTCGTTTGCTCGTTGGCCAGCCGGCGAGCAAACGAAAGACGAAGGCTAAAGGCCACGAAATTTGAATCTAGATTTAGAATCGGAGCCACTGGAGTGCAAGGGGACATGCACAGACCACGGGATGACGTAGATCCACCGGAAGCGGTTCATACTTCACGTGCGTTATAAAGACTGTCACTGTGGCACTGTCTAAAATTACGACGGGCCCGGCCGACACAGTGGCTCGAATACAAGCCTACCGAAAGCCCGAATCAAAGCTACAATGTTTGTCGGACGATGTGCCGATTTTTTTCTCCCCCATCTCCGCCCCTCCCTTCCCTCCACACCCTCTCACTCCTTTATACGCGCGTGTATTTTTTTTTTTTTTTTTTTTTTTTGTTTGCTCTTTCGACCGGAACGAGCGTATCGCGATGCGATCCTGGTCCCTCTGTCTGGTTCCTGGCTCGCGAAAATTTGTCGCGCGAAAATCGATCGGGAACCGAACCAGGGGGAGGGGAAAAAGAAAAAAACGAAACTCGCGAACTCGGGCGAACACTCGCGCGCGAACGGATTCCCCGGTTCGTGAAATATGCACCCGCGAGACAAACGAGCGCCAACGCCAACCGAGCGGAGAGAAAGAAGAACGGTCGCGACAAAGAGGAGCCGTTGGCCTGCACTCTTAATGGAATTTTAAAAGAGCGAAGCCAGAATTCGACGACGAGGGAGCGGAGGGGGATGCCGGCCTGGGGGGATACATAAATTATGGAGCGCTTTGGACGGGATTCGCGCTCGCCGCGGCTCGCCCCCTCCTCTCCCCCCCTCGCGCTCTGCCGGCCTCTGCAATGAAACTCGTGAATGCGGAATCTGGGGCAACCGGAAGCGGTATTTTCGTGGCCGGGGCTTTTCCACCCGGGAGGAACAGGAGAATAACGCGCGCGCTATTGCCAGCAAGGTCCATCGGTCGTCAGGGGCCCCCGTGACGATCTGTTTCTCTCGTCTTCGAACCGGGGAGGACCTCGAGGATCCGGTCCATCTCGCGTTCTCACCATTTTAAGTGCACTTTGCGCTCGACTGTCCCTTCTGGAGGAGACGTCGAGCTTAAATCTGGCCAACTCTTTTTTTGTAATTTGCTGATAATTATGATATGCGTTTGGTGTTGTACGATTGTGATAGCTATAGAAAGAATTTCAGAACACAGTCCTAAATGAGTCGATTGACACTCTATAATTTACATTTTTTAAACTAGATTTAAACTAGATAAAGATATTATTTTTGTAAAAGTTGGAACTTTTGTGTACTACAATTGTTCTAGCAAACTAGCAATGCTTACGGTCCCTTTAAATTATTACATATTAGAGAAATATAACCAATAAAATTGTTGTCACGAAAATGTGACTTTTGTAAGGCTCGTAAGTATGAAAATGATTCCATGATGTCGAATTCAATGTTCGTATTTTCGAAACTCCCGTGTATATACAGTGACAAATGCTAATTTTTGGAAAATTAACCGAGATTTATGGAGGACCTGGTTGTAAATTCTCTAAATTATCTACGTAATTGTGAAAGAGTGTGTAAAATTGTAAAATTCTCCGATCTAATTTGACAAGCTAACCTTTACCAATAAACGTAGCGTAATTATTAATTATGGTATACAAACGATTGCCGTTTAAATTTAAATATGCGGCTCAGTTAACTCGTGCTTTCGCTCTTAAACGATGGCCGACTTGCACCTGCATCGGCCATTGCAATTTTTAGAACGCAATGTAGGACGTAATGTAGAATAGCGTAAAGGCTTTCTTCGTCCTATTCGGTCATACTCACGTTAATTATAAAAAGAAAAATTCTTTTTCTTGACAGGATTCAAGTTTCTGTCATCATTTCAATATCGCAAAAATTTCAATCGTGGATCGTGACGGTTTTTCAATGAATCTTTCAGTGCAATGAATTACAGGCAGGTGCCTTATCCGATCTCGAAACATTTTTGGCATATTTTGTAGTATTTCAAAAATGATTTGTTTCTCTAACAGATCGACGAATCCACGGAAGTTAGATCAGCAAAATGGTAAAAAAAAGAAAGAAATACAATAGAGTTTGATAGTAATTGTAACTATTGAAACTCAGTGATCCACAGAGTATCTGTGATTACATATTCAAATGTACACGGTGCGAGACAAGACAGTTTCTGCGTAAACTTGCGTTCTTTGGCAGTGAAGTTGAATTTAACCAAATTGACGAAAGATCGTGCGCAGTATCGAAGACAAAAGAAACGAAACCCGACAGCGGTTCGAAAGTACTCGAGTTTCAGTTGATAAATTGAAGTCAGAGGTGTATATTGGCGTTCGCTAAACTTAAAATTATTTCAATTATCTGCCGACGCTTACTTTCAATTTTCAAAGTTTACCTTCCCGGACGAACTTGGGCACGTCTCAGCCACCGAAAGCCACAGTCATTCCCCGTTCGTTAACGATCGCAGCCACTGTTCTCCGATTCTTACCAGTAAATTGTGTTTCGTCTCCAAGATGTAACTTGCTCCTCGTTTCTCTCGATCGCCGGCGGCCTGTGTATCATCGTCTGTCAAGCTCGAGATATATATCAAGCCGCGCGAGATCGCGACAGATCTTACGCGTCAGTTCGCGTAATAACTCCGTCAAATTTCGCGAGAGATCAGCTGGCCAATTGTCACCGTCGCCGCCGTTACCGTTATTTATCGCCACTTACTTTCGTCCCGGCGATTTGCGAGTTTCACGCTTTTCCCCCCAAAATTTCCCCGTTCTCTATTCGAGAATTCGAACCGTGCTCCGTCGGGATTCGTTCCGAAAACATTCCGCGCCCCGGCGACCGTTCCTCAAGAACGTTCCTCACCCTTTGACAACCGGGACAAACCGGGACCCGACCGGTCCAAACGACAAAAGAATAATTTGTTTAAGCGGAATCACAGGAACGACTGACTACAAACGGGCTTCCGAGAAACGCGCGCGCGAGCACGCGTCAGAGGGGCAATACGTTTGGTATCGACATCGCGGAATCCATAATCATAGATCACAGAGAGCGCGAGGCGAGCACACAGCCGAGCGGCGATACGCGCGCGCTGCAACCCAAGATATTTTCGGGCGACTTTATTGGCCGATGTTTATTATCTATTCCGCCGCCTCTAATCCTTTTGATATTCCCCATCGGCGGATAAACAAATTGCAGCACGATCGCGCGCGCGCCGCGTGCCTGCGCGCGGAACCTTCCTGCCGGGGGTCAGCTTCTCGAAAGCGGGTAATATTAATAATTTTCCCTTTGCGCCGCGTCGCCGCGCGCGCTCCATCCACCGCGCAATATTATTACCCGGCCGAACGCGAACGCGGGGCCCATCTTCCATCACGTACGCACGTACACGCCGAGCCTTTCAACCGCGACTTCACAAAGGCGACTTTGTTTCGTTTTCATCTGGCGCTGCACGCGCATTCGTGTGCATTCGTCGACCAGTCGCCACCGACGTCCTCCCTTCTCTCTCAGGTCCCGATTGTGACCGCGCGTCTGGAGAACAGACGTTTTTCTTTTTTTTTTTTTCTTTTTTCTTTTTGGTCTAAACTTTTTTCTGCGTCGATTAGATACCAATCGATCGCAGTACACATACGTGTACATGTACGTTTCTCTTGCGCGACGCTCGTTTTCTCCCAAAACCGCATCCTGTTGACCGTTCTTGCGCCGCGGGTTACGCAAGTGAAAAGCGCGGAAAAATAGTCGACACGCCGCGTTAATCTCGCAGCACGGATTTACGGTTCAAGTGTACACGCGGCGGACAAATATTATGACTGTGGGACGTTCGAATTATCGGTGTACACGTGCCGCGATCGAGTGGCTCGTTACGGAGAAAACGGGATGTTATAAATAAATGACGCAACTATTTATGCGAAACACGATGCTGACAATGGAACTATTTATCTCGGAGGGGGGGGGGACGCTTGAAATTTGTTTTCACTCGGAAGAAATTGGAGAGTTTCCCTTTCCGTTCCCTTCCTCGTGCACGTTCGTTTCTCACAGCGGACGCGAAACATTGAGTCGTTCCACGAGTGATATCGCATTTTCGCAGTATTTTTCCGTGAGAAGTGCTCGTCACGCCCTCCGACCACGTTTGCGTAATTTATTTCTAGTCATTTTTTGAAATCCCGAACTTAATTTCTCTCGTGTGCTTTTTTGTTTATTTGCCGAAAATAAAATGAAATTAAATTGAATCTCCTTGTTGAAAACTGAAATTAAAAATTCGTCCGTGAAGAGATTGAAGAAAAAAGCATCAAGTTTGGATCACATTTTCTTTTCTTGCTGTAAAAATGAGCGGCGAGAAGACGTATTTTCGAGCAATTATGCTTTTCCATTTCCAAAAAGAGGTAAAAACAAAACAGATTTGCGCTGAGATAATTTACAAAGTTTCCTGATCAATAGGATAACAAAGAGATTCCAGCCTGAGCTATGATGATTTTCTATTGGAAGAAAAGACAACTCATATCGCTTCGGAAGATGATCTTTCTTCGATTTACTCTAAACCCAATTGGCCGACCGGTGACGCGGCAACTAAATGAGGCGGCACGTAGCATGAAATAATATTTACGCTTCCGGAAACATGCGGCGCCCGTGCACGGGGCTCATAATTGATCGGCAGAAACCGTATCAATGAACCTGACGAGAGTTTCCTTAAAACCGCGCTATAATTCGCCCCTAAATAAACTCTCTCCGTAAAAATCGATCGAATGAAACTTTCATAAATTCCGCTTAAAGATAGCGCCGTACGTACATAAATGACGCGTTTCAATTGATAATAAATTATACAAGACAGACGGATTAATATATGTGCATACATCTCCAAGGATATAGATTTCCCGACGAATGACTCAGTGACTTTATATTTATATTGTCGACGACCAACTTCTTTTTGGCAATTTGACACATTTATGAGAGGTAATCGATCAGCGAGTCTTCCACAGCCGGCAACCGTATAACGCAACGGTACAACTGTATCGATAATTACAAATATACGTCGTCGAGAGCCTCGCGAGATTACGTGTCACGACTGCCGTCACCGTAACCCCAATTCCCCATCTCTATCGCCCCTGAAAAGCTCTCGTCTGGAGCACCGGGAGCTCTTCTCGCTAAGAACGCTTTAACCGACGTAACGCAAGAGTACACGATCCAGTACGGCCTGGCTGCGGGGGCGAATACAAAGTCCACACGGTAGGGCGAATAGAGTTATCGTGTGTTCGGTACTGTTGGAGCATGTACGGCAAACACCGTGGCCGGACGTTAACAGCGCCGGGGAATACTTTATAAGCGCGCGCTGGTTTCGTCCTCGCACTCGCTCCGTTTCACTCGCTGCGTCCAACGCCGCGTTCCTCTTATCTTTTACGATTCCCCTGTCCACGCGCAGCAGCTCGCGCGAGCTGACACGAATACCGCGGTGGCCGACAGCCGCAGCGTGTTTCGCGCTCTCGGGATCGACCTCCTGCGACCGAACGATGTTTGTCAGCGCGTGCTTCTCGTATCACATCGTACCAAACATCGCCTCCTCCCCGTACACCGATCAAATCGAGTCAAACTCGTGTCAAACTCGGAACAATGGGCGCGGACGTTGCGAATTCTAATCGTTTTAGTCTTTTTTGATCGTCGACGATTCATTAACGCGTCAAGTGTCGCGCACTTTCGCGATTCAAGTCGGCGAATTTTGTAAAAATTGTTACGAAGAGAATACGATAGTGCTGAGAATAAGAAATGTTAGTAGATAGCACAACATTTCTGTGATGGGTGTAAAGGAAAACCAGAATTTTTGCCCAAACTGTTTCAACAAAATAAAATTCTTGTGCTGTATACTGTTTGTATAATAAATATTAATAATATTTATTATAATAATAATATTAATATTTGTTATAATAATTGCAATACAATATTTGTTATAATAAATATTAATAATATTTATATAATTATTATATATATTTTTATTATTATTATATATATTATTATAATAATAATATTAATATTTATTATAATAATTGCAATACAATATTTGTTATAATAAATATTAATAATATAATAATATAATATAATATTTATTACAATAATTGTAATATAATATTTGTTATAATAAATATTAATAATATTTATTACAATAATTGTAATATAAATATTAATAATGTTTGTACAAGAAACATTAATAAAAGTAACATTCTTTCCTGTAATGTTAAAGTTTCCCAATTGTTAACATGCGTGTACTAATTTCGCTCGGTCGGTCACCAGTGACCGACACGGCACTTGAAGCGTCAAGAACGGAAGCGGCGATTTCAGCGCGAGAATGTAAATAAATGAAATTGCGAAAGTTCGTTTGAATTTTCCGGCGCGGGTGGCACGTGGTCGAGGGTTTTTATGTAAATATACTTTCAGGGGGCGATGAGATTACCGTCGACAAAATATTGAATATTTCATACCACCCTGTTTCCGGGTGATTATCATTAAATACTACTCGGCCCACTCGGTTATTTTTATCCCTGTTCGTCATTTACTCCGACGGATTTGACACGTTGCGACCATACGATATTTTATCGTTGAATCTCTGCCAATCTCGCAGACGTGGAACAATCGATGAATCGCGTGGATTCGTTCGACGAACAATGAGAAACATTGTTTCGAGTCTGCAACGATTATCGACTTTATATAATGTGTTATAATTGTAAAGGATAAATAGAAAAAGAAGAGGTAAATAACATTTAAAAAGGTCCTACTGAACATGGGTGGAAAAATTAATAGTTTTAAATAGTTATAAACAATTTTCGTTTTCTCGTTTCGAGAGTTATCATACATAAACACTGGATTATTTGTTTTTTTCTACATGTGTTATTATTATTATCATTATAATTATGTATAATTATGTATAATTATCTAGTTACGAGGCATAGTATTACTAGACAACTAACAGTTACACATCTTCGTTGCCATTAAACAGTTGCAAAGTTAATACAGCGCAGTGAAAACGGCAGAAAGGAGATTTAATGCACGAAAGTGTCAAGCATGGAAGCATAAAAATGGAAGGAGGACACCTTTTGTAATCAGAAAAAGAAGAAATTACAAGGTAAATCACTTATATACCAATATAACAGCTCTCGAAGCGAAGAAAAATTCTTTGCTTCTTCGACCGAAACGAAAAATGGTTCGTAACTTTCAAACTATCGATTTTTCCACCCAGTCGACGAACCTGCGCGTGCAAAATTCTTCCATTATTTCACAAAAGACCACGTCTTCGAATCGCGGCGTTCGCCGATGGACTCGCGAGTTGCATCAACGGTATTAAAGATCGCGCGGCTGACAGCCGGACATCGAGGAGCCGATATTCCCTCTTAACGGCTGAAAGCTGAAGGCGCGGGTTTCGGTCGAAATAAGCCGCGGCGATGACCCGACTGTCAGTAGGATTATTGTCTTTGGCTTCTTATCTCTGGCGGGGAGCTCTTTCTGGCGAGGATCGTCGTACGTGAAACGACGGACGTGGCTCCCTCGGGACTGGGGGACGTCGGGACGCGACTAAACCAACCCCGTCACCTTTCCAGCAACTGAGCAGTCCTATCGTTGCCACCTCCTCCTTTTCCGTCACGACTTTCCTTCCTTTCATCCATCCTTGTCTCTTCTCTTTCTTCTTCCTCCTCTCTCTCTCTCTCTCTCTCTCTCTCCCCGAGGAGGAGGACCGTGATCCATCTCAGACGGGCGCGTATTACCAGAGGGGCTCTTTCTCTGCGCTTTCTCAAACCCCTTTTCAACGAGGAACGAGCACAGCAGCCGCTGCTTCTTTTTTCCTCCCTATCTACCTCCCTCCCTCCCCGCTCCTCGTCTTTGTCCTATCGTCGCTACTCCCGTCAACAGTTCGCCTCTCCTCGAGAGGATTCTCCTTCCGCCCGTCAACCGCCACGGCGCCCCCCGTCTTCGACACCTCGATTGGTTTATGGAAACGTGGCGACGTGGCCTCGCTGTCGTTGCGACGCGACGCTCGTTTCGAAAAAATATTTACTCGCAAGGGGAGGAAGGCACGTGCGCGCTTCTTTCGTTCTTTTTCTCTCGAGGTTATTCGCGTACGACGATTCGTCATCAAGAGGTGGCCCGCAAATACTCGGGCGCTTCGCGGTGGTTATTTCACCAGGCTGCGAATATGAATTGTCCGCGAATTGACTTGGCATCAGTCAGAATTATTACGCTATAGTTTCAGGACACCGCTGTTTCGGGTGATATACTCCCCGGTCGAAAATAATCATTCGGGTCTAAAATAATCAGCCAAGGCCGGAAAGGAATATACCTCGCGATACTATTTGGCTAGTCTGTACTCTGTTTGTTGTTTCCCAAACGTGCCCGTTTGTATTAACAGCGCCAAGCGCGAGCTCGTTGGAATACGTACAGTTTCATTTTTGCTTTTTTTCTTTTTTGCGCGCGCAAAGGTGCAAGAAAATTTGTCCCTTCTTGCTGCGTCAAGTGAATTTTCAATTCAGATTCGGTACGTGATTCGCGTTTTGCTCTCTTAGCAGTCGAAAACAGCTGTCCGAACGAAATCGGTTACAGGTTAAGTCACTCGTTCACAGTTGAAAAACCAAGGAGAATCACAGCGTTCCAACACCCATGGTTAACGAAGACAAAGTAGAGGAAGCCTCTTAAGCCCCGGAGCTTAGCTCGAACCGTACTGTTTTAGATGCTACAGCTCGTCCCCATCGGCCAACTCGAACAAGTCGATTGTTCGACTCGCGCGTGTTGCCACGTATATACGCGTCGCTTCAAGTAACAAACCGAGACATCGTCGCCGGAGATTAATCGGTCGACCAGTCGACCAGCGGTACAGTAATCGTCGTCTCTGTGCTAAAGTTTCGTTCCCGACGTACGATCACACCGCGCTTCAAATTCTTTGAAACTCTTAACCCCGTGACATACAATGGGAAATGTGGTGCTCTGACAAGTAAATTCGTTCGCGGGTTAATACATACATAAAGAATATAGGATATAAAAATATTTTTCTACGTGCTCGATACGACTCTTTTCATATATCCCAAGTTGCCAATCAAAGCAACTTTTCAAGAGATTAAAAAGAAGATCTCTTGAAAATATGTGTAAACCAAGCGACGCGGTTTCGAACGAACCAATTTCTGGAGCAAACTCTCGGGTAGGACGGTGGCAACTCGGTTCGTCGCGGGATCGTGCGAGTCGTCAGCCAACGGCGCCCAACCAGCATCTGGTAATTCGCTCACAATTAAAACAACGCTGGAAGATGTGGCTCCCTCTCGTCTCCGCCGCCTAGAAAGTGATTAATTCCTAACAAGGCGAGCTTTGCTCTCGCCACTTGAGCGACCACCGCGGCACACCGCGGGGTTGAGAGGTGGCGCGAGATCGGAGAACGACGGAGAAAAAAGGAGAAAGAGAGAGAACATTACAATGCAAGGCGCTCGGCTAGCCTACCACCGTTCCACGCAGCTCGAGCTCCTTGCCGAGGGGAGAGGTACAATAAACAGCCCCTTGGGTTCCGCCGACTTTAATTAATTTTATATGTGTTGTGGCCACGCGGCCGCGAGAATGAAGTCACAGGGCACCACCGAGCTCTCTGTTCCTCCTCTTTATTCTCCGGCTTCCATCTCCCCCCCTCGAACCCCCAGCAGCCCCTAGATGTACAGTCGCTTCTCCGTTTCACCATCTCTCTCTCTCTCTCTTTCTCTCTTTTCCCCCGTCCTCCCCGGGTTGTTCTCGCGCAGCGAGAACAGAGAGAACTCCGGGGATCGCCACTCGAGGAGGAGAATAATACGCGGGAGATGCACGTGCCACGGGTGGACCCTATTCCTCTCCCTCGCCCCTCGGTAAACCGCGATTCTAATTCATCGTTCATCGCGACGCTCGCGCTCCTCTTTGTACGCCAGCCACTTTTTCCTCCTGGAAAAAGCTGAAACCCCCCCTTTCCCCTCGCTCCTCTACGACCGCGTTATCTATCCGTGGCTGCCTGTTTTAGCTGCGTATGAAAATTATAAAGGAGCACGCGAATTATTGTTGTTATTATTATTATAATAAGTCGAATTTTCAAATTGATACACGCATCCGCGAATAGTCGACATTCGATTGGAAGGAGGCAATGCTCGAAGCCTCGAGATGAGCCTCCTCGAACGATCGAGCCGCGCGGCGACCGGTTAATCGGCCACGAAGAGCAACGCGTTTCGCTTCTCTCCGCGCTCAATCCTATCGCGCCGCGCGATCTTAATTGATACGCTAAGCGTTTCTCCGCTTTAGCGTTTTTTTTTCTCCCGTTTCTTTTATTTTCGATAGTTTTGTATGTACTTGGTTCGCCGAGTCATTCCACGCCGGGTGATTGTCTCTGTATGTGGTCCGAGTTACGTCTTCGAAGCGGATGAAATTGCCGAGATTGAGAGATGACAGGTTTCTGATTTTCACGAAAGATAATTAACAATTATTTTCCATGTCAGAGATATCGCCAATATTTTTGTCGTCGAACGATTCAATCTTCCCGCGCGGCTCGAAGATATCCTCGCGTGCAATTGTCGCGGGATTCTCAACTGCGTTGGCGTTTCTAACTGTGCTGTGGGATTGTCGCGCCCGTATTTTTAAGAAAAACAAAGGCGATTTTTTTGTACAGGGTCAAAAGTTTCTTTTTACCTAACTTTTTTTTTAATAAAATATCAAGATACGAGAAAAAACTAATTTTATTAATTTCAAATTAAATTTAAATTCAAACTTAAATTAGTGCACTTTAATCTGTAAAAAAAAGAAATTCGTCTCACTGAAAGGTCCAGAAGCAACTGTTCTAACTAGGAAATGAAGACTGAAGATTTTTTGCCATAAAATTTTATCGATATGCAGACATTTGAATCGATACAAAACAAATTATAGGCGCGATCGCTCAGACAACGCCCCTCGCGAATCACGTGACCCAAATCAACCAATCGCTAATTTTCGTTGCATCAGCGTTGCACTTGAAGAGGCCCAATTTTTTGGATTACCTCCGCTAAAATCACTTTCAGTGATAAAATTATGGATTTACTTCAGTAGAAAATGATTTTTGGCCCACTCTGTACTTATATACATGTATATTTGTTTAATCGTGCACTATTCGTCACTCGTCGCTATTTGTTTCAAAAATGGCACGCTTTCGCTGATGGGAATGCGATTCAGCAAATCCCTTGAAGATCTCACTGTATCAAACCCAAACCTAAACTTAAACCTAACCTAAATCTAATCTAAACCTAAACTTAAATCTAACCTAAATCTAATCTAAACCAAAACCTAACCTAAATATAGTTTGTACAATATCCACAGATGCAGATCGATAGTTTCATTTTGATGGATTGTAGAAGTTATAACGACACAATGTAGAAGAATGCGTACCTGAAACGTGCTTCGGCGTTCTTATTTGTCTCTGTACATCACCGATCGTTTGGCCTACAAATCTTGTCGCGGCTGTGAACGAATAACGAATTACTCGGAAACGTGTTGAATGACAAAGACTGATTCAAACGTCTACTTTTTCTTCTTTTTTCCTTAACGACATATTCAATCGAACTTCGTCGAAGATTACCGCGAGAGAAATTTCTAACAAATGACGAGGAAACGTTCCGATGATGCGTCACCTTTCGAAGAATTAGCTGGTTACTTTGAGTAACAAGAACTGCTCAATTCATTGCGAAACGAAGCTAAGCCAAGTTCGGTAGGCGATCGAAATTTCATCGAAAGGAAGAGTAAGATCGTTGATAATACTTGCAAGTAAAGAAACCAAGTTGAATCGGACCCTTGCCAACCCTTTACATTCCGACATCAGTTTTTATCACAGGAACTCTCATGTCGAGTCACACTTGACAGTTTAAAAAAGAAGAAAATAATTGAAGAATGATTCAGAGTGCAAAGGGTTAAGAATCGTAACAATAGTTTGTTTCACGGCGAAGAGAAGCGCGAGGAAAGAAACGAAGAAGCGCGAAAACGCTCGACGTCTTGGAACGAGCCGACGACAAATCGGCCCAGTATGCGGAGATCGTTGCAGGAATTCCGACGAATCTCGAGAGTTTCTCCAGTTCGTTGACGATTTCATCCACGGCCACGTTGTGCGTTGTCCGCGGTTGTCGCGTCGCGTCGCGTCGCGTATCGTAAGCCGATATGAGCTCGGCGTTCCGGCGCGGTGCATCTGCACAGAAATATGCAATATTTATTTCGGCGCACGCGCCTGCACGCGCGCGTTCCGCGGACCCGCCGGCGAAACGTGAGAACCGAAATAAAGATTCGGACGACACGCGGGTACCGGGGTAAACCAGAAATACGCGTGAATTGAAACTCGCATCCTGGCAACGCGGACCACGGGGACACACACCGGGCAGCGGCCGTGCTCGTTTTGGTGCACCGCGCTCGTTAATTGCCCCTCGAGCCGCTCGAATTACACTTCAATTATCTAAACAGACCCTTCGAACCCCCTCGTTGCATTCTTCCACCGGGTTCCTCTCGCTTCCGATTTCACTGCGACCGATGCAATTTTCACCTGCTCGCGAGCGAAGCTTACCTCAGAGCTTTCACGCGAGATTACTTTCGCGAGAGATTTTTAAACAAAAATTATCCGATATATATATATATCTAATGTAATTTTTATTTTAGCGATGAATAATAAGAGAACGAAGTAATTGGTTTAATTGGTTGGGTTTAATTTTTGTATAAAAATGCAGCTCACTCGAGGGATCTCACGAAACAAAAATTATCCGAGTGCGTGAGATAGTCGAGACTATATATATCTGTTATTTGGTTGTCCATAATGTAATTTTTATTTTAGCAATAAATAAGAGAACGAATTGTTTCAAGTTGGACATGCCAGTAAGTCAGTTACAAGTTACAGTGTCAGAAAATTCGGTCTTGGACTAACAATATTTTCCAATTGTGAAAAATACTCTTTCAGAGCTGGCAAATGTTGTTCTTCAGAGCTGTTGTCCCGAAGATACCCATAACTATGTTTTAACAAGTTTTGCAGATCTCAAAGCAGATCTACAGATTGATCAACTGTAGACTCTGTAAACTTTGCATCGTGATATATTTTAGTACACAGATACTAAGTATCTACTAAACACATTGTTTAGTAAATATATAGTAGATATTACTACATATATACAAGTATATTTTAGAAGAGAACAACTGACTATTCGTTCATTATTTAATTTTATTTTAATCAAATTCAGTGTCATAGTGCAAGCAAGTCCGACCGATTGACTAATTACCATCACTTCTCTGTCTCTCATCGTGCGTTAGCGTTTCTCCGATCGATTCATAACGAAAGCAGTAAGTTCCCGCGTGCGCTATTCCACCTCGTCCCGTACGAGCACGGGTCCCGCAAGGCGGCAGGTAATTTTAGCGTTTCGCCACGTTCAAAAACCGCGGCCGGAACGAAACTAGAACTCTCGTATCTGGCCACCGTGTTCAATAAACGCGCGTCTATTAAACGGCGCAAGAAAGTCGGAGCGGGCTTTAAAACGATTAACGAGGAGGGGGGGGGCGGTGGTTTCTCGACGATAGATCGTAGAAAGAACGGAGCCGACGAAAAATTTGCGCAGCAACGAGTGCAAGGGGGCGAGGAAGGGAGATTTGGACGCGGGCCGAGGAAAAATCTGTCGAGAACGATCTCTCTCTCTCTCTCTCTCTCTCTCTCTCTCTTCGCTCTTGTACGTGGTGTACGTTTGGCTAAAATATTGAAGGAGGAACGTAAATAAAAGAAAAACGCGAGCGCCCCGGCGATGGCACACAGGAATGTAGCAGCTGCGGGGCTCATTCACATCCGCGCACACTGGAATTCTTACTACCGCGGCGCGCGCTCTCGCGGTTTCCCCCGAGGTCCGCCGTCAGAGTTACAAGTATAACCGCACTCAATGCCCGCCCAGTACCTACTTCCATTTCATTCTGCGACGCTCGCAAACCGCGTAGTCCTCCCTCTTCCCTCTTCCACGACCCGTCGATGGTGACACGACGCGACGAGAGATCGATCCGCTTCGAACAATTACAGGTTATAGTTTCTCCGTTAACGTAACACGTCAAGTGCCGTGCGTACTTTTTCTTTCCGTTCGATACAGTTCAAGATGACGATACGATTGCATCCAGCATCCCAAGTCAGGGAATTTTGTAAAAATTGTTGCGAGGAAGATACAATACACCGCTGGGAGTGAGAAATAGTAGAAAAAACATTCTGCGATGGGCGCCTAAACTAACTTTAACAAAACTAAAATTGAAATTATTATTGCGTACTGTTTGTATGACAAATATCTATAAAAGTAACATTTAGCTATTACTCCTTTCTGCGATCTTGAAAAATTTGTCAATTTTCGATACACGTGTCACTTGACGTGTCAAACGATCGATCGATTTTGAATCTGACACGCGCGAAATTTAAATACAGGAATGCTACATTCCACGCGAAAAGTTAGTTAGGCGAGTCTGTATTTCCTTTGGACATTTTTTTGACTCTTTTCATGTAAAAATATGTTTACTAGTGTCAAGACTAGGAAGCACCCGCGTAAGTCAAGATGGCCGCTGACCCGCGAGCCTGTTACGCTTATGTTAGTGTTCTCTAGACACGGTCGTCTCGTCGAACACAGTGAATTTTATCACGTCACCACCTTATTTTGGAATAAATATATATTAATAAAGTCAAATGATATATAACTATAAGTAAATAGTAATATATAATAAAGTCGAACAAGTAGTACAGCCAACAAATTATTGGGCGTAAGGGACAGTTCTATCGTTTTCTGTAATATCAAATTTTTTCTGAGTTTTTCGCTGTTGAAACGACACCTAGGTCAGTTTAAAAGATACTCGTCCTATTGTATCAAGCGGTAGAAATTATTCTGGTGAATTAACTATTTTTTGTTTTCATTAGTATCCAGTAATACTGTACAAACATGTGCAAACGACAACAAAAATTTACTTAGCGTTTTGGTGAAACTGCCGTAATGTCTAAATAATCCAAAGTCAAAGATGGTTCGAAGAAATGAAGAAAGTAAGATCGTAGACGTCTTTCAATTCGACTAATCGAGTTTATTCGTGTTTACATACACGGAGTACGAACCTCCGAGTTTCCGATCGTTTCAAGACCATAAACTCGCGTTTTATCTTAAACGACGACAACCTATCGCACAAATATCGCAATTGTCACACCTTGAACAAGGATCAGGCCACGCCCTGTCGATCACTTCGATCGCATCCACGTCGAGCTTGCAACCACTCGCACTCCCCCCGTAACGTACGAAACGCTCGTCGATCTTGCAAAGCCGGGGGCACGCGAGTACGAAGGTATCCGCGCTATGCGTCGACGAGTTGATTTCTCCTTCGAACGGAGGAGTCGATAAATTCAACTCTGGGTCTCTGGAACGACCGGCATTAATTAACAAACAGGATTCGATCGTTCCCGGCTTGAACGACCCGGCCAGATATGCAAATACTTGGCGTCGCGAATCACCGAGACACGTCAAATACGATGTTTTCGCGTACCGTTGCCTCTCGCTTCCTCCTTTATCCCGCGAATTTCCGCGAAATGTGTCGCTTTCGACGATCGAAACGGTGAAAAGGAATACCGGAATGCGTGCGGATTATTGTGCGGTTCGAGCGGCCTGAGAACTAGGCGTGGGTGTCGCCATCTTGGAAATTTAGGTTTAGAAAGTAGACTCGATAATCTCTCGCGTAAATATAGAAGTCGGGCTATTTATAACTCGTAAAATCGTTCTCGATTTTTTTCTCATAATTCAGTTAAGACACGGATGTTCGCAGGGGTCTCGATTCTCTGTTCATCGTGAGAAATAAGCGAGGATCGCGCTTAAAATCACAACACACATACAGAGAGAGAGATAAGAAAATTTCTAGAACTTGTGGCTGGTTGGTTCGCGGAATGAAGAATGAGTTGGAATATCAGTGTGGGTAAATTACTCGCGGCTATGAATATTCATGCGTGCACACGCGAGGTTCTTAAGAGCGAACAGTGGATGACGACCTAAAGAGAGAGTTCAGATAGAGAATTTCAAGCTAGAGTCTAAAGAGAGCATTAGCAAATGGACGAAGCATCAGAAACATCATCTACTCGTATCCGTTTTATTATTAGCGTGTCTATCACGCGCACGCTGCGCGTATATAATCCTCGGAGAAATCCTTTCAACCTGATCGTTGAGCCGAGATAGGTAGCGATCTTGGAGCTTACTTCGAGCGGAGCCAGGTTTCGCCTTATACGGGGAACAATCGATTAGCATCAATCGAGAGGCATCGAGAGCGTTTCCGCTTTCAAAACGGAAAGATTTCAGCGGAGTCTATCGTTTTGGGAAAGCGAGATTTCCTTTCAATTCCTTTACGTATCTGCATCTTTCATCCTGTTCGATTCGTATTTTTAACAAGATAAGATACGTTATTGAAACCGAATAAAGTATCGAAAATTTCAGTTCAATTTAAAATGTCTACAGACAAAGGATCGAGTCCCGCGTTGTTCTCTTCTTAAATAAATGAGAGATGGAATCAACAATTTACGTATTATGTACTGCGACTTTTATTAACATTCCAATATTAAATATCGAAGTTGTGCAATTTTATAAAAAAAAAGAAAAAAGAAATGATAAATATTAAGCTTGGTCTCGTTTTAGGCTTGCAGCCTTTAGTTTCGAGAATCATTGTACGATTTTTATTGAATATTGCGGTAGAAATCCTAACATTTCATCGTTCAATCCTAAAATTCAATAAAGAGGTGATAAAAACAAAATCGTACAGCGAATTTTGAGTGGTTGTAGGAAAGAGAAAATTTGAATCATCAAGAACGTGGTAGATTTAGTAGAAAAGGCTTTAAAATTTTTCATTGTCATTGATACAGTTGTACTCTTTATTGTCCAAACGTCAACACTAGAATTACCAAAAGTAGTCAAAATGATCAATTTTATATATACGTTTTTGCTAGGTTTAGGTTAGGTTTAGGTTAAATTTAGGTTAGGATTAGGTTAGATTTAGGTTAGGTTTTTATAGATGTAAAACAGTACATTTCAAAAGATTCAAATGATTTTTCGTAAAATAAAAAAATTTGTGTAATTTATTATATTACAAAGGTTCCCCATTTCTTTTTTATTTCAATGTTTCCGATGCTTAAAAGTTTTGTGCTTCAATCCTCGGTAATCCCAACTAGTTAACGACGGTATTAAAACTCATCGACGAAGAAAGAAAAAGTCACTTTTGCACTCATCTCCGATTTGGCCGGTTTAAGTTCAACTCTGAACTACATACTCGCAACCCAGCGCTCAATATCTCTGTAAAGCTCCGTAAAGTTCCGTTACACAACAAAGACGATCCGAATGCTCGTTCCATCGCATCGTCTTGCGAGCCTCGTTGGGCGAGTACACGGACGCCGCAGCACGTTGCATCGAGCCACGCTCGAATATCCCCTTTGGAGAAGTGGTATCTGGCCGTGGTGGGTCATAATGCAATCAGAATATCCCCCGTGGTAAAGAGAAGAAGAAGATTAGAGGGCACCACTCACGGCACGCTATTTACTTTGAACTATTCTCGGCACCGCGGCCGAAACACGCATTATCCACCGCCGCCGCCGCCACGACGACGGTATACTACTACCACTGCCGCATCATCCAAGGAAACCGACTGATATCCTCGATAAACGACGCTCGACGGGCAACGAAAATATCCCCCGCTGGAAAGAGAACCACGCGTAACGAACCCGCTCTTTTGAACAAAGGGGTCGCCAATTGACAGATTCTCGTCAATTTGCCTCGAAGGCTAAGCGAACGACTGTACAGTGTGCTAGGTTTATACGAATTATATATGTATACTCTCAACGAGAGTAGAAGATTTTCGAGGCGACGCGAAAAGCTTCTGGTGGCGGAGACCGGAGGAGAGAGAACAAAAAAAAAAAAAAAAACGGGGGTAGAAGCGACGAAGAGGAAGAAAAAGGCTGAATGAACGCGACCGGGAATACAATGGGACACTGTTGTGCTCGGGCTCTCGTCGGTGGAACAATGCCGGCTGCCGGATTCAGTTAACAATCCACCGGTGTGTCGCGAGCGCGGCGATGAAAAATCGTGCCCGCGCTAGATAAGACCGTCGAGACGCCGCGCGCCCCGCGACGTTCGCCGATCTCCTCGCGAGAGGAGCCTTCTTTTCCTCCTCAATCGGATGGAAAAGGAAAATGGAGGAACGGGTGGCTCGTTCGCCGGGAGAGAAAAAGGGGAGATAATGGAAACGGGCGCGGTAATGGCGCAACACGGAGACATTGTGCCGGGCTCTTCACAGATTCTCACCCGTCGCCCATTCTTTCGCGACGATCGTGACCGATTATTTTCCTTCCCTCTTCTCTGTCTCTCTTTTTCCGCAAGAGGAGGAGCCGGGGGAGGGAGACGCGGAGCCGTGGAAAATTCTATAATTGGTGAGAGATCGGTGGTGCTGGGCTCTTCGACGATCCTTCTGCTCCTCTCTTTTTTCTTCCTCGTTTTCTTTCTATCGCGGCGTCGTTGTTTAATGGTTTGTTTATCGCTCAACACCGACGGTCGATGATTAAGCCGAGCGGAACAGACGAAATACTTTCCGGAGGAAATTATGGAATCTCCTTGGGCGTCGACGTTCGTGCGGACCGCGCTCGTTTGAGTTGTCGGAAAGGAGAGCGAGAATGAACGAGCGAGAGAGAGAGAGAGAGACGCGGTTATCGTGCGTGAATAATACTCGTAATTGGAAGCACGTGTAATTTAGCTTAAAGGCCGTGTTATTATTTTTGACGCGTGTTCGAATGCTAACGATCTAAGGAGTACTTGGAAGAATATGCAGT
This sequence comes from Melipona bicolor, assembly GCA_030673865.1. Classification (NCBI taxonomy): domain Eukaryota; kingdom Metazoa; phylum Arthropoda; class Insecta; order Hymenoptera; family Apidae; genus Melipona; species Melipona bicolor. The sequence continues at coordinate 1,307,447 of JAHYIQ010000025.1, read as the reverse complement.
CGACGAAATTAACAGCCTCCCAGGGTTTAATTCGTCGTATCAAGGAATTCGTTACTGGGCGCGACGGTGCGCGATCTTGAACAAAAGCACGCGATCGATAGTCGTATTTTCGTAGTTTTCTTCTTTTTTGTAACTTTTACTCACTGATTTTAGCGGTAACCCAGAAAATTCAGGTGCAACGCTGATGCAACGAAAATTAGCGATTGGTTGATTTGGGTCACGTGATTCGCGAAAGGGCGTGGGATAGACCTCGAGTAGGAATGGCGTTGTTTGGTGCTGAGCGATCGCGCCTGTAATTTGTTTTGTAATAAAATTTTATGTCTTCATTTCCTAGTCAGAACAGTTGCTTCTGGGCCTTTCAGTGAGACGAATCGTACTGGGGTACGAGTCGTGCAGTTTTTTGTATAATCTGCGTACGTTGAGAAACAATGAAAATACACTACGTGGACAAAAGATGGAAAAGCAGAAAGAGAGAGGATGTACAGGGAGAAATTATTATCGGACGATGTCGCAAGAGAGCAAGAAGGAAAGACGCAAGAGGGTGGTACAATGGATGAACGGTCGCCTTTGAGTTGAGGCCTGGCTGCACATAGGAATGTAATTAAAATACCGCGCAGCAAGACTATGCCCCTCATCGGCGCGGACAATGGGGCCACAATGTTAATGAGGAAAATAATTATATGAGAGTTCATTTTCTTCCTCCAGAAAATCGGATGCGGAGGCTGGAGGAGGCTCCTCCCGCCCCTCCCCCTCCTCTTGCGCCGCGGCTTCGACGGAAGGAAGAGTACCAAGTAGAAAAGGGGTCTGTAATGCGAGCGCCAAGTGGTCCAGACGTCGTCGTGCATGCACTACCGGCGACGCCTTCACCCTTAACACAAGCGGAACGCCTCATCCTCCGTCACGTGTTAAGACGTCCGTTCTGCGTAAGTGTTTTGTAATTAACGCCGGTACGTACGTTACTACCCTTCGTCCAGAACCGTCCTCTCGGGTTCGCGTCGCGATTAAGAGAGCACTATCTCTTACTATGTAGCGGTGTGTCTCAAAGGAGAAACGAAAGAAATTCCATCGACCGACGTACTCGAGATCTTAGTCGTTTTCCAGATCACGATGGATCTTTATCGAGTCACGATTTGTATGGGGTAAGTCTGGGTGAGATGAACCTGATGGAGGTGATTCGATCTCGTACATATGTATGTATAGGTTGTTGAATGTCAATTTTCAGTGTTTATACTATTGTGATAATATTGTACTATTATAAAAAAAAAATGGGAAGTTCCAGACTATCGGTTTTTTTTTTTTTTTTAGAAGAGGAGAGTTGATTCATCGTGAAATCAGACAAATGAAGGGATCGTTGGACGCCGTAGGGGCTTCAAAACAGCAAAATGGGCTTTCAGAGCTTTTCGAATTTCAATTCCTATCTTAATGAGACGAATGAAAAATAGTGATTAGTGTTTAATTTAATGTTATGAAAAGCGAGGAGAAATTTAAAATTAGCGAAAGTATGGTTGTAGGATCTAGGACGTTTAATTTGGAAATAGCTGAAAACTTGGAGATAAATCAAATTTAACAAGGGAAAAAAAATTGGCCGCGTATGATTGGCTAAATATATTTTTTAACGCCGTCCAGATGTGAGTCCGAGAAAATCAGATGTTTCTTTGTCTTGGTGCCAGGATGTGATAGATATATTAGAAATTACTCACATTTTCAAGTGTTAGAGCAATCTTTACGAGAAAATCTCTTAAACAAACTGACAAATATATTTAAAGATAAACCTACAATAAGATTTTGTTTTGTAAATCTATGATTATTTTTTAGTTTTCTGTTTGTAACATAATAAATTTACTTTCACAAATATATTGCATATATACAGAGTAGAAAATAAATACATATAAATTTATTATGCTTACTATTCATAAATATATATATATATATATATATATCTTTTTACAGATCGATTATATATCAATGATGTAATAATTCTTTTCAGAAAAGTGAGTCAATCAATCGCTGATTTCTAAAAACAAACTTTGATTCTGATGAATTAACTAACTAACAATCAACACGCTCAAACTTGTTGTCACAGCAACAAACCCTCGCGCTCTTTGTAAAATCCTCCCCCCAAAGACGACACTCGAGATATTGTACGCTCAGAACTGCCTAATTCCTAGACCATCGCCATTCAGGAGGAAAAGTGCCCGCGGTGAAGGTTAACGAAATAAGTCTACGTGAGCCAGCATCGACTGCAACGTCGACGTTTGCGTGAGTGGAAAGTCCAACGAAGCGGAAACGACGACGCGGCGTTCGTGCAGAGATCCTTCGCGAGCATCGGTTGCTCGAATCTGTCCGTGAACAGAGAAAACGAGCGAGCACGGGTAGGAAGCGGAAGTAGTTCGATCGAGCCTTTTGAAGAGAGAGAACGACGACAGGAATTTGGGCAAAATCCGCCAGCGATACAATATAAATGTATTGGTTTCAATATCACGGCCGATATGTTGAGTCTCGTAATGTTCGAAATTGACTCGGTGCATTTTACAAGTGATACCCAGCCAGCCTACGCCCGATCAATACGAACAGCGTTTTTCAAGCATTCTATTTCGCGGGGAGGCTCCAGCCGCGATATCGCGTACCGATTAAAATACACCACGATACTGGCCGGTCCAATACCCGCTCGGCCGTCTACAAGTGTGTTTGCAGGCATATCCACGAGCGAGCAATCTCGACAGTCGAATCGTCGAATTTGGAACGATGGGACAGTTTGTCGTGTTTCGTTCACACGAAGAATAATGATTCGCGCGATGTTTCATCGACGGGTCGCGGAAAGCAATTATTGACCGATACGGGGAATTTTTGTGGGCTAAGAGAGAGAAGCTCGAAGAAGAAAAGAGGTGAAACGCGAGGATGGCCAAAGTCGAAGACGAAGCGGGACGAAGGGAGAGGCAAACGGAAACGCTGAAACGCAGACGGATAAAACGTCGACCAGGGGGTAGAAGCGTGGAAGAGAATCGCGGAGAAGGCGGAACGGGGATAACGAAACGAAGAGTCGGTCGAAACAGAGAGAACCAGCCAGAGAAAGAGAGAGTGTCGAGTGGAAAAAGGAGTGCAGAGAGAGAGAGACAGGGAGGGACGAGATATAGGAAGCAAAGGGGTGGGAGGACGCAATTTGAGCGAGTAGCATCAGTCGGCGGGTTTAATGAGGTTAGCTGCAATTACATGCATTAGTACGACATGACGAGGGCAGCGGAGCCGACCTCGGTCCTCTGCAAGAGATATTCGATGTATGAGCCTGGCAAAAGGGGTGGCCAGAGGGTGGAACGCGAGCAGAAGGACTGGAGTGGAGAGAGCCGCGGCGATATCGGTGTAAAGGAGACACAAAGAGAGGACAGAATGCTGCCAGGAGGGAGGGGGGTCGAAAAGACCGACAGAGAAACAGAGACGGAAAGGGGGGAGGGGCGGGGGTGGAGGCAGGAAGTAGCAGACAAGAAAAGAGAGAAAAAAAGAAAAGAAAAAGAAGAAAAGAGAGGACGAGACGCGGAAGAAACGGTGGTAGCTTGGCTAAAATGCGTTAACGCGTTAGCCGTTCACGTTGGCGCAGTCGGTGCCGGCGCGGAGCGGAGCCGAGCGGAACGGTTTGCCCGCCTCTCTCTCGCGGCAGGTAACGCGCAAACTCACGCACCGCTGCCTCGCGATCAAACGACAAACACCGTCGGCTTGCCGCTCCACTGCGATAATTCTTTGATCGCTCGAAAAGATACACGTCGACGAGCCAACCCTCTCTGGGTTGGATCTCGCCCTCTCGGCGGGCGAGCGCGCGTCTCCGACAGTCACCGCGTACCGCACCCCTATCCGGGTTGAGGAAAACCCGGTGAATCGGATAAGCGGGGCGGTCGCGTAAGTTGATGCTCTCCGCGTGCGAGAAAAAAAAAACAAGTGGGGAGGAGGTGATACACGCGCCCGCGTTCATTTAGCCTTCCTCCCCCCTCCCGCGTTTAGAGACGTGCCGCTCGCGACGAGATCGCGCGTCGGCACGCTTCGCTGGACACCGGAGAGTCGCGGGCGTTCATTTCGTTCGACCGACGAATTCGAGCTTGTTACTCGAATGTTGAGTTTGCGCGAGTTTTGGATTCGCAGAGGGGGATGCCAAGTTTTTAAAAGATTCGATTTGTTGACACTGACGTTGTCAATTCTGACAAAAGTTGAGAAATGTATCATTCTAATTATGAACGGTGTTCTTAAACATAATATGCTGTAGCGGCCTAGGATTCCTCAACTACGAGTTTCGAACACTGACTAACACAAGCGTCCTACCGATCTCCGACGTTAAGCAAGCAGTGTGCGGAACCACGCTAGGATGGGTGATCGGGGACCAGCCTAGTGGATAGTTGCAACAACAGCCCCACTGATGAGTCTAGGCAGTGACTCCAAGACGAAACGCATAAACGCAATTCTCTCTCCCTTTCTCACGACTCTTCCAAGGTCCATTCGTCCATCCAACATCCGTACCTTCCTAACCCGACAATGCGTACGTTGACCAATAAATTAAAGGGACATTCACACGATGACGTACTCCATATTTCATCGATTAGCAAATCAGCTCTTTTCTAATACCCTCTCGTCAAAGTAGATCACTCGTCGAAAATACAAAAAAACAAAGCAATGATACTGCGTTTCTGCGACGGCTCCTGGCGAACGGTACGCGTGCAGGTGCACACACACGGAGAGACATCGACGCGACAAAGGACGAGACGACTGGTATCGCCGTATTGGCAGAAAACAAAAACGCAGCAGCTGGAGCCGGGGTTGGTTTTGTTGGATATTACCAGGACAGTGGCGAGCGAACGAGCGACGGCTTGCAGGGTGGTTGGGAGCTGAGTGGGGAGGGAGGGGGTGGTCGGGCGCATTTTTGCGCGGCTGACCAACGCGTTTCGCGGGTATTGTCGGTCGATACGGATTTCACGAGCGGCGGCATTCTCCAGAGAGCTGCGAAATACGCGCGGATACGTTTGATACAATATATAAGCGGTCGGGATTGGGCGGGGACGAGCATCACAAAGTAGCATTCTATTGACAGAGAGCCGGACGCTCTCCGGTCCGCCGGTGATTATACTTGGTGATCATATCGCTCGTATATTGACAAACAGCGATACACGCGTACAAAGATAGGCGGATAGAGAGAAAGGGAATGGGAGCGAGCGAGATGGAGTTGCAGAGGGAGAGGGAGGAAAAGAGAGAGGGATGGAGAATCATCCCCATTCTCGGACGCCGCTGCCGTTACCCCTGGCTGTCTTCCTTTCTCCGCGCGCGTCTACGCGTTCGCTCTGTCTCGGTCTTGCCCGCTTCGGCCTCGCAACACCCCGTCCTCGTCCGATCATCCCCCGGGCGGGTGGATGTATGCGCCGCTGCAACTTCCCTCACGCTCCCGCCGAGCCGGGAGTGGCGGCCGTTCCCGTGGACGCTTCTCGTGCACCGGTGCACACACAGACCGCCCACCGGCGACCCACAATACGCCGCTAATTCCCATAAAGCGCCGGCCGATACGCAAATGGACAAACGTATGGACATACGCACAAGCGCCCCTGGTCTCTGTCTCTCTCTCTCTCTCTGTCTCTCTCTCTTTCTCTCTCTCTCTCTTTCTCTCTCTCTCTCTTTCTCTGGCCGGCCAAACACCGCGCGCCATACACGCTCCCCCTCTTGTTCCATGTTTCTAACCCGGCATTCGCAGCTCGCATATCGCCGACCAAGCTCTCTCTCTCTCTCTCTCTCTCTCTCTCTCTCTCTCTCTCTCTCTCGCTTGTTTTCTGTGTTTGTTTCCGGTTTCTCGTTTTCTCGCTCTCGTCTCGTGATCCCCCGCCTTTGTAGATTACGCCAGCGTGTAATAACCGGCACGGTCGCGCGGAAACGCGCTCTGATGTCCGGCCGGTTTCCAACTTTTCTGCTCAAGACAGAAAACGCGGATTACTGTTTCAAGGCGTTGATGAAACGCGCGTTTCATGGATTGAATTCACTAGTAGTTGATTATCGCAAGTGGAAACAGTCGAAATGTGGAAAAAGAGAGAGAGAGAGAGAGAGAGAGAGAGAGAAAAAATGTTTCGCCGGCTTTCACCAATTTTACGCCAAATTAAGTAATATAAATATTTACAATTAATATAAAATAATATAATAATATATATAATATAAAGTAATATTTACAATTACAATTTTACGCCAAATTAAGTAATATAAATATTTGCACTTGGTCGAAAATAAATTGCGGTGCACCAGGACGAAAATAATAAACGCGAATATTAAAGCGACTCGATATATTACGACACGGTTTGAAACATGGTACTTACGCTTATGACGAGCATGCCGAGCCCCAAAGATCCTCCTCCGATATATAGATTTCGTCTCGCAATCTTGGAAACAATGTCCGAATCCACGCGTGAAGTTGCAAGCAAATTAGGTACGCACGCGGCACGATCCTTCACGATTATCTCGACAGGGTAAAAATTGACGCTTTCGATGTTACCACGAATACCTTACAGACGGTTTACCTTACAGAATTCAACTCTGATCGCTGACGGTGTAACGCACCGGCAGACAGACGTTTAGACAGCAAGCAGAAATTTCACGCTCACCTGTCCTAGTTTCATCGAGAGTCATCAAATAGCATACGACGAAAGTCGTACGACAGGCAAGAAGACAGATCGCGGGACTTATGAATCGTGACTATGAAACTGAAGCATTCGAAGCGCTTTGTACGATCGAATATTTGTCTCAATCAGGCTGATGGATTTCCAACATTTTCTTTAGATATTCTTACGCGTGATGTATCGTGCATCGTTCAGATTTCGTGTTGAACAGTGCCACAGTTTCGTGTCATCAGTCACATTGAAGTTTTTCTTTCTAATCACACGAACCTAAACCTAACCTAAATCTAAAAACTTCATAGACAGGCAGTTTTTACTTGATCTTGATTTTTATTTACAGATACTTCCACAGTTGAACAGTACTATAGCGTTCGATCAATTTATAATGCGCTCCTAATTACTTCCTTTTCAATTAAACGCAAATCACACGAACCGAAACCTAACCTAAACCTACCTAAAACCAACTGAACCAAACCTAACCTAAACTGCACAAATAGCTTCATTTACTTTTATTTACAGAATCGCACGAACCGAAACCCAACTTAAATCTAAAAACTGCACAAATAAATAGTCTTTTTGCTTTATTTACTTACTTTTGTTTATAGAATTAAATCTAAATCACATGAAACCTAACCTAAACCTAGATACTCGTACATGGTTACATCGAGGAAGCCATCGCGCCGTATCTAACACGGTTTTTCAAATGCTCTCAAACGGTTAGGGGTAAGTTTGCAACATCCGCATCGTTTGTCATCAACTAACTGACCTATTCGCGAGCGATTAAACCTAATTTCATAGCACAAAGCTATCCATTCCGATTCTCTGTTCTTGCAATGTCTTTCCGTTATCAGCGTAAACGCGCCATTGTCTCGTAGCCTGGAACCGAGGGCAATAGCAACTCTCGACGGTTCTCCAGGTCACACCCTTTCTCGCGCTCCTTCGTCTACCGCGAACATCCGCCGATCTCGCCGCGATCTTTCCCTCGCGTGCCCGGCTCTAGGCAGGGACAAGGAAACAGAGGAATGGGTGGTGGCGTCACTTGGCGAGCGGAGCCGGTTCCCGGGTCTGTAAATAAAAGAGGAGCGATCGTCGGGAGCGACGCGCGTCGCGTTGGCCGGTGCAGCTCGTCCGCGCGTTCGGAGCCACTGGGCGTGACAACACGCTCCTGCAGATACAGGTGTATATACAGCGGCGAGGTATAGGTAGGTTAGCCAAGGCGCCTCGGGAAAGAGGGACGAGGAGAGCCTTTGGCCGCCTACGCGATCGCTCCGTTATTCTTCAGGATAAGAACGTGAGCGAGATACAAGTTTCGAGTGGGTGGAAGAGAAGGAAGCGAACGGAAGAAAAGGAAAAGGAAGGAAGAAAGGAAGGAAGGAAGGAAGGAAGGAAGGAAGGAAGGAAGGAAGGAAGGAGCGTGAAAAAGGAGAGCACGGCGTATGCGGGTCTGGGGTGAGGAGGAAGAGAAAGGTCGAAGGTGTAGCCTTCGAAGAGGTGGTGTGCGCGTTTCGAGAACGAGTACGTGGCCGCACACCTGTGCCAATGCAGCATGGCACAGAGTCGCATAACAGGTGGAAAGGTAAAAGAAAGAAAGAGAGGAAGGGGAAGAGAGAGCGGGAGAGAGCAAGAGCGGGGAACAGAGGAGAGGGAGATCCCCACTCGACCCCGAGTCTGCCAACTCGAACATTACTATACGCCCTCCGGGATCCAAGAGGAGGAGAACGCTCAGACTACCGCCTTCCTCCTACGTTCTCTCTCTTCTGACCCTCTCTCTCCCTCTCTCTGTCTCTCCCTCCCCCCTCTCACTCTCTCTCTCTCTCTCCCTTATTCTTCCCCTGTCTCTCTTGTACGGTCCGCGTATTTCTTCTTCGCTCCAACCGTGCCCGCTTTGTCCGTCTCTCTCCCGTTTCCGTCCTACCCGGCTGCTCCGATCTCCTCTCTCCTCCTTTCCTTCGCTCGGTCGCACTTCCGTTTTAACGTCGACTAACTCTCGAGGCGGCGGCCGCCGCCGCTGCCGCGCAAACGCCGCCGACAAACGCGTTTTCACTCGATGCCGATGAAATGGCCGACGGAGAAAACGCGTTCTCCACCCTTGTCCGAGAGCGGCGACGACACGCCGCGGCAAGGTCGTCAAGTGCCGACCCGCCCTGGCTTGCAACGTCATTTCCGCGAGAGGAGCTTCCACGGTGCTCTCTCAGCCCTCGCAATTATTCTACGACGAACCAACCACAACACAATGGACGACGACGAGTTTCGTTTCTTCAAACCACGCAAAGTCCTACGGTTTCAGCGTGAAATCGAGCGTCCCCGAACACCCAGATCAATTTACTCGCACGATTATGCGATCAATAACGCATTCGGGATTTTGTTTCTTCCTCTCGTTCACAACCGATGACGCATACCGATGGGGCCGATCGTGCAGGTAGACGACGCGAGGAGCGTGTTTGCTCAAACGCGTTCAAACGCGGAATCTCGCCGCGGGGTGGATTTAGCGGGACAGACGGGGGGGGGGCGAGCCGGGGCAACGCGGGGGGATGCGCGCGTGCAGCACGTAAATGACTGGCATAATAACGGTAATACGCCGGGCATTATCCGCACGCGTTCGCATTTTTGCGGGCAGACAGGTTTCTCGACGCGCGGCGGTTTCCGCGAGCGAGCCCCCAGCCGTTCTCCTCAGCCTTCCACGCGATGACCCGTGGTTTTTCAGGTCGACTGCAGGCTCTATCCAGTCACCGCCGATATCATCTATCGAGACGGAGAATCGAGCATTGTCCGCGTTTGTGTTTCCGCTCCTCGCGTGAGACCACCACGCGTTCTCCGTTCTTTGAGCATGGTGTCAGAGAGTGTACCTGACATTCCCTGTTTGAGCGCCGGGTCACGATTCGGACAGTAGCTCTTGTCACCTTATTTTGGCAATGCGACGCAGTATTTAGTTAGTCAAGGTCACGCATATTCCAAGGTCCATCCGTGTGTCAGATGACAAGACACCCTGAATCGGACGACTAGCGTTGCCAGTAGAATATGCTTGGCTACGACGGACTAGCCAAAAGAGGCTCGCGGCAGATCAAGCAGGTAGAATCTACTCGTAATGAAGAAGAATTAAATGACCAATTTATAAGTTTACAGAGACTTTATACGTTTCTATGTCATTTTATATGTTTGTGGCATTTTTAGACACTCGAACGATTTTTAATAAAATATCAATAGAAGCTAGAAGTTTTTATTAACTTATTTTTTCTCGCAATTTCTTTGTCACAAATGCAATTACACTTTTAGTCGTCGGTAGTTTTAGTGTTCAACAAGAGTGGTCTCCGTCGTAATCCGTTGGTCGTAATCAAAGTATGATTTTACGTCGTTAACAGATAGTACAGTTTCTCGAAAGCAACGTCAAAGTGTAATTTACACATCGGAATAAAACGCTGCAATAAAATTTATACAGACACACGCACAGTCTCGTCATCGAGACAACACCGAGCAAATCTCAACTCGGCTAGTGTGACTAGCACGGCCACATGGGAATCGAGAAGAGGCGAAGGAAGATCCGAGAGGAGTGCGATGACTTCGCGCGTTCGTTGTTCGAGAGAGAGACGCGTGCCATCGAGGAGAACGCCGCGCCACGGATAACGAGTTCCTCCGATGCACGAGACCGCGAAATCCGTTTCGATTCTTCCTCGGAGTACCGAGAAAGAAAAAAAAGAGAGAGAGAGAGAGAGAGAGAGAGAGTTAAAACGCGTTTTAACATTTTTCTCACCGTTCTCACGTGTATCTCCGATCGCGTAATATCGGTATATTTGTAACGTGTTTCAATCGACGATGGAACGTCGACACGAACGCGTTAGAGAGTCCACGGCCGTACGCCGTTTACTTAAAATGTTTTCTCTAACGCTCGACGCTCTTTTTCTTTTTCTTTTAAAAAAAAAAAAAAAAAAAGAAACTGAAGCGGCATGCTCATTTTACTTACCGCGCAGAGGCGTTATTAAAGAGAAATGGGAAATTATGTAGGTTTATTTACGTGATATAGTAATATCCTTTTTTACACGGAGCAAATGTAATATCGTACCGAGCGTACAGAAAGGAAATTTTATTTAAACTTCCCTCGAATAAAATCGAGCACGTAGCACCGTGTAGGTACCGCTCCTCGCGCGAGCAGCTTCTGAAAATATCGAGGCGATCTTTCTTCAAATATTCGCGAGCAAACTTACTTTTTTCCAAAGTGCCTTTAAAGTTTGCTAAATTCACTGAAAGTCCGAGAATTAATCGAATTTATTTCTTCGTTTAACGCTAAACGCACCGGGTACTTTATCATTTACATTTCTGTCCTGACTGGTCGAATGACCGGTTTATTATGAAATAAAAAGTCCTTAAGTAACGCTAATTGTCAGTTTAACGTAGAAAACAACGCGCGGAACAAAAGTTCTTTCAGAAGAACTTGTAGAAGAGAAATTGTACATCTTCGTCGGTTTTTATACGAGAGTTTTAAACGAACGCGAGAATTTGAAATCAAATTTTTATTTTACCGATCTTTTAGCCTTGACGCATAAACTGTTGGTCGAGACCGGTTCAGCTTCTGTTCGTCGAGACGATTTTCATTTTTTCTTCCCTGCACGAGGGAAGAGTTTAGGTTTACGTCTGCACGTAACTGGCAAGTTACTTTGTAATTGTCTGCGTAATTGCTGATTAGCACAGATCGCTGCGCGCGAATCGACCGGTTGGAGATACCGCGGCCACGATCCTTATCGTTTGTTATTTTCGTTCGGCGAGTCGCTGGATCGTGTCCACCCCTCCGCGTCGTGCGAGACTAACGATCCCGTTTAGCGAAACAGTAAGCGGAGATAATTAAATTTAATTGTGTACACGATCGTTTCGAGATTTAATTGGATCAGTTGTAACTCAACTGATATTTGCTTAACCTCGCGGCGGAGTAGAACAGAGTCACTGACTTTGCCAAGCAGAACCGGGGGAAAGAAGAAGAAAGACGGAGAGATTAGACAAGGTACGAATAATAATTGCCTCGAATAATTTTCTCGAGTAACAATTCTACCCAATTACGGAAAAACCGTAACACTGCAACTACCAAAGTGCTCAAAATAACCAACCTGTACATTTTTAGAAACATTTTGCGGACTCGTAGCGTTGCGTTTTTCGACTGGTTTTTCTAAAATCAAATAGATAAAAGTTCGCGTTCGTCGTCGTATTGTAAACAGTATTTTCCTATTCCTCGCATTTTAATTTCCTCGACTCAATTTTTACATTTTAGTCCTCCAGTGTTGATCGACACATGTTCGAGCCTTTGCAATTTTCAATTTCATTCTTCGAAACGAAGAATTTTTGACATTTTAATAACATGTATACCGCGTTTATCCTATATACGTGGAACATATACGATTACTTTTTTCCGATCATCTCAACATCTTGACATCAACTCAATTCGGTAAAAAGACGCTATAAAATCTATTGTTAAAATAACGTTAAACTAAATATCACTTATTAGTATTTGATATTATATAATAAAATTATATAATTATATATTTATATAATAAAATATATAATACACAAACGATAATACTAAAAATATTTCTTTTCAAATTAATTTTAACATCGTTAAAAAAATTGTTTGTTAAAACAATACCTTTAATACCTCGCCTATACTCTGCAATGCATCTTAAAGACACTTTTCCTAATAATCTATAGTTTTTGCATCATTGTAAAAAATCGCAAGACACACTTCGGAAACAGAAAAAACTATTAATAGCATCCGAAACGGAAAGTATGCAAAAATCGGAACGTGTTAAGTATCCGTTAGCGTGTAGTTACACGGCGCGTCGAAACGTAGGTTAGGAGCGTGATCGATCAGAGGACGAAGCGCACCCCGCGAGACTGAAATAAACGTCACACGGGTGTAACAGGCGGGCAAGTTGAATCCCGAACGGCTTAATAGTGCGAGACAAATTATCGGCTATTGATAGCCCCTTCCCGATCTCGGCAAAATTCGTACGTGCCCCGCTGATACACGTATAAATTTAGAGCCACGTTCCTCTTGCGCGTCTGATCGATAAATCTCGCGGGCACGTACGCGCGACATGTACGCGAGCGTCGTTAGCTCGTCAGGTCGTCAGGCGTCGCGGACGCTTTGAATTTTGTATCGGCGATATTAGCTTGCCAACCTTAGCGGCATGTCTCAGACAATCAATTTCTCTGCTGGCCTCGATTAGCCGAAAATAAATTCCGCGCTGTTAGATCGCGGCAGCTCCAACCGGCGGGATCCATGACCCGAGAGAATCGATCCGTTCGAACTGTCTTTTTTAATTTTTGCACGTGGACGCGTGCAGCTGAGCGTGAAAAAATTTCCCACGGCGAGCGACGAAACGCTTTTACGAATCACTCCGCGACTATTTCGCGACTGACGACTTTAGGAATCTACGGTCGATTTACTTTCACGCGTCGTGCTTTGTTGACTAAAGTTCGTCTAAATACGTAGGAGCAATTCACTTTCGCTGACGATTCTCCGAGTGCGAGCCGTGTTCTTTCGAAATTGAACCGATTTTTAACGATTCTTATCTCGCTCGCGGAATGACAAGTTTAAGCGAACATCTCCCGAAAGATGTTAGATCTTAGATCTCCGTTATCCTCCGTACCCCTCAAAAAAAAAAGAAAACAAAGAACCGAGTGAAAAAACAAAAGGAAAAGCGTCTTACCTTCGACTGATCTTGCTGTTGCAGCAATTGTTCCCTGAGCAGCTGCAGTTGCAGGATCATCTCGGAGAGCCTGCGCTCCTTCTCCGCGAACGTTTCCGCGCAGAGGACCCTGTGCAACGCGGACGCGCCGTCCTGCTGTACCTGGCCTTCCGCGGTCTGCATCCTGCCAGAGGCCGGGGGCGAGGGTGGCACGCTGTTCGCCACGCTGGCGATGCCTCCGCTGCAACCAGTACACCATCAGACCACGGTCAATTACGCTTCGCCGTACGTATATACATATGTACATACACGCGAGAGGGAGGAAGGGAGGGAGGGAGGTAGGGGAAAGAGGTCTCTCTCGCGTTTCTCATCCCCTCTGGTTTGCGCGACCAGAGAGCGGGATAGAAACAAAGAGGGATGCGCAGAAAGAGAAGAGAGAGAGAGAGAGAGAGAGAAACTACAGTACGAAAGAGTAGTGGTAGGTAGATCGGCCACGTACGAGGCTATTCGCGTGCGAGCAAGAGTTTCCAGTGGCTGTGCCGGGCTTCTGGAATGGGATAGTGGTTGGCGTGCATAGGGCCGGGAGCCAGGTGAATAATAGATAGGGTCGCGGCCGCGCAATCACGGTAGCCCGAGTGTTTGCCCCGGTGATGGGGTGCTCTCGCTCCTTCCTTCCTTCCTTCCTTCCTTCCTTCCTTCCTTCCTTCCTTCCTTTCCTCCCTCTCTTCCAACCTGCTCTCCTTCTCTCTCCTTCGCTCGGCCTTTAGACCGACCACCGGTAACCAGTTCGTTTCGCTCTCGCGCACCTCTTTCTCCCGTTCCGCCGCGGTTTCTTCCCCCTAAAGTGCCCTCGTGGTCTACGCCCGGAGCTCTCTCGTTCCTCTCTCCTTTTATACCGAGGAAAATGGACCACGAATAAGTGATACGGACGCATTGTGCGCCGGAGCGGAGGCAGCCCGACGGGCTGTGCGCCGAGAAGCGAGCACACACGCGAGAATCGTGAAGGACATCGCGCTGGCCGGGAGGATAAGGACGAGGATTGAAAGAGCCGCGCCTTCCGGAATCTGGGGCAATATATACGGCTCGCGCCTCCCCCAAACCGTATGGCGTTTCTTCACGGGGTCAACGGTTAAAGGGACGCTCGAATTTTAAAGATCGACTCTTCCAAAAGTTTTCCTTTTTTAAATCCAAGACCGTCCGTGTCCGAGAACAGGATCGATAAAGATTCCATTTCTCCCGACTCATTTTCTTTTTTTCTGTTTTACTTTTTGTCTTCGTAAATACCGTGCAAGATATTCACATTTTTTTTTTTTTGCGGTTGTAAAAATTGGAGTATGGAACAGCAGTGGTCAATCTTTGGGGATTTCCAATATACAGGGTGGTCACTGAATGATATAAAACAAAAATAACTTTTACAAACACATGTTTTTCTTTAATTTGAAATATAATTAATGGATTCTTTAGTGCAGTATTAATAACCCGCAGAAAAAGAAAATGAACAAGTTGTGACTTTTTCAAACCTTTCAGGTTTTCAGTGGCCACCCTGTACAATTATCGGCGATTATTCCGGCGGTTCATCAACAAGCGAGAATGGCACGTCGAATGAAACCGTTACCCATCGAGGAAACAAAGAAGAAGAAGCGTACGTGCGTCCATTATTCGAAGGACGCACACTGTGCGTGACTTTCTTTCACGCTTGCTTCCTCTCGCGATAATAACGCTCTCTCCCTCCCATGGTGGGCGGCTGCAAGACTCTATTCGCGCCTGTTGACCTCGGTATCAGGCAACAAAAGATTCGTTCTGCCGCTATTATCATCCCCCTCACCCCACCCTATTGGCGAGGGGAGCTGCATCTTCGTAGGACTTAGATTTTCCGGCTGGCCAAAAATAGACGCGTGTCACTCGCGTTGCTTCCTTTGTCGCCAATTTCGCGACGTGCCGTTATTTTCGGCGGACGCGCGGTTAAAAATAAGGTCACCTGCCGAAACGATAAGAGGCGAATCCCCAAACTCTGTCCTCCGCCTTCGATCGGTTTGTATCTCGCGCGAGAAACCACCATTCCTCGGTTGTTCCCTTCTCGATCGTTTTCTCGCGTTTTATCGCGCGTAACGTAACTTTGGGGGAATGAACATGCGTTCATTATGAAATTGATGATACTTTTATCTGCGGCTAGTGTACTCGGCCGAGTATATATCACCGAACGCTCTCGCGCACGCGTAACGCGCATGGTGGAAGTTGGCAAGCCAGATGATACTCGTATCAAAAGTGGAGCGCGTAATAATAATGACGGATTTTTGTGCGCGACCGCGAGTAAATATGTTTAGTTTTATCACTGAAAGTGATTTTAGCTGGGGTAACCCAGAAAATCGGGCCTCCAGGTGCAACGCTGATGCAACGAAAATTAGCGATTGGTTGATTGGGTCACGTGATTCGCGAGGGGGCGTGGGATAGACCTCGAGTAGGAGTGGCGATCGCGCCTGTAATTTGTTTTCTATCGATTCAAATGTTTGCATATCAATAAAATTTGCTTGTGGGCCTTTCAGTGAGACGAACTCACTCGTACTGGCGTACAAGTCGTGCAGTTTTTTCAATCTCTCGAGTCTCTTTACTCCGAGTTCCGAGTCTCGCCTGTGCGTCTTCGCGTTCGTGGAAGCCTACCTTCTTCTGTCTCTTTCTCTTTATTATCATCGAGCCTCGATACCGAACGATCGAGAAAAGTTAAATTGTAAGGCGAGCTTACTGCCTTATATCGGCAGTATCCGTTTCTTTCCACGGTTTTAACGATTCACGGTACGCGGGCAGCTGAGGCCAGCGAATAATGCCGGTGTTGTCCGATTTAGTTTGAAAGCCCATCGCCGAGTATCTAAGCAGAGAATGATTACAAAATAGCAACGCTCTTGTTGTCGAACAAACGAACATTGTCGATACTCGATGCCTCTCTTTCAAAACCACCTCGATCCCCTCGAGCGCCCAATCGATCGAAAATTTATATCAAACCGTCCAAGTGAGACCAACTTCCAACTATAATTATTAATTTTATCAATTTCAACGAATAAATAAATATCGTGGCTGTAACTGTACGTGAATAAAGAAAATGATCAGCCCAAACGTCGGGACACAACACCAACGACAACGTGTTGGCGTAACGCGGTAAATTTACAAGGTAGCCGTAAAGACCCATCGATTGATCGATCTAGGATAGGTGCAATTTGCTCGAGTTCGCGATCTGTCGTTGAAACAAGCGTTCCCCACCCGGGAAGCGGGGTCGCGGCCAGAATTGAACGCGCTCCAAAAAGCGGGTGAACGTCACGTAAGTGCGAGCTGTCGTACACAGTTGGCTGAATTTTGGAAGAATTTTGGCCGTGGTTCCGGCGCACGCGGCGTGTGGGCAGCGGATTGGCACGGCTCGCTCCGCTCCGTTCGCGCTTGCCAAGTTCACCGGTTCGCTTTCAATGGTTACACCTCGGCCGCCTCGAGGTGGATCGCATTCTGCCGCGTTCCGCTCGCTTTTCCAAGCGAGCTCACGATGTTGCCAGTCGGGGAAGACACGGTCCGCGTGACAGTCTCGTTTCAATCATCGAGTGGCTCTTTTTATTCTCGAAATCGTCGTCGAAATCGGATCGATGATGCGCGTGGATGGAATCGTACGCGGCTCATTTGACCGAGGGAATTCTCGTCGAGTCACGAGTTTATTCTCGTTTAATTCGCATTTTAATAAATCAGTAGTTTACTCTACGATTTAAATTTCTCTCAACACCAGTTACGAACAAAAATGGGCAAAATTTCAACCTTGTTAACAACAACAGGCATAACTTAACGATACACACTTGATAAAGACAATCGTAGATAAGAGACGATGACAAAATCGAATACACGTACGCACGCGTTGATATATATCGACGGAGGTTCTTCGTCAGCCTGTACGAAAGTACAGTTTGCAGTCGAGATGATCCGACAGTCATCGATCGAGACGGATCGGCGATCCATAATTAGCCACGTGCGGGTGATCGTCGTACTCTGTATCGTCGACGTTGTACATTGTGCGAAGGATGTTCAGCGAGAGCGGAAAAAGGCCCGGCGTGGCCGCCGCGCCGATACAAAGGATCGATTCATTCACGGGCCTGATTACACGCGGCAATTATTATTACGTGACCGGGCGATATCGACTCGATTTTAATATAGACTAACCGCGCTTCGCGATAACTGACGCGCGCGTGTCTATCTCTCGCTACCCGCGATAAATTTCCCCCGTTACGCTTACTTTTTTTCTCTGCCTCACCGATTTTCTCGGCCTCCATATTCCAACGTATTCTAACATTCCGATAAAAATTCCAATTTTCAAAATCGAGTCCAGAGGCTGGACGAAATTTTTCGCTAAAGCCCCAACTCGAAGGCAACGCGCGCTGCGTGGCTGCGAGAACAACCGCTGGAACCGCTTTTTCTCCTTTCTTTCTCGCAAGCTTATTCCGCAACTCGTTCTCCAACGTAGTGGAATTTGCGATTTTTACTGTTCCGTCAGTTGCGCAATTTTTATCCGCGGACAGAGGCCTTACTTTCACTCTGATCGAGAGCCGATGCCATAGAGATCGGGTCTGAACGCGCGAAGAAAAAGAATTCGCCCCACTTGTTATGCATTTCGATGGTAATCTCTGTCGCGTAATTGCGCAAATTGGGTCGACCGGTCGATGATGATAAAGTGTAAACGGAGCGACGAATGCTTTTCAATTCTTCGACACGTGTGACACGTGGTCTTCTGGACGTGGTTTTAATGGGGCGCAGACTGCTCGAGTCGACTCGTCTCCCGATTTCTTATCGTCCTCTCGTCGGATACGTTTCTTTGTCCCCCGAGTCGGGAGAAGTCGGATATTTTCAGGCTCTCTTTCTCTGTGGACCCCTTGTTTTTTTGCCCTCTGCCCTCCCTCCCGGTCTTCCGGCGACTTACGCTCGCGTCTCTTTGTATTTCACGGACGGATCTCTCTCCCCGCCGGTTCGGTAACGAAGAGTCGGTTTACGACTGGAATCTGTGGATCTCGCCCGTTCCACCGAACAATGGCCGCTTTTGTAACCCACTCGCGGGGCCGAATTTAAGCGGCCGACGCTCGACGCACGAAACGGGACAGAACGAGCGTCCTCGCGCCGCTGTCCGACCTGTTGAGCGCTTCCACTCGCGAAAACGTCAGCTTCTCGAGTTTCAGAGTCGAACTATTCCCCGAAGTTAGATGCATTTAGACGCACTTGGGGAAAATTCTATTTGGAGCTGACGCGAAGAGAGTGAGAAACGCATCGAAGATTCAGAGTACAACGGCGGATCAAAGACGCGGCAATTGCGACATCCCCGATGAGCGGATCGAACGGTGCCACGAGCGGCAGATAGAACGGAGACAATCTCCGCTAATTAAAAGGAGATAGAGGTTGCGTAACGCGCGAGAGAGCGGCGAGAGTATACGTGACGGCGAGCAGAGCTCCGCAGAGTTGGTGAATCCGGGAAACAGGAAGGAACGCTCGGCCAATGGAGTCGGCCTCATTTCCCCTCCCCCGGCTGACCGGCCACTTCCTGGCGCCGTTTAATTAATGCTCGCCCACTATCGCGACAGAAACGGAGAAAGGAAAATCGTAAATAGCCGATACGCGACAGCTGAAGCTGTTTCTCGCTGTTGTACGATGTTTGCGATGATACCTTGGCTCGATCGATTTCTTTCCTTTTCTTTTCTTTTACGAAAGTTGAACAGAAATCGGTGGTAGCTGGTGGTAGTGGTAGTTTTTGGAAGCTGTGTGGAAAAAAAGACTGACTGACTGACTAACCAGTGGGCGTTGTGTCCGGTCGGCGTGGATGAGGGTGGCGGGCTGTTCCGTCTGTTGTTGGTGGTATCGTCCTGCAGCGACAGCGACTCGCTGTTCATCTTGCAGGTTAACCTCTTTAGCACGTCGTCCATCGATCTCTTGCTGGTGACGGTTGTTGCGTTGCTGCCGTTGTTGTTGTTGTTGTTGTTGTTTTGCGTGACGGTGTTGTTGTTGTTGTTGTGATGAGGATGACTGGGATAATAGGGGTCGACGGTTAAGGGTGTTGGCGGTGAGCCGCACTCCGAGGAGCTGGCCGGTTCCACGACACCACCCGACGACGACGATGTGTTGGTGTGGTGATGGTGGTGATGATGATGGTGATGGTGGTGGTGATGGGGGTAGTGGTAGGAGGCGAGTGCCTCCTGGCTGGACAAGACGATCCTTTGTCGCTTGCTTTGCAGGGAATTGGAGGACGGCGATGGCGAGTCCCGCAGATCCGGCTCGCTGGTGGTCGCCGGCGACGAACAGCCGGACGACTCGCAGTCACCTCCCCTCTGGTGAGGGTAGCACTCCTCGATGTCGACGGGGGTGGCGCGACCCTCTTCACCGACGGCTATCTCGCCACCGGGACCACCGGTCACCGACGAGGTCGTGTCCTCCTCCTCCTCGTTGGCGCCTGCCACTGTACCCGTGCCGCCCCCGCCCTCCGATAGCTTCGTTGGTGGTGACTTCCTCTTTGAGGACATCCTCAATCTGCAACGAGACAAACGAAAACCGAAACGGTTAGCTCTTTCTCACGGCTCATCGGACTGGCGTCGCCTCGCGTACCGTCGATTTATTACCGTCCTTGCGGGGAGGGTGGGGGGGGATTAAGACGCGCGCGAAGGATCTTTGCACTTGTTGCTCTTGCTCTCGCGAGAGCTCGTGCATGTATATCTCGCAGAGTGTATGTTGTATCGCGCAGGCTGTGTCACGTGATCACGGTAGCAAGGTACAGATAACTTAATTTTTTGCCTCTCTCTCTCTGTTCTTCGCGCCAGATACGCGCCAGATACTTTGTTTTCTCGCGTGTCGCATGGAGTGTTACGCAACGACTACAAAGTTGCAACCGTATCGCGCAATGGTCGCGGAATTATCTCCGCCGTCGTTGAATACATGTATATATGTGTGTGTGTGTGTGTACTCGTGAATCTGGTACACACAACGCGTTAGCACGTGTCACGGTTAATGCTACTGTGCCGATCGCCAGGCTATTCTCTCTCTGTCCAGGCGGATTCGACGGTGGCGGGAGGGAAGAATAATGCGCGGCTGAATAAGTTACAGAGTCAACTTTGATCTTCGTCTTTGTACCTTCTTGTCAAGGTCCAGCGACAGGCAAACAAATTGACTCGAAAAACTCTTATTCTCCATGAAACGAATTCGAAAAAAGGAAAACAGATGATAACTATTTGTGTATCTAATCTGCGTCACGCTTCGCGAAAGAGGCTCATCTTACTCTCGAGCTTCCTTCAAAAGAGCAACGATCCTTCCGCTGGAACAAAATTGTCACGTACGCGCATCGACCGATGTACAAGCATCGTTCCAAAAACAATTACAGCCATTGCCAATCTACCTATCCTCTGGCCCATCCCCTGAAACTCAATTCAAAGACAGGCCAGACTGGAGTCTCGAGATCGCCTCCTTGCACCTATTCGCCGTCTAAACTCTATCTGTCGCTAATTTAGCAGCGGGCTAGCCCCGGCTGGTCCACCA
The DNA here is from genome assembly GCA_030673865.1 of Melipona bicolor. Classification (NCBI taxonomy): domain Eukaryota; kingdom Metazoa; phylum Arthropoda; class Insecta; order Hymenoptera; family Apidae; genus Melipona; species Melipona bicolor. The sequence goes on along the minus strand of JAHYIQ010000025.1, from coordinate 1,286,617 downwards.
ATTTCCGTCTCCAAATTACCGAATCTAAATCTAAATTTCTCGACGGGGACTCTCGGCTCTGGCCGAAGGGGGCAGGCGAGTCGGTGGCACTCGGTGCGGTCGAATTACGTAATCGAACATAAGGCGCAATAATCGAGCGTGAATTGTTGTTGTGTTGCGCGTGTTGTAACGGTCTCTGTCCGGTGGCAGGCGGGGATGGAGGGGACCGCTCGGCACGATTATCTTCGAGTTCTGGTAAAGGCGAGGTTGCGAGGTCAGCTCCAAAATCACCAGATCAGCCGATATTTCCCGAGGTCGCGTCTTTCTCGTAGGAATCGACCTTTCGTTTGTCTCGTCGAAATTTCAGTTTCCTAACGTTTCTCCAACGTTCACCTGTATTCAGCTACCATTTATCGACGACGTCACTCGCAATAAGCGTACAACACGAGTTACGTGTATCGAATCAAATCAGACAATTGTGCAATTAACAACGCACAAGTATATGGAAATATGCGATGATTGTACAACAAATAAATTTTCCCACAACAAACAGTGAAACAAAGTGACGACGACTCGAGAGGGAATTCAAACTCACGGAGAATTAAAGTGAGGCATTATTCACGGGAATGATTTTCATTGTTCTCCCAAAGTGGTAATCAATTACGTTGTTGTTAATGTCATTTCGCAATGCACGCACGCGTACACGTTCGCAGAAGAAAGAGGTACGTTTCGTAGGATTGTTTACAAAAATATATCGGAACGTTGGCGCAAATTAATTTCATCCGAACGAAGAGCGAAGATCCGTAAAAGTGCAATGTTCGTGACGCAACGTGCTCGTATCGTGATCATCTTCTCACTTAGCACGCTTTAATCCTGAAGTAATTAACAAGTGGAATAGTTTCTGGGAGCCGGAGTATTATTGTTTGGTTTCACCTACGAAACAAACAAAAGGATACCGATCGAGATCGAGAATCTCGCGCTGTTGTTTCCATTTTTCGTCTCCAGACGAGTAACAAACAATTATCTGATCCCGCGAAGCGGTCACGGTTTAAAAGATCCGGAAACGAGATGATTCCCCGATCAGATCGGATTTCGAATTTTAAAAAAGCCTACGAATCAGATAATTAGACACGATTAACCGTGCCTCGGTGCTGTTCGTACGCGAGGGAAACGAAATAATTTTCCCGTCTTGCGGAGAGGAGCAAACGAAGCGTGAACGTTTACCGCGCTCGTAATTGACCGATTTCACTGAAAAACGAGAAACTTTTCGAGACAAGCGAGACGAGTTCCCCTCGTTTTTCAGTTTCAATTCCAAAAGGGACAACAGAGTCGAAAATTTCGACCAACTTTCGCAGCTTTTTTTCCACGGAGAGCTTAGCGCGCTGCGAACACGTGGCGATCGAAACTGAGGAAATCAGTGCTTCGATAAGTGCTTTTCACCGGCGAGGATCGCGAGAAACGCTTGAAAGAATTGTGGCTGGAGCAGATGAAACGTCGACGGGTTCGACAGAAGAATTCCACTCTTGCGTTTCAGCAAGAGGTGTTAATCGACACTGTCAATATCCGCGACAGGATAATGTACACAGAAACCAGGGACAATTGCTCGTACTATGAAGTACGAAGTATAAAGTTCGAACAGGTTCCGAGCGATGCTTCGACAGGCTTGGCGTGGCGAGTGTTTAGGATGAGCAGACCGTGGTCGAAAGTCCATGGCGCGTCCTCGTTGATCCCGGACGCGAGATAATCGACGTCCGAATTTCTCCTCCGTTCGCGTGTACGCCGACGTGTACAAATTTGACGGAAGAGCGACGCTATTTTTACGACCGATTAGCCGTTTTTAGCGCGCAACGTCTAAATATTCCCCGTACTTTGTTGGATTCTCATTCGTCAACCGTGCACAGCCAGACTTTTTCAAAGCGGAGAGCGGCTCGATTGCGTAAGCAGCCACATTTTCGTAGCTTTGGAATGTACTTCGTCTTAGCCTTTGCCTCTTTAGATAAGATACCAGGCGAAAGGCACAGCGCGTTGTACTACGTTTGAAGCGCCGAACGAAATTTAGGGAGAGGAAAGCTCCGACGTCGTTTAATGAGAAAAACAACTGACTCTTCTCAGTTTCGAAAGCGACAAAATTCACTCTGTTCGTTTCGAATGAAACACAACCAATTACAGGCGACGAGCTGTTATTCGGCAGTTTGCGCAAACCTCGTTTCGCAAACCGTTATCTCTCGGAACGAAAACTTTCGGAGAATAGAATCCGCTGCTCCGAACGAAAATGAAGCCGAAGGAGGAAAAGAGAAGCGGGGAGATTTTTGACACAGAAACTCTCGGCCAAAGGAGTTAACCAAGTTTTAGTCTTTTAATTAAAAAGGAAGGAACCGAGTAATTTGAACGGGCTCGTATAAAGCTCAACTCTTTAGCCCGTGAAACGCGCTCAAAGTCCGGCCGCGGCGTCGCCTCGAAAAGAAAGCAAAAATGTCAGTCGCATTGAAAAAGGTGCAAGTAGGCGCTGTTCGATGGTTTTAAATCGGACGCGGCGCGTAGAAGGCAGAAAATACGTACGGCGAAATCAATGCCTCTATTTATATGTCGAGCCTCTCTCCTCGCCGTGGTTGTCTCTGCACTCCAAGTTCTTTCAACCGGAAGGGGGCATCTTATCGCCGACAGATTATCACTTTCATTAACTGTTTGACTAATTTTCTAAAAGCGGATAAACGCAAGAAATCTATCGCGAATTCGTGGAAGGCCGCAACGAACTCATTAGCGGGGGATAGTTTGACTCGACAGTGAACACTTTGATCGTTGACGGTTTATCTCGTTGCGAGCAGAAAATTCGAGTTCTCGGAGGAAAATGACGGCTGCGAGATTTTTCACACGCTGGCATTTCTATTATTCCAATCGGCGTGAAACAGCTGTTTGGATAAGAGGAATATCTCCAACCGTTCGCTCGCCTATATTTCTGGAAAAAATAACACGATTTGCGACGATCTCGATTATTCTCGGGTTATTCAACGCTGTTGTTTATCTTCCAACGAAACATCTTCTTTTAATTAAATAAAACGTCGTACGTTTCATTCTGTGCACGTTGTATCGTTTGAAAATATCAAAGTGTGCTTTGTATTTCTAAGTATACTTCGTTGAGTGAAATGAAATATGCAGGGTGTTCTATAGAACACCCTGAGGAAATAAATAGAAAGAATATAGAATAATAGGTAATATTAAGAGCACCCTTGATGTCGTTTTTTGATATTGTACAAAATTTCATTTAAAAGTGTATAATATATTATTTATATTATTTATTAATTTATAATATATTAAAATATAGGTTATGCTTTAACAAGGTAAATTATTGTCACTAAATGTTTAATAAATTTGAAGACCTTTAATAAAATTTTTTCGCTCGAGGCTCTGTTTTCGAAAAAATTCATTCGAAAATTTATCAAGTACACTTTGATTAATTCCAGACGTATCAGAAAAGAAAGTTGTTCTACAGAAATCAGCAATTTATTAACAATGTGAGAATATTTCCGATAATCGTTACATGTTCGACGTAGAATAACAATAACCGAGACATTGGCAAGGGGAAATTCGCGGAATCTCGAAACGCCGAGCAAGTTTCACGCCGAATCGGTGGCTGCCGGGCCTCGTTTCTGCGTTTCTATTGTCTCAAACGCGACGCAGATTGGATTTCTCTGGAACGCATGCTGGATTTCTCGCGGCGCTAGCTATCGTTGCGCTCGTTCGCTCTCGCAGGCTCGGCCAGCGTCCTTATAGAAGAGAGGTGTATGTATTTCTGTCGCGCGGGAGCGGAGGAAGAGGAAGAGGACTCGCGCGCCGCGTAATTACTTCGCGAAACACGCGTAGATCCAACTCTAGCCACGGGGAAACGAAAACACGGAGGGAGAAAAAAAAAATATTTTTAACCGGCAGAGATGCTCGACAAGGGCCGAAACCGAAATCGAAATCGCGCGAAAAGTGAGAGCCAGACGTCGATGGCGCGAGTTTCCTCGTCATCTCGAACAGTCAGTCGCGTTCAATTTGTGAAATTGGCACAGCCACTGAGTAATTCATCCTTCCTTCGACTCTTCTTCGATTTCACCGTACGTGGGTACGAGATAGTCCGTCAGCCGCGTGGCCGCCCGTCAGGCGACATCCGAAGTTCGATCGATACGAGGATATTAATGAAGCACAATTCGAAGTTCAGAGTTCGCGCTTTGAAACACGGCTCCTCCATAAAGCGAGGAGTTTGATAACGGGCCCGACATCGATAAACCGCGGGCTCATCCGTTGCGAACGCGAGATAAATCAGAACGCGAATCCCTCTCTTTTCTGTTTGAACAAGTTCCCTCTCAAACACACGCAAACATAGATAGACGGTCTTTCTCACTCTCTCCTATTTGTCTCCATTCATTCAGATACCGATTCATTAACTTGCTGAAACGAGCAATTGCACAATTTTTTGCCGTTTTCGCCGCTCCCTCGAAATTTTCTCCCTCGCTGTCACGAAGCTGGAATCTCCCGATTCTGCGACGCGGCGACTCCATCTTCGACGAGACACCAGCAGCTTGTAACCGATAACCGGTATCTGCATAATCGAGGGAACAAAGGGTCGAGTTTCTCAATGAAAGAAAAGAAAAAAAAAAATAGAAGAAGAAGAAGGAAGTGAAGCGATTAATTAGGAAAGAATCGCAGCACCGTTCCTCCGCCATTGTATCAGAGAAATAATGGGCCGAGGAGAGGAGCCCGTGATACAATGATTGGGAAACGCGAGCTCGATCGCATTAATCGGCGTTATTACGACTATCGTAAACGAGTCATTACGAAACCGCTCTCTCGGTTTCTAGATCTCGGCTTCGCAGTAGTGAACGAAGAAGAGAGTCCGGGGAGGCGTTCGACGTACGCATTATTATCGCACGTTCTCGACGCGTACGAGAACACAATGCCGCTCGCGCGGCACTTATCGGCAAAGGTCGAACATCCCGAGTTACATTTATTACGTAGATAAATTATCGTCGCCGGTGCCCGATGTTATGGCTGCATTTAAAACTATGCAACTGCATCTTATCGGTCGCGCGCAACAACTCGCTTCCTGCATCGGGTGAAGAGGAAACGAGAAACGAGAAACGAGAAACGAGAAACGTGGAGGAGGTGGAAATCCAGATGAAAATCATCAGAACAAAGAGAGTGAGAGAGAGAGAGAGAGAGCTCGATCCTCTGTTTTCAATCATCTCCCACGCGACGACACATGATTGTTATCGCTTCCCTCGTGATCCGTGCATTGTAGTTTCTACGCGTTTCAAAAAATCGACCGACAAAACGGGGAGAGAGAAATCTGTTTCTTTTTTTTTTCAGAGTCGCGGTTATTCGCGAAACGTGACACACGGTGGTCCATTAGATCGATTGGAGCTGCCCGCGTTGGAAGTTATAAATTTTAAAATCCCCGATTCGATGATGCATTATTCAGTTGTACTTCTATGGCGGCGGGTAAAATTAACTTTTCAATTTCGGGGTATGACATCGAAGCAGAAGGCAGAATCGTCGGTTCATCAACGCCGTCGCGTTGCTGGAATTCTAATTGAAAAACTTTCAGCCGCTTCGTATAGTGGATACAGGAATTAATTTGAGAGAGACACGTTGAAGTCGGGGATTATAGATTTTGCACGGAGATTTTGCCGATGGTCTCGTTGATGCATCGACCCCCCCCCGGGTTTCAATTCCCGGGGCGTTTCGACGATTTTCCGAAAGGCTACTTTCCCCGATCGAGAGCTTCCCAAGTCGCCAAGACTTCGTCTCAAAGCCTCGCAAGGAGGCGTCTTACTTCGAAGACCGTAATTAATAAAGTTCGCTTGACTCGGCGTCAAACTCGGTTCAACCTGAAAAAACACACGCGCACACACACATGCATTTACGTAGAGTTCAATCGTACATTCGTCGAACTAACTAAAAAGGCCACGAACCTGATTGTTCTGAAATACTCCCGCGAGAAGATCCAGATTTTCGAAATTCGAGGAGCAAGCTTCTCGCCAAATTTCTCCGTCGTAACGCGTTCATCATCCAACGACCTCGATATCGCGATAACACTTCGTAGACTTCGAATATCACCAGACACCAATCAAAGTTCACTACAGTCAACTTGACATTGTCGAAAGAAGGCGACAACAACAGCGCGAAGGGGAAGCGTTCCGCCAAATTTTCCACGAGACGCGGAACAAACAACGTCAAACAGTCGGAAACAAACGCGGTTCGACGACGCGCGGATAAACCGCGTTTCACGACCGAACGGTGATCCACGTGACGCTCTCTCGGGGCCACGAGGCGAACCAGGCCAGCCGAGATTCCGCGGACCAATTCAAAAAAAAGGGTTTAACCTGCGTGCGTTTAACCGGCGGTAGAAATTTTCTCGAAACGAGCACACGTTGACGTTGTGACGCCAGCCAGAGCCGCAAGCCGACGCTTGACTTTCTATTAGTGGCACAATGGGAGCGTGGTTTTTTGGGGATGCAGCATCTGTTCGGGCTCAAGTAGCCCGCGCAGGGGTGGCGATACTCTGTTACAGAGCAGGGGCGAGGGAGGAGAGGGGGAGGAGGAGGGAGCAGAGAGAGAAGGAAGGTTCGAGCGTGGCTGCGTGACTCGACGCCGACTTCCGTCACCGACGTTCGTTCCTCCGACGCTCGTTCCCTCGCGATGCACACGAGACGTCCTCGGGGACGCGCTCGTCTAATAAGGGACGAGCGGCCGGTGACGTTTTCTCGAACAGTGGACCCTTCGGGGGACGGACGTTTCCTCGAAGCTGCTTCGGAGAAAACGGAGCAATCGAGGAGAAATACACGAGCGCTAACTCGCGATCGTTGCTACTTTGCATTATATATCGTGGTGTCCACGCAATTTTAAATCTTCTGGGCCTCATTGGGGCCAACTAAAATTTGTCGAGCATTTTTTCTATCAGTTCAATGTGACTTTTGTAGTGGAACGACACGTTGATCACAGAAATATATTTACATTAATTATGAAAATTTTTAACGAGAATACTGAGAATGCTTGTCTTTTAGATACCAATTCAAATTTTTTCAAAATTTTTTTCAAAATGTCAATATATTTAACTAGAATATAGGTTATGTTGTAACAAGACACACTAAATGTCAATATATTTAACTAGAATATAGGTTATGTTGTAACAAGACATACTAAATATTCATAAATTTAACTGGGATATAGATTATGTTTATGTAACGAATTGAATTATTGTCGCTAGGTTATATTATAATAACATATACCGAATGTCAATACATTTAACTAGAATATGTTACAAAAAGAGACACTAAATGTCAATATATTTGACTAGAATATACGGTTATGTTATATCAAGGTATATTATTGTCACTAAATGGCAATATTTATGTTAATCGTTATTTGAAAAAAACGATATCACTTGTTGATAATTATATATCGCGTATACATTTGGCATTGTACGACGTGATGTATAGTATAATATTTCAACAGACGCCTAAAAAGAAAGTTATAACAAGAACGTAAGGAAAACGAAAAGAATTTCAGAAGAAGACAGTCCTGAGTCAATTGACGCTCAACAATTCACATAACTTTTTATTGCTTTTTATTGAAAGTTTAACAAATGGTGGACAATATTACTTTTCCACAGACTGAAACTATGTATCATTAATTCTTGTGTGTTATAGCAAACGATATCGCATGTCAATTCACGTGATCCACAAAGTAATTAAAATTTCGTGTTAAATACAATTTGAACAATTATTTTTAATACTTTAATTTTTAATACTTTAATAATTGTCTCGCTAAATAAATTGCTGATAGATAGGCTTAAATTTGACAAGAAGATGTACAAATGCGGATTAAATGCTGGTAAAATAAGGGGGGGGGGGAAGAAAGGGAAAAATAGGGAACTCGTAGAGATAACAAAGGGAATACGCGTTCGATCGGCACGAGAAAAACTAATTTCGCAAGAACGGAAGCGAGGGAACGGTTTAAATTTGAAATTCATTATATACCATGGACCGATGGAACGCGGACGGCGTGCACCGGGATGGGTGCCCCCGCCGAGTGCTTTATAATTAAGTCAAGCAAGCGCTGATTACGCGGTGTGCGAAGCTATTGACTAATTTCGCCGGGTGTCGAGGCCCAAGGCCCTTCGCACGCGGCGCGCGTACAATACGCGATAAGAGATCATTAATTTACTTTCACTGTTCTCGTTATCTCAATTGCTTCTTTCTCCGCGACGGGATTCTTCACGCCCGTGGCGAGAGACGAAGAGCCGGAGGAAATAATACGATATCGAGGCACGAATCGTTTGAATCAACGTTTACACGTGCCTCGTTGAAAGAACGATCGGCGAACGACGGAGATATATATATATATACATACACTTTCGGTCGCGCGAAGAGTTGTTATTCGGTGGAGAAGCTGAGACAACGGCAGAGCTAAGTTGCATCGGAGGGATGGAATTAACGTCTGAATTCAATTCGATCGTTCGTTCTTTCATTGTTAACGAGCCGGATTCAAAGGTAATAATTTCGAAACGACGGCTTTGGAATTTTCCTCCGAGTCATCGCCAAGAGAAGAAAGAACGTACGAAGTAGTGTGTAATTGTAAAGCGCCGAAAGCACGGAGTGATGACCCGGTTTCCCTCGGCCACGTGTGACCACTTCCGTTCCTCGAGAGAGTCGATTAATTCTCCCCTCGATCGCTCCTCCCAATCAACTCAGTCACGGCTGAAACTGCACACAGGTGTACGTACGTACGTGCACGTACACCGGCACTGACGGCGAGCTACACGAACGAATCAACGCGAGCCGCAAAGAGCCAGCGTAGTAAAACAAGCGAAAGGGTAATCTTTTCCAGCGAGAAGTTCAGGGGTTCTCAAGCTCTGGTTCGTGGAAAATCGAAGGAACCTTTCGAGGGAGGGGGGAGTGGGAAACCTTGGCAAGCCGGTGGAGAAAGCCCGCTATCGTTAGTATTCTTTATAGGACCGCCGTGGGATATGCTCTACATAATGGAGTCCCAGCTAGGAGTCTCTTCTTTTGAAGCCCGCGTCGACCGATCTCTTGTTTATGTATGAGCGGGCGCGGACCACACCCGCCAGTCACGCACACACCGACGCCGGAGCGTCGTGTCGCGAACGAGCGTCGTCAGGCACGTCGTCGCGGCCGCTATCACCGCGTCACAGAGAGGCCAGCCAGACCAGCCAACCTCGAGAAGCTGTCCCCGAGCTTTCTCGAGTCCTCGCCAGTCTTCACCGCGAGAGACGCGAGCAGAAGCGACACGGACAACCACATTCACGGAATGCTCCGTGCAACCGACGCCCGACTTTCCGTAACAGCGAGACTAACTCTTGCTTCCTCTGCCTGAGAATATCTCGTCGGCTACACTGCGTCGACCATCTTTCCACCTTTCTGACGTTTTCCACCCTTCCACGCTCGCGTTGTTTCGCTCGCGAGTTCGCCCGTAATCCGGAATTTCGGAATTTCTCTCTCTCTCTCTCGCTTCTTCCATCTTCTGAGTGACGCACGCGTCTCGACGAAAGAGCGGAGGAAGTTGGAGCGCATAGTTTGGTTGATTTTGAAAAATCGTCAGGTTCCGGAGACGAGGTACTTGATGGATTAGGCGAGGTTCTTTGTTTAGCCGATCGCAGCCGAGGCGGCTGATGTATTCCTCTGGACGTTTCGGACGCGGCAACTATTATTGTCGCGGCTCTTTGGACGCATGCCGCGTCTTTTGTGCCGCTGCTTCTCGATATTCGCGGTTAGGCCGGCCTGCCTACCTCGTTACGCTGATCAACGAACCAGACTTTTGTTATTGTAATAGACAACGCTCCGCTGTGTGTGTCTGTTTAGGAGCACGTGTACGAAACACGCAGGACGAGATTTCAGTTCCTCCGGTTATATAACTGGCAATGAGATAATTATTGACTGTTGTTAACCAAAATTTGGGGCGATTACAACGTTGTTAATGGTAATTTACAATCTAGGATTAGTAATTGTTTTTGATTTCTGTGTACAATGGACGATTGAAAGTTCCAATAGTAAGCTCTCCTTAACCAGAATTTGGTTGTAACGTTGTTTTTTATGGTAGTTTACAATTTAGAATTAATATTCCTTTGCATTCGACTGTTTCTTTTGACTTGAATTTAGCTAACAGCTCTGATTTCTTCCTTTTTATAATTTGCTGATAACTATAATGAACGGATACGTTTGAGGTTGTATGATGCGATGTACAATAGTGTGATATTTGAACATACGCCTGAAATACAGTGAAAGCTATAATAACAATGTAAGAACAAAAGAATTTCAAAAGACAGTCCTAAATGAGTTAATTGACACTCAATAATTTACATAAATTAGGTTTCTTATTGCTTCTTACGAAAAAATGACTGAATGATATTATTTCTACAAAGAAACTGTCTATCATTAACTATGTTATACCCGCAATGCACGTTGATGATTGCTTTAAATTTAAACGACATACGTTAGAAAGATATGATCATTTCAATTTCGTGTTAAATTCGAACGATTATTTTGAATCATTATTTCTACATCATTTTATTTGAACTGATGCTTCGTAAATAAATTGCCAGATGATACAAAAGAAGTTTGTCGAATAATTATTTGATTTCTACGTACAACGATAAATAGAAATGGAAATCGGTGGGAAAGAAATTTTTTGCATACACTCCAACTTCAGTGAACTCTCCTTAACCAAAGTTTGATACGATTGTAACGTTGTTTCTTTTTTAATAGTAATTTACAATTTATAATTAATAACTGTTTGATATCAATGATTTCTATGGTAGATTTCTATATTTCACAATGATAAATGGACAAAATGGGAACCGATGGGAATGAAGAATCGGCGATTGGCAGCCCCGATTGAAAGAAATTTTTTGCATACGATACACTCCAATTTCAGTGAACTCGATTCAAATCCGCGAACGCGTCGGTCGATCGCGAATTTATACGATTACACGCGTTAGATCACACGCGCACGCGTTCACACATCCTCGCTAGCCTAGGTCGGTACGAACGTTCTGGCCTACATAAACGTCTGCATGATATATTGCTTTTACCTGGTTTCAACATTCTGCCGAAAGTCCGAAATCTAGCGCGAGATCACGCTTGCCGAAGGTAACAAATACTCTCGACTTGAAAGAGGAATATTTTAAGAATGCTCGTAACTTTCGTTCATAAACTGCTGTTGGAGCTGTTGTTTGAGCAATTTTTGCGCAACTCCTCTTCGAAGAGGAGTTTCTTTCAAGACGAGTGCAACTCTATTTCTATCGACTTTGAACAAGTTACAAAAATGTCTATTGCGTTGGCCTAACGTGACAGATTTCAAAACAGAACAATGATACTGAAAGGTATGTGTCTTTACGTGACGAGATTTTGTTTCCAAGTTTCAAGACGAAAGAATATTTTCATTAATTTTGAATAAATTAGAAAAGATTGCATCGACCTAGTATAAAAAAGAGAATAATAACTGAAAGACGATTTTCGAAAAATCTCGTACTGTCTCTGACTCGCGCCATAGAGCGCAGAATATAAAAACCAGTTGCTCCTTTTTTCTAACTTTGCACAATAAAGAACGCAGTCTGTCGGTTTATCATCGCTCGATTAAATATGGAAACAGATTTACGTTCACGCACATTAACATAGAAATACGTTCGCATTTTTTGCAGACGTCGATATTCTCGAGCCCGCTCATCGTCATTATCTATGTGGAAATATCTTCACCTTCAGTCAATGCACATTTCAGAGCCTTACAGAAAGACTGTTTATCAAATGGTTAACACCGCACCACTTCACGATACTTTGCTTTTTTCCTGCTTTATGCAAAATGGGAGTAAATCTGGATCGACAGATAGCTACTGACCAAACAGTAGTAAACGCGGGTTCGAAATATAATAAAATGTAATAACTTTGCTCGTTTGTTATTGGATTTGCATTAAGCCAACATCGAACGACGTGGAATATCTTTTTATATCATACCGTGTGATGTGGAATATTTTTATTTATATCGTATCATGTGACGTAGATGTAGAATATCCTTTTATACTATATATATACTTTACTATTACTTTACTATATAATAACTTTATACATTACTTTACTTATACTATATTATATAGCTTGCTAGTATATTGTACTACGAGTTATATATTAATACTTGTAACTAAAAATACTGCACGACTTGTACCCCAGTACGATTCGTCTCACTGAAAGGCCCGGAAGCAACTTTTTTGCCATAAAATTTTATCGACACGCAAACATTTGAATCGGTAGAAAACAAATTACAGGCGCGATCGCTCAGTACCAGACAACGCCACTCCTACTCGAGGTCTACCCCACGCCCCCTCGCGAATCACGTGACCCAAATCAACCAATCGCTAATTTTCGTTGCATCAGCGTTGCTAAAATCACTTTCAGTGATAAAACGAAGTGTCAAGGTCCTCGATTGTTTCTTGGACAATCGAAGCGCCAGTGACTCGATCTCTCAATCGGAATCGAGCGAACGCGGACAACGATACGAACGTACGAACGAAAGAGATCCGTCAATTAAAGGAATCGAAAGAAAGGAAAAAAGAGGAAACAGCGGTGCCTCGGTTGCCATTACGTAAAACCGATTTCTACGACGTTCGATAGAGAAACTAAAGCGCGTGCATCGAAATCGCGAAAATACGCATGTAATTCGTAACCGATACGCGTACGACTCGATTCGCATTCGATTCGATTTTGTTTGTTTTGCCTTCGATGCTCGAAGCACCGCGATAACGCCCACCCCCCTTCTGATCGATCCACCAACGCGAGATTATTAATTTAAGAAATCGTGCTGCGCGCCACTGTCGATCGTCACTGTTAACTCGATTTTCTCGACGAGAGGGAGTTTCGAACGTTGATTTGGTGATCGATGCTCCGGGTCTCGACGATTTCGTCGAATCGTGTTTCAGCTCTCTCTCTCTCTCTCTCTCTCTTTCGACGATTCTGAATTATTATTGAAATGCAAATTGTTACAAAGTCGCTGTGATCGATCTGTAATTCGAGATATTTGCTTTTGCCGAGACTTCGCTCACTTTGTCGCGAGCATTTTCGCGAATTACGAATAGGTCACGAATGTTTGTACGGATCGGTACATTCGGGCACATTTAATCCTTATAGCGCCGAACAACGACACATTAATTTATTCTCCCTTTACTACTCGATTCGTTTTTTAATCGTCTTTTACCTAAACCTAACCTAAACTTAACCTAAACCTTCATACCTCTTTTATGCCAAACTGCATCAACTTTGAGCGGTATTTTTATTTGCATTTCGATTTAGATACATCTATTTTAGTCAGAGCTAGAAGAGTATTAAAGTACGTGTACTGATAAACGTAAAAATCGGACATCGACGACTTTTTTAGACGCCTGTGTATTTCGAGATCGGCTCGTACGCCAAGGCAGCATCTCGCGTCATACGCATCGTGCGAGAGAAAAAAATTCGACGATCAGCCGATAACAGATAATCAGTAGTGTGAATAGCCAGACGTCACAAGTGACTCGACCTCTGGTGTCGAAGAAGCGGACGGAGGATCGCGATTCTGGTTCGGCAAACGTTGCGAACGCGAGTTCAGCGATCCCTGCCCCGACGAAACCGGCGAACGGGTCCTCCGAATACGCAAGAGGCGCATTTTGCGTCGCAGTATTTCGCGCCCGATACTACGTCAGAAACTGGCATTGTGATAAGTTGCAACGTTATGGAAAATTTACACATCAATTACTCGGAAATATACATAGATGCTTTTTACGACACGCGGCTAATGTTACAACCGTTTTTTCGTTGTTTTGTCACAGGAGATTTTTCTGATCGTTTCGCTGCGACGACGAACGACTAGCTACATATTATTTCTTTATCCCCGAGATTTGTTTGCGTTAGAGAAATTTGATTTATTATTACGACTGAATTAAATTTTCACTTAATAAAAGGTGCTGTGATGGTGTTTGCGATTTCCACAATTGAAAATTAAATTTGCGCACATGTTGCGTTCATTGAGTTGTAACACGCAGGCGTTCAAAGAACATTTCGTTCGATCAAGTAGCTACTGTTGCAACTCGTTTAGCAGCGCTCGTTCAGGCGTGAAGGAAGGTAATCTATCTATCTAATTAAGCAGAAATGGCACAATGAAAAACGAATCGGCATCGATGATACAATTTCCAAGCCGCCGACAAAGTAGCTGAAAAGAAACGTAATTAAAGATCTGAGTCGATAGCGAGAAACAGATTGATCAGTTTGTATCGAATCGTCATTGCCTCTCCCGATCTCGCGCGATGTGACACCGAGATCTTCCGCGGTCTCTCTTCTTCGTTAAAATTTATTAAAACTATTTTTTTGATTTGAGATTTATTCTGTTTTCGTCGTTTCGTTTGCAAGGTAGTAAACAGTCCAAAGGCTAATTTCCGCACGTTGATGACTGTTCATAAAAATCTTTACGAGAAAAATGGTCAAAACCAATTTTAGGTAGACGCAGAACGATCCATTTAAAGATTTAAATGATGGTTAAATGTGTAAAAAGTATTGTATTGCAAAGTGTACGTACTGTGTTATAAAGTTTTTCCATCTTCTTTTTTCTCTTTTTACTTGAATGTCTCTAATGGAAATTTTATGCTTCAGTCGTCGATAGTTTTTATGTAAATCGTAAAACAAATCGTAATACAATAATCACGACTATCGGACAGGCGTGATAGATGTAAATTTATACATATTTAGAAGCAACTGAAAAACAAATTGCAAAATGTACAAAAAGTTACGGTTAACAATTATTCTCGCGGTTTCTCGACGATTTGGAATCTATTGGAGTCTGTTCGACACGAGAATTTTACGAAACTGCGTCATTAGAAATATCTGTAAATAAAACTAGAGAGAATAAAAATCCATCTGCCTATTTATGCAGTTTTTAGATTTAAGTTAGATGTAGGTTAGATTTCGGCTCGTGTAATTTAGACTTAATTCTACAAAGAAAAGTAAAGTGAAAACTATTTATTTATACAGCTTTTAGATTTAAGCTAGAGTTCAATTCACGTGATTTAGATTCGATTGAAAAGAAGAAGAAGCTTCGACACGAACTCGCTATGAACAAAACCAGAGGGTATTATAAATTGACAAAATTGAAGAAATGTAAACAGCGCGATCGCGCTGCGTGGTACTGGAAGAGTCGACTCGAGCTCTCTTCGCGCGCAGAGTCGCGGCGGGTGTCGAACGGGCGGAACAAAGGATGATTGGAGATTAGGATATCAGAGCATCGGAGCTGATGGACCGAGTTGGAACAAAAGTGAAGGAAAACGGCTGTGGCGGCAGCGCAAAAGGGCGAAAGAGAAGCAAGAGGAGACCGGAGGGTCGTCTGGTCGAGTGCGGGCTCGAGAAGAGTGGAGCCATGTGTTCAGTGTCAAGTTGCTCGGCAACATCTTCGCCTGGTCCTCCGCTTCGTCCTGCTTCGCACGCTCGGAACGACCATCGTCAACCATCGGTCGTCCGCGCTGCGCTAGCCTGGCATTGCGCGCGCGCGCGCGCGACTTTTGCCCGTTCACGGAAACGCAGAGCACGCACGCACGCACGTTTTCCAGAAGAATTGGGCACGGGTAACCAAACAAAGCGCGAGAGGCGAGAACCACGCGCATGCCTCGCATGGATAAATATACAAAAACAATCGAACGGAAATACTTAATGTTGTGAAACGAGTGCACATGCCGGCGAACGAAGAAGAAGAAGAAGAAGAAGAAGAAGAAGAAGAAGAAGAAGGAGGAGGACGTGGTGGATGATTCAATGGACCAGAGGGCCAGAGGGAGAGGATTTTCGGCATTGAGGGAGGCGGGGAGGATCGATGGGAACAAAGCGGGCAGCATCTGGAACGCGTTAGTGTTCTACGTACGGCGCGGCCTCCGCCTATTCGGCTGGGCGTTTTCGGCTGCGTCGCAGCACTCGTACACGCACACGAGAACACGAGAATTCGTCGCGGATCAAACGGGCCACGTGCGTGCGCGCTACTTGAAAACCGGAGAACGCGGCTTTTTATAATATCTTCGACGTCGGACGGACGTTGGATGTTGCTGATGCCGCAAGCCCCGAGGAATGTGAAATTAATCTGAATCGAGAGGACGCTCGGTACTCAATCTTGGACGTTGATACCGCGTAAATATTGCGTGCGCTGATATAAAGAAAGTCGACGATACAATAAAATTTTTCAATAAAGAAAAAAAAACGTAAAACAGACACAGAGGATCCTCTGAGGACTTTCTGAGAAATCTCTAGAAGGAATGAGGGTGCTAGCTGAAGACTGTAAATGACACTTGGAGGTAAAGACGGAAGTCAATTGGATTTTATGCGAGCTGTCGAACGAGTCGAACTGCAACGATGTTGAATATTCTTTACATTACAAAAATTAATTTTTTGATACTTTTCTTTTTGTTTGACAATTACTATTCCTACTGCGTAAGATTCGATGGGACAAAGTCCAGCTAGAGGGAGAGCTCCTTTGGCTACACGCCTAGAGCCTCCCTCCGCGCTGGTGTGCCTTGATGGATCTCTTGGCGTAGGTTCCCCTGTCCTTGCCAAGGACCGAGCGACTCGAATGTTTTTTCGAGGGCCGCTATTGAAACGCAGCATCCTGCGCGTCTGTTGCTTTCATTGAAACTTTAGTTTATCCTCTATCTCGAGACTGTGGCTCCATCCGACTCGAATGTCTTTCTTTCTTGTTTCATCGAGCCACGATTCTCTTTCACTCCTCGATGAAACAACTGCGGTTTCTTTCTATCTAGGTTTTTCGGTCGAGAGAATTGTAACGACGGCCACGGGATTTAATTATAACCCCCGTCGATGCGTACTTTTTAAAACTCGCCGGAAACCGAGGAGCGAACGGGCGATCCGTTCGCGAGCGAGAGAGGCCCGTGACAGTGAAAAAGCTCCGTCTTAGATGACTTTTGGTAAAACGGCCGGCGATAAATGATATTTACGCGTCGCTTTCGCCGGCCTGCATTCGAAAGTCACTATTCCGGCGGCTGAAAAGCGACATCTGTTTTTCCCCCGTTACCGCTGCAGTACATTATTTCGTTTATTTTTAAACCGAACCCGTTGTTCCACATCACAACCACGGGGCCCGGTGTGTCGTAACTCCGAAACACTTAGCCTTTTAATCGGATCGCCATAGGCCAACCAGAAGCCAGGCTGAAGAGTATTTACCAGTTGCAATTTCCCCCCCGATTGATTTATCGTCTAATTCCGCGAGTCTAAGAATCCATCTCGAATTTCTACATGTACGTGATTCTAGATATTTCGATATTTAGTCGAAATTCTGCATTGCACTGTATTTCAATTTATCGTATCACTGTACTTTAACCTCTTGCGCTCAAGAAATTTTTGTTCCAAAATTGTAACATTTTAAGTACATTTAAGTAAAACAAAATAGGCAAAACAAATAATTATATTAAATGATACAAATAATAAATTAAATTAAATAATAAATTTATTGCTTCTCGATAATTATCCAGTGATATCATACCGACTTGTTCAAAAAGAAAGCGACGAATTATTGTATGCGGTTTGGTCACTCGTTACGGTCCGCAATCAGTTGCCAGCGCAAGTGGTTAATTCGTTTGTATTTTGATTTATCTGAGGATGTTTTTACGAAAAGAATGCACAATGTACAAGAAAATAAGAATAATTTCAGATAATAAGAAAACAAAATTGTATATTTTCATTTTTCTCGACGGCGAGTCGAATGAATGCAGAACTTGAAATCATTTGACCGGTCGTTCCGTACGTTTGATTCACACGCTGCCTCGTGTGTTTGTTGTACGCGACGCAGCGTAAAAAGTATCTCATTAACTCGAGCGTATAACGTTAATGATTAGCATAAAACGGTGCGGATCGATTCGGTGTAAAAAAAAAAGGAAAAGCTATTAGAAACGTATCGACGGAGCAGAGGAGACGATCAAAGGTATAAAATAGAAAACAGCCTTGCCGTATTTTCTAATTAATTACGAAAAATCAATCCTCGATGAAGCGGAACGCACCGTCGCGTGCGTATGAATAATCAATGTCTGCTTAAAAGTTCCTCGAAAGTTATTACTTGCCGATAAATCGAAAGCAAATCGCGGTGGCTGGGCGATACGACACCAGAGTATCGGCGGATTGTAATTTAGACTTTTTTAAATATGCATGGAACGAGCGGAGATATCCTCCAACGAGGAGTTATTAATAGCAGTACGAATTATCAACGGAACCACCAATGGAAACAAAATCGGAGGATTAATATTATTCAACGTTTTATCTTAGCAACTGCCTCTCCCTTTTCTTTTCTTTCTTAAATGAATAATTCTTATCGTATCTGCTTGTAATTCACGCGTCAACACGTGTCCATTCGCACGCGCGAATTGAGTGTTTCTCAATTTTTGAACTGTCACAATTTTGTCTTCCCCTGTCCCCCGTTTATAACTATTCACGACGCTCCAACAATAGGATCGTGTGAAAAAAATATCAAGCGCGTATCAAAAAGTTAATTTCAACGTTTCGTCGAACACCGTCGCTTTAATCGGTGTCACAAAGGATAACCGCGGAGAACGCGGCTGGTTACAACTACGGCTTGGTTACAAAAGGCTCGAGAAGGCACACTGATACCGCTGGTATCACTACCCTACACCGACGATCTCGTTCTATTTCTTTGTTACGCTAGCACATTGTGCCGCGGTTGTTCGGCTGTAACGGCACAACGAGCACGCCGATTATATAGAGTAATCGGCCTCTTACCTCATTACCTTCCGAGAAAAGATCGTACGATTTCTCGATGACAATCCCGCGCTCCCATGCGCAATTGTCCCGAATGCACGAACATTGTCAAAAGCGAGATCAAAATCATTGTACTGTGGCCCAGGCCAGACCGTCTGCTGAAGCCGCTCTAAAGATTTACCGTCCAGCATCGGTACCAATTCTTTTCGATTTTTCCAATTTCCAGCTGTAGAACGCGCGAACTGTGGAATAACAACGAAGTTATCATTTCTCAGTGATTGTACAGTAACCGAAGGTTAAATGTCAGTGAACGATCGATTTTGAAACATCCAAGATTGTGCCTTCGTTTCGCTCTTTTTCCCTAGTTTAACTCGCGAGTCGTGAATACTTTGCCGGCGGGATGTTTGAAATTAAATATTATTATCAGACTTATGGACATTCTCGTCAAAATTAATATCAACTTTTGCTTGGACAATTGATACGAATTATTTACTTTAATTGATTTATTTATTTTAATTGTCATTTCAATTATAACGATTTCTAAGTTATTTCGGCGTCAATAAATATTCTCATTTGCTCGTTTGCGTTAATATTTCTGTTAACCAACCAAAGTCAAGTATACACGCGTATGTGTGACGTCGTAAAAGTGTTAAAAACGCGTTTGGCTCGATCTACCTCCAAATCGTCGCAACTTTGCACTTTGCTGAGAGAAGCAGATCAACGACTGCGTATCCGATTATTTGCCCAGGCGACGCACACGCACGCGTTGCGTCGACGTCGACGGATGTGGAAACGGAAACCGGTGATTGCACCCTAGAACCTCCCTTTCTTTTTCCTCTTCCCTCCCTCTTCGATTTTATCTCCTTCTCTTTCCTCTTTCACTTTTGCCTTTGGGATCACGGTAAAAAAAAAAAAAAAAAAAAAGAAAAAAGGAAAAAGAAACGGTCGTTGCGTATCCATCGACTCCACGGAAACGTCGTAATTGGAGCACAGACCTTCCCCCCTCCCTCTGCTTTGCCGAGTTTACCGTTGTTTCCAGGGCTAATTAGCCGCGCGACGAGACCTTTAACTGCCGACAGATATTCGTCGGATCACCGGTGTGATCGAGTTCAGCTTGGCTCGGAAAAAGGAGAAAAAAAAAACGGAGAGAAAAAGGAAAAAGAAAAACGGAAAAGTCCCGAGCTCTGTGTGACAAACGTTACGACGTGTAACGATGTACATTCTAGCGCGTGTCGCGTTAAGAATGTTGCGAATGCTCGTGTTATTCATCGAAGAAAATTAACATGCAGAATAGAAGAATTACCAGTTTTAACGTCCTACCGACTGGTACGCGATCCTCACTCTCGTTCTCAGTCTTGAATAATAACGTTGCATAATGTCATCGCAGATCTCGAACGCACGTTCTATATTTCCATATCGAATTTCATTCGATCGAAGAACGAAATAACAGTTTGTTAACAATCAAATATCGGGATCGATCGATCGGTTATCGCGGTTAAGAGCGTACGTTAATCGCGAATAATCGGTTGCAAATATTTATAGAGGAGCACGAATATATTACGGGTAAGTGGAAGCGAAATTAGAAAATGAAACGGGGAAACGAGGAGTATCTTTTTCGATATGTGCATCTACATACATGCATATCTAAGTAATTGGTAATTACTCGTCGCTGAATATTAACGGCACGTGCGTTGGCTACTATTTGCGTGGAAATTTCGTAGAAAATTAACTCTACGACAAACGTCGTTGACTGTGTCGGCATTCATTCGCATTAATTCCGTAACGTTCTTTCTATTAAAAGGATATATGTACACGTCAGGTGTGAAACCATCGACTGATCAAGTTATGCTTTGTTATTCATCGTGTGTCAGAAGAAAAAGAAAAAAAGAAGAAGAAAAAGAACGACGCGCGAGTTAAACGGGCAAAAGTCGTTTTGTCTCTGACGCTCGTCGTTGATCAAAATGCATCACAATTCCATCGGATGAAAAACTTTTGCACGATCCTACGCTGTCGTTGAAATGTTATAATAATTCAAAATAACGTCATGAATCGGTCTTACGTTGGTGGCGAGTACGCGGCACCTCGCCGGAGGAAATTTCGTTTTCGCAACGTTGTTCGACGGATATAGCGAAACTTTTTCCCAAGACACGTCTGTAACGACTCAAATACAATTGGCACTGTGTTAACACCAAAGAGCTTGAAAGATACGTTGAATAGAAAATCGAAACGATAGAGTGACGTATCGTTGCAGAACGGAATTTTCAGAGCCGAGTTTGAAGATTGCGTTCGGATATAAAAACTCGACTGATAACAATTTTAATGGCTTCGTTATGCCTGCTTGATTATAATTCAATGTATTAATACAATAACAAATGTGTAAACAAACGAAGAGGAAAACGGAAAAAACAAATTGCATAATGCGGAGCGTTACGCAACTCATTTGCGATTTAGCCATTGTATTGTCGTTAATTACCGATGTAATTGCATCCCAGAACTAGAACAATGCGTTTCTTTCAATGTAAATCCGACCGGAATACACTCGGCGATCTTTCACGACTCACTTTGTAACACTAATGCAAGCGCGAGCGTTAACACTCGGAGATGCTCTGCAAACGCGAGTTGCGCGAGTTACCTCGAGCGTCCGTCGTTTTCTTTAAATTCGTTGCCGCAAGATCTTTAAACGGATCCGAGAGTGTCGGATTTGGTTTCAAATTGTCGGACGCCGGTTTTTTTTAAACGAGCTTTGAATCCTTTCTCGCCTCGTACATCTCGATCCTTTGTGCGACGATATTCCGCGACGCGAGCATCGCGGTTGAAAAGAGACTGCTATTTTTTTCTATTCTTCGATCTCAAAGGAATCAAAGACGACAGTGATCGCCACAACTCGTGTAGCCGCGTTAATGAGTCAGCGTATTCTCTCTCCGATGTTATCACCGCCGGCGCAAAACCGACCGACCGCCAATTAAAACCGCACGTTTCGACAGAAACGTTCCGAACGGACCTTGGATTTCGCGATGCAAAGAATCGAGAAGCTACAATCGGTCGTGTTACAACGCAGTGAATGAAACTCCGCAAGACAAGTTACACGGTGATATCTGTATCTGTTTGGTTATGAATTATCGTAATTTGCATAAACATCCGTAGATTAATCTTTGGTGGTTTCGAAAGAGAGGCCGAGAAGGCTGTGATTGTGCGTAAGTTTTCTGGAGGTCTCCGCGCAACAACGTGATCGTCTCGAAAGAAAAAAAGAAGAATCACCAGCCCGAGAGAGGAAACGGCTAAATAATGCCATTCTAATATTATGTAAGTGGCTGGCGATTAGATTGCGGCTCTTATAAAGCATTATCAAGTGGCGTTTGCACGCGAGATATATATATATATATATATATATATATATATATACTGAAATAAAACGAAAAATAATGGCGCATGTTTGTTCTCGTTGCGAGAGTCTCATGACCGGGCCGTGGACGATGGTTTTTGCACGTATCATACGTTCTCAAACTACGTGCACGTGTATTTGTCGCAATCGGAATTCACGCGACAACAGTTAAAACAAAGTTGGTTGTTGCGACATAACGAGGCGTGGTTTTTACACGGTCGTTATTATCATATTATTTACCGCGACCAGCAAAAACTCGTGTATACACACAGGTATCTTATTTCTGGTTATTGATCAGAGGCGTGATACGCTACACATGTCCAGCGAAGAGAGAGAGACAGAGAGAGGGAGAGAAAGAGAGAGAGGTTGGCCGGGGCCCCGATAATCCATGCAACGCGGGCATTTATTACGCGCGCGCGCGCACTCCGAGATCGGTAGAAATGTAAAGGCGTTCTCGATGAATATGGATGGGAAATATAGAAACGTTTCGATAACAAAGTCTATTCTACCTGTGTGCAGTCATTTGATCTCTTCCATTCGCGCGTTTTTCCTTTTTTTTTTCCTTTTTTTCTTCTTTTCATTTCCCTCTCGCCTTTTCACTCCGTCGAACGACGCGGAAAAGTGCAGAAACGAACGCACTTGCGCTACCAGCGCGCGAGTTACGTAAAGAAACTTGCGCTCGTGTTCTTTCATTCTTTCTTTTTCTTTTTTTTTTCTTTTTCACCCCTCTTTGTGCTCTTTTTCTTCGCGTTTCTCTTCGGTTCTTCGTTTTCTTCTTCTCGGTTTTGCCCTTTCCCTCTCGCTCGAGAGTCCCAATGAGCGACAGAAGTATGCGCATACGTATGCGTGCACATCGGAACGACGCGTTCGAACAATCTTCGCGAACGAGCACGTGAAAGAAAAAAGGAGGAGAAAAAGTAGATCCCGTTTTATATCTTGCAGTCTCTCTCCGGTATCCTTCTGCACTCGTTACCCTTGCCGAGGAACGAGTTTCATCGAAGGATGCAACACAACGGGAGCCGATGTTGACCCAATTCAAAGTTAAAGTCACTAATTTCGACGACGCGATATCTACGGAGTATACTTTGTTGCAAGATTCGGATAAAACCGACATCGAGAATGACACACAGGGACGCAGTAAAGGTTCGCGTTCCATTTCGGCTGGACAATCGATCGGTTACGCACCCCTTAATAATTACGTAACGCGCGTGCAACAACGCGATTCACGCGATCAACGCTCCTCGGCGCACACCACGCGCTCGCTGTTAATTATCACGCTTCTCTCGAGATTACTCGGTATTTTTGGCGTGAACCGTGGCGGTACGCTCGGCAACGCGCACCTAGAATCCGCGGATTATTCTCGGAGAGGGTGACAGAGCCACAGCTCGGATATCTAATTGATTATTAAGACGTATGAACGCGATCGAAATATCAGGGAATACGATAGAAGCTGCACGGTATCAATTGTCGAATTTGTCGAAATTGGAACCGAAAGCGTATCCGATAGCCGTGAAATAAAAAAAAAAAAAACTGTCGAACTGTCCGTGAAAACTCAACGAGGAATATTTTCGTTAGTTTGCTGCGCTACTTTCGAAGAGGAAAAGAACTCAACGTGTGCTCAAGCTCATAAAAAATTGTCTGACGTGTATGACGAGGAGTTCAAACTACGTCAAACTACTACTACAATGTCCGAATTGACTTGCTAAATTTGATGAGAATATCAAATCGTTCTTGGAATTGTTTCTTTTCTTGCCTGAAAGATGGTGAAAGATTTCATTTACAGAAGAACGCAGATACTTTCTGGCCAACCTAACATTACAGAGGGAAGAAAACTATTTTGCTTCGAAGGAGACTCGTAATTGACAAGCAATTGAAGAAAGGTGTAAATTTGGTAGTTCCTGATCACAAACGTTCAACTTGGAACGTTCGACTCGACGAAATCCGATCATCTGTCAAATTCCGTGTGCCAATCGGTTCTATCTGGACTCTTCATCCCAATCGACAAATCACACACCAAATTTTATCGGCCTTCTCGATACCGAGACATCTATTCAACATCTAAATCGGCGAACCGACATCTCTATAAGTAGATAAACTGTTACACGCGAATAATCCAATCGAATAACACAAGAACTAAATAACAAATTTTCTCTCTCTCTCTCTCTCTCTCTCTTCACTGCATTGATATATTCCCAGCATCACTTGGATTTAATCTCCTTTCGACTTTTCAAAGAGCAAGCAAGACCTTTTAACCACTTGCGCTGGCAACTGATTGCGGACCATAACGAGCGACCAAACCGTATATACAATAATTCGTTGCTTTCTCTTTGGATAATTCGGCGGTATGATATCACTGGATAGAAACTACTGAGAAGTAATAAATTTACTTAAAATTGAGAAAATATTGCAATTTAGACAAAAATTCCAGCGCAAGAGGTTAATAACCGAATTCCCGCAAGAAGGCGATTGTTGCACAGCGGTGGTTCGAAAAACGCAAATAGTTAATGACCCGGCGAGTAATAATTTCACGGCGCGTACGACACGCCTCGTTTCTCTTTCTTCTTGTCGTTCGAAACATCGTTGCTTCGGTTCCAAACGTTTTCCTTTGTTGCTACACGTATGTAGATAACTCTCCGCCCAAGAGGTGTATATACTTTGTTACAACTATCTCTATTATTCTGATAACGTTGCACGTGAGGCCACGAGAGCCGGGTAAAGCTGGGAGAGAGAGACGCTCCTCGATTCCTGGAATTTCGCCTGTGCTAAACACAACCACGGGCATTGTGCTCTCGGCTAGACAATGTAACGTTGACAGTCGTGTTTTATTTCGGGAGGTAGTTAGCCCAACTAACCTCGCGACGCTTTAACGCGGCGTTCTATGCTAGTACAGCGTGTAGTTATGTCTAGACAGAATTTCATGGTATTGAACATACGCGTGTGTGTATCTATATATATATATATATATATATATTTCGAGTTTCGAAAAAAATTTGTGCAATTTATCACTCGGGCGGATGATTAGTACAGAAAAAAGTGAGAGAAGAAAAAGTGGGAGGTGTATTTGTCGAGAAAGGTCTGATCAAACGCAATGGTTCGATTTATTATTCACGGTCGTTGAATCGTCAGAGGTCGAGGAATAGCTCGATGGCATTGAAGGTGCATCGGTGCACCGTAATTCGATCGAACGAATGGAAAGAGGTTAAACAACGAGACTCGCTCTGCGCGAGTGGCTCTACAATAAAAATGCCATTAGGCCGATTTTAATTAAGGACACGGTGAAAGATTTATCCCCCATCGGACGGAACCCCTCGCGCTCCGATTTAGCTGTTTATGCAAACCAGCGACTTCGCCCTTTGATGTCGACGCATTGCGGGGCAAACTCTCGGCGGCTGCACGTTTTCAGGCGCAGCGGTACTTTCCGATCTCGAGCACGTCACGGCAGGCCTGTGTGCCTATCCGCCAGCCGGAAAATGGAAAATTGAAACGAAGCCTCCCGAACGGGAGATGGCACTCGACAATTGGAAATTTATGACAAGCCTAAAGAGAAGCCTTCCGCTTTCGGGGCGCGAGTTTAAAATACATATCGCGCCGATTGAAAAAGAATCGTTCCTCCGCGAGATGCAGGATAAGCGAGGCCAGTCACGTTTCAGAGACGAAGACGATCTCGTTTCCCACCCTGTTGCGGCGGGATCGAGAGGAGATCGGTCGGAAGCGTCAAGTGGTCGACCGTGGAAGAAAGACGAATTGGTTCGGGATTTTCGAGAGGGGCCAGGCTCGCTGCGGGCGACGACGAAGACGGCGAGGTCGATGACGACACGAAAGGCAGGAAAGAGCCCTGAAGTAAATGGAAACTCGAAGAAGAAGAGGGTGAGCGGCGTGAAGGGGGGAAACAGGCACAGTCAAGGGAGGGTCACTGGGTCAGATGCGTTGCATGCCTCCCTCTCTTTCTCTGCCACCCTCGTTCGTATTCCCTCGTTCTCTCTCTCTCTCTTCCTCTCTCATCTCTCACTCTCGTGTCCGTTCGTCCTCTCTTTCTCTTTCAATCTGTCACTCTCTCTGCCGATCTCCGTCTCTTTCGCCGGGAACACATGGCCCCGCGTGTGCACACGGACTGTCTGGCAGGAACACGCACGCACCTTATCGTTCGAGCACATGCTGCACACAGATTAGGTTGAACCGAGACGACCAGCGTGCTAGTACGCGTTCGGGACGATTTCCACGTGGATTACGTGGAATTAATTCGAAACGAGGCAGCCGGCACGACAAAAGGTAAAGAGTATTGACGCGAGTAATGAGCGCATCTGCTAACGGGTAACGATTCATTGAATTTTTGACGACGTGGCGGTCGTCGATCGGGGACCGTAGAAGAGAAACGGAGTCGAGGGAAGTGGTGTGGCGAGTGTGTATACACCGGTGCACCGGTATCCTTCTCTCTCCGAACACGAGAGTCACGTGCTCGTGCGTCTCACTCACCTGCCAAGCGTGCTCATATCATCCTGCTCGCGCGCTGGTAGCTTCGATCACCACGAACGTTGGACGACGTCTTCGTAGCACTTGTCACGTAATTACGAGGTACGTTGTACGTTGCGTAGTTGACACCCCCGCACTGAACGAACCCCCGAGCACTTGAACGAGAGGCAACGATCCGAGGCTGCGGAGGACGAACGTGCGTCGACCGATCTCGCGGGTCAAACAGACGCACTCGACCCGCGGCGACGATCGATCGGCGAATACTCGTTTCACTGGCCGGCGACGTGTAACCGGAAACGATACTGGCGTGGACGACAAGCACGGACAACACTCCAGGACTTTGCGACGAGCACCATCGGCCGGTCCCAAACGTACACCGTTTACGTCATGGTTCTTGGTGGTGCAGGATGCTTTCCGTCGCGACGTGACCGCCGATCTATTCCTCACTCGCAGGAAGATGGGAAGATCGATGTAGCTCCAGATGAAGAGAGAGAGAGAGAAAGAGCGCGCGGACGCGCGCGCACACACACACACGCACAAACGCACGCACGATTGAAAATCCAGTTGATCCAGCGGTTGTCTTTGACTCGGCGATCTTCCGTTGGAGAACGGAAGAGAACCAGCAGGAGCGGAAGAAGGGGGACGAGCCAAGGTGAACGAGAACGATTGGTCACCGACGAAACGAGACACCGGCTCTTTAACGATTCGTTTCGCGATTTTTTCGACACTGTAACGCGCGAGAACACGCCGCTCTGAAACGCGTCGACGACGACGACGACGACGACGACGACGAGGACGACGACGGCGACGACGACGTGGACGACGGTGAGCAGCAGAGCAGCAGCCAGCAACAGTAGCGGTAGCGGTAGCAGCAGCAGTAGGCCGCGAGGGCGAGCGATCGGTGTAGCCGCGAGAGCGAGAGAGCGAGCGAGCGAACGAGCGAGAGAGAGAGAGTGAGTGAGAGAGAGTGAGAGAGTCGGTGGTGGAAGAAACCCCCCCTCGAGCAGCGGGCATACAATGGGAATAATCACCGCGTCTCGGAGCGTCGGCTGACTGACTGAAGCCCCCGAGGACCGAACGGGATGAGATTCGGTGGCGCTGCCTCTGGTGGTGGCCGGCGCGGCGCGCCGCGCCACTCCGCACCGCTTCGGCGCCCGCGCTGCGCCGCTCTCTCGCCACCCCGCCGCGCTCCTAGCCCAGCGTGTGTTCGTTCGTCTTTTCTCTCGGTCTCCCGCGCTCGCTCCCTCTTCCTTTTGCTTTTGTTACTCGAGCTCGCTTCCTCCTCGTCGCGCGCGTACGCGCTCACCGCCGCGCGGCTGCCCCTACCTCCTTCCTTCTTCGATCCGCTACTACGCGCGATCCGCTCGTCGACGCCGGAGATCGTACCTTCTCTCTCCGTTGGTCGCGTGGCACGTTCGTCGCCTCCTTCTCGTTCTAGCCGTTCTTTCCCTCTCTCTGTCGCACCGGCGCGGCTGTTCGTTCTGCGTCGCGGTCGGTCCTGACGCGCGCGGCCGCCGCCGCCACCGCCGCCGCCAGGCGGTGGCGGTGGCTTCTCTCCGCTGCCACGCCCCTTTTCGCTCGTACGTCCCGCCTTCTTCCTCCGACACCCACGCGAACGCGCGCGCTCTACCCGCTCACTGCCAGAACCACCACCACTACCACCGCCGCCGCCGCCGCCGCCGCCGCCGCCGCCGCCACCACCACCACCAACACCACCACCACCACCACCACCACTACCACCACCGCCGCCGCCAACACCACCACCCGTCAGCGTTGTCCTCGTTCACGTCCTCGTTCACGTCCTCGTCCTCGTCCTCGTCCTCGTCTACGTCTTCGTCTCCGACTTCTTTGCTCCGCTACTCTGTCATCCTCGTAGTCGTCGTTGTCGTTGTCGTTGTCTTCGTGTTGCGCCGCCGCCGTCCGTTGTCATCCGCTTCCCCGAGCATTTCCGTTCACCTGTGCACGCCCGTCTACGTCTCCTTTTCCTACACCCGGTCCGTTGTCCTCATCTGGACCGTAACGTAACGAGATGCCCCTAGCTGAACGTGCTAGCAGCTCCGATCGTCTCTTGCGACGTTTCGCCTTTGTTTCTTCAGGTTCTCGTTTTCGCGTAGAAGCGCAAGAAAAGGGAAAAAGAGTGGCGATGTTTGGCCATCCCTGAAATTTCCACCTCGCTTCGCGCGATTCGTTTGGTAATCAATTTCTTTGGACACATCCAAATTCGCAACGAAGCGTCGTAGAATGGATATAATATTTACTGGAAATCCTTCCCAAGTTCGAGAGGAAATCGAACGAAAAATTTCCAATACGACGGCGTCGATTCGTTTGGACTTTGCCGATTTGGATTGGCGAATGAAAAGGCTCGGTAGCGACGCGGACGACGCGACTGGCGCTGGAGTCACGCCGGATCAGGTGCGGCGCTGCGCATTGTCTATTGTTTCGGTCGGAGGCGGCGGTCGCGGCACAACCCCCGGCCGCCGGCGACGGCCCTACGACGGAACTGTGGAGGTGGTGGAAGCCGACCAATGAGAGCCCAGGCACACCCGCGCAAATCACAATGCTTATTGTTGTCGCCGTGCTGTCCGCCCACATCCCTGAATCGTTTCTTCCACCTCCGCCAGGGTTCCGGCTCCTGCGGTTCGGTCAGGTAGAAATCTCTGCAGGTGAGCGGTTGCGCCATTTGCTCGATTTTCTCAGTCTTGGTCGCGACGCCCTTTTGTCTTTTAATTAATAATAATAATAATAATATTTGTACACGAGCAATGCCGATCCAATTGTAAACGCTGTTCAGCGTTCGTCGCGTTCGATTTCATCCGCGGAGAAGTACGAAGGATCAAGGTTGAAACTAAAAGTCGACGAGTTGGCCCAAAGTCAGCCACTCGATGGAAGAGGAAGCAAAGAAACACAGAATTGAGAAACGCGATCCCGAAAAAATCTGGTAGCTGGTAGTGTTCGTTGGCTCTGGCTTCGTTGAATTTCAGCCGAGTCGCGTTCGATCTGCCGGTTGCGTTTGCCTTCGTCGTCGCGGTTGTGTCAGATGGAATATCCTGTCTCGTCTCCATCTCGCGCGCGTGCGAGATCAGGTACGGATCGTGCATGTGGTGCGTTGGCTGTGTGTAAGGGTGGCAGCGCTCGATCCTCCCTCCCTCCCGCTAGCGTCCCGCGCCACCCTCGCTGTTCCTACCGGCGGCGAGAGGAATGGACGAGAATGGCGTCGGCGCGCATCCCTTTCATGTCCTCCGCAGAACCCATTCCTCCCCCTCTTCCCGCGACTGCTGCTACTCGTCCTCCGCACCAATGCACCCTTGACTTGCGCCCCTTACCATCCCCACCGGCGCGCTAAACAGAACAGAGACACGTATATACGCGTACGTTTGCGAGCGCGCGCGCGCGTGTGCTATCCTACACGCGTGTATACGCTTCTCTCTCTCTCTCTCTCTCTCTCTCTCTCGTACGTACGTACGTACGTACGTACGTACCACGAGGCGTACAACGAGGTTCGTCCACTACTTCGCGGATGCGCCCTTTTTATCGACGGCCACAAAACGCGGCGATGCGCTTTTTCCTTCGTGGACCACCACCACCATCACCACCACCACCACCACCACCACGTGCAACCCTCTCCCCAAAATGCGGTCCTCGAACCGTTTTGCCAAGATTATTTCGATTCAGAGCGCTGAACGCCGCACTCGAGACGTGTATACGCGCGTTTCCCGCTGAAAGCCGTGGCAGTAGTTTGTATTTCCTTTCGACCTTGCAGACACGGAACGTCGATTAATTAACTATGAAAAATTTTCATCCCGACTTCACGCGGACGATCTGCCCCGATTCCTTTTCCACTCGTTGCCGGAAAATGTACGAATTTGGGAAAAATTACCGTTTCCTCTTCCACTAGTCACTTCCACCGTGACTCCGTGTTATTTCCGCGCGGCTATATTCCACCGGTAATATCGACAACTGCTTCTAATTGCAGTCTTTTTGTTACGATTGGAGAACGACACGCGAAGCCTAAATCGGAACCAATTCTCCAACTCTCGAGAGAAGGGAATGTTGCCTCATTACCTTTGTTCTGTTGCTTTCGACTAAATTTCCCTTTTTTTTTAAATTTTCGCAAAACGTCGATGTGGCAAGGCACGCTTTTCGAGAATATAACTGCTTATTATGGTACATTTCTACTGTAAGTAGATCAGGTTGCGTTCCACACAGCCTGGACTCAAGTGCAACAATCGCTTTCCAGAGAACGAATGTCTAAAAACAACGGAACGTTGAAAACAGAGACCACCATCGTACGACACAATTAATGGAATTACGTCGAGACTCTACCGTAAGTAGATTAGTGTTTCTAATCAGACAACCAACACACTCGCCAGTAGATGCAGTCACAGCAATTAATTTCCAACGAGTATCTCAAAATAATAGAACGTGACATACAGGCAATCTCTGAACTCTCATCGATGAAAATTATTTTACAAACTGCTGTAAATTTTTAGTTTC
Organism: Melipona bicolor; assembly: GCA_030673865.1. Lineage (NCBI taxonomy): Eukaryota > Metazoa > Arthropoda > Insecta > Hymenoptera > Apidae > Melipona > Melipona bicolor. The sequence goes on along the minus strand of JAHYIQ010000025.1, from coordinate 1,255,513 downwards.
CCAGTGAGACAACTATGACAGATCTAGTTATGGTAATTAATTTCCAATGAATATCTCAAAATAATGGAATGTGACGTACAGGCAATCCCTGGACAACGTGATTAATCGAATTCTCATCGACGAAAATTTACTTGAAAATTTATTACTGTAAATATATTAGGTAATCTCCCTAGTCAGACAACCGATATCCGCTAGTATATCAAGCTAATCAACAATAAGTATCCTAAAACAACTTGTGGATACGTGACGTACAAACCGTCACTAAACAGCATGATTAATCGAATTTTCATCGACGAAAATTACCTTAAAAATTGCGGTACATTTTTACTATAAGTGGATTGGGTAGTGTTCCAACGCTCGTTAGTAGATCCAGCTACGGCAATTAATTTCCAACGAATATCTCAAATTAATGGAACGTGACAGAAAGTCCCTGAACAACACGGTCAACCGAATACTCTTATCGTCGAGAAACATGTTACACGCGAAATTTACAATTAAAAAACGTGGACAACGATCGTGTGTTCGCGGGACAACTTTCGCAGTAACGGTAGAATCGTCGCGTATAAATCTTCGCGTAATAGAAGCCTCGCGTTATTCGAGGATTGTCCAGGCGGCCGTTTTTCATCCGGTGGAGCAACAAAGGCATTCCCTCGGTGGAGGGCGATATTATCGTCCGCAATAAAGCGACAAAGTGGCAGACAGAGTTGTAGCGCGCGGGCATCAGACAAGCGGAAACGAGGTCTAAATTTCGCCGTGCGGTGCGGTCGAAATAAAACCCACGGCTGAGTCCCGGGTTGTTTTGCGTTTCGCGTTTAGGCTGCGTGCGTACCGCTGCGTGCTGCGGATTTCAAACGTCCGCCCGTACGGCGCGATTCGTTTCGCCGCTGAGGACGTGGTGGTGGAGGAGGAGGAAGAGGAGGAAGAGGAGGAGGAGGAGGAGGAGGAGGAGATGGGTCATCGTTATACGTTGCAGCGTATTAACCAGCGCGGGATACCATTCTATTCCGGTAACGGAGAGGCTTGCCGAGTGCGGGAGCAGACAAGAACAATGAGTGTCGTACGTGTATTGCATCTTCCTTCCGAGTGTGGACCGTGCAGCGGCTTCTGGTAGTGGGTGTAAAAGCGAGAAGGGACGCGAGCCGAGTGACAGAGAGGACGAGATTTATGCACGACGACGACGACGACGACGACGAAGACGAAGACGAAGACGAAGACGACGACGACGACGACGAAGTCAACGACAACAAGGCGTCGGCGGCGGTGGTGGCGTCGGGACGTTTTGCTCCGGACGTCGACGACCACCACGACCACGAAGAACGTGGACGAAGAGGGGAAAGGGGAAGAGAGGCAAGCGGCAGAAGAAGAAGAAGAGGAAGAAGAAGAAGAAGAAGAAGAAGGAGAAGGAGAAGGAGAAGAAGAAGACGAAGAGGAGAAGAAGAAGAGGACCAAGAAGTCGTGGCCGCTTGTGAATGAACGTTGGCTCGCGACCGTTTCCGGCGCTCTCTTTCGCGCTCTCGCGGCTCTAGCCTCCTTCTCTCTCTCCGTCCCTCTGGTCGTTCGGCCACCTCGCCTCGCCTCGTGTCCCTTCGCCGGATTCTCCCGTTGCTCTAGCCTTCTTCTCCGCTGCTCTTCTCATGAATGAGAGCCGGCGCGCGGCTCTCGCCGATCCCCAGAAGACGGAGAGAAGGAAGCGCGTTCTTCGGAGGAATCTTCGGGTGTAACGGAGAGGCGTAGAACGAGGGAGAAAGCGAGGTGGAAAAAGAGAGCGAACGGACCGTTAGCCTTAAGCCAAACGGTTGCAACGAGGCCTGCGACGAATTTAGAACAGGAAAGAGAAGAGAGCAAAGAGAAGAGAGGAGGACGTTCGAGCTACGGCGTTCGCCCTCCCCCTCTTCTTCATCCTCTTCTCTTTCACCCCTGTTGTCCCTTGTTCTTCCTCCTCTCGCCGCTTTGTTTTGCTCCCATTAATAATATATCGCAGTTGCCGCTCTCTCTCTCTCTCTCTCTGTCTCTCTCTTTCGATTCTTCTTTTTTCACCTCGGCTTTTCTTCTTCCCCGCGAGTCCTCCCCGCGCCGTCCTCGTGCTTCTTTTTCGCGCGCATCACCCTCGCCTGGCCCATCCGGTGATGCGAGTCCCGAGCCCGATTATAAATAGTAACCTTTGTCGGACGCTTTTCTTTGGCCCTCTATCGTTTCATCGCCGCTTGTCTCTCCAGCGTCTCTTCTATCCGCGAGGCCGAGAAAGAGATTTTCTCTTACTCTCGAATGCGCGAAACGTGTGAATAGAAAGCCTGACAGGTGTCCGATGGCGATCGAGATCGAAGCGCGGTGTTTCGCGCGGCCATAATAGGCGAGTGCACGCGCCGCGTCGCGCGTGGGCGTGCATCGCGCTGCGACGAATAACGGGAACCAGCGAGTCGCGACCGGAAAAGAGACTGGCTCAGGTGTTTGCGAAAATCGCCAAGGTCGACGATCGATCGTAAGATTCGCGCGCGCTGCAGCGAGAAGTGCGGGACAGTGCAACCGATCGACGATAGTTTCCAGTCTCTGAGGAATTGACGCTGGAATTACCAAAATGAAAGTGGTCAAAACATTTTATAAACATTTTATAAACAATTTAATTCAACCTGTATAGAAACGATATAGTTTTCATATTGTTTAATTGTCAATAAATTTCATTCTTCAAGTTAGTATTACTAATTTCAAGTTTATAGTCAAGTGCTGTGATATTAAAAACTCATTAATATGGGAATACCAAGTTGCAATAGTTGTTGTAACGACTTGGTGTATTTTTAAAGATTTAACCTTTTAGCTACTGTTGTTGGTTCCTGTAGGCGCTCACTTCACATTGCTCGAATCAAACTAAAAACGCCTACAGGCGCCCGCCAAATGTTATTGACGATAATTGCAGCAAACTTCAGACGTAAGGGAATTCTAATTCAATAATTACATCTTTCGTATATTATTTAAATATTTATTATATGTATATTATATAAATACAATATTATATTATTTTACAGTTATTGAAAATGACTGGTAATCATTTAATGAAAATAAAGATGTATGGTGATAAATCACAGAAAGACGTAAATGTGTAGCGTGCAGAAAACATAACATAAAAAGAATTACGAATGCAAAAAATGTGATGTAGGATTATGTTTCGAATTATATCACACTTTACTACATTATTAGATACATTATGAAATAAAGTTTAAACTTACGACGTTGAATTTTTAATATGTGCACTAACAATTCAACACAGAATACGAATAAGTAAATAAATAAATAATATTGGTTTAACAGTGTTTTGATTATTTCAATATACTTTCTGAGAAATATACGCTGTTAAAAAACTTCTCTGTGTAGGTATTATACATTTACTAAAAATAATTTATAATAAATACACATTCCATTGTATCACAAAGATTCTCTACTTTTTTGTCTTCAATGTCTCCGATGGGAATTTTATGCTTTGATAGTTCTAGCGTTAACGACGAAGTGAAACTACGCGGGAATACGAATATCTTCCATCTGCTTCTTCCTCTTCTTACTGTTTCATCGATATATTTTTGTTGGTATTTACGAATTTACCCAGACAGTCGCGTAAAATTTGCTTGGAAACTGGTTTGCTCGTTCTACTAACGCTGCCAGTTAGTAGAATGAGAAGCTTTTAGTCAGACATTACCGAGTCGAACTTTTCCAATTGTAAACAACCAACCGTATCACAGACAATTTTACGACGTGACAGATCGATCGAGCTACGTGTTTACGAGTCACACTGTGCTCACTCTTTCCCCTAAAGATTCCCTCTTTCAGTCGCCGAACCTAAACGTTCAAGAAAAAGCCAACTCCTCGCCAGCAAAGAACCACTGTTTTCTCATCTGCTGCAAAGTGGATGCGTGTCATTGTTTCGCCAGCGCGCGTTCCCCTCTTTCAATAGCTCGTTTAATCGCGACACGCGGAGCGAACAGCGGCGAACAGCAGAGAAGTAGCGCTCGCGGAAAATCAGATCGAGCGGAGACTGGACCCTTTGTTCGGACCGCATCCGTTCTCATGCTCGGGGGCGCGGAGTGATCACTGCCGAGCTGCATCAAACGATCGACTTCGAAGTCTCATACCGCGAAGAAAACGTCAGCTATGGGCTTCGTTCGAGCGCGCGAGATCTAATTGCTCCTCGTCTGTCGCGGTCTGTGGCAGACAATGGCGTCAAGCTCGCGCCGATTCGAAATTACGATAGCAGCGCCGACCGTGCGAATGTGGCCGGGGAATGTCGAAGGAATCCGCGGCGGCGTTATCTCGATGGTCCCGGTTTCTTTTGTAACTCTGTGTCTATCTGGCCGTGAACATCCTCTGAGTTCTAGTAAACATCCTCTGAATTCTAGTAAACATCCTCTGAATTCTAGATACAACCCTGCGATGTGTTCGGTGGATATAGGGTGATTCAGAGGTCGAGAAACTTTCCATTTCTTACCTGATACAAGTTAATACACTTTGGCGCGCCAAATTGAATATTCGCTGCAAACGTTGATTGTCAAAGATTAAATACGTTCCGTGGCTCGTTGATACAACGAACTGACTGTTTGGAGACCTCTGTGACGTTGCAATGTAATTTTGATCTCGTATTTGTTTGCAATAACTTGGAAATCACATTTCATTGCAAACATAATTGTCAATGATAGTCTCGCCAAATATGTACCATGACATGTTGATAGAATGATGTAACGAACAATTGACCGTCTGGATACTTTGGTCATCTCTGTGAACTGCAACGCAATTTTGACTTTGTATTTAGAACGGTTGCAATAATTTAAAAATCGACAAATTGGTAATTGTCAAAGATATTTTTGCTAAACATACTTTGACTGTGGCCTATTAACGTAATGAGTAATTGATTGGTGATCTGCACGTAATTTATAATATTTGCAACAATTTAAAAATCGCAATATTTTGCTACAAATATAATTGTTGAAGGTATCACCTCGCGAAATATACACGGTGGCCTATTGATGCAACGAATAATTGACTGTTTGGATACTTTGGGCAATCTCTGCGAGCTGCGCGTAATTCTGGCCTCGTTAATTTAGAATGTTTGCAATAATATTTACAACAACCGCGGAAACCTGAAGGATTGAAATCAGGTGGGGGTAGCTGTAAACCGTTGTCAATCGACGCGCGTTGATGTTAACTATGTGTACAATCTTCGCGTCGTTGTCTAAACACTGCCTATTCAAACATCATTTAAATATAGCTAAATATCTGTAGATGTCGCGTGAATCGTGAATGCTTGCAATATTAGAAAGAAAAATCTGCGATCGATCATGGATCGACGATGACACGGATCGACTCGAAACTCAGTCCATTCCTCCGGTAATCTGGGTCAGTTGTCACGTTCTGTACGACATGCTCCAGCAAACGTCTTAGTTATGCGCGCTTTGTCAATTAACGGCAAAAAAAAAGAAAAAGACGATCGCAAAAAATTTTCCAAGGAAGCCAGGCGTGAGAGAGAGAGAGAGAGAAAGAGAGAGAGAGAGATGGAGGATCGGTTCGTTGCCACGATAAAAACGGTGTATCCGTTACCGACACACGCGCGCGCGGCTGCGTGTGCACGCGCAATTAAAGCGACGTGGCCGCACAGTGCGGATCACTGTTCTCCGCGCGGCTGCGTTCATGAATGAACGCCCGGTGCCCCCGGTGAGTCAGGCTGGAAAGAATGGCGAGGATATTTCATAAAGGCGAGTGGAGAAAACGGCTCGAGGCGCGCGGCACGCGGCGAGCGAGCGAGCGAGCGTGTAAAGCCCGCGAAGAGAGCGCGAGCCCCGATGCCGCTCTCTCGCGCACGCGGCTATTATTATCGCGTCTCCGTTCTCGTCCTCTGTCATTCTTTGCAGCTTCGCGCGCCGTTACGCCGACGCGCACGCTCAAAAACAATAAGCAGTTTGTACTCGCAACCGACAGCAACTCGCGGTTCGCGTTCTCTCTCTCTCTCTCTCTCTCTCTCTTTCTATCGTTCGTCGTTCAATTCGCCAAAGTTGCACGCGTTCGCGGCTGAGTGGAGGATCGGGCAGCTGCCCGATCCGCGACGCACACCAGCTTTCTGGTGAAATATTTCTCGTTTCAAACGAGAGAAGGTTTTTCTACCATTGATACGTTTGTAGCTTCTTTCAACCCTGCTACAATACGTACAGGGTGATTCAGCTGAAACAACTTTTAAATTACGCGTCCAATAAACTTAAAATTATTTGATACAAAAGGCACGTGTGGTTTTAAGAGAGACGGAATTAATTTTTTGCGTGTGTCGAAGGATGTCGAAATTTTCAAGGTCGATATAGAAGTAAAGAAGATGATGAAAATTTCTAACTCGAACCATACAACTTACTCTTGTATTAAACAATTCTTCATTCGGACGTGTAATTTAAAAGTTATTTCAGACGTGCAAGTTACGTGAATCACCCAGTACATTGTTGCACTTTGTATGAACCTGTTTCTCCCTGTTTGACGGCTACGCAAGCTGATAGAGATCTGTGAAATTGTTGCAGTTTCGTAAGAACGACGAGAAAGAAAATTCGATCGATATATTGGAAATCACTTGGAAACTATCGAAACTTCAAATTAAAATCATCTGGTAAACGACTTCCTTTGGCTGGTATCGAAGAACTAGAGAACGCGCGCGCGCAGAGCAGAGCAGAGCAGAGGAGAGCAAAGTCTGCTCGTGCACGTGTGTACGCGCGAGCAGATCGCGAACGGTTCGGATCTCGCGACTAGACGAGTTAATCGGCCACGGAAGCACAATAAACTCGAAGATAATAAACGAAGCGCCGCCGTCCGTTGGTTTACCATAATAATGCCTTCCATCATGCCAGATCACTGCAGCCACCGAAAGCCACCCGAAACGAATAGAACGCTATAAATAGGCCGGGGATCCTCTCTCATTTACTCGCTTACGCTTCTGCCTCTACGCTTTCCACCGTGCCGCGTTGTCCCCTCTGCTCCGCCGGCTCTCTACACTTCTCTTCTGCCGCCTCTCTCTCTCTTCCCGCCTCTTTGTCTCTCTTTGTCGTAGAAGCTCCGAGGCTCCGATCATCATCTCTCTATCTCAGGCAACGCACACGAAGGAGAGCCGCCCGCAAACGCGCGGTTATTTCCAAGAGAGAGAATTTGCCCGCGAGATGTGCATTATTACGCTTACTTTTTCCTCGCGAGATTACTACCGCTCGCAACGTTCCTTTCAGACAATCCTCCGATTTGCCAGTGACTGTGTTTTTCGAAATTAAACGAGTCTGAAGATACGAGTCGAGCGACGCGATGATTCTTCTCGATGACGTGTCATCATCTTCGTACGCGTAGTAAAATCCGCTCTACCGACTTGCCGGAGTAATCGACTACCAGCGAGGCGTTTGATCCAAGCCTCGGCGCGCGCGTGTTTTCAAAGAGTGTCGCGGCTGGTCGCGGTCGCAAAGTGGGGTGCTGGCGCGAAGAAAGAACACGACGACTGGCCCTCGACTGGTGTTCGACGGGGGTCGAGGGTAGAGGGCGGTTTCCTTGGCCACGGCAACGATGTTTGTGTGTGTGTGTGTGTGTGTGTGGGTGGGATGGTTAAGGTTCCGCGGTGACAGGAACGAGCGCCCGCAATGATTAATGGCTTAACGCATTAACAGGCTATTGACGAACACGTTGGTGCTCGTCCGGCGTGGTTGGTGCGCGACGCCCTTCGGTGTGGCGTGGTGTGGTTCGCGCGTTGCTCGATCTCGTCAACGACGAGAGAACACGACCGGGGCGCCGCGCGGCTGAAACCGCGATGAAAAGGGAAGAAAGGGGGGCGAGAGATCGAAAAGAACGAGAAAGGGGAGGGATGGGAGCTTTCTTAAATGCGCCGCCTCGACGATAGAAAAGGGAGACGAGCGAGAGAAGAGGAGAGGAGAGGAGAGGAGAGGAGAGGAGAAAACAGCCTTCTCGCCCTCCTCTAACGACCTCGACAAAAACGCATCTTCCCGCTGCCTCTGAAGGTGCTGTGTGTCCCGTTCCACCCACTCTCCAGCCTCCACATCCCAGAGGCCCTCCCCACGCTGTTTATCGCTTCTCTTCTCTCCTCTTGCTTCCCTTTCTCAACGTCTCGAACAATCTTTTGAGCCCCAAAGTGTCTGCCAGCTATTGGTTTTCCCGATGGATGGAAGTGTCGCTTGGACTTTCAGCGGGCGAGTGGTTTCCAGGAATAAACGCCTTTGCGAGGGTTTCAAACTTTCGACAATGCGATCGGAAACTGTCGAAACGGAAGGCTAGAGAGATTACGTCTTCGTCGGTTATGGTGACGTGCTAGTGTACTGACTATTTTACCGACTGTCTCGCGGTTTTTTTTAATCACTGAAAGTGATTTTAGCAGAGGTAACTAAGGAAATCGGGCCTCTTTAGGTGCAACGCTGATGCAACGAAAATTAGCGATTGGTCGATTTGGGTCACGCGATTCGCGAGGGGGCGTGGCGTTGTCTGGTACTGAGCGATCGCGCCTGTAATTTGTTTTGTGTCGATTCAAATGTTTGCGTATCAATAAAATTTTATGGCAAAAAAGTCTTCATTTCCTAGTCAGTTGCTTCTGGGCCTTTCAGTGAGACGAATCGTACTGGGATACAAGTCGTGCAGTTTTTTTCATGTGTCGAGCCCTTTTACTTGCGTTAATGAAATGCAGTTTAGTTTTACCCGTTTTGTTATTCGCGTAGCGAGGTTTGTAGGAAAAGTTTCAAAAAACCTGCATCTTCTGGCGTTTTCTCCCTCTAGCCTTATAATAAGGCTAACTCTCTCTGTGATTAGAAAGGTAAGTGGTTTCCGGCGAGTGACAATTCTCGCAATTACTACCCTCACGTTACGTTCACTGGTCCATGGCAGTAGGACCAAGGCCAGAGGAACGCACCCCCTACATCTTCCTTCGGACGAAATCAGGCGAACAAGTATCCCACTGCCTTCGAATCGAATGCAAATTCGCCTGGAAGCTTTCTCATGTTAATGTAAACACCGGGAGCGTGACACGGCCTGGTACAACAGATACGTATCGATGTCTATCAATCTCGATCATTCTCACGTCTCTCGGGAGCTTCCGTTCGCCGTGATTGTCGCTGGTGATCGTTCGTCGATCGGATCAACGTCTCGTAAACGATCGTGCAATCGCGTGAGCTCGATCAAGGAGAACGCGTTCGCGACTATTGCGTGTGTCGCTGGACGGAGAGAAATCGGTGACTGGCCACGTTTGCGAGTAGTTGAAACACCGCGGCGATTAAGAGACGAGAGGTCGATTAACATTCAAACGATCAACAGCAGGTGCACGGATTGACATTTCGCTCGAACGAGAGGAAATTCTAGCGAGCGATTCTGCTCGTGGTGCCGCCAAGAGTTTCCAAAGGGTGTCATCGATGCTGCCATCGCGTTACTGACCTTTCGATACCGTTTTCCCGAGGCTGAGGGGCCGAGGTCGAGGTTACGCAACGCTAGGATCCGCCGCTCTGTCGCTCTATCGCGATGGTGTGTCCGCCACGGTGAAATACGGTGAAACGGGTGTTTCGTTGAAGAAAATACGAGACGCGAGACAGAGAAAAAAGAATCAAGAAAGAGGGAGAGAGACAGAGAGACAGAGAGAGATCAAACGTACGAGAAGAAATAATCCAAGTTATTAATGGTTCTGCGTGGGGCGATTAATTATCCCACCGATACCGTAACGATTTTATTAACATCCCGATAAATCCTTTGAAATCTTTATTGCCACCGAGACAGGCCAATCGACTCTCTCCCTCTCTCTTGGCCCGCGAGGCCGAGGGAAGTGGGCAGCGTCTGTTTCGAGGTGTCAAGGAGAGAGAATGAACGATCGCGCCTCGTTAATGAAAATACTCTCGTATACCTCGCCCTGTTCCAGGCCCTGTTTCCTTTCTCGTTCGCTGGCTCCTTCGATCAATTTGTTATCCCCGGTCTCGCTGCTCACGATCGCTGGCGTGATCGTGGTGGGTATCGCGTCAATTTGTCCAACTGAAGGAATTTATTTAATTAGCGTTGCCCGACGCGGCGTTGCGTAGTCGTCTTTACAAACACTTACAATCTCTCTCTCTCTCTCTCTCTCTCTCTCTTGGCAATTTGACTAGCCAAATTTGGATAAAACAAATTTGAAAAGCAAAAGTTCCTCCGTTTGAAGAGCGAGACAACTCTCTCGAGCTTCGGCCAAAAACAACAGACACGTAACCACCATCTCGATTCAATCTAGGTCCTCGGTGCACTATTCACGGGGCGCATTGGCAAGAATCGCGATTCCACCGATTCCGCAATTACCGAGGAAGGGAGGCACAGAGCTGTGCCTTCCCGTGGAGTAGAAAAAAGAAAAAAAAAAAATCAGGAGCCGGGTGATAATTATTCGCGTGAATGTGACTCGATCGGCGTAGGACGGAGCAGACCAATTGGAGAGGGTGTATCAGGTCCGCTCGGTGGCTCGTGTTCGCGGAGGCGCGCGCACGCGGCGGTATTCACGTCTCGCGGCGCAAAGGATTCTCCCCGGATCCGCCTTTCATATAACACGTACGAATACCTGCGCCACCGGGATAGGTGATTATTCGGGCATGCCGGCCTATATTGAAATTCGACGGGGCCAGCGATACAGATCATCGTCTTCTTTTTTCTTCTTTTTCTCTCTAACCAACCCCCACCCCCGCCCCCCTCCCCCTTTTCCCCATGTTTCTTTCTTTTTCCTTTTCTTTTTTTCTCCTTTTTTGCGCGCGCGCGCTCTCTCCTCTCGTTTTGTTGCGATCCACTTTGCCATTTGATCGGATTACCGGTGCATGCCACGTTCCAGGCTCCATAGAGCTATAATACGCCGCGATATCGCCCGCTCTCTTCTGTTCCGCGATACAGGCACTCGCGCGTGAGTATCCGCGGATGTGGGAGAGACATGCAGGTTGCCGACGCGAGACTACGGCTACGTGGTGCACGCAACAGCGAACAGAAAGAGAGAGAGAAAACGTCGGCGGAGGGCGAATTCGAGAAGCGGCTCCTTTTATACCCGACTCTCGGCTTTCCTCTCTTTCTCCTTTCCCGTTTCTCCAGCTCTGGTTCTGGCTCTGGCTCTGGCTCTGGCTCTGGCTCTGGCTCTCGCATCGCTGCCTCTTATGTACCCTTTCGAACCTCTTTCCCCTCGCCTACCCGCGAATCAAACCACGTGCCCACCGCCACGCCGCGGATTTCGTTCCCCGACGCGGTGACGTTATTACTATTCGATTGATTCCCTCGATTCGCTGGCTCGCCAGGCTACCACCCCCGCGTCTGCGGGATTTACACTTCCCGGGCCGGGCCTATGACCTCCTCGAACGAGCGTACGCTGCGCGATATTCGCGAGCAATATCCACGATTTACGCAACGTTCGTTCGTTCGACGAATTTCCGTTTCCCGTGAAAATCGGCGAGATTCCCACTTTCCGTAGCGCGGTCCCGCTGCGACTGGGCCCATCCTCGCGGTCGTAGCGCAGAACCAACAAACACGCGCGTTTGAAAGACGCGGGAATCGCGATAAAATTGGACCGGCGAAGCCGAGAAGAACGGCGTTTCTCCTAGCATGAAATTTCTAAGAAAAGCTATTTCTAAGAAAGTACTTGACAGAAAGAGAGAGAGAGAGAGAGAGAGAGGGGGGGGAAAGGGTAAAAAGTGGAAGTAGAAGAAGAAACTCTTTTCATACGTGAGCTCCTAGATCGGTATGATTTATACCCGAGGCTGGGTACAATTGGTCTCTCGCAGTCTCGCAGTGGATGTTCCTTGTTGGAATCGCAGAAGGTGGCTGGGGGTGCGGCGGAGCGAACGGACGGCGGAGATGGCGAGGTCGGAGGTTGGAAAAAGGGAGCTGGAAGAGAGGATGTGGCTCAACTCGTTCGACCCATTCATGGGCCGATGAAAAGGCCGCGTCGAACAGACGTCGTGAAAAGAGAAGAGAATTATTATGATTATCATTATTAACCTTTCTATAGGAATGATTTCCCGCCCCCCGCCCCCTTCCCCCAGCTGTCTTCGACTTTTCGTAGATAAAGGTCGAATCGATGCGCCCCGAGTGTGACGAAATCCCTTTCTCGCACGATCGACCGACCAGGTTCAATGTTACAACGTTGCACAACCCCTCCCCCCCCCTCCGGTGTGTGTCTTTCTCGAACCCTCGCGACAAAACGCGAAATTGCCGGGTCGTCGCTGCCCGTTTAATTGCGAACAGGGTGCTTTCGAAATATTCCGCCTTTGAAACTTTCCTCGGGGTAACACGGGCAAAGTTTCGATCGCTGGTTCCCTCCCAAAATTGACTGTTTGCCGCTTTTTCTGAAAAATTTGTCTAATTTTTTGCGAAAAAAAAAAGTTCCAAGTCCCTTTTTTATCTGATAATTTCTCCGAGAAGAGTCGTATACAATCGAAATCGGTAATCGCAACGAGGCTACGATCGAAAATTTTTACACCAAAAAAAAAGAAAAACTCCACGACTTGTACCCCAGCATGATTCTGTTCTGACTAGGAAATGTAGACGACTTTTTTGCCATAAAATTTTATTGATCTGCAAAACAAATTACAGGTGCAATCGCTCGGTACCAGACAACGCCACGCCCTCTCGCGAATCACGTGACACCCAAATCAACCAATCGCTAATTTTCGTTGCATCAGCGTTGCACCTGAAGAGGCCCGATTTTCTGGGTCACCCCCGCTAAATTAACATCATTTTCAGTGATAAAAAGAAGAAATACTTCACACGCTACTCTTTCATTGAACATTACCCGACAATTTCTCCGAAATCGAAAGAATCGCAAACAACAACAGTTACGACTCTGACGCAAGAAGGCAAGCACGCGATCGAAAATTTTTTTTCGACAGTAAAAAACGAAATCGTTCACAGGCCGCTCCTCTGAAAACTCGCTGAGAGTCACGGGGCAACTTCTCCCGGGGAAGAATCGTAAAGAAGAGTTACGAGCCTGACGCGGGAAGGCAGGCAACGCACGATAATCGGCGAGCAAGTGCATATGCAAATGCGCGGCGATCACAACGAGGCTGTTGTCTGACGTGAAAAGGCTAATGGCCAGCCTATAGGTGCCGGAGGAAACAGTGAAAGAGAGGCAGGAGCAGGAGAAAGGATGTCGGAAGGTTGGAACGGTGCACGTGCTCGACTCTCTCTCTTTCTCTCTCTCTCTCTCTCGAGCGGTCCCCTTCGTCTTCTAGCCTCGCTATTCAAAACACGTGGTCCGTATTAGCGGGATCGGCGGAATAATGGGACGGTCGGGGAAAGGACCTCTCGAGTGCACCGAGATCGAGTCCGGTAACCAATTATATCGCCTACGATTCGTGCATTCATGCATCATTCTCCGCGCAGATCGGCTAACGATCCGTGGCAAATCTCGCCACGGTTTCGGACACGTCCCGCCGGTAAAGCTGCGATAATGGCGTCCGAACGCCAGACAGTCTGATTTTTCAAGTAGCTAAAATTCTGGATCTCGAGCGTTAAAGTGATCGATCGATTCGATAATTTGCCGATTTATTTAGCATAAAATCGGCGCGCGACTATTCCGAGTGAATTTTGAATAATCACGGCTGAAATGAGTTCATAAATCACACTCGGCTCGGGCAACGTACGCGGAGCGCGCGTAAATATTAGAATAAAACGCGCGTGATGGATGGTTTCGAATTAATCGTATCGAAATATGCCGTTTCTCTTTTAATTATCGACGCTCGGGCATCGATAAATAATTCGGTGGAGATACCCGTGCTCGTTCCCGCGATTCAGATCGCGTCGTTCGAGATAAATAGCGAAGCCGTCCTTTCTTAAATAGCGCAGGATGTAGTCGCTTAACGACGAGGATCCACCGTAGACGTCGGTTTTCTCGAACAACCGGCAGAGAACCGTCGAACCGCGCTCGTTATCCGCGTTCAGCTCACGCTTTCCTCGTTTACCGTTAATTGCCGTCGCCGAGGAAACGATCTGAAATCGCCACCAAATGACAGAGTGTTTACAGCGTGAACAGCGGGAACGATAACAGGGAACCAGTTTCGCAAAGATGCTAATGAATAGGCCTTTGCAAAATAAACTCCGTGAAACCGTATCCGTGTTCGAAACGATATTCGCGTCGATATCGTGATTAGCCTATCAATTAACGGTACTCGCGTAGATGCGTGTATAAACGCGAGTTTCATTAACAAACGAGCCCTCGTTTAGAATGACACGAACGAATCGCCGCGAGAGAGACGAGTTGCAAGTATATGTGTGTGTGTGTGTATTTTGCACTGGCCGGAGGAAACAAAATCCAAGTGGAGACTCGACTGCACGGTGCTACACTTGATGTAACTTTACGACCAGCACTTAGCTTACTTCGTATAAAAACCCGCCTATAAATATCGCTTTCGCGTTATTTTCGTGGAAGAAGCACCAGCCGTGCGTGGCGGAAAAGATGCTCGCGTACTACTTACGATCGCGCGAACGCGAAAATATACTTCGGCTCATTAAAGATTCAGAGATCGGATTTTTAAAAGAATCCAAATCACTCGTCTCGCTCGAGAGTTCAATGTCGACCGAACAGAGTCACAGACTTTGAAACTGCAGAGGATTGCCGTTTGTTATTCACGGGAGAATTCTTTTCCCGTCCATTTGAATATTTACGCGGTTTATATTTAGGTTGGGTTTTTTCAGTTTCTCATTTAAATGGACTTGGTTTTTGCTACCGAACTGGTAGCCATTATATAGTATCGCGAACGATTCTTCATCGTCCCGGTTGTTGCAAACATCTGCAGCGACAAATAAACAAAGAAACGCGATTTTAATTACGTCCACGTTTCGCGAATCGGAGACAGTTCTGCCTTTCGACAGTTTCACGATTCGGTCTTACCGTCTAAGAATATTCCTGGTCTATTGATTTTGAGTCTTGCAAGCCGCGTAACTAAAAATAATCGCAATATCGCCTGATCAAGTGAAATAATAATGTGCTGTACGATAACAATATGCCGTACAAATTAAATATACAATTTTATAATTAAAATCCAAGTTTTGTCAGTTTCTCGAGCAACAGAACGACAGAAAATAATGTTGAATTTCTCCAAAGTTGATAAAGCGAATAAACTTATGAAAAGAGAGAAAAAAAACTGTACGACAGATACGATCGCTCAGTACCAGACAATGCCACTCCTACTCGAGGTCTATCGCACGCCCCCTCACGAATCACGTGACCCAAATCAACCAATCGCTAATTTTCGTTGCATTAGCGTTGCATCTGAAGGGCCCGATTTTCTGGGTTACCTCCGCTAAAGTCATTTTCAGTGATGAAAAAAGAAAGAAATGTTAAAAACAGTAGCGTGAGCACTTTGTACAATGTATCATTATCGTTTGAATTCACTTCGCGTGGATACGCTCGTAGAGGCGAGAGCCGTCACTGGTCAGACCAGATATCGCCTCCGTTTGTCGCGCCTCATTTGCGTAAGAATAGGAGGAATGACATCGTTGATGTACGCGTACGGCGTGTATATACGGCCGGCTTGCTCATTTTTCCATCAGTCGCTTCTTTTTGTCGGCCCGACGTCCCGTTATTATATAACGAGCCAATAAATATATCGATGTAAAAACCACCGGCTGACAGCTCGAGCGGTACAAACTTCTTTCGCTCCATCTTTTATTCGCTTTCTGAAAAATCCTCGACACGTTTCCGCGCGCCGGGAAGCAATTTTTCATCGTCCGAGTAGCTCGCGATCCTCACTGTCCCCTTAATTACGAAGGCGAATATAAATGTACGTACTTGTATGCAGTCATGCAAGAGACGAGGTTTAAAAGTTACAAAGTAAGAGCATTTCCAAAATTTACGTGCGTGGTACTTGTACGTAATCAGAGACGAGATTTAAAAGTTACAAAGTAAGAAAACTGAGCATTTCCAAAGCTTGCGCGATACTTGTACGTAGTCAGGGAGAAGATTTAAAAATTACAAAGTAAGAAAACTGAGCATTTCCAAAACCTACACATATGGTACTTGTATGTAGAGACAAGTTTTGAAAATTAACAAAGTAAGAAAATTGAACATTTCCAAAACTTACATATACGGTATTTAGATGTAGTCAGAGACAAGATTTGAAAATTACAAAGTAAGAAAACTGAGCATTTCCAAAACTTACACATGTGATACTTGTATGTAGAGACAAGTTTTGAAAATTAACAAAGTAAGAAAATTGAACATTTCCAAAACTTACATACATGATACTTGTATGTAGTCAGAGACAAGATTTGAAAATTACAAAGTAAGAAAACTGAGCATTTCCAAAATAATAATGTCGATTTTTAAGTTAAGAATCAGATCGTGCAACAACCACGATCTCGGAAATCGAGCTTTCCTCCTGATGTCGGCGACCGAGTCCCCTTTGATCCCGAGAACGTAACGCTCCCCTCGGAAATTTCTCGGTGGCCACCCTGCGCTCCTATGACGTCCATTAATTCATCAGGCTGGCAAGAACGTGCAGCCTCGGTCGATAATAACGTAAGAAAAGCGCGGAATAAAAGGCGGCGGATGACGGAAGGAGACGCGGCCCGGATGTATTCCGGTCACGGGACGGGCCAGAATGGGCCGGGTAGGTAGAGCACTGTCAGCGACACCGGAGAGAGCGAGGGGTGGCCTCTCCTCGAGCAAAGGCTCTTCTCCTCGAGATATCGAGGGGCTGAGGCATCTCATCTTCTGGACAGCCATCTCGTCGGCTGTAACGTCATAAAAATAATCAGCTCTTTCCAATGAGCCCTGTGACGCACTTTGATCTCCCCGTTGGCGCGTTTGTTTCGGCGCTGCCTCGCCAGAGGTACTCCTCTGGTCTCGCTCTGACCTCGCGAATATTTTTCAAGGGAGGCTTGGCTGCTGCGTGTCTGCAGAGAGAGTCGATAGACGCTCCGGAGGTTGCAGGGGCGGCGGAACGCGAGGGGAAGAAAAAGAGGTAGAGGAGGAGGAGGAGGAGGAGGAAGAAGAAGAAGAAGAAGAGGAAGCCGAGACGAAGTTCATCCAAAGAAGCGACTTTTCGTGTTCTCAAAATAAAAAGTTAATGAGAAACGCGGCCGTGGGCTGGAGGGCGCCTCTCGCACGGCTATTTAGCCGATGTCGGCGAGAATCGAACGAGCTTCGACTGGCAAGAAACCGACTGCTTATTTCGAAATTGACCAAGGCCGCGCCGCGGCTTTAACGACGTTTCCAGACCGACCAGTCTCCTTTTTCCATTCCGCCGCCGCGTTTTGTAATTTCCCAGGATTCTACCGGCTGGCTCGGTGCTCCAGGCACCGGGTCAATTTTCCACGGGTGATTGAATACGCGCGATTGATCGAGCCAAGTTTTTCGAATCGAGTTCCCCTCTTTTTAGAGGAACAACGAGCCAGCTGCTTCCACGTTTCCTCCAAGTGGATGCGAGTACGCTACGTATGTCAGGATGATCGCGAATTCGAAGACTTGCTCCATTCGAAAAATTTTAATTTAGTCCAGTCGAGAGGAATTGAATTTTTATCGATTTTTAATGTCCTTTGTGTCTGTTGTAATGTCATTCTGGCTGTTCACAAAATATTAATACAAATAAGTAAATTAATGAAAATATTTATTGAACAACTGTATCAAAATATTCTACGTATAAATCACTATAATTGCTAAGTAGATTTATACACTCTGTGTTTCTGTTTAAACAGAAATTAATAATTTTTGACAAGAACAGCCTGAAATCGTATCGATCAGGGATCGTTGTAGTACATTAATAAAATTATCATACTACGATAACGAAATTTATACAATTACTTATAACACGTGTATAGAAATAATATTCCTTAGACGTGGCTGTCATTGCAATCATCCCGGGAAAGTGTCAATTGCTGCAACACTTTCTTCGCGAGCCGCGAAACATTCCGTGGGTTTCTTCTACATGTTTGTAGAGTCGTCTGTCGGAGAGACTTTATTGCCGACTGAATACTCTAAGATTAATACACAACTATCAAATTAATGGCACTTGTCTGGTTGACGTCATGAAATATGAAACCTGAGCCGAGCTACTCGCGGAATCCAGCTTTGCTTCTTGCACGACGTGAAGATTCCACTCGTTTCCTTATTAATATCGTCGTAAATAAACAATCTCGGTGTTTACAATATCTGAAGAATGACTCTTTTTGCGCAAATGTATGTCTTTAGGTCTCGGTTTTCTCAAATGAGTTGAAAGAATTCGACAGTGTCCTATCCAGAGCCAAAGTTCTCACGAGATTTTCCATCTTGCTACATATATATGCATAACTTGCAATGGAAATTCCACCTTTGGCTCATAAATATCGCAGACAGAGGCGAGATAAATCGTAAAATCAGCTATCAATCGATTCGTACGTCCGAGCTACCGACTCGAACTCGCGTTCGATCCGAAGGAAATCTACTCTCGACCTTTTGCCAACGCGAGTCGACGTCGCGCATCGAGCGGCAACATGCCCGAAAGCGCGTCTAGACGCACGCGGGGATCGCGATTCACAACGAATGCGAGTAACTCCCACGCCTGGGAAGAAAAAAATCGGGATCGATCAACACCGATGCCCGCTCAGCGTCAAATAAAATCTAGTCGGCGGCGGGCGCTCGGTCGGATCGGGACCGAATATTTCCGCTTAATAGATGGCAACAAAACGCAACAGCGCCGCCAGACCGTTTCGTCTATAGATAGCTATTGAATGCGGAGAATATCGACTGGCACGGGTACGAGCCAATGAGAGGATGCCGTGCATAATGCATACCTAGGATATATCGCAGTCGCGCACCACGGTAAAACCCCTGGCTAAGCGTGGAAAGCGTGGGTTGCAGGGTGAGATAGAGAGACAGAGAGAGAGACAGAGAGACAGAGAGAGAGAGAGAGATGGCGTCTATCGCCAACACACGTACACAGGTACACACACCGAAACGTTACTCTCTGTGTTTAGCTAATAATTATAATTACGATATTGCAGCGATGCGCACCGCATTACCCTAGCAACCGCCTCCTGTCCTATTGATTAGATTGCCGCGTGACGGTTCGATAAGCTTACAGATATCAAATAATCGACCTTTTCTATGGAGTTACGAGCCGATACCGCGGCCGCTTTCGAACTCGCGGCTCTGTTTCGGCCCGGGGCTGGCTCCGCTTTGTTGCCCGCGCTACGCGGCCTGATCGAATCCGGCCAGATGCATTTAATCAGTATTTACCTGGCGCGTACCACCAACGGTTTATTCTGCTCGCAATTCTTGCCGCTATTTCCACCGCGAACGCCGAACGTGAAATGGCACATATTACCAGTCGAATTCGCCGTGTTTCCAGCCGGTGCGGCGGTTTGCGGTTTAAACGCGCGTGGCTTTCCCGCGTTTCTTCTTCTACCGAGGGTTTGCGCAAACATCAACCTCGATTGCAGCGAGGAGGTTTGAGCGAGATTTCTCGACTTTTCGTTCTTCCGTCCGAAGAAAGCCAAAAGGAAAAAAGAGAAAGCCAACTGTTCGAACGGAGCCGAGGCAGAGCGCGTCCCCCAAGAATCATTAACGTTGGCGAGTAATTGCTCGTTAAGTTCGGTGTGTGTCCATATGGCTGAGATCGACGGGGGGCCGCACCGATGGACGATAAATTCATCATACAATAATGACCTTAATGAACTGCGAGGGGGCGAACAAGTTCGGTCCCGGCTCGCTATGAAATATTCAGCCGGAATCAATCCCTGACTCTGCGGCCTGGGACGAACGAAGCCACGCTCTATCGAGAACGCACGATCGCGTTGCGTTGCGTTGCGTTGCGTTGCGTCGCGTCGCGTCGCGTCGAGTCGAGTCGAGTCGAGTCGAGTCGAGGAGGGGGACGAAGGGGCGTCGAAGGTCGATAGGGAGGGCCGTGACACGAGGCACGAAGGATTTCGTGTGTCCTGAGGGGTGCGTGAGGACTCGCGTAAAGCGGAACGGAGGCTCGCTTAACCCTTGAGTTTGCGGCCGGGGCTAAAGTAGTTATGTTTGTCCTTTGAGTTGATAGGAGAGCCGCTGCGGGGCAACTAGGGCTAATCCTACGGGACTCGATATATATCCTGCTAATGGGTCCGGTTCCTGGACGAGTTGGACGCGACGCGAAGAGACAGCTTCGACGCGCGTGCGACCCTCCCCCCATCTTCTTCTTCTCTCTGTCTCTCTTCACCCTCGCCTACCTTTCTATCTGTCCGTGCATCTCGGTGTCTTTCACCACGGCTACGTCGAATGTATCATGCAACGACACGCTTTACTAGTCATTGTTGACGTTGATGGAACACGGGCCCACCGCGTAGGAAGATTTCGGTCCCAGTTTAGATCGTTTCTCTCGGAACTCTTGGCACTCTTGCAATCGTTGCTTTCTCCTTTGCGCGATCGATGGATTCTTATTGTACGTTTTTAAGCAGCGAGTAGGGACCGAAAAGGGACTGCGAATTCCAGCGTTGTTCATTACGTTATTCGATTGTAAATTTTCGTGAAATTTAACAAATTTGCTCAAACTGAATTAAACTACTTTAAATTTAACACGTGCAATCGAATAATTGTGAATGATCTAAAATTTATCCCGAAAACTTATTAAAATTTCTATAAAGTAGTTGTTAATCAATTACTGTCAACAGCTGAATGGCTGAAACCTCGAATAAAAATCTCGTTACACTTCCATCAATATTTAATTAACGATACACATAGTGTGCTACTATGATAATCGTATTAATACATATAAATTGAACATGTATTCTTATTTAATATAAAATTTGTATCAAACAAACATAATCATAACGTGTCAAAATATCAGTGTCGTACATCGCTTTGTTTCACGCAAGACAGCGCAGAGTGTCCCAATTCCAAGTGGAGAACGCGCGGACGTTCAAGTGGGGATTGCTGTGCGATGCTCGAGGATACTCGAAGCGAGGTAAGATGCAAACTTCCACGTCCTTGATTGCGCTCGAATCGTTATCTGGAGAGAAAGGGGGAAAAGGTGGACAGGTGGAACGCGCCGAGAATGAAATCCGAAGGACAAAAAAGAAGGGAGGGGGGAGAAAAGGAGAGGATGAAACCGAGGGACGGTGAAAAACGCGGAGAAAGAGGGCGAGATTACCGGTTTCGCGATAAACGGCTGGCTCGTTCAAATCGGGCCGGGACATAACGGGTCGTGGCGAACGAACGGTGTTACGCAACGCAGGTGTAATCACCTGCCAGGACTCGTTGGTCCCTGGCGCGGAAGGTGGTCGCCACCAGACAGACGCCTCTGCAACGTGCAACGTGCAACGTGGCGTTGATTGCACGACCGAAGGTCGCGCTCCTCCCTTAATCAACGTTTCGACAATCCCGCGGACAGCGCGAGTTTTCGCTCAAAGGGTAACAACTCACGTCCGAGACGTTCAGCTGGTTCCACGGCTGGTCTTATTGCCAGTGGCCATTTTCTCGCAGACGACTCCGTTCTCTTCCGCCAAACTTGCCTCGCGATCCGCATTGTGAGAGAGAAACGGCTATAGAAACGAGGCACAACGAGTGGCGGGGAGCGAGTTGCGCCAGCAGGGGCGTCGCTGAAAAGGATCACGGAGGATCCGCGATGAAGAAACAAGACGGCGCGGATGGAAGAAGCTAGGTATTCCGGAAAAGAGAGTCCAGAGGAAAAGAAAAAAGAAAGGAGGAGGAGGAGGAGGAGGAGGAGGAGGAGGAAGAAGGAAGGCAAAACAGAGACAGTGCGAGGGAAACGGAAAGCACGGTGGAGAGGGTGTCGGCGACGGAGGAGGGCACACCGACGGGGCTAATGAGTCGCAGGATGATTGATTCGCCTATTCTGTGTGCTCTGCCAAAGCCGTGCTTTCACTCGACCCCCCTCCCCCCTCCCGCCGTCCTTCGACCGCGTTCTCTTTCTCGCTCGTTCACGCTCCGACTCTCTCTCTCTGTCTCGTGTCTCTCTGGCTCTCTTGTTCTTCGCCACCTTTATCTTTCTCCGCGCCGCTGGCTTCGTTCCCCATTCACCGACTATCACGACGCCTGTACGCCGGCACAACGTTCAATAAATATCGCGTAAATGCTTTCAGCAGTCCGGCCCTCGAACCGATTCAGGCCGATCGCTATCGGCAACGTCGAAATCAGACGCGTCCCCAGCGCATGAAAGCTTTCCAGCGAGCCCGCTAATTGCGAAAGGTGTCCCTCGAGCGTCAAAGGGGGACATTTACAACCGGCCACGGCTGAGAGGATTTTTTTGGCAAGAAAACTGGTTCTTTTCTTCAATCTTGCCTCGAGGGTTTTGATTTCTTTCGAATCGATTTCGAACTCTGCCGGAGTTCCACGCGTGGAAAATCTAGGTCAGAGAAGAGAGAAAGAAGTCTCCGATTATTCTAATAAGAAGTCGACAGACGTTTCCAGCATCCGGTAAACGGCTGCTTTCTCTGTCGCGATCTCTTCTTGACGAAGGACGAGCATTCGACGTGTTTGTGACGAGAAGCTGACTCGTCGAAGACGCGGTTGCATCTTGCTCGTCCCTCTTTTATTTATCTTCGGACCACCGACTTTTCGTTTTCGACTTTCTAGTTCCCCTTCTCCGCGATGTACGATTTTTCGCAGGAAAATTCGCCAAAGAACGAGGACACTGTCTTTTGACGAAAGCTAAAAAATATTTCATCTCACTTTAGCTCAGTTGCTCGAATATTTCATTCAATTGCTCCAATATTTCCTGCTCTGAAACGTCAATTGTAATTGTCGAATTATCCTCTTTGGCAGGAAGAACAGTGACTTGTGCAAACGAGATCTTTATAGATAATTGATTCAGAAAGAAAAAAAAACGTGTCGCTGACATTCCTTCTGCATTCTTTCAACTTTCAAACATCCGTCGATGATATTCTCAGGCAAGATCGTGTCTTCTCTCTAACGAATTGATCGAAACTCGAATGAGATTGACAGAGGGAAATTTCATCCCGGCGGTTATTTTAATCCGCGCTCTTCGCTCTTCGCTCTTCTCCGAGGAAGCCCGCTAATTTCGAGAGAAGCGGCAGCCCTGCCCGCCGCCCCGTTCGATTCCAGAGGCTTAAAACGTCGCGCGATCAAACGCCGGAGCGTTATCGAGCCATTGTCCGGCTGTCTCGCGGAGATGGATCACGCGTACGCGTCGCATAATGGCTCCAGTGTCGAGCAATAAAGGTCTTTTTGTGCCGGGGTATGATAGAGCACCACGATTTCTTGGAGGTTCCACGGGAATTCGTCACGGAAGCGACCGGCAGTTTGCAGTCCGGTGGGGGGTTTGATCAATGTCGCCGGCCCCCCACTCCGCTCCACACTCCACTTCGCGCGGCCTATTAACAAACGATACACGGATATCGATACACACTTTAGTGCCTAGTCGAACGAAATTTCCCCCCTCCCTCTCAGTCGATGAAAATGTACATCTCGCGACGAGAGCCGCCCTTTGAGACCTTCTCCGGTCATAATCGTTAACAGGGGGGGGACCTATTTCGCGAAGGATGCGCTCAACGAGATTCCGCTTTTGGCGAAAAAATCGGCCGGGACGGTCGCGATCGACAACGTCCAGGTGGAAATTCGTGTAGAGCGCGTCCGCGACATCAAAGCCGGTGCTCGGCTGCTATATCAAAAGCAAGTGGCAACAACCGTCTAGTCGCGCTACACGCGATCTGCTGGAAAAGGGAGGGAAAAAAAAGGAGAAACGGAGGAAGGAAAAAAGGCCGGGTTGAATCGCGCGCGCGCTGCACGGAGGTTCGTGTCCAGTTAGCCGTATTAATGGGCGCTCGATTGGCCGCTTTGCGTCCGTCCCGTCCATCCGCGATCCCTCGAGTTCTGTCTTCTCCGATGGAGAGGACGCAACGTTGACCGATGCGTCTGCGACGCTCGCGAATACTCGTATCGATCAGCGTAGAAAGTTCACGATCGGTCTGATCCGCGTGTCACTCGTCGAGTAATCGGCTCGTCGAGCTGCGTGGGAGTTACTGTCGGGGAAACTCTTTTACCGCGGGGTCGAAGCGATAAGAGGAGAGAGGGGAGAAGGGAGGGCGGAACGAGCGAACCGAGACGAAAGCGAGCAATCAAAGGGAATAATTCAGGAGGCGGGCCACATTGTTCGCGTGGCCGACGCGGATCCGACCCGGGTCCCGCGGGACACCCGCACAGTCGACGCAATGACGAGTTATGTGACCCGACCCCGATAATAAACGACGAAACGCCGTCACGCGTGTCGAGCCCAGAAGGAACACCGACAAATTCCCGTGGAATTTCGTTTCTGGGTGACGAAACTGCCAGGGGTTCGCCCGCTGCTCTCCTCTTTTCCTTTTCTTTTCTTTTTTTTTACAACAAACTTTTTTATTCATAGCTTGTCACGAGAAGAAGGAGAATAAATAAACTTTCGAACGATAAATTTGCGG
This sequence comes from Melipona bicolor, assembly GCA_030673865.1. Lineage (NCBI taxonomy): Eukaryota > Metazoa > Arthropoda > Insecta > Hymenoptera > Apidae > Melipona > Melipona bicolor. The sequence continues at coordinate 1,231,153 of JAHYIQ010000025.1, read as the reverse complement.
GAACTGCGTAACACGCTTCTTTCGCTTCGAGCATCTTTCCAGAAACGTTGTGCGTCAAAAGGAAAAACCAAGCGACGAGCTGTACGGCGTGGCGAAATGTTGGCGAAGGGAAACGGGAGTGACAAAGTACAAAAGGAAACGTTGGCAAATCCGATACGATCGACAGATTGGCTGGTGGCCCCCGACCGCTCGGTAGGACGCGACTAGCGCGGCGCTCGCAGGTTCACCCTTGCAGGCGCGATATTATATTATAATCCCGACAGTGACTTTAGCAGAGGCTATGAAAGAAGGGGTGGTTGGATGGACCGAGAAGAAGGTGAAGCGAGACGCGGGTGAGATTGCCTTGTGAGGCAGCGAGCGATAGTCAAAGAAAGAAAGACAGAGAGAGAGAGAGAGAGAGAGAGAGAGAGAGAGTTGCAAAACGATGGAACGAGGAAGAAAGAAAGAGAGAAAGGGGGGAGGAATAGGAAGGGGCTTGTCTGGAAGATTAGCACCTCGTATAAAAGTGCTGTAGTGGGAATGAAACTGGAAGGGAAAGACTGCGACACGGTGGGAGGGGGTTGGAGGTAGGTGGCGACGTTGTCGGGTGGCGAAGGAGGGTGGTGGTTGTGGAGGTGGCGAGAAAGGGTGAAAGAAAGAGCGAGAGGAAAAAGGAACGATCGACAAAGAGATATCGGTTGTGGTGTGGTGGGAGAAGAAACGACGAAGGAGAAGAGGAGGAGGAGGAGGAGGAGGAAGAAGCAGAAGAAGAGGAAGAAGGAAAACGAAAGAGAGTGGGAGGGGAGGGGGTTGAACGAGCGAAGGCCGTTCCTTCCTTTCCTTATATACGCGAGCACCCCGCTGTGCCGTCCGTATAAGAGGAAAATTAGTTTTCAGAAATTTTTATGAAAGCGTTGAAAAGAAACTGTAAGGTTCCTTTTCTCATTGGAGGCTATTTTTGTTCAGAGACCCATGGGGGATTCAATAGCCTTTATTTTACTCTCGTGTTAATCTCGCGCACGCTACGCTCCGGCTTACCGGCTCACACACTGTCGCTCGTTCACAAGAGGCCGCGAGACAGTGTGCAACGGAGAGAGACGGAGAGAGAGAAGCGAGAACGAGAACGAGAACGTCCGGGTACGAGTCCAGAAAAAAAGGTGAAGGCGGGAGAGTGAGAGAGAGAGAGAGTCACCGGTCCCCGAGTTGGACCTTTATGAAACGCGGCTATCAAACGGAAAGCGTATTATACGCTCCCGCGTAATAAAATCTCGGCCCTAATTAGTTTTCAACAATCGGCCGCGGGCACGGCCGTGGCCGTGCACTGGCGCGGCGTTAATTTTTGCAATTAAGCGGCCGCCGGCTCCCTGTCTCGCGCTAAATAAGGGCCACGGCGAGCGCGTTGGTGCGCGCCTGCCTGAACGCCATCGCGAGCGGACAAAAACTCTTGTTCGGTGAATCGCGGCTCTGAATAATGAAACTCTGCCGCAGCCTGTCTTCTCTCCGGGCGAGACCACGCCGAGAAGACGTGTTAATGCGAATAAACGGACGCCCGTGATGCCGGATGCTTCAACGAAAGACTATTTGAATAACTAGATCTTCCTCGAGTTCCGCCTTAAACGGCGCGGAATACGCAGCGAATGCGTTTATCGTCGCGAGTTTACCTCCGCGTCCGCCATTCTGAGGGGACAACAGTCAGACTTTACAGTCAGTTTCTTTACACGCGTCGCGTTGCAATCTCTTTCCGACGAGCCTCGCCAATGCTTGAATGCATCGCGGTGACTCGTAGCTTCTCACACGTGCGAGATTTTCATGCTTCTCCTCTTTCTTGCATTCTGTTATCTCGTTTTGAGTAATAACTCGTTCAAATGCGACGGATACTTGCAAAGTAAAGATCGTAATTGAGCGCGAGATATTGACAAGAACAAAACGTGACTCCTTCTTATCGCCCGGTTCCATCGTTTGAATCCGTCCAATTATCCTCTGTAGCGACTTTGTAGTAAGCTTGTGGAAAAGGAATCCCGAGTGGCGCGAACGAGTTTGAAAAAGCCGACGAAATTAGTACCCCGTCGAACGATCGAAAGTAATAACCGATCCGTCTCGAAGGAAAAATTTCCTAGCAAAACAGCCCTGAAGAAGAAAGAGAGAAGAAACGGAATTGTGAATCACTTCGTTGCCGTGGATGCGTGTACCGGCCAAATGACATCGAACGAGCGGGTTAAAGAAAAGGTCGACGAGCTTTGGCGAAAGATCGAAGATCCGAAGGAAGTCGGGGGGGAAAGTCGCGCTAGGCAATGTACTTGCGTCCGCGTTCTGTGTCCTTAGCCCGGAATGTGGCTGCAAAGCCGCGTCAATACGCTTGCCTGTGCTAGGTAGGTAGGTAGGTGCAGGGGCAAGGGAAGGAGAATGACGCGAGAGAGGGTGGCAGAGGCGCGAGCGTAGGAGCGCCTGGATGAGGGTGGTTCTTGGGTGGTGGCGGGAGAGAGGGCAGACGACGGGGAACGACGGGCAACGACGACGACGACGACGACGACGACGATGACGACGACGACGACGACGACGACGATGTCGAGGACAGAGATGAGGCAGAGGGTTGCGGAGGTGTTCGAAGCGAGAGATCACTGCGCCGCCGATATTACAGCCAGCTCGAAGATTACCAATATCCTTGAGAGGCGCTCTAGCCCCGTCATAAAAGACGGAGCTTACGGGGATATTAGGTGGCAGGTCCGCTGGCAGCGACGGGCATCACCATCACCGACGTTAGACCACCTCACTTTTCGCAACTTCATTTCGGAGAACACTAAAAATACAGAGGGAACGGCCATCGCGGATACGCGAGAGACGGATATTAGCCGTGATACGGGTATTTGCGCTTGCGAAAGATCGTTGCATCCTGTACGATACGCGTGACCCGGGAAAACGAGCCAGAGGGGGAAGACGGCGAACTCTCCCTCGCTGGATACTTTCGTACAACGTTGGCGACCCTGTGATGGGTGATGGAAGGGAAGCAATTAGATCGAGGGATAGCTGGATCCTCGGGTAATCTGTCTCGTAGCTTGAGACGTAGTTTGAGAAGAAAAACAAAAAGAAAAAAACTGCGCGACTTGTACCCCAGTACGATTCGTCTCACTGAAAGGTCCAGAAGCAACTTTTTTATCGATGTGCAAACATTTGAATCGATAGAAAACAAATTACAAGCGCGATCGCTCGGTACCAGACAACGCCACTCCTACTAGAGGTCTACCCCACGCCCTCTCGCGAATCACGTGACCCAAATCAACCAATCGCTAATTTTCGTTGCATCAGCGTTGCACCTGAAAAGGCTCCGCTAAAATTTAGATCGAATCCCAATCGAAGCTGGAGATGGATCACAAATTTCACAGCGCCGGCTAAAGCCTGTGGTAAACTAGAATTTCGTCGGCAGCCGGGAATTTGCATGGAACGATGGCATGGTCGAGACAAGACAGGAAGGCGAGTCGTTTCGGGTCCGATGGAGGAGCAGCTAGGGATTGATAGCTATCTGGCGATGGTGGAGTGCGCCTGAATCCTTAATAGGAAATCGACAGAGTTATTACGTGGCGAGTGTTGGGGTCTCTGCGTAAGGTCGCGCGCCTAACGGGCCGGCCATTGTGACGACGCTTTGTGCAACGTCACAAAGCTTTAATCCGCGAGCAGATCTGCTAATGTCAACATCGTCCTGCCTCTCTCTCTCTCTCGCTCTCTCTCGTTCCGCCCGGATCCACTGGGGACAGCGGCTAGACCTCAATAAGCGTCCCATAATCCACCCCAAGCTGAATAATCGCCATTCTCTAAGCATTGTATCGTTTCCTCGTGAAAGCCTCGAGCGATTTGCGGGATGGAGGTACACACGCCGAGGCATTATACGCACATGTCCTTTGATTATAAGTATTCATTGCGGTTGGTCCGGACTGCGACTTCGACCTCGATTGATACAATCCGTGTGTCTTTGAAAGGAACGCTCTCTCTCTCTCTCTCTCTCTCTCTCTTTTTCGCTTTCGGGATGGGCGGGAGATGAGACGATTCGCGAATTGAAGCGGTGATTGAGTCGTTAGGATGGCAAGATAAGGCATTCTTTTGTCCTCGTTCGCGCGGAGGTAGTCGCGTGGAAGATGCACGATCCAGCTTGATGACAACATTTTTCGACAGATGTTGGAATCTGTCTCTTTATAATTAGAAACGATCCTCTGCGACATCTGTGAGAAGCTTCCTCAGTCGTCGATTTGTACATCCGCGTGTAATATTTTTTCATCAAAAGACCGATCGTCTCTTTCCTCGTTCGTCCGCAACGAACAACTGTCCCCCGGTGGGACGCGGAAGCTCTCGCTCGCGGCGTCATTTTGAATTCCGCGCGCGTCCCGCAAGGTCAAAGCGCCGACTCATTTGCACGACAGAAGCGGCGTTAAACGTAATTTACGTGCCGGTACGAGCGCTCTAATCCCTCTTCTTTTGCAACGTGTACCACGTACTCCGCTCTCGATCGAGAGGAGGAAAGAACCCGAGTCATCGGCGCGGTGCGGCGCGGCGCATCGTGAGGATTTGGCGATGATCGTTTCGACGGATCAGACGACCGATCGTCGCAATCGCCGGCACAATGTAATTACGCGGCTCGTGAACGACGAGGGATAAAGCAGTGGGAGGAGGTCGGAACAGGAACACGAGGGATTACACGTGGCGTAGTGAGAGGCAGCTTATTTTGACATTCTTATCGGAGAATCAGAGTGCGGTAATCCCCGAGGCGGCGTGTGTAATCTCACCCCCTCTTTCACCACCGCTTCGCCCCTGTGAGCGAGTCGCTCCCATGCCCCTTTTGCCAACCCCGTGCCCCCTTTCGACCTTTCCCCAACTCGCATCTCCCCTCTTCCTCCCCGTCGCGTCTTTCCGTCCTTCTCTCCCCTTTCGGGTTAGATTCGCGATTTCGCCACCGGATGCATCTCGTTTGCTCCGCTCTTACGCCACCTACCAGCCGGTAATCTGCTATTAATTGCCGCCACAAAGAAATCTCGCGGGAGAGATCCAGCGAACTGGCGTTGGTATCGGGTTCAAATTTTTGACTCGAACGCAACCTGTGGTACGCACATCCCTCGGGGTATATAATATTGGTAACGATGAAAAACACCAAAAACAAAGTTGGAGAGTTTTGACAGTCTTTACGAGGAGGGACTTGTCTGAAAGTTTTTGAGAGACGAGAAGAAGGGGGGTACTCGCGAGTGAGAAGCCTAATCAAGCCTTTTTAAAACACGACCGCGTGATTTTCATTACTTTTGTTGTTGTTTGTTTGTGTTTTCCAACGTGCTCGTTGACTTTTGACGCGCTGCCAACATTATCGCGTGAAAATACCGAAAAACATCAGCGCGTTGAATTAACGGAGTCGGAGGACCGCGACTGTTGAACGAATAGGCGTGATTTGTTGGTAGCTGCTCGCGGAATTGAACGTCGCTAATTGAGCGACAGCGGGATCGGCGTTAGAAGCGCGGAAACGTCAATTGTGCTGGCCGGTTCGCGATTTAAGAGACTGCGTCTCGCGTCGCGGCGAGCCTAACGATTCGCGCGTGTCGTTTCGCTCGATTCGACGATTGCTCGTTAGAGCGGCCAGCGAGTCTCGCGCTTTTACGCTGATTCGTCAGTTTTCTCGTTTTTCAGAAACGTCCTGGCGTTGCTGCTTGCAAAAACAAGCATTATTTGTACGATTTTCGTATATGTGCAATTCCATATATATTATTTATGCGACCTATGTAATTTCTAATGTTGGACTTGTAGAAGCCGTAATCCGACGAAAAAGATCCTTACAAAAATTGATAAATGTCATTCGCGTAACTTGCTGTTTATAAAGCCAATTATTATTCGTACGATCTCTGTACATGTACTGTTTGTACGACCTGTGTAATTTCTAATGCTACAATTTGAATTGTCTGCTCGCAGGTTTATTATCCTGCTAACCCAATCTTGCTAAGAAGTATAAGAGATGAACACTCTGCTCTTTTCGAGATCTCTCAATCCTCAATTATTCTCGTAGAAAGTAACGAATGTTGAGCGCGCATCTGACAAACAAAGCAAAAGTGTACTCTCATACTCAACTAGAACGGAAAATTCGAAAAACCTGACGCCGCTGAATCACACGGTGCGGCATGCATATCATCGGTACAGAAATCCAACGAATCCCCCCGTGGCGCAACAGTTCGAGCGAAAGTAGCGATCAACGTGGCAGCAGAGTTAATTGATTAAGCAGCAATCATTCGGAGAAGGAAAGGTAGCAAGATCGAATATCCCATCAAGGCGAGCCAAGCCAATCGGTCTTTCCCTTCTTGGGATAGTCGAGGTGCTCGACTGTTTGCCAGCGCTGGAAACGCGAGATATCGCGTCGTCCCGACCGGCGCGTTTCTCCTCGCGGCGAAAGGACGTCATCGAACGTCAGAATCCTCGAGGCTCTCGACCAATCCGCGGTTTCTTCGCGCTGACGGAAATCATTAGCCGGTGATGCCGCGGCCGGTGTAATAATCGGCGCTCGCGAGAACCCGGAGCAACGTTTCCTCATTGCACAACGCGTATACCGTTGTTCGATCAGCGCGATGTGGAACGCGTGCGTGCGTAATTGGGAAATTGACGCGGCCATCGAGACGCTTAACGGTTCGGTTTACGCTCTCTCGTCTCTAATCGACGTAACTTTCAGATCGGTAACGGTAAAAACTGGCAATGCGAATTCGATACGATTCCGCTTCCGTTTTCCATCGCGAGAGTTTTTTTTTTTCTTCGGCGGCACGCGCGAGCTTGTTACGGGGCCGATTCGAGAAATGTCACGCGACGATTTTTGACTCGTAAAAGATATCAGAATGAAATTTCATTAAACACTCCTTTCTAATGACATACAACTGTTTTGCTCGTTTTCTAAGCAAATTTGTCAAATTGTTTGTATTTTCTATTTGACATATTCCATTTTATATAATTTTATTGTATTTGACACATGTTTCAATTAATTTCGATCACGGGAGATTGAGCAATTTTTAGATTCGAATTAACGAGTGTTTGAAATATTCGTCTAGTTAAGCTCTGAAATTGAACTGTTGCACTTTTGATCCGTTTGCAATAAATATGTGTAACATATGATGCACGATTGAGTTTCTCTGTCGCCGAACTTTGCAATGAATTTTATTAGAGTAATTTAAATTTTTAGTAATAATGTATTCCTAAAAACATTATATTATTTCTCGAGCATGCATGCGTGTGTATTTTTCGTACGTGATTACACACTTTTATCACTGAAAGTGATTTTAGCGGGGGTAACAGAAAATGAGGCCTCTTCAGGTGCAACGCTGATGCAACGAAAATTAGCGATTGGTCGATTTGGGTCACGTGATTCGCGAGGGGGCGTGGCGTAGACCTCGAGTGGGAGTGGTGTTGTCTGATACAGAGCGATCGCGCCTGTAATTTGTTATAATATGTAAATTTATGTGCCCATGATCATGTACAAAGAATACATATATATTGTATAATACATTCTTCGGGGTGAAAGGGATTTTTATTAAGACGCCGGTATGTATCGAACCGAACCGCGATATCGAGAAACGGGCAAATAAAGCGGTCGAGACGCAACGAGGATGATGTACGAGCACCGCGGCCTGAGTTATTAACTATGTATACAAATACATAGCTTTCGTTATTAATGACTTTGGTCGCGGTGCTTCAAGACGGCCGGTGCCACGGTGCGTGAAAACGACCAGCGATGCGTTCAGCTCGATACATGTATAAGTCGCGGCATCGATACGCTTCCTCCCACCCCTTCCTCGGCTCACTCTCCGCCGAGTTTCGACTAATTAAAATTTATTAATCAACGAAACTTGTTATCGAACAACTGCCGCTGTCAACGAGTACTTCCCCGAAAAGGCATCGATGCCAAATTGCCTGGAATTTTGTTGGAATTCCCTGGAGCTACCACGACACCGTGACTGGCCTGCTCTGGAGAACTTTCATTATTCTCCAAGGCGCGGAAACGTCTCTAAATTTAATTTGACGTATTTAGCATAACCACCGTAACAGCGCGAGTGCTTCGTTAGCCTGGACAAGAACAGATTGAGATGCAACAGCCAACGCTGTCACAGAATGTGGTAAAACGAGGCAGATCTGAGAGATTGTCGCAACTCGTAGTCCGTGAACAATGCCATGTTCACGCGCCGCGGACGTGACGGCGAGGCATCCTAATTTCAGACGAGACTATCGGGCAGCGCACACGCGGCAACACAATATGGAGACGTAAATTTAGAGGAGCAACGATGCGACGCATCGATGTTCTTGATGTACGGGTGACGCGTGCACGACGCCGCGACGACGTCCCTGCCTCTTTGACGGCGTGAAACGCGCGTTAGTCCCGGCTGCGTTGCTGCGCCGCTGTAATAAATACACACTGTGCGCGACGAACCCTCTCGCGGCGCATCGACGTGGTCGATGACGCGATCTTTCCCGCGTCGACCAACTCTTTCTCTCTCTCTCTGCTTCTTCAAAGTCCGAGCGTGTGTTTCGCGACTGCGGACGCGGGTCACTCTGTTTGCAGTTTCCACAGAATCTGACGCATCTCTGCACGATCTTTTTAATCTAATACTCGAGGAATTTCAGAAGAATTCTATGATATGCGGGTGTAAGGCCGCGCATATCACTTCAAACCTAACCTAAATCTGTATTATTTATTATTATTATTATTGTATGGTGATACGATACATTGATTAGAGAAAAGGGAGAGCTGCACATGTAAGAAAAAAAACTGCATCGTGCACTGCGAAAGATGAAATACACCAAAAAGAAAGTTATGCTATGCTGTCGGTGAGATACTAAATATCTAACTTTTTATGAATTTCATTATTGTTTTCTAGTGGATAAATTAAGAAGAAACGTTCGTCTTTGTTGAATCGGAAGGGAATAATATTCCACCGTGATAATATACTGTGATAATGCGAGACAAACGGTGCAAAAGATTACACTCCAGATATAGTCCCAAAGTAACTAACCACCTTTCCCGCAGCTCACGAAATTTTCTCAATAGAAAAAAAATTCCATTTCTGCCAATTCTGAGGAGGTCCAAATGACACGTTTTTCAGAGGAAGAACGGATTAATTTTTTATTGTGAAAAAACAAAAAAAAAAAAAGATTTTAAATTAAAAGAAAAACGACAAAACTTTTCCTTAGACACTTGCAATTTTCTTTAATTTCTACAAACAAGAAGCGTCAGTTTAGAATTTCAAAGAGGATTGGAACAATTCTCAAAAACGTCGATACGGACGATTTACGCTACACGATGGCCAACCGGTGGAAGATGCGAGCCAACGCGCTTAGCCAACGATCAACGACGAGCTTTTCACGCCCGGCAAAAATCGGACGTCGATGATTAAAGGTTGAACGCGAAACCGCGCGTCCGCGTTCGTTTCCCTCGGCTGTTTCCTCGCGCGAAACATAAATCGAGGACGTCATAATTTAATGGAACATCGTTGTAGGACCGCGAGATGGATGACTACCACGGAGCAAGGTAACCAGTTCTAAACGTTGGCGTTCGACACCAACACGCGACGCCCACCTTTGTACCACGTACGTACACGCTGCGCGTATTTCAGACAATAATAACTTAGACACGTGTGGACCATACGCGGCCACGGCAGATAGATAGACGCGACGGGGATTCAACGCTGCAGCTACCGTTCGGTTACGTTGTAGCCTTAATGCTCGACTCACGGCCGAGTTTCGATCAACTCGCGCGAAATCGACCGCCGTCGTGACGTTTCAGCCTTCTGCGTTTTTCCTTTTTTCTTCGTCTCTCTGGCTACGTAAAGCTAAAAACTAGAATTCGATGTAATCTCGAGCGTGAAGTGACAAATTTGGACAACTCTTTGTTGCGCGAAAAACAATTTCCTAAAGACGAGTTTGTCTTTTCTTGGATTGGAACTTAATTTTACTTAATTTACTAGGACCAGTCCTCCAAAAAATGTATTTTGTCCCAGAAACGATCTCTTATCAGAGAGATCTACGCAGATTTCTCGGAAGGCAGGATCCGTTCCGAGGAATTCGTCAATTCCCCTCTCCTTAATTAAGTTCGCAATTAACTCTTAATAATTTGCGCGCGCGTTATCGATGGTTCGGATCGGGCGATCGAGGAACCGATCGAGAGAAGAGAAAGAAGAAGGAGGAAGATAGGCGGACGAGCGTAATTCGTTAATGAATCGCGTAAAGAATAACGATTGCATTGAAAGCGAACCGGGACGCGGGTACATTCTTCTTTCGGGGGCTGGTTTACCGCCGGGCTGTTTAATGGAACATCAATTCGTTGCACGCGAAATATCAAACACCGCGCGCGTACTTCGTTAAGCCGCTCTCCGCTGCGCGGCGCGTTAAGCCACCGCCGGCACCAGCAATTAATACTCGCTGCATATTGTTACCGAATCTCGTAAATCTCGCGTAACGATCCCATAAATTGCCCCGGCCGGCTGCATAAATAAGACCGATTATTTGCTAGCGAGATTACCGGCCGTGATCGACTTCTCAACCTCCGTTCAACACCAACAACAAGTGTAAATCATCCTCCCTCACCCCCATTCTGCGGGATGAGTCCGGGCGTCCAAGATGCCCAAATCGAGTGCTTACGATCTCTAAGCAAGAATCGTAAAATTGCAAAGATAACAAAGAAGCGGATTAATCCGGTGATCCTAGTGTTTGATATAAAAGATACTTGTGGTAATAAACTGTATCTTTGGTAATTTCCGAGATACTTGACAAAATGTGTTCTGGACCTGCAAATATTTGGGGGTAGTTTCCCTACAACATGACGATAGAAAAAAAAATACGTGTCGAATGTTTGTTTGAGAATTACACTTATGCCAAACTTCATCCAAATCGGTGTCTGACGCTAATTTCACCAATTTACACAAAAATTGTATCTTTAGTAATTTCCGAGATACTTGACAAAATATGTTCTGGATCTGCAAATATTTGGGGATAGTTTCCCTACAACATGACGATAGAAAAATAAAATAAGCGTCGATTGTTTGTTTGAGAATTACACTTATGCCAAATTTCATCCAAATCGGTGTCTGACGCTAATTTCACCAATTTACACAAAAATTGTATCTTCAGTAATTTCCGAGATACTTGACAAAATATGTTCTGGATCTGCAAATATTTGGGGGTAGTTTCCCTACAACATGACGATAGAAAAATAAAATAAGCGTCGATTGTTTGTTTGAGAATTACACTTATGCCAAATTTCATCGAAATAGGTGACTGCCTCTAATTTCACCAATTTACGCAAAAATTACCTTCCGAGTTATTTGACAAAGTACATTCTGGATCCGGCAAATATTTGGCGGTAGTTTTCACCCCTACAGCGTAGCCGATAAAAAAAAAAATACGTGTCAAATATTTGCTCGAGAACTACATTTACATATCAAACTACATATTTCACCAAAATTGACACACTTCGGTGTACCTGCTTGTTAGAACGAGAGACGCGACCGTTGATAAGTGGATAGGTTCAGTTACGTTCGGTAAGAATCGATCGAGCCAAGGCCCGTCTTGGCTCGGCCGGCGGCGGAACAGGCCGCTGCTGATTTCCCCGAGGGAGCCGCGGAGTGGCTCCGAGACCGATTAGATAGATGGCAAGCTGGCCACGGAGTATTCCGCGACTGGAGAACGAGCGGGCAGCAGCCATCGTCAGTAGCGACCAGGTAGCAGCCAACAATCGAAGAAGAAGAAGAAGAAGAAGAAGAAGAAGAAACGGCGGCGGTAGGCAGCAGGCCTGGAGTGAAGCGGCGCGGAGGGGTGGAAAGGGGGTGAGCCAGAGAGCGGATAGATAGCGAGGAAAGGATGGAAGAGGGAAAGAGGTGTGGGACGCGGAGAGGAACGGGAGGCAGCGAATAAATACTCGGAGATGTAATCGCCGAAGGAAACAAGCGGCGGGATTGTTCGAAGGGAATAATTGAAAGCGCCGCTTGAGCTTCTCATTCCCATTCCCGACGGCTGGTGCCGCCGCTGCTATTGCTGCACCCGGCTTGCTGCTGCGGATGCCACCGGTAGCTACTCTCATCCGGCCTCGGCCGCTCTTTCTCTTCGTGTACACACACTCTCTCTCTATACAGAGGTCCGTGGCTGTGCGCTCTCGTCGCGCTCCGGATCGCAACCGCGCTCTACCGCGTGCCGACGACAGTGGCGGCGCTGCGAACGTTCGACGGAAGCCGATCTTCTTCCTCTGCTAGATCATCCTTCTCTCTCTCTCTCTGTCTCTCTCTTTTTTTCTCTCTCGCTTGCTCGATCCGATCGAGAAAGCTACCGTGATCGTCGCGCTCCTAATGTATGCACGATGCCGCCGCTGCCGCAAACTGCCTCTGCTCATTAACGCCCGGATCGGCAGAGAGAGAGAGAGAGAGAGAGAGAGAGAGTATACTACTACGCTATTCCGTGTAGATATATATGTATGCAAGTACGTTTGCAGACCGATCGTCGGTCTGTTTGGACGCTGCGTCGACGTTCGTGTGAGTTTGCGGCAGAGGGGCGATCGCGCTCCCAACGACCGCGATCCGGTCTTCTTCGCCGATCCTGTCGCGCACCGGGGGGAACTGCGATATAGACCTCATGGCTTGTCCTTGGTCCTGCATCGGCGCTCTTTAACCACGCAAATAAAACAGACTGCCGAGGGACGCCGATGCCCGATCATCCGCAGATAGCAGATTGGTTTCTCCGTACAAAGTTGCCTCCTCCGAGTCTCTCAAGTTTGACGTTTCAAATTTCGGGTGGGACGATCGAGAGAGCTAATGAGATTCCCTGAACATGAATTCGAAGTGACGAGAAGATTCTGCATTGTTATCTTACCAACGCTCGACTGGTTTTTATCATTTCTCCTTTGTAGCTTCGGACAGCTTCTGAAGAACGTTCGATCGAGTAAAAAAGACGTTCTTCCAACCGTTGCATCTCCTTATCGAGGTTGCGACACGGTGACGTTTTCATGAATGATGCATCAGATCATTGTTTTCCGCTCTTTGTCCGACGCTTTTTTGCTCGACGGACGTCAAAGATCGGTATTATTATCATCGCGGCAAAAAAAAAAGGAAAAAACCAAGTCGCGCGTAATTACGAACGATCTCGAAAACAATCTCAAAGCAAAATGGATGAAATCATCGGAAACTTTCGGTTTCGCGGTAGATCGGAGGCGGAAAATCCGCGACACGGCCGAAAAAGACATCGGTACTGAAACGTAATGGCGGATTTGGTTGCCTTTGCGGAAAGCGCTCGCTCAGCAGGGCAGTTCAAACTCGGAGATACGCGCATAATTCGTCCATTTTGCGAACGAGCGCAGTTGAGAACGAGAAAAATCGGCGCATGCTTCGACACGTGAGTGATTGATTGTTCTTTTAACGCGACATTTGAAGTCGCCAGTTCCTCGAAGCGTTCAGACATACACTGAATAATACATACCGATCTGTGCACGACGATAGTTCGGTGAAAAATTGAAGCAACTAACGCGACTAATGTATCCATTGAAAAATAGGAAAATCCAACTTTCGATGTTGCAACGTTGTCGCAAATATGAATTCAGCGGAGAAAACGTGGACAATTTTTTGGGACGCTGCGTTGCAACTTTACCGAGGGACATAAATATTCAAAAGCAAACGTCAAATATCTTAATCGACCCGATATATTCGAACTTAATCAACCCGATATATTCGGGTTGTCTATTTATTAATTATTTATCATTTATTTTATTTGTAAATTTATTTCCGAGTTTGAATATCGCGCCTTTGCTACCACCTTCCAGCAATTTATTAGCTATAAATTTCAATTTTCCTCGATCTTTGATTACGTAAATCTTTCCACCGAACGATGGATCTCCTTTCTTTGGTCGGTGTGATTCCTAGAAAAAATCTCTCGAGGGAAAGAAGGTCTTGGGAACGAAAGGAGAAATGCACTTTGGAAACGGTGCACAATCGAAGGTCATATTTCATCCGTTTATCCGGCCGAGCTACCCCAGCCGAACAGACCCGCCGATCCACCCCCTCCTAGGCCCCGGGTCTATCCCATCCGAGAGTTTCGGGGGCAGGCTTCAATAATACAGACGCTGGGAAATTGTGATCGAAGGATACTATTGGAAAGCGATACCTTAGCCGGCCTGCTGAATAAGTAATGGAACAATATTTTTAAAACGCCTATAATTCGTGGCCGAGTCTCGCCTTCGCCCTATGGCGGACCCGTATTTATCGGCCCGTGGAGTATAAACGCGGCCAAGAAAGAAGAACGATCGTTTATGGCGGAGGAGGGCGACGCGGCCTCGTCGTGTTCTCCGTCGATTTTTACTCTACAATCGAAATGCTGGCCCCGCAGCCGGATTATTGCGGCCATTTATCCCCCTACGACCCAATGTTTTAATAACAACGTCCGGCGCACGTGCGTTCGTTTTCCTTTCGAGTACCACCCTCGCTTCCTTCGTGTGTGCCGCATCGTGGAATTTTCTTCCATGTAACAACAAGAATCACACTCGTCCCGAATTTTCAAAATATTATTGTTTATTCTCCGAAGTTTATAATTATATAATTATTATTGTACAAATATAACAAATTACAGAATAAATATTAACTTGAATAATTAAGATTTCATTAATACATATTATATATGTAAACTTGCAATTAACTTGCTTATTTTTACTATTAATTTAATTTCAAAAATTTCACATAATTTAAATTTCAAAATAAATTTTCATGTTGTATGTATTGTAATTTGCTTCTAATGAAAAATACTTTGAATAAATCTTTATAATTTTATTTAAATATCAGTTATATGATAATTTATTTACTTTTTATATTATAATAACTTGCTTTAAATATTATAATAACATTCAACTCAAATATATAAATTAATTTTATCTGGATTTTACATTTCTTTGTATGTTCAATACTACTCGATTTCGTGCATAATTTCAAAGTTGAAAGTTCTATCTAGTTCAATTATACTATGAAATAAAGAATTTGACAAATTTGTTTGTAAAGTTAACAAAACAGTGATCAAACGTGCGTGAAATATATCAAATTTCCTTGTGATATCATTTATCAGTCAATAGTTATTCAAAAATGAGTTATTCACTTCGATCGAATTTTCTTCGACGAATCGCCGATTTCCCGGAGAAGAACAAAATTCACGGTTAGGAAATGCCACTTTTTATATTTCATTTTAATGTCGCACGTGTAAGTAAAAAGCCGTCGTTCGATCTGTCGATCTATGAATAGAACGAAGCAACGGACGTTCGATCGTGAAAAAGATCTGATCGAACGGACATTGATCCATCTGTCTGTAATTACGATCTTTCGATAGAACGAGCCAAAAAAAAAAAAAAAAAAAAGAAGAAAAACGAATAAAACTTGGTACGACTTTATCGACGCTTGTACTTTCTTCGATTCGTCGAATCGAATCGTGGGTCATCTCTGCGCGGTGATGGATAGTTGGCCGGAGGAGAGATTTTCCCGCGTGAAAACGTTGGCCATGATTTTCCTCGCGAGGCTCGAAAGTACGCTTTCTATGATTCGTTCGCAGAGTCGCGAGTCCCGGACGCGTAAAAATTAAGACGTCGACGGGCTCGCGCTCGCGCTCGCGCTTCTCGCCGGTGAAATCACCGGAAACCGATTTAATAATCCCTCTTGCGAAAGCGCTTCGCGTCTGCGAAACACGCATTATCTGTGAGATATGCAAACGAACTTTCGTCCTCTCGACAACGCTGTTACGAGGCGAGACGTGTCTTCAGGAGTGATTGTCACAGATCTAATTATTCGTCTGTTAGTATCTTCTTCTCGTTTCGAAGAATACGCGACAACAGGCCTCGACTGCCTGCGTTGTTGTTGGCTCGGGCAGGCCAACAACGACATCGGGGCGCCGCGTCGCGGATCGCTCGTTAAAATCGGCCCGTTTTACGATTTCGATCGGCTATAAAACTTATCTGGAGAGCTTTCTATTCCATTGGTATGTATAAAGGCGGATGGACCCGACTACTTTCTCGTGCCCGCATTGGATTGTCGTGAAAGCAGGACGCACTTCTTGCGTACATTCGCGCGCACACATGTGCACACGCGTGCATACGCGTGCATACGCGTCGTCGGTGTTTATTGTACTTCTCGTTGTATCTTCTTAAGCGAGACGAGCGCGGTGGACACACACACTTTGTCTCGTCGTTTATCGATGAGTGCACGTACATGCACTGTGTGTGTGTGTATATATATATATGTGAACGTGGACGACTATGTTACAACAACGGTGGCAAAAAGTAACCCGAGAGATAGGAAAAAAGAACAGCAATTTATTGCTCGCGATAGCGGACTCCCGTACGCGTGTACCACCTTCCGTATGATACTGAGAGCCAACTCGTCGCAGTTCTCCGACAGCGTCCTTCTTTCTCTCTTTCGTCGACCTGCCCGTCGAGAGGAGTCCTTTCGTTTCAGCCGGAAATCAACGCAACGTCTTGTTTGACGAAGCCTCACTGACGCAAGACTTTGTCAGTGGCTTCTGCTTCTTGTTTAGCCCGCACGAATGTATACATGCATGTACACGCGCGTGATAAGGAACAGCGGGTAGAAGCTTTCTTCTGTTAGGAATTTGTCATACTACGAGGCGTGTTAAAGTAAAATTGAACAGGAATTTTATTATTTGAATAATTTTGAATTGGTGTTTCTTCGTACGAAGCACACAAAAAATAAAATGGGAACAAAAATTTTGGAGCAACTTGAAAATACTCTTTCTGTGTCAAATCGGTAGATATCGATGAACTTGTCCGTCCAAAAAACAAGAAAAATTTTCATATTTTCTTAATTAATACAAATATATTTCTCTAATCAATGTATTGTTTTGCTATAAAAGTTTCAATATCCTCGTAAATAATAATAGGTTACATTGAGCTGATAAAAAAAAAAATTATGTAAGTTATGCAAGTGAACTAAAAGGTTGGACACACATACGTTGCAACTAACAGCGACTAAAGCAGAGAATTTCCATTGGAGACTGATTAAAGTCAAAATAGGTAGAAAATTATATAATTATAATGCAATAAAATACACGTAGCTTCAATTTATATATTTCGCGGGAAATTTAAATTTCCAAAAATATACTGTTTCATATCTAAAAAGAAAAAAAAATAAAATTTCTAACAAGAATTATGAACAGGTCATTTTGGCTACTTTGACAGTTGGGCCAAGGATCAAAGTGTGAAAAGGATCCACAGCCAAAACCTAAACCTAACTTAATCTAATTGAGGGAAATTACCGAGGGAAATTAAATTCTTTTGCGTATTCTTTTGGTAGAGTTTTTCGACTCGAGACCACAAACTGACAAACTGACAAACTGACAAACTTGTCAAATTTCTCGGCCATTCGGCTGGGCAGGAAACGGGGCATTTCCCTCGATCGGGATTGCTTCCCCGGCGCAGCGACGAGCAGCAGCGAGAAGCTTCGATCGACGAACGTGACTCGGCCGGCTCCTTGGAATTGACTCATCGGTCCCTCGCAGCTCGCGGCTCTGTGTTTGGACACACGAAGTCAGCCTCGAATACATCAACGTCTCGGTACATCCGCTATATTGATTGCGAGAACACAAGATACCTGGCATGAAAGCACGTGCGCGCGCGGGGCCGCGCGCTCACCGATGCCAGGCGAGGCGGTAGCAGGAGGCGCGGATTCCGCTGTACCATGCAAGCGGAAGCCTACATCGTGATTATCATCATATCTCCGCTAGACATCAAAGACTTATCTTTCTCCCTGTTCGCCTCTCTTTCGCCTCCTTCGGCCCTCTTCCCGTGGCCTTTAACGTGGCCATCTCTCTTTCACTCTCTCCCGTTCTCCCTTTCTCCCCTCTGTCTTTTACCCGGCCGTCCGCGTCTCCCTTCCGGCTGCCAGCAGCCGAGTTTCCTCCCTCGCTCGCTCGCTCCGTCTTGCTTCTGTCGCTTTGCTCCTCGCCGGGAGCTTTGCTTCGCTCCCGTGCTGCCGCGTGCTGCTGCCGGGCTTTGCTTCGCTCCCGAGAAATGACCATTTGTAAATTACTTCTCCGCCGAGCCGTGCCGAACCGCGCCGAGCCGCGCCGCGTCGTCTTTCTTTCTTTGACTCTCTCTCTCTCTCTCTCTCTCTTTCGGTGACGATGGAATCGCTCGGCGAACGGAAGCCGCGGCTCCCCCCTGCTGATACTCGCTCCCCGTTTAGCCAGACTTTCTTTCTTTCCGCGATGGCCTCGAAATCCGTCGGAATCGAAAAAACGCGAAAGACCATTCCGTGCGAACGATATCCGTCAGAGTCGATTGTCTCGTGGGCAATCTCCTGGACAAAGAACACGTGCCGGTGTTGCCCGATTAAGTGGAACGACGGCCATTAACTCGAGTCGACCAGAAGAGAGGAGAACAGTTAGGTCCCCGCTGGTTAGACGATCTTGGCGGGGTTTTCGCTCGCAATCAGACCTCGGACGGGCCTCCGTCCATTGTATCGGCGTTTCTGCGCGTCCTTCGAGCCGCGTGTTCTTGGCCCAAGAGCGAATAACATTATAACGGGCGTGGAACGAAGAGGGATGCTGGAGGAAGGAAGGAAGAAAGGAAGGAAGAGGAAAGATGGATCGGCAGGAGACAAACACATGTTGCACACTCGGTCGTCGGTTGGGGAAGCTGCTGGCTTCTTTCGTTCTACAACCCTCGATCTACTCTCTCTCTCTCTCTGCTCCTCTGCTCCCTCCGCCAACATGTCGCTCCTTGTCTCTCTCCGCGTTCCGTGTTTCTCTCTTTACGACTCGTAACGTAAGACTAACAACACAATGGAAGCAACAGCTGCATGATAGATGGCCCCGACCGACCGATTCCATCCAACGTCCGCTCTTTCTTCGAACGGGGCTCCGAAGCTTCTTTTGCTCCTGCGAACCGGTCGTTATCGTCGCGTTTATTCGCGGAAGCAACGGGGGGGAAGGGGGAACGCGGATTGCACGGCGGATTCCGGCGCGGATTATCCGCGCGGCCGAAAAACACGAGACACTTTATGGAAAGAACGTATTCCACGTATCTTTGCTCTCAACCTCGCTGCGGAATGGAAAGAACGACAGCGATTCCGATCGCTTCGATTTTTATCAACTCTTTCAAGCACTCGACTGTCTCTATTCCGAGGGGACATCTATGCCAACAGCTCGGACTTTCTCTTTTTATAATTTGCTGATAATCATAATATACATTTTGGTGTTGTAGGATGCGGTGTGTAAGAGTAGAGTATCTGAACAGACGCCTAGAGTGAAAGCTAAATGAGTCAATTGATACTCGATAATTTACATTTTTACTTCCAAGTGTCATTTATGGTCTTCAGATAGCACTTTTGTTTCTTCTAGAGATTTCACAGATCCTACAAAATTCGAGGATTCTTCGTGTTTTATGTTTTTCCTTTAATATCAATTTTACTGTACTGCAGACTTTTTTATCATACACACGAGTGTATATATTTCTTTCGGTGACACGTGTTCTACAAATTCGTTTTTATATTTTATTGTAATTTAATAAAAATTATTTAATAAACAATGATTGGCACGGTATTACTGAGTGTGAACACTTATTCAGGACAAATAGCCCGGGGACGTTGTAACACAATTTTTGACCACGGTTGACCAATACGTAGAATAGAAGCTTCTGAGAACTACTCCGAAAGTGTCATACTTTATACGCTCTAAAGTCGTACTCTCTACTTTCTACAACCCGAGAGAAGCAAAAGTCGAAATTAATTTTCGCGTAATTCGCCCAGGTGAAGTCGTTTGGCGCGCGGTTGGGACAAGTGGCGCCGCGTCGCGAAAACGCGTCGAAAGCGCGAACTACGGTGGACGCTGAGGTGTCGTTAGAAGTCGCAACAACGTCTCCTAACCCTTAATCGGGCGAAAAGGCGAATGGAAAGGCAAAGAAGGAGCCAAGGCCGCTGCGTCGGCAAACGAGCTGCCGGCCGCGCTACCATTGTCATCCATTTGTTCGTACAAATCCCTGGCTATAATCATTTAATGCTCACATTCATCGCGGGCCACGACGACGGCATTGTGCTACCGGCGCGGCGTGGCGCGGCGCGGCGGTGCATTAGTCTCTCGCACGCATGCGCGCTCGCGTTCGCCGGCCAAGGAGCTTAAGGCATTAGGGTGAGCTTCGTGCGAACGTTCGCCACCACCTTCGTCTCTCCGTCGCCTTCTCCTCTCTCTCTCTCTCTCTCTTGCTCTCCTTTCTTTCATTTCTTCCGTTACGGCGCGGTCCGTTCGAAGAGCCGCGTCGACGCCTCCTCGGGCCGCGACTCTTCGAATTCAGAGCGGCTCGAAATCCTCGTGACCAATTAATCTCCGCCGCAGGAAATTCCACGCGTCCATTGTCGCCCGTCTCTCTTCTCTCTTCTCTCGCGCGCGTGGGTGGATGACCGGCTTGAGAAATGGCTGTCCTCGTCTCGTTTCTCTACGACTCTTCACTACGATCTCCAACCATGGTTGGTCTTTTTTTCTTTTCTCTTTTTCTTTTTTTTCGTCGCTTCTCGCCAGCCGATTTCCAGTCGGTTACGTATATTTCGAGAGAGAGAGAGAGAGAGAGAGAGAGAGGTGGCACACGAGAGGAGCACAATGGCAACGCGCGAGGCTCTTAGGCAGCGATTTAACTACGGCTCGGCCACGGATAGCCTGTTCCCCGCTGAATGCCGCACGCACACCGAGCGTGCGAGCTGCGCCTCTTTGTGCCACGCTCAAACGGCACAATGTCCATAGTCCAGGCCCCGACAATGGCCTCTACGCGACTGGTTAATATCAAGGTTCTTTGAAGGGTAGCCGGCTCCACTGGCGAAACACTGGCGACCAAAGGACTCTCTGATCTTCGATCGCCGCTACTTTCGCGCTTTCGAGTTTGGCACGTTCATCCGTCGTCACCCCGTCGCCCTTCCTTCGTTTCGTTGGCTCGACGAAATCGTTTCAAATTTTTCAAAGTCTCAAATCGAAAGAACGAGAAATAGAACGAAGGAGAGAAAGCGAGGCACGTTTTCAAATCTTCGCCGAATCTTCGCGCGAGGTATTGATCTCCTAGGTTGAATTATTTTCAGCGGCGTAGCTGAACGTTGGTCTAGGATCGATTAACTCGGTCTCTGGATGTATTATTGTCGAAAGAGAGAGAGAGAGAGTTTAATTCAATTTACTTTCGATTTATCCTACGCTTATTATATACCGAATTATGTATTTGCATTCAAATTTAGCTTGTATCGCCGCCGCTCGCGTGGCGTATACGTATACGTTTTCAGGAATAGACACCATAGACCACATAGGCCTCTGTAATTCTCCTCTATGATTACCGTTACATTCTCGATTAATGAATCTCGATTAAACACACGAATCGCACACACACGACGTCCAACAAATTGCGACAATTCGGACACACTTCCGACCGATTTTCCACAATGTTTCGCGGGGAGGGGAGAGAAAGTTTCAGTTTTAATTCACCGACCAATCGACTATCTTATTATACAGGGTGGCCACTGACAAACTGAAAAAGTCACACTTGTTCATTTTCAATCCTTTCATTACTAAAAAAAAAATTAATTATATTTCCCAAATAAAATAATGAAAAATTTTAAAAAACATGTGTTTTTAAAAGTTTGTTTCAGCGACCACCCTATAAAAAGGCCATTTGACCGCGTATGTAACGCCGAGTGTAACATTCTTGCAAGCGACGGGAGAAGGGAGGAGAAACGCAGGAAGAATTAATTTGTGGCACGAACGACGAGTGAAAAAATTATACGATTTCTTTGAAAAGGCCGGATGGTGGGCGATTTGCAAACAAGATCGGAGCGCGAATCGAGTGAAATAACGGGGATGGACGTCGGAGAAGAGAGAAACTAGAGAAAGAGGGAGAGAGGGACAGGGAGATGCAAGCGGAAAAGGGAGATTTTGTTCTCAGGGGAGTAGTCAAAGTAACGTCGCCCTTGTCACGACGACGATCCGGTGGCATCAAACGGACTGATGTTCTCCGACGTGGCCCAAAGTATTATGCCACGCCGAGCATCGCCGATTGCGATCTTAGATAAACGAAAACAAAGAGGAGACGTTCGATTGATCTTGGATTGGGCCAGGAAGAAGCTCGTTCCTATTAATATCAGCCGCGAGGTCGAAGATCCCGAGCTTGCAGTTGATAGTCGAAGCACTGTCGTTGATACACGCGAAATCGATCAATTGCTCGATCTATCGTTTGATCAGCGTTTCTGACAAATGTTGAAAAATGTTTGGAAACGATCAAACAAATGGAAGTTACGTTACAAAAACAAAAATATAAATCGCGATAGATATACGAATAACGTCGAGGAGGGAAGGAACGAAAGATAATTGAAGAGAAGAATTTTTTTTAATGAAGAGAGCAGAGTCAGTTTCGTTCTCACTAGTTGTTTAATTGAAAAAAAAACTGCCAGCTAGTTCATAAAGCGCGATCTACGCTCTGAAATACCTTGTCAAGCCGCGGCGATTAACTTTGATTAAATGCCTACCAATTCACACAACCTACCCCGCGAAATCTCGTTAAAATTAACGTAATAAATCTGTTTTACGCACACACGCAAACACACACAAGCGCGCTCGGACGTACACTCCTCTGCCGTACAACCATAAAATCCCATACTTTAATTATCAAAGTTTTATCGGGGCACTCCGCGTGCGTGCGTGCAGGCCGCAGCGAGCTGCGTCAGAAAAATCTAATCGCGATTTAATCGAGACCGAAATGAAAAAACTTACATAAATCGAGGATGCATTACACGTCTAATTAAGACACGATGGTTAGCTAGATAATCTCGTTCCGCAATTTTAACCGCTCAGTTAGTTAACCATATACGCTAAAGGTATAATCACGAAGGTTAAACTACAGGGTGATACAAAAGTAATCGTAAATCAAAATTTAAAGCCGAGCTGTATAACGATAATGTATAACACGCGTGACTTTTTTTTTGTGAACGAAATACGCATATTTTAATGAAATAATAAACACGCGTTATTAATGAAATAGACGTTCAAACGTTTCATCGAAATTTATTTACTATTGTGTAGTATAATTTATACAACTCTAATAATAAAACAAAATGTATTATTTATGAGATTCTTTGAATGTTCTACACGATGATTTTCGCGTGGCACGAAAACCAGGATCAGGTTAAATTTAAATAATTCTGTAGAAGACGTTGTGAAGAAAATTTATGACAATTAGGTAGAACGGAAACGAAAAATAATCGTCACACTGTGAAGACCATTTCTATGTTGCTCTCATTATAAATGAAATTATTTCTCTATGTTCTATGCTACGTTAATTTCTTCACCTCGTTGTAGTAACGAAGCCAATATTGAAAAATTTACAAGTACAAACATTTTACTCGAATTATGTATTTTTACTGATACTCAGTCAGGCTCCACGGGACATTAAAAAATGTTTAAAATGAACCCAAGTTTATGTTTTTTTTTTTACAAAATTACAGCGTTAAAATTGTTTCAATTCTCAGTGTTCGAATATTTACGTTAATAAGAATCACGTGTCTGAGCGTCTTCTCATTAATTCAGCAGCGATAAAAGTTCCCTTATTAAGGTCGATTCGCGGCAGCGAAGCGGACTCGCGCGTGACGCGCTCGTACAAAGCTGGCTCGTCGCGTCAGGTGAAGCCATCAGGTTCGGACGCGATATCTCGAGGTCTTTTTAATTTCTCAAAGACGCGTCCTCGCGCGCATCTCGCCGCCGCGGCCTTAAATTTACACGCCGCCGCGAAGAAGCCTCCAATTTGCACGCGAATTTATGTAGACCGGCCGCGTCATTAAGATCGCGAATTACGCGCGAGCCCGGACGCGGCTCCCCTTCGTCGCGGGGGATCGCGATATTTCCGTCAGGTTGAGCTCGAGTCGCCCGACTTTGCGACTTCGCCGAGCGATCGGCTTAATTGGACGCGTGCAATTAATTTGCAAGATCGACGCGTGATAAAGCTGCGTGCCCTTTCTTTTTAACACTTTTGCGACGGACAAAACGTTTACCAGCTGAATACGGCATGTAACTTACAAAAGTCTGTAGCTGAGTACAAGGTCCTGCTATTTGTTTGTGAATGTAAGAAATATTACATCTCAGTATGATACTTTGTTCAAAGTTTCTTTTCTTTTAACGTTAACTTGCAGTAACATTTTTCAAATATTTGTTTTACGTAACAATTTAAGTTTATTTTATTATAACAACTTGAAATATAAGCTATATTAACAAATGAAAACGTAATAACAATTTAACAAGTTTGATTGGAATGGTTTAGGTTAGGTTTAGGCTAGATTTAGGTTAGGTTCAGGTTTGGTTTAGGTTAGATTTAGGTTAGGTTTAGGTTAAGTTTAAATTTAGGTTAGGTTTAGGTAATTTAACAAGTTTGACAATCGCACTGTCAAGTGGCTAGGAGTGGCGCCAATTTTGAAATGTCGTAAAACTACGTTATCCTGCACGAAAGTGTTGATTACTTGGACTGGTTTAGGTTAGATTTAGGTTAGGTTTAGGTAATTTAAGAAGTTTAGCAATCGCATTGTCAAGTGGCTAGGAGTGGCGCCAATTTTGAAACGACGTAAAACTACGTTATCCGTCACGAAAGTGTTGATTACTGGTTCAAGACGCGTGTCTTGGAGGCGTAGTTGAGCTGCGACGACGAGCGTACTTGAGACGATCAGACAGAAAGAGAGAGTTTATCCCTTTGCCAAACTGCTGGACCCAATCGCTTTTTTCCAACAACGCGAGCGTTGCACTCGACACTTTCATCTTCGTTGTCACCTACACGACCGCCATAACCCGTCCATCGCACGTAAAAACCGTCGTCGTGTAACCTTCTTCGCCGCATTCCCGGAACGCTCGGCGTTCGTTACAAATCATCATCGCGGGACAATAACAATCAACGTTCTCCAACCGGAGGAGAGTTGCTGCTGGCTCAGCTCGTCGAACCGTATCGGCCGAGCGATTGAAAAAAACTAGGAGTCGGCCAGACGGATCGAACGCGTACTCGCAATAGTTTGGGCTCTCCTCCCCCACTGGTTCTAATTGACCCACACGGTGTTTCGCCGTAGAATCGCCATTAGTAGCTGTCGAACTTTGATTCCGGGACAATCATCGTAATTCGCCCTTATCGACGGGGAAAAAGGGAGCGCAACCGTTCGGAATCGCGACCATTCCATTAGCAGGCTAACAAAATAAACAGAGCGAGGCAAACCGGTAAATTGTAGCTGTTGCTTCGATCGTCCAAGACTCCAAAGTGCCTTCGTACTCTCCGGAGTGCACGTTTCGCTCTCGTCAAGTACTCGCTGCTCCACCTCCTCCTCCTTCTCTTCTTTCTGCTCCCGTCTCCCTTCCATTTCGCTCGTCGTCCCTCACTTTCTCTCTTTCTCTCTCGATTTTCACCGTTCCCTCCTTTTTATTCCGCCACCCGGAGAAGCAGTGCCATCAGAGAGAACTGCCGGAGCACTATCGGGCGGGAGGGGGTCCAGGGAGGATGACAGGTTGCCCGTGTCCTCCCCGAGGGAGCAGCAATTTATAAATAATTGAGCCGAGTCCGGTAAAAAATGAATTACGCGTCCCTGTACAATATGAGGAGTTGCTTTACAGTGAAACGAGCAGGGGACCCGCGAGACCCGTGGCTTCGCCCGTGCAACCCGGTGAACGACGGAACGACGAGTAAAGATAGAAACAGAAAAGAGAGAGAGAGAGAGGGAGAGAGAATGGAAGGATAGAGATACAGACGAGGGGGATAAAGGAAGAGGAAGTAACATAAGCCGCATCAATTTTGCAATTGGAGAATTTTATGTTCGCGCGCGGCCGCGATATATTATGAACGAACAGCCACCGGCTTCCTCCTCGCAAGTATCACGCTTCGATCGAAGGCCACCCACGTAGCGCCGCGGTGCCACTGCCCTTCGATTCCGGTCACTGATTTTTTTTTTTCTAATCCAATTTCCCTCGGTTTGTTACAATCTCGCTTCTAGCTCCAACGATTTACTAATTGCTCTTTAAAAATATTCTTATGTCGTCAATTTACAGTTGCGGTTCTCTTAATTTAATTTAATTAATTGAAAGTGGACTAAGTCGAGAATTAAAAAAGAAAGAGTTTACATCAGTTATTTCGCGTCACATTCTTTCAAAGTAAAGTAATCTGATGTAAAAATTGAACTGTTAAATAGAGTTGGCTGTTGCGTCGTTAAACGGAATTCAGTTAATGTTCATTTTAGACAGTGGACTAAGTCAGTTGCACTCTCGTGAATTTGTTATTTAAGGGAAAATAATTAATTATTGCCGATTTTTATCGGTCATAATAATAATTATTCTAGGGATTTTTCCGATTAACAACTAATGTGTGTACGATCATAAATGACGTACTCAAACGCACACTTTTAAACGGGTTTAAATATGACTCATAATCACATACGCCGAATTCCAGTATTGTCCACCGCGTTATTCGATCGCAAAGAAATTCAACGTTTTAACATTTTGTTTAAGCTGAATACACTTAAACTATTTCAAACTTAACACGTGCATATTTTTAAATTGAACGAAACAAATATAAATTACAATGAAGCAATAATCGTAAATGATTGCAATTATTTTAAACTTTTCGAAAACTCACTGAAATTCCTCTAAAAGTAGTTGTTAATCAATGATTATCAATAATTGAAAACCCTTGTTACATTTCGATATTAAATTATTACACATCGATATTAAATTGGTATGATTCTATAATCGTACTAATACATATAAATTGGATGTGTATTTCTTATTTAATATAAAATTTGCATAACTTTGATCGATGTGTGTCTGAAACAGTCATAACGTGTCGCGTGGTAAAGTAGCGCAGAGTGAGACAGTCCCAATTACAAGAATTGGTTGGTATGTAACACACAACGAACGCTCGAGCGTGTGTGTAACATACTACTGTATGGTAGCTTCCAGTGGAGGAGCTTCGAAAATCGCTACCACTTTTCCCAACGGGTGGAACGATAAAGTCGTGAGAAGACTTTAGGGATCGGCGTAACCGATCGGGACGGTTGCGAGGGAAAACGAGGACCGAGGGAAACAAGCGTTGTTTCTTCCTCCCAGCGACGAAGCAACGACTTTAGAAAGTGGCATTTCGCATTCACCGATGAACCGGTTTATCATAATTGGCCTGGCGATCGGCCGATACGCCCGAGCCCGGATTACACGCCGGACATTTTTGCGATGCTGTTGCAACTTGCTCGTCGAACGGTAGCTCCGCGAAGGGACGGATTGTCGAGTCGTACAGTCTCCAACGTGTTTGTCCAACACCGCCAAACGAAAAAAAAAAAAAAAAAAAAAAGAAAAGAAAAAAAATTAAAGGAGTCGTTGACGAGAAATTCGAATCGGCGAATTCGAATCGAGGGACGAGATAGAAGAAGAGGGGGGAATTCTTGGAAATTAAGAAAACAAATATTGTGGAAGCGAGGACGGATAAAAGGGAGAGTAATGCGACGCACTCTTCGGAAGATAAAGTCGGTAATGCTTTTGGCTTTCACGCAAACATCATTTTAATCCCCGTTTCGGTGAAGGTAGGCGGAAGGGTGGGAGCAGGGGGGGGGGGAGACGAGGAGGTCGTGAACAGGGCGGCGCGACGACCAGACGGAGACGGAGATCAGAGCGGAACGAAGGGACAGACGAAATGGGGGAGGGGCGGGACAGGGCAACGGAGATCGAGGCACAGGGGTGGCTCGAGTTGAACCGAAGCGAGTAATCAGGGAGACATTATTTTCCCTTTGAGACCCGCCGTATTTTAATACGAAGGAAAACGTATAATCCGCTTGTACAATTTCGAGCCACCGAATTTCCCTGTCTCTGCCCGTCTCCATGTCCGTTCTCCTCCTCCTCCTCCTCCTCCTCCTCTCTCTTCCGTTTCGTCGAATCGGTCGCGTCCGCGAGCCTCCGTCTCCTCGTCGAGCCAGCGTCTCGAAGTGGAAATCGAAGGGTGGCGATGCCTTTCTAACGGTCCCGCCTTTCGAGCGATATCCCCGCGAGACAAATGGGCACCCAGCGGGCACGGGCACGTGTTTCGCGGTTCGACGAAAAGCCCGAGAACGAACGCGAGAGCGAGGTTCCTCCTCCTTCCACCGGAGGAGGAGATCCCCCTCTTGCTCCATCCCACGGCTTTTTCGTCGATCGGAGTACGGAGCGCGACCGGAGGACCGGTTTCATATCCGGCGAAATTCGCTAATGACGCAATTATATCGCTCTCGCGGGGAACATTGAACCGTCCTAATTCGCCGATCGCCCGAACCGTCGAGGAATCCCGTCGTCTCCGCCGCGGACGATTCTTCGGTGCTTCTCATTTTCGGTGCGGTGCCGTTCTTTCTCCGTCCTTTGAACGGAGGAGGACCGGCCAAATATAAAAGGCGGATAAAAGAAACGCTTTTATAGTGCCAGCGTGTCAAGTGCGTGTACGCGTATATCTACACGCCGCGGTTAGACCTGCTGTCGGCGCGCGCGCGCGTGTGTGCGTGCGCCTATAGTGTCCCCCCCCCCCCCTCCCTCGGTTCTTTCTCTCTTCTCCGGGTTCGCTCATCGTCCCAGAGAATAACATTCACACTTTACGATTATGCCTGCCTACTTTTTTTGTCAAGCGGCCTGGCTGCTCGGTGTCAACGACAGATTCACGATCGGCTCCTCTCCGCTCGCACACAGCCAGCCAGCCAGCCAGCCAGCCAGCCAGCCAGCCGGGAGAGCAACATTCAACGAACCGCCAGTTCCACATAAATCGAGATCCTTGAATTAAATAGGCAAGCTTTTAGCATCCATAGAATCCCGCCGTTTTAATCCTCGAAAACCGAGCCTCTCTCTGGCTAATTTCCTGGCGATTATTCGACAAAGTCAGCAGCCCCGTGTCTTCCTCGCGTTTCGACGAATAAATTTGTACTTTGCTGTTGCGCTCCCCGTCGTACACGCGATTCGTGCGATTCGCTGTGCGCTGTGTTTTGACTTTGACTTTTCCAGATGCACGTGTGTTTTTGGAACCACAGAAGTCGCTCTTCGATATCCTCAACGATAATTAAAGATAAAGTATCGCATTCTTCAACTGACGATAAATCATCGTTCAGCTCGCAATTAATTACGAATTACTGTGTAAATTGTCGACGCGAGGTTGGATTAATCCTGTTTGCAGAGACGAGTCGATCAAAACAACAAGTCTGTCGCAGTCTGAAATATTTATTTCAGAAACAAGCGGTTAACAACAAGGCTATTCGTACTATTATTTCTAATGACCGACGTTCGATCTTTTCTAATTTCCGATAATTATTATTGCGCTTCTCCATCTCTCAGTCTCAAACACACGTGTCTCAGCTATCAGAGGATTTTACCAATCAGAGTAACAAACCTTGAGCTACAAACTTGTTTATCCCAGTAACGTAGAACTCGGAGTCGATCAGTTTTCTGCATCAGCCTGTTTTTTTAAAGAGTTTCAGAAATTGTCCAAAGTGAAGATCTGTTGGATTTGGACAAAGTTTCGTATCCCAAAAGGAGAGTAATTGCTGCAACGTGTTATCACGCAGTAATATCGGAATGAAATTTATCCAGCCACCGTTGCATACGCGCATACGCGCGTTAACAGTATCCTAACCGAATGCATTGTTGTCTTTATGCTGCTTTGAATTCGCAGAGAAAAACTGCTCCAACTGGCACTTTATTCAATGGCCAGAAATTGTGTTCGAAACAGAAGCGATTGATTCTAAAATACAGACCTTCAAAATTACACGTTACAACTATGCAAAAATATACTGTGTATACTACGTGTATACTATGTAAAAATATACTGTGTATACTATGCATATACTATGTAATTTACACGATGACAAGCACGATAAACGCAGGAATCTGCAAAAAAAGAAGGAGGGAAAGTGCAAAACATAGAGAGCGCAATTATTTCCCGATTAACCTGATTAATACGTCGCGTCCTTTCGAGAATTCTTTTTAATTAAAGCGTTACGCAAGCGCAATTTTTACGTCGAGAACGTAAAGAAAGGTTTGCGGGACTCTGGCTGAATCCATGCTCTAACACGGTAGTTGCGGGCATGCGTTAATTTTTAAAGGAAACACGATAAAGTGTAAAATATTCGCAAGTTGCGCGCAACTTCCCTGAATCTGGCATTTCGTTGCTCGAGTCTCTCTGTGTTGCGCAATTTGCTTGAAACATAATGCAAACATGGCGCGATGGACGGAACAAAGTGTACTCGCATTACCAAAAGGAGATTCGCGAGATTCACCCATTGACAAATATTTGTGTTAACTATATTTGCACTATCCACACTACCGGGGTTGCGTTTTTCACCGAGCAAGTATTTGCCCTTCTCAATTAGAAAAGTTGTGACGGAGGAAAAGGCAGGTGGACGAGAGCGACTGAAACGAGCGCAAGAGTAAATTAAACGGATTTAATTTTTAGATTCGAACGCGCATCTCGAGCGATCGAGAAATGATTAATTCGCCGTTTGAACGATTCGATCTTTCAACACTCGCGATTCTTCAAACGAACCCGGAGTTCTCTTCTTTCCATCTTCGTCTATGAATGGAATGATAAAAATTCCTCAGCAAGAATCGTGTACATTCGCGCGTGCGAACGGGACAAGCGACGAATCGACTCTCGATGGACCACGAGGAATTTCGAGCGCGCAGCCGGCGGGAAAAGTGTCAAGGAAAATAGAATCGTCCAGAAATAACCCTTCGAAACGATATTTCGAACTCGGAAGATGAAATACGCGACCACGTCGACCGAGTATAATAGCGGAGAAACAACACGAGTCTCTGCTGTTCTCTCTCGAGCACCGTATTTTATCCGATATTTTTGAAATACGCGTCCCGACAAAAGCACCCTGGCCTTTCCTCCTCTCTGTCTCCTCCATTCGCGTTTCTTTCTTTCTCGATCCACGATTTTCTCGACGCGGCCGCGACCGATCCGAGGGTTCGTCGCTCGCGCTTTATTCGCGACTGCATTCCACGCCAGCGGATTCCTGATTAGCGATCGGATCCGCGGCTAACTTCTGGAATTTCTGCAAGATTTTTTTGTGGATGAATTTTTCTTCTTTCGTTTCAGCAAAATTTTGTTTCGGCGAAACTAGATCTAATTAGACTAGATAGGAAGATGCCTTTTCTTTGTTCTGCGTTGCATCGACACACAGCGAAATGAAACAGAAGATTACATATGTCACTCGTGTTTTCAACGCGAAATTGAAAAAGTCCGCGGGAATCGGAGAAAATTACGAGCGTCGCGGCCGCGGTAAAAAATAACCCAAAGGCGATTTCCAGGGCGCGTCGCGACGCCGATTCCACCGTCGTTTGCTCCGAATTTTTTCTTTCTTTTTACTCAAGCTTTGGAAATTTCATTTGAAGTTTGTTTACAGCTACATCGGTAGGATGATGTAGCTGTAAAATAAGAATATAAACTTTATACGTTAAGGTTACAGTCTTTAGCGAAACAAGAATACAATTCTTGGATAAGAAAAATTCACTTTTGCTATACATTATTCTTAAATAAAATTTAGGTGAAAAAACTATATAAATATATTTGCAATTTTATCTCGAGGCAACAAAAGGAAAACCTAAAATGAAACCAATAAAATTAAAAATTTTTCAAAGAAGCGAATCAAAAAAAATTTATCATTATGCTTTCGTCATCATTTACAAATAACTAACATTCTTGAAATGAAACAAAGCGCTCAAAGGGTTAGTATTTTTACGAGCGAACCAACGAGTTCGATTTTCGGTACGGAGACAAGTAGCTTCGTTGCTCCGAATTTAACCTACTCTCTCGTTCCCTCGCCGGCGTAAGAAACGGACGGGGAATCGGGAACCGGTAACCGGTCGCGGAACACCGTCCGATCGTTTGCCCAGAGATAAGATTAAGGATGCGAAACTTTCCCACCGTCGAAAATCGTCAGACCGCTGCGCGTTCTCGCGATCTGGCGTCTTTATCGGCAACGATACGCGATTTATCGATAGGCGAGCGATCCTCGCCTCACTCGCGCGTTGTTTGCTCGCGTTGTCGCGTTACGCTAGCCCAACGTATCTCGTCAATATCTTCACGAATACAACAACGTTCGATTCGAAGCGATTTCGCCCCGTGACCGAGAACCGTTCCTCCGCGTTGCGTCATCGTCCCTCCGCTTCCGCTAGGTGGGGCGGCGTACGCTCGAATTGAAAGAGCAAACAGCGGCCAACGCGGCTCTTTCTCTCTCCGTTCGAGGCGAGCGAGTAAAGAACAACCTTCAGGGCTCGCGAGGAGTTCCTTTTATTAGTTTGGTTTTGAAAATCGGAATCGCGAGGAAAGGGTTTCTTCGACGGAAGAGTGACGCAACGCGTCTCGACTCTTCCTTTCCTCCTTCGGGAGGCGCGATGCGTGGTCTGGTCGGATCTGGGAATTCAAAGGTGGTTGCGCATTATCTCGCAGATGTTTGCTTTCGCGCCGCGGTCGTGTATAATCCGCCGGAAAGTTCGCGGAGATTAGAAGCCCGGGTAAATATCGGAGCCTCGGTCGAAGAACGTTTGGTCAAGTTGGACAGTGTCGAGCCTTTCAACGATTAAACGGTAAACGTGTAGCGATGTTTTCTTCAACACATTTTTCGAGACATTTGAAATTTTCATTGCAAAGCGAAGAATTTTTCAGAAATTTCTCATCAACTCAATTTGCTCATAGTAAATTAAATTAAAGTAAATATCATACATAGTATTATTGTATAGTACAATATAATATTTGGAATGAAATGTTTTATTAATTTAACATCGTTAAAAAAATTGTTTGTTAAATTAATATGACTTAAAATGAAATTCAATGCTTCTTGAATTCTAGACACTTTTTTGAAAAAATCATGGTTCCTCTGCGCTATTATAAAAATTGCAAGACACGCTTCAGAAGGAAAACTATTAATCGTAACAGCTGAAAGTAACCAAAAATCTATTTTTTAAATATGAACGCATTTCTAAAAATTTATTTGTTTCCTTTTCCAGGCAACATTTGCAAAAGACGTGGAAGAAAAAATTGCGTCAACGTCGAAACGTGAAAGCAACGCGAAAGAATTGATTCACGTAACGTACAAACGAAACGAGCAGAAAAACAATAGAACGTACAAAAAGAGAAAGGCAGAATATCAGAGTAGCGTAGTTAAAATACAAAGAGCAAAGGGAACTGCGAGGAACAAAGTACCAAGGAATCCCAAACGGAGATGGAAAACCGCAGATCGATAGATACGTTCAAGAAGGGAAAGGGAATCGCGTTACTCGCAACGGCGCTTCAGACTCGGTGTGCGCCGATTCGAAGAAGACGTAAATCGCGGCCGTAGCCGAGATAATTCTCCCCTAACCGGCGAATCTTGCGGGTTTCGTCAACCGGCGTAATTCGATTCCCTTTACGCAATTTCGTCGAATCGCGGTTTCCCATTCGCGAAACTCGGCTGCGACGCAACGGGTGTTTCCAACCTGCGCGCGAGAACGATCGGCAGACCGGCGAAGACAACGCGGCAACGCCGATCTGCGATTTCATCGACAAAAATATAAGACGTGCTACCGCTTTCAAATCGAAAAGCCAAACGGCATTCGCGGGACCGTTTGTAGACAACTGATGGAAAGTGAATCGAACGGACGCGAAACTGACGAACAACAAATTCTCTTCGACACATTGACACGTTCACTGCCGTGCGAAACCTACACATTTTTAATTTACATATATATATATATAATTTATTTATATTTATTTAAGTATTTGCAATGTAATTTATTTATGTATTTATTTTATAAGATATTCTATGAGATGTTGAAATATGATATATTGTATGACATAATATACAATATCTCATATACGTATTACATAATATATATTATAATATTGTATGAATTATATATTTATAATATAATTTATTTATATATTTATTCTATAATTTCTATAAGATATTGTATTATAATACATGTATATTATATAATATTATAATTTACAATAAATTATAATACATGTATTATGCATGTATTATATATTTATAATATAATTTATTTACATATTTATTCTACAATTTCTATAATATTATATATTATATATTATATCTTGTGTACATTTTATAACATCAAATATTTATAATCATTTAATCATTTGTATTCTTTAAAATTCAATGATGTTCATCTCGTTTCAATTGTTCCAAAATATTTATAAATATACAGTAGCGACCGTTGTAGCAGCCTACGTGTTGACATTAGTTCGAAAGTAGCAAACTAACGATTCCAAGTCGAATGCCTGGTTTCAACCAACGTTAGTCACTAGACATACCATCACTTTATATGAAATTCCTTTCTACGAAAGGAACGCAGGTTAATTGTCAATTTAACACAGGAAACAGTGCCCGAAATAACATTTTTAGAATAACAAGAAAAAGAATTGGATTTTTCATTTTTTTTTTTAAGCAAGAGTTAGGTGACAAAAGAACGGAGAATTTGAAATGAAATTTTGAAACCGATCGTTTAGTGCGTTTAGTGTCGAGACATTGGGCTCAAGATCGGCTGCCGAAATTTTCTCGATCGACCGACAAGATGGCAGAGTGGAGTGGAATCAAAGTGGAGTGGAATCGGGGAGCAGGATCGGCAAGCGCTCGGTACGATCTTGAAGCGCTTGTAAATTGATCGCGGCTTCAGCGTCCCGGCTGAAAGCGATCTGCTCGTTAAGTACCGCGGCAGCGTTCCTCCCGGAGAGTCGCCGGCTGGAAAGCAATCCGTGGCGTGGATCGAGATCGAGATCGAGAAAATAACGATAAAACGTGACGCGGTCGCAATTAATGGCGGAAGAGGTAGAGAAGGTATCCGGCCGCGATTCAGTGCCCTCGCCGTCGCGATCGACGACGGTTTCCACCGAACGGCGAACCTTTACGACGACACACAAGCGATGCAACAACACGCTCGGGGACATCGATTCCGACGTGCGTCTACGTACCGGAGGAGATCCATGCAGAGACGACGATGCCGATGCGTTGGCCGATCGTTTGGCGAAAGCTGCGCAGCCAGCGAACGGTCTCCTCGTCGTCGTCGTCCACTTCTGTGCGTCTTCTTCCTCCGCCGCGCACACCGCCACCATCCGCAAACACTCGCGTCCGTTTCTCGTTTGCGAAACAAGAAGCGCGCGAGATATCGAGAAACGAACGGGGAACGCGCGTTGCAACCGCGCGATAAGAGAGCGATTTTTCGCGGGATTTTCCAGGCGGTCGCGGTCGCGATCGACGAGGCGACGGTTTGTCCGGTTTTCGCCGCGCCACCCCGTATATCGCATGGGAAAATAAATCTCGCGGACACTCACCGGGAGGGGAGACTGGACACTGGACGCTGTCACCGGACACGGGTTGCAGCGACTGCAACAGATCGCGTGCGTGAAAGAGAGGAGAGGACGGCTATCAATGGCTGCATTATACAATACCGCGAGCGTCGGTGTGCGTGGGGCGTCGGTGTGAGAGCGCGCGTACGCGACACGGGACGCGCGAGTATGTAAACGTAGACGCGCGAACCTAAACCGGGTCCACCGAGATCGAACCGAGAGCCAACAACCACTGAACGAATCGAATCGAAACGAAACTAAAGAACCAAAGGAACGACGCGCGTACCGTGCGAAGAGAATCTGTCGCGCGCTCGGTAGCGAAGCGAGAAGAAGACGAAACGAGGCGCGAGAGGTGCATGCCTGTGCTCCACCCTATTTCTCGGGTTTACTTTTCGACGAGCATTTCGCCGATTAGATATCGATTCTTTCGCAAACACTGTGCTGCACTGTGGGACCGTTCGATTATTCTAAAGCTAAAATTCCCGTCCACGAACGTCCGTATCGATGCTCTTCAACGTTCGCCGAGCGACGAATACTTTATATACGTATATATATATGTCATTGAATCTAAGACCAACGTCACCATTTTCACTGGCCTCTCTTCGTTCTTCGCGTTGTCTCCTTTCGACTACCCGACTGCGCACAATGCTCTTTGTCGCTCGCGGTTGCTCGCGAGTGCATTCTTTCTATACCTGTCCCGTTCTGTTTCATTCCCACCTGATTCCGCCGGTCGATCCTCGTCCGCCGTTTTTACCTTTCTTTCTGCCCTCTCGTCTCGATGCCTGTCCCCGCCGCCTTGTCCAAGCGTCATCGCGTCGTGCCACCGCTCGACCGGCCTGACCTGTTCACGTGTGCGCCACAGCCGCAATAACTATATCCAGCCGCGCGTTTTTGTCGCCCCGTTCGGTTCTTACGCACGCTCTTACGGAAATGAATTGAGTTATTGTAAAATCGTGTCCGGCCGGGTATAATTGGGTCCACGCGTGCCCCGACGGCCGCAACCACGTCCATTTTTCACGGTGGCTCGCCTTTTGGCCGTAGCCGAGCACGCGAAGTGGATCGAACGAGATGGAAAAATCTCGATCTCAATGCATTTCTACGTTGGATCGAGTCGAGATGTCTAAATGCATCAATCCGCGAAACGGAATTGGTCCCATAAGTAATGTCGCGTTTTCACGGTAGGTGGCGGTCTTTTGTTTTTCCGTGATTTCTAACCTATCAGGTACGATCGTATATTAATCGTCGACGCTTTGAAAAATTAGTTAAAAGAAAGCATCGAGCATATTTGATCTTGCTGTGACGAGAAAATGTATTTTCGAGCAATTGTGCTTTTTTATTTTCCAAAAGAGGGGAAGAACGCCATAAAAGAAACAAGAAGAAAGATTCGCGACGTTTGCGGCGATGGCAAGAATGGCGCTAGAGGTAGTTTACCACGTTCCGCAATGTATATTGAGAAAAAGATGTCTATTATTTTACACCCGAAAATGCGAAATTACTCTATAATACTATAGTACTATAACAAAGCAAATATAAAGTCAAATTAAAAAGTGACAAATTGAAAAGTATTCAAAGCAAAGATTTAAACGGAGGATTCTTTAGCAGTCCTGAATTTTTCCAGGCTGGAATTTTCCAAAGAGTGGGACTCGTTCGGCTTGTGGCGGCACGGAAGCGTCGAGGGCAGAGATCGAGGGACGCGTTCCGCGGCTTTTCAAGGTGAATACAGGCGCTCTCGGCGCCCCATCCTGAATGAACAAGCGCAATAAACAGGTGTTGGTGCTCGACTCACCGGCTTCGAATCTCCTTCCAGCTGATCGGCTTTATGGCCGTGACGACCCCATCCACCGTCGAACAATTACGCCGAACATCAGGAAGCGCTCCGTTCTGCGGGCAGAAGAATCATCGTTTTATTAACACCGCGCGATAGACGCGTTCAGCGTTACGGTCAGCGTGCAACCGATCCGCGGCTTCGCAGAGAAGAGTCATTTCCAATTGTCAGCGAGTCAAAGTGTCTTGCCTGTACAGGGTATATCTGCGTATACGTACTGACTTGCCCGCAATGGTATCTCGCGAGCTGATAACAGGTATCGGAGCGAGTATCTCGCAGATACCGAGATCAGGCATGTTTGAATAGCAACCTGGCGTAATAGTTTGCTCGGCGTAAATCGTAGTACGCTCATTCATAACTATTTTTCTCTTTCTTTTTCCTTTTTTTTTTTTTTTTTAAATCGAAGGCGGTATATTTAGATATAAAAATTGGTTATCACTGACGAAAGGTTCCATGGAAAAGTTCCCGAAATCCGAGGATTCGTTAAAATACAAGGTTTCTTCCCATTTATTTTTTTTTTAATAAAACATTCAATTTTATTAATTTTAAATTAAATTTAAGTTTAAACAAAAATCTGTAAAGAAAAATATATGTATCTGTAATGAAAAAAATTGCGGATTTATTTTAGCAGAAAGTGATTTCTGGCCCACCCTATTTTTTTTTTCCTTTTGAACAAAACATCCAACTTTATTAATTTTAAATTAAACTCAAGTTCAAACATAATTTTTTCATTAAGTGCAGATTTATTTTAGTAGAGAGTGATTTCTGGCCCACCCCGTAGAAGAGAAACGAAACTCCGTTCCGCGTGGACGAAAGAAACCTCGCTGGTAACGCGTTCCTGGTGGACGCAGCGCTCGATTGTCCCGATAATTGATAACGCAGCGACGCAGGCGGCGACCGCGGAGCGGAGAATTTGCACGCAACCACGACAGATACGAAGGATCCTGCGCGGAAACAAAGGACGATGATTCAGAGGCAGTAGGAGAGAAGTGCCTGGTAGATGACACGAGATTCCACCGGAAGGTGGGCACTACGTCACTGTCTTTTTCTTCGGTGCCGGTGCCTCCGAGCTGGAGCTCGCGCCGGGGGAACGCGCGCCGCGATAGACGGTTTTCGACTCGAAATCCCGGCATTCTTGCCGCCGCGTGGAATCCGACGGTGTTAAATGAACCGTCCCGAGGAAATATAATGTCCGCCGCGCGTTCTCTCTCTCTCTCTCTCTCCGTTCTCGTAATTTACAGCCGGCCGAAATCTCTCGAGTCGCCGGACGACCAGACTGATCTCGCCCGCTGACGAGAATGCTCGAAGCTCGAAGCTCGACGAGGCAGGTGCTTCCCTCGAGCTCGCGCTGTCGAGAGGTTCCTTTTGTCGAGAAACGGACCATACGCCGGGATGAAACGGACGATAATGCGGACGGACGCTGATCCTTTGTCCCAGACAAAACATCGCGAACTTTCCGTTGGAAAACATTTGCCAACGCGCTGCTTTTTCAATACCGGTCAACAGAGTCTGCGGGAGATTAGAAAGTGGTTGTTTTGAACAATGCGCGTGACGCGCAAGGAGAAAGTTTTTTGAACAGTGGCCGCAGCATGCGCATTAAGCGCGGAGAACGCTCAGATTGATTTCACTGATTTCGACCGTGTTTAGAGGTTCATACGGTCACGGTGTATGATTTAATCAAAACAAACAATTGATTACGAGAAATTCCTCTGGCCAGCGAGGCGTTCCGTGCGCCTGCCTCGCACACACGGGGTCGAAATTCAACTTTCTAACGCGAGAATCCGACGACCATCGTTCCTAATTGGACTTGGATTTCCAATGTTTTCGCGCGACCAATCGCGGGGGTGGTGATCCGCTCTGTCGAGAGAGAGAGAGAGAGAGAGCGAGGTCGATCGATTCGCAAAGTCGGGACGACCGAACCAGTCG
Source organism: Melipona bicolor (assembly GCA_030673865.1). Taxonomy (NCBI): domain Eukaryota; kingdom Metazoa; phylum Arthropoda; class Insecta; order Hymenoptera; family Apidae; genus Melipona; species Melipona bicolor. The sequence goes on along the minus strand of JAHYIQ010000025.1, from coordinate 1,192,070 downwards.
GGGCATCCGTGGCACGTGGGCGTTCCGGGCTAGCAGGCAGCCGTAAAGTCGTTAAGTAGCCACCTCGAACATCGGAGGGATAAGGAGATGATGGATCATTAGCCTCGGGAATCCTTCCTCGGGAACTTTTGCCCAATCAGTTGAGCGCCGCGTGCCTGCGATTTTTAGAAAAACAAAATCGGCTCGACCGATCTCAAGGATAAAAGTCTCGTCCCGCTCACGTACATTGTACACTGTTTCATCACTCGGAAGAGGAATACGGTTTGTCCTTGAAAGAAACGCGAGTTAGGTTGGAGGACATTGTCAAGGGACAGTTTGATATTTAATTTTTTTACCACCAACATTGTAGATAATTATAAGATAAAATGTGGCAATTCTATGCGTACATGTGGACGCTTAAGAGTGCTACTGTACGTGATACCGATATTGGTGCCCAGCTCATCCCCTCACTTGATACACCTCCTCACTTAAACGTCCGCTTTCGGTCCCGAACTGTGGTCGCTTAACTGGGAACTACTGTGGAACTAGTCAAGTAGAAATAGTCGAGTGAGTGACCTAGCAGGGACGTCGACTCGAACCGCAGAGAGAATTCTCTGAACGCAGCCTGCGTGTAACTACTAACGTTAACAAAATAACCATCGTACTAAATTGGTGATCGTGGAAGCGCGACGCCTGGAGGCCATAAAGGCGCTAAATGGCCACTTTCGACCGGCGAAGAAAGTGACGTTGGAACAATAGCTCCGTCCAAGGTGACGGGGAATCGCGTAATACCAAACGGGGAACTGCTCAGCTCGCGTTACACGCAAATTGTCGAAACGGAAGCTCGCGGTAGTTGGAGGTTTGCACGATTGCCTTCCCGAGAACCATGCACACAGCGAATCCTGATAAATGTAACGTTCGCGCCATTACCCACGCGCAGGAAAAGTCTTATTTCACGGGGCAGCTCGTGACTTTTTTCTCGGCTTGCTCGGCAATCGCGCGTTTATTGGCCGACCAGCGCCACAAGTGCAACAAGAAGGAAGTTGTTACACAGGCAGACAACGTGCCTAGCGCGATGCCGCGTCAAGATCGACTCATCCTTCATCTGGTTCTCTCTGGCATTCTTTTACCTCTTACCCGGGAACCTTCCTCGGGTCCCCTCGAACCTTTCCTTGCCGCTGTTGGCGCTAGCAATCCGCTAGTAACGCGTGGGCGTTCTTAAGAAACAAGGAAGCGCGCGCGGCCGGCCATTTTTGGTCCTGGCGAAACAGGCCGGTAACAGACCAGTCTCTCCCGTTCTTTCTTTCCTTCCTTTCTTCTCGTTGCTCCTCGACCGAAGCAACGCGGCTGCAGATTTTTCCCTCTCGTCGGGAAAGCGAAGCGGTCGTTATCGGTGTCCAGATGGTCGGGATAACGCGGTCGCTCGAACACTCGGACAAAGCGCCATTATTTACGGGCGAGCAGATTGGCCGGAGGAATTTAGGTGTGCTCCGATTTCTAGACCGCGCGAAGAACACACGCGGCAATTTATAGCATCATTGTTGCCTCTATTGTAGTGCCACTCCGAGCGTGGGCGAGACGCGCCTGCGACATTACGCCTCGCGAAAGCTCTTCCCCTGTTTCTGCCTTGATCTGCTGATGTTCCAGAAACAAGCTCGTTTGCGCGACATTTGCCAAACCCACTCTAGCAATCCGATCCTCTGGTTGATCTACCGAACGAACCAAGACCGTTCGAGAGAGCGGACGAGATGCGTCGAGCCTCGAAAGGCAAGGCTCTTGCGCGCTCCGCTCGAAGAACGGACCACGGTGAGCGGTAGCAGCGGTGGCTGCGGCGGCGGCGGCAGACGAACAGCTGATTAAAGAGCGCGTACGCGTTACGGGAGCCGGGAAAAGAAGTAGCGGTCCGAAGGATTCAGGAACAATCGGGGCCGGAAAGCGAGGCAGGCGATCGGTCAGGTAGGAGTCCGGTAGGCGAGCTGTTTGCCGGTTGGAAGGCGAGTCCCAGCCAGCTCGCGCTGGAAGGATGCTGGAGAGGCCGAGTGGTGGCGGCACGGCCGGTGTGGTCAGGTGGTTCGCAAGGACGCGGCAGGCCGTTCACCCGTTCACCCGTTCCACTCACACCCCCCCCCCTCCCGCCCCCCTTCTTCCGCCGATCCTGCTTCCCTCTGTCCTCTCCTTTTTCTCGGGTCGGGTCTCTCTCTCTCTCCCTCGCGTCCGAATCACGCGGCCCTCTCCTCCTCGTACGGCGACTTTGTTCGTCTCTCGCAGCCTCTTCTCTCTGGCCATCCCCCTCCCCTTCACCTGTTTCTTCTTCACGCTTCTTTCCTCCTCCTCCTCCTCCTCCTCCTCCTCCTCCTCCTCTTTCCTTCTTCGGACTTCTCCTCTTTGTTCACGTCCACGGTGGTTCATTGGGCGGCTGTCTCCTTGTCTTCTAGATCCGAGCGCGGCACCGAGCACCGTGGCTTGACTAACCAAGTCACACTACAAGGTATTCGCGCGTACTTTGAATCGTACTCGCGTTAACGCCGATAATTGGCCGCTCTCGCGTCTCGGCCTCGTGGACTTTGGACGATTGATTCTCTCAGTCGAGTCGGTTCTCGCCATTTACACGCGCGAACGCAGAAGCGAGGCTCCGGATCGAAAGTCATCGAACGATGCACGATGTCGGGGAGATTCGCGCTGACCCACAAGCGCAACCACGAACGAACGACGGCCAAGTTTCAAACGATGGAAACACTGAATTTGTCTCTGTCTAAATTACGAATCAGGCGACTAACATTCCACGAAAGTAGATCGAAATCGAGTTGGGACGATCTACTTCCACTCGGACAATACTCTTTTTTAATCTCTTGAGCGTTTATGATGAAATAATTTTTTTTTACGTCGAGTATACTCGTAAATTTGCTTTCGCTATTTATCGTAAAATTTAGGTAGAAAGATTACATATATTTGTAATTTTTTAGTACATTTTAAAATATTAGAGCAAAATAAGTAAAGAAACTATGAACCTGAAAATAACAGAACTATCCGAATCCTACAAGATGTTCGTACTGTTCTAAAAATGAGATTCGAAAAGGATCGAGGTATTATGTGCAGTTTCTTGTTTTAAACAATATCGTTCTTCTTTCTAAAAACAAATTAAATTGATCTCCAATCACTTTAATTTTGCCAATATTTGACTCTTACTTTTCCTTACGAATCGACGAAAATTGTCCACATTTTGAATTTTTAATGGAGTATGTAATAAATTTTCAAAAAAATAAAATGTTCTGTAAATACCAATAAAACTGAAAACTCAATCTCACAGCAAGTGCATTTACCATGTACTCGTCATCGCCTAGAAACGATTAAATTCACCGGCGCACATTCTCGAAACAAAACAACAATCCCAAACAAGAGATTAAAAATGCTATTCGACGAGATTCGATATTTTGTCGAAATTGGTCTCGAACGGTGATTTCAATCGGATGATAAACGGCGAGGGACAACGATCCTCGGAGACTTTTCGCACGATCAGCGCCGATTCGTTTGCATTAGCGTTTCCTTGCCTTTCCGCTGACCTCCAGGCAATATATCGCGACCGGCCGATCACCGTAATTCGCAAGCAATCTTCGCGTGGTTCATATTTCAAATCTCGACTAGAGAGGCCCGCGCGCGCCTCTTCTTCCTCCTCTTCTTCTTCTTCTTCTTCTTCTTCTTCTTCTTCTTCTTCTTCATCCTTCTCGTCCGTTGATGAATATTATCGAAGCTACGGTACTCGACTGGATACGGTGGTTCGAGGTGGGAATTAGTCGGAGAATTTTTCGGACGATTAGTTTATTGTCAATGATTGCGTTTGATCGGTGTTATTAGCGTCGCTGTTTATTAGTATTGGCGGTACCGTTAGGTACATCGCGCGTTGCACGAAACTGTGAAAGTACATTGTCTGGCACTGGTTCACGTAGTGGTAATCACGATCGAGTCTTTTTTCGCGTAATTTGTCGACTAAAGATGGAATGATCAAGCCAACAGAGACAAGTTTATCGTGACGTGTAGCAGATTGCGCGAAAATTATAAGATACTCGAAGGAGATATCGAATCTGAGTATCTCTCTTTCTCTCTTTCCTGCTTTACTACCGTTTCTCTATTCGCTGCTCGCGAGTCTGAATTTCTCTCGCTTTATACGAATTTGACGCTGACCAATCTTTCTGAAAATGAAAGTCGAGCCCTCGGAGCGGTATGAAAAGCGGATGATCGATTACCCCGAAACGATACTCGATACAAGCTCGCAGGTCAACGATCGTGTACCGAAATATCTGATAACAATTTTCTTAGAACGCTGTAGACGTTCTTAGAGAAGACGAGTGACACAAAGATATAAATATAAATAAAAAAACTGCACGACGACTTTACTGCCATAAAATTTTATCGATACGCAAACATTTGAATCGATAGAAAACAAATTAGGCGCGATCGCTCGGTACCAGACAACGCCACTCCTACTCGAGGTCTACGCCACGCCCCCTCGCGAATCACGTGACCCAAATCAACCAATCGCTAATTTTCGTTGCATCAGCGTTGCATCTGAAGATGTGCCCAATTTTCTGGGTTACCTCCGCTAAAATCACTTTCAGTGATAAAATATAAAATAGATAAAATATTTGTACATTTAATAAAGAAAGATAAAATACTTTCTTTAAGTAGAATTCGCTTCCGTGGGAACGCGAGAAATTCTGGCCCGAACAAGGAAGTGACATTATTCGCCGATGGCTGAAAATGCTATTTCGAGATAAGCATTGGCGGATCGAGGTGTCGCGAAGCACCGACACGATAAAAATGTTTAACGGTATTTCGTAATGCGAGAATAAAGATATATCAATTGCTCTTCGGTGATGTTCTTCCGATTACATTTGGCTTTAGCCGTATTTTACTTTTATTTGTCCGGGCGTTATTCATCGAATCGGGTAGAAAATTTTTCTTCGTGGATCTTACGAAAGAGCTGGTGCACGTAAACAGAAAGGAATTTCAGTCAACGATAGAAACGTACGGACACTTGGGCACGACCGACGCTTGGAAAATCCGTGTAAGATTCACCATGCTGAGAAAATAATGGTTTTCATTTATTTCTCGCAATCACGGGACGATCCTGCACTTTTTATTATCAAACGTCATCATTTGTAAAATGACATATGATCCACGTGAATCTCGCTATGAGGTCTTGTTACGAAGCGAAAATAACGGGGATCCTTTCGTGAATGGTAACGACAGTTTTCCAATTTATCAATGCATCTTTACGCCAATACTCGTGCCATTATTCAGTTGATTGTTGAATTTTTTCAAGTCTTCAAAACATGTTGACGGACATTTATACGGATACCCACTCGGTAGTACAACCTTCGCAAACTGTCAATGATTGATGGCAAGACGAGAGAAAACACCCAATATTCTATCAATAGTTTGCTAATTATGCAAAGGCATGTATACCCAGTGCCAATTTTATTAAAGGAATAAAATCTACCGTAAAATCTCGAAAAAAACATTCGGTCGAAACTTTAAAAATCCCACAAATGCGTCGTCTTTCTAATCTAGAAACGGTAGATCCGAAGAAATAAAATTGACCGTATCTGAAAAAGTAAACGTCGAAAAATAATTTTGAACATAATTTGAACAGGTGGAAACCTGGTCAGGGACAACAGCAACGCGTGTCCTCTTTCTAAACTGGAAACAGTAGATCCAAACGTCGCCGGCGCTATCGTCGAATCCGATCGTTCGGTCCGTCACGAAATCTAGCTTTCCAATTAGAAAGCGTTTCTTTTTTTCCCTCTTTCTCGCGGCGTTTCACGCGTGTATACACGCGTGTATACACGCGTGTCTGTTACGGACGGGCTGAGCCGGATACCGATCAAATTCCACGGTACAGTGAAATTCATCGTGGCTGGATGACGTCACGAGTGAAGTAAGAGGAGGCCGGTTGTCCGCGTGAACGACCCCTCATCTCCACGCGGTGGCACCCGTCCACCGGAGGTGGAGAGAATCGGGAGAAGGGGGCCAGCCCTCCCGCAGGGAACTCTAATAACCGGGTTTCACGAAGTGTGTCCGGGTGCACGCGCGAAGAAAGCCAGATTCCACGCCGGCTGATCCTCCTGCGCGACTCGTTTCGACTCTCGCGCGAGTCGCGCCCAGGTAGCCGACGAACCAACGACTGTTATTAGCTTCTTTTCCCGGGGTAATGCGTGCCCTGTCACTGGCAGGGGACAAGGAGAGCGCGGTCTCTTTGTCAGCTGGCAACAATAACCACGTCGACTTTTTCTCTCTGCTTTCCGTCTGCTTCTTCCTTGCCTCACTCTCTCCCTTGATAATAGCCAAGCCGAACCTTCGTCGATGTCCCTCTCTCTCTCTCTCTTTTCTCTCTTCGTTCGAGGCGATTCTCGATGTCGCGTCGCGTCGCGTCGTAGGGCAAAGGGGTGGCCCAGGCGACGCTCCAAGTCGATTGAACAGAAATTGAATGATTGGGAGCGCGCGCCTCGAGGGCGCTTGATTGTTCATTCAAACAACAATCGTAATTGCGTTAGAGCCTGTTCGGCTGCTCGGGCCGAGAGGGGAGAGGAAGTAAGTGGAAGGGAGGCAGGATGACTGGGGCACGGGGTGGTGGTGGCCGGATGGATGGGAACCGAGGCTGAGTCGAATCGCGACTTTCCTGCTCACCTCGTCGCTGGGGGGTTGCTCGCGACGAGTGGCCTTCGCCACGAGCACACTCGGCCGCTTCTCTATACACCACCCACTCGAACGCGCTACGCTAACGTCCTATTAGTGTGCCACGAGCGTCCTCGATCGAGCACTAATAACTCTCGCCTTTCCAGCGAGTCGTGCTTATCGCGTGCCGCTACTTCCCGCGCCGAATGTACGTTCCTGTCGAGGCTTTGTTCCACACTGGCAAACTCGGCCGATTTGCTTTCTCACAGCCACTGGCTGACTCTTTCGAGAGTCTGTCGTTCCTTGCTGCTAATTTTCGCTCGGCCTTTGTTCGACAACGTTCCCCGGTGAAATTTAACCTTTCGACCCTTTGTCCTCGACAGACTATTTTATTTCGTACCATCTACCAGCAATTTATTTACAATTATATCTTTCTGACAATGTGTAGTATCGTTTAAGTTTGAAGCGATCGTCAACGTGCGTTGCGGGTTTGCTAGAACGAGAGTAACAAGCAATAAGAAGTCTAGTTTATGTGAATTGTCGAGTGCCTTCGGAAATTCTTTTGTTCCTCTTACGTAGTTATTATAGCTTTCACTCCAGGCATCTGTTCATATTTTATTATGCTACTGTACATTGCATCGTCTCGCAACACCAAATGTACACGTTCGTTATAATCGATGTTGGCAAATTATTCGAGCTGTTAGCTAGATTCGAGTACAATGTCCCCTCAGAAGGGACACTAGAGATCTCGACACTTAGGCATTTAATAAATACTCAAGTTTGCAACTCGTCGCCATTAAAATTCGAAAATTAACCAGCTAATTTAAGTTTTCAAAGAGAGCTGTCTTCAGTTGTTCGAGTTGCAGTCGATCGAATCCTTCGAATCGCGCATCATCTTCTAAAATACAAAGAGACACACCGATGTTACGTCGGTTACGCAACGCTTAATTCGGACAGTCTAAGCGTTTTGCCGAGACGTTTCACGGTGAGACCGAGATTCGCGAGCAAACACTCGCACGTCGCGTCTTTCGCGATTTTCGAATCGGCGACGTGCCCCTGGCGAATTAGCTATCACGAGATCGTTTGCTGGAACACTTGTGACTCCGTAAATAGGCAGGCTCAATTTGCAAGTTCGTCGCTTCGTGCCTCGGCGAAAATCGGCGCGGCGCGCTCGACACGCATACACTCGCGCGCAGTTTTCTCGCGAGGAGAGGCGAACAGAAATGTCCAGTCACCGGAGGAGCAAACTAACGATTTGCTCAGTTAATATTTGCTTAGCTACGCGTCCCTTCTCCAGTCGCTTCCTAAATCGAGGTTGACGCATTGTTACCGCCTTCGTTGTGATTAACATAATAATGCAAACAGAATGACGCGGCCAGCTCGACGAGGCCGGGCTCTGTTTGACCAGGTGAAAAGACCCCCGTGCCCCGACGCGGTTGTTGCGTAGGCGGGTAACGCGCGTGACAATTGTTTTCTAATCCAATTAGACCGGTTTCGCGAATTTTCGGTGCCTTTTAGGATTTTACCGAAAATCCCCTCACCCTTTCCTCTCGCACCTGGCAATCTTCGATATTTTTCGAAGCCTACAAGGACACTGGCTTTTCTCTTCCAACTAACCAAACTATTCAACAGCGATTTTCGTTGCAACGTCAAACGTCTGCTCGTTTCGGATCGATCGCAGCCTTCTTTTATTCGGAACAAGCCCGACTCTTATCAGCCGGGCGTGCTCCTTACCCCCGTGGAGCCTTCGACCCCATTCGCCGCGCAGAAATACACAATCAGGCCAGAGATACACACCGATGAAAGGGCTGGGGAACAGGGCGAAGGAAGACAATCAGTCGCGGCGAACAGCCGCTTAAAGAACACTTTTTACCTCCTATTGAGCCTCCTCTCGTTCGGTTCGCGGAAGCGAACGTATACCGGAGATTTCTCATTTCCAGGTAATTAATTTACAATGAACCGGACGAAGGGGGAGAGCCTCCGACCCTTGTTCGGAGGGCTCCTTGTAGTCTCTGGATGCTTTCAACGAAACCAAACAACTAACCGATCTTCGATTATAATTAACTCTGCTCGATAAGACATTGAGCGAGAGACAAAGAGAGAGAGAGAGAGAGATTCTTTCTGGTCGATCGAGGGCTATGCATCGCCATTATCAAGCATCTCCTTCCACCAACGTTCTCTCAAACTCTCTCTCGCCGAGTTCTGGTCTCGAGTTTTAACCGTTAGATGACCATTGTGACGCAAAGTAGCCTTGAAACCGGGATTAAGATGGACTCTCTGCCGAGGCCATTCGTGACTCTTTGAAGTTCACGCCGGTGGCCGACCAACTTTCTTTGGCTACTTGCTCGTTGTTACGCAAAGGAGGCGAGAGACGTGACACGTCGAAAAATGTCCCGAATCATCCTTGTAATCACTGAGAGAATCGCCTCCTGCGTCGCTCGACGAAAGTCACGGCTGTGGCAAGAAGCGAACTTTTGATTCTCGAATCTGGTTCTGGTCGACTCTCGCGGAAATTCCTCCAGCTGCGCGTTTTCACGCAGTTGTGAAATTAAGGAACCTGTTTCCGGAGAGGAATTAATAAATTTTGTCCTTAAAGACACGTAGTACAGTATATCGGAATATCGGTGTTATTGGGGTGGGAAATCACGTCACCGGCAAATGTGGAATTATCGAGCAAAAACTCCTACGAGAAGCAAACGAAGAAGAGAAACGAGCTTGGCGCTAAAAGTCGATCGATTTGTCTGAACGAATGCCGAACGTCAGGGAGATAGAGAGGAATCACAGTGAACGAAACAGAGCGGGGGATCCTGGGGATAGGACACTTGATCGTAAAAAATAATTGAAAGTAGACTGCGCGGAGAAAAAGCAAACACGGTCCGGATGCAGGCCGGAAAATGACAATCACTATAGCACGCGGAACCGTTTCCTCTGTCTGACGTCAAAACCCGATCGAGAGAGCGTCGTTGCAATCGTCGTGTGTCAGAGGGGCGGGAGTGGATAGAAGGGGGTTGACCGTGGCGTGTCAAGGGGGAAACAGGGTGGAAAGCCTCCGGCGCGGCGCGCTCGCCCTTCACCAATTTAGTAGCCGATCTTCTCCTCTCTCTCGGCCGACACTCTGAAATTCCATCGACCTTCCCAACGTCGACAACGTGTACAAGTCGAGAGAGGGTGACTAGTTTCCCCCTCCTCTCACCGCCGCTCTCGGTCGCCCCCCTCGGCCGCTCCACCTCGCACGAGACCGTGCCGTAACCGTCCAATCGTTCGTCACTCGGTAATCGTTCTGCTGTCGACCGAGGCTCGTTGACAGGTGTCCACCAAGGACACCTCTCGTTTAGCCCGGGAGAACCGATCGTCTTCGACCGACCGCTTCTTCGACCATCTTCTCGCTCGAGTGACGTAACTCGTGCCATCGCGATGATTCGATGCTTTTCTCTCTTTCGTTCTTCTGTTTTCTTTCTTTCTTTCTTCTCTCGATCGATCGATCGATCGACCAACGCCTGGTTAGGATAACCTCTCCTCCTTTTGTTTCGTCCAACGATGATCCGGATCGATCGAGCATGTGCAAACGATTCCCAAACGACGATCAACCCTGCAACGTGCACGTAATGAAGGTCGCGTGACCGATCTTTGATCAGTCTTAGTACAGGGTGGTCCGCGATTCCTCCTTCATCGACGACAGAGCAGATCATTTTAATTATCCGTTAATCTCTCGGCGAGTTTGCAACCGGCACTTCACGAGGCTGCGGTCGTTTTCCACTTGACTCAACGATCCGGTTTAAAGCTGTCGTTGAGCGTTTCATTGGAGCCTGGCTACAATGTAACAAAGAAATTTATCATCACTGAAAGTGATTTTAGCGGAGGTAAGCCAGAAAATCGGGCCTCTTCAGGTGCAACGAAAATTAGCGATTGGTTGATTTGGGTCACGTGGTTCGCGAGGGGGCGTGGGGTAGATCTTGAGTAGGAGTGGCGTGATTTGTTTTGTATCGATTCGAATGTTTGCGTGTCAATAAAATTTTATGGCAAAAAAGTCGTCTTCATTTGCTTCTGGATCTTTCAGTGAGACGAATCGTACTGGAGTACAAGTCGTGCAGTTTTTCTCTCTTGCTCCAGCTTGTAAAAGTTGCTCTGCCGTTCTCGATCCGGGTTTTCCTCTTGGAGAAACTGCGAGGAACTGCTCGTCGTCGAAATATTTCTAATTCTCACGCGCGAGGTCGTCGGTCAGACAAGGTCAGGTCAGGCCCCTATCGTCTATCGACGATTAGCCTTTCCTCGGCTCGCTGAAAATTGTGGATTACCGAGGAAGATGAAGGAACGCGCGTATTTACCGTATTCGATCGTATTCGATTGAGGTAGCAATTAAGATAATCGACGGCGTGATAATTTCACGGTAAAACACGAATGCTGATTGCCACTGGTAGGCATATCACGCCGATGGAAATGGTACACCGCGACTCGCTCGAAATCAAGAGAAAATTTTAGGTTCTGCGCCAGTTGCGATCGAACTCGAGTGAAAAGACATTCTTCCTGCAACGACGCTTAATCTGAATCATGGTTCCCGATCTTCTAATCGCGAAAACGTCTAAATTCTGGCGGACATCAAGCGTGTTCTGAACTGAGAGATCGGTGAGAAATTTGGTCAGGTGTTATCTGAGCCGGTCGCACGTGAGCACGTAAAGCGAGGAGTATTAAAAATTATATAAAAACCGTAATCTCGCGATCATCTCGCCACATTGAATATTCCTAGTCCCGCTTTGCTCGGACACCAGAGTTTATTCCGCGACAAATTACAGGGGGTATTGAAAAAGACCTTTCACGGCGCTGCTATCCACTTACTAATGGAATCATTATATGGATGATTATATCGCCGCTAGATTACAGCTTTCGAAGACTTCGATGACTCTTAATAGATAACTGTAATTGCCGGAGCACGCCCGGCGTTCAAGCGGATTGCCAAACCGCACGAAGACTCGCGTGTCTATCATCGTCTCAGAGACTGGATAAGTCGCAAACTCCGAAACTGCCGATTTCGAAGACTTGAAAACAACGAAATAGCAAAGTGGCACTTTGCTCGCGCGTGGAGGAGGACCATTCTTAAGGAAATCGAGCGAATTACGTTCCCTTTGCAACTACCCTTCAATATCGTCGACTACCCTCGAGAAAAGCCGGGCAGGAAACGCGGTTAAAGAAACAATCACAGAGGCTGACGGAGAGCGAGCCAAGAGGAAGGATGGGAAATCGCGGCGAATTGTGGAAAGCTGTGGAAGCTGTCGACCAATATCTCGGCGGCGTTACACGGTCGCGCGGCTCGGAATGAAGATTAATCGAGGCGGCGCGCGGATTATTCCGCTTTCGTTGCTGGCTCATTGTCCCCGCGCGCGTCTGATACCTCTCTCGCCGGTGGCCTCGGGGAGGACCGCTCGCTTCTTTGAATCGCTCGACGCGATCTTCGTTGTCCATTACTCCGCCACTCGGAGTCTCTCCGGAGACAGAGAGACACACACAATGTCAAAGCCGTTATTTCCCGCATTCGCGTTCTCTCCCCAACCGAGCGTGTCGCGGCGATAATGAGGCCAGTCTCGTGCACCGCGCGCTCCGCTCGTTTCCTCCTTCTTCTCCTTCCTCTTCCGCCTTTTCTTTCTACCTCCCTCGCGCGAACGTCGGGTTCGAAAGGTCCGAGGCCACGGCACGTTCCTTATTAGTTATTAGTATACTCGCTCGGTCGTGGAGAAGCATCGCTGCCCTGGCAGGGAGGAGCAGGGGGAGGTCATGGAGGAAGCGACCGGCGAACGAAACGGTTTACAAACCGTAGGAGAGTGCAAGAATAGAGACGGAGCCTTGAATGGAGCCCTTTGAATTACTGCTGGCTGCTTGTTTTGTATAGACGTATAATGCACACGTATTCACGCAGACGTGGACACGGGCGTTCCGCGTGCGGACGCGTGTAGGACGTTCCCCGTGCAGGGGTGAGAGCTTGGCGTCTCGGCTCGAGTAATGTACAAGAGAGGGAAAGAGAGAGAGAGAGAGAGAGAGAGAGTCGAGTCCGCCCGTATGGACTTATACACGCGAATCCGGCAAAGTCGCCTGGTATATATACAGAGAAGAAGAGAAAGAAAAGGAGAGAAAAGGCGCCAGAGTTATCCGGCCACACCACCCGTCAGAACCCGGCAAACCACCACCACCACCACCACCATCAGCATCACCACCTACACCAGTTCACTCACTGGTGGTGCTACCATCAGCGACTTTTTCTCCGTCCTCTCTCCTCTCCTCTCCTCTCCTCTTCTCTTCTCTTCTCGCGCCTTTCCCTCTCCCACCCCCATCCACACCCTCTGTTCGACCCTGTGAAAGGTCTCTCGCCGAGTCGCATGCCCTGTCATCTTCTGAAAAGAATAATATCTCTCTTTGAAACATTAGCAATTCTATGATCGCCACCTTTATTTATACGACGGTGTACTGGCGTGGCTCGTTCTGCCATCCTCCAGATCTCTTCCTCTTCTATTCGCCCGTCTTCCGTACGCCGGAACACGCACACACGGACACACGCACACACACAGATACGTTGTGGATTACAGCACACCCATTAGAGTGTGTTAGACCCGTGCGTGTATGGAAAAGAGAGTGGTCGGCGGGCATCGCCCAGCCGCTGTTTATTACGCGGCGCGGCGCTGGATGCGGAAAATTCGCGGCGCAGACAGTGGCGACGCTCGCCCGGCACGCCGCTTCTCGGCGTCGCTGTCCTCGCCGCCTTCTCGTTACAAAATACTTTAATTAATGACTCCTCGGAACAAATTTACCTTCATTATTAGCACATTCACCGAGGCTCGCGGCCCGCCTCGCTCGCGCTCGCGTACGTGAGAGTGCGCGTGCACGCGCAACACGTGTACGCGACGCGCGGGCCTCCACAAAGGCCGGCATTGTGCGCGACACTCATAAAAGGCGCCTGTTCTTGCGCGGCCTTTTAAATAATTCAATTCACCGAACTTCGCTTCCTTCTCCTCGGCGAGGCGTCGCGCATCGACGCTGAGGCTTTTGCTCGCCTCCTCCGATCGCAGGATCAACGCACGATGAAGAGGAAAAAGAAGAAGAATTCGCACTTTATTTTTCTTCTTCTTCTTCTTCTTCTTCTTGTTGAATGAATCCATTAATATGGAAATATCACGTCAAGATCGAATTTGGATTCGCCAATTTATCTTCGACGTGACTACGTGCCACGACGCCACCAAAGAGAGAGAGAGAGAGAGAGAGAGGTTAATTTATGGTGATTAGATGATTATTCCCTGATCTCTTTCGTGGCTCGGCTAAATTGCGATTGATATCGGAAGGATATCGAGCTGCCGGCGAAACGGCCGTAGTTTTATGGTAATTGGGAGATTATTCTCAATTTCTGGACGGGTTCGTGTCCACGTTTCCGGGTTCGCGCCGCTTCGCAAAACTGAGTCGACGCGGCCGTAGCGTCGTTTCGAGTCGCTCGTTAAATCACGCAGTTGGACGTCGGAACATCGGGCGAAAATTCCCGATTTTGAGAGTGGTTCTCTTCCGAGAGTGGCTTTCACCGGGCCACGCGTGTCGATTTCTGACACACTCGCGTACGATGACTCGAGCGACGTTGTTTCGCTTCTACAGATCGCGAGAACCACTTTTCAAACGTTGAAAGGCTGGACGTGCAAGAATTTTATCTGAGACACCCGTCTCGTTTCGCCTATTACCGAGAGAGGAATAAATTTTTGAAAAAGGAAAAAAATATGTATATGTATATATATATCTCCGTGTAGTTTGCTGGCAGAGTGTTGGCATCGTGTAGAAACGCGAAGGATATCGGAATGTTTGCGCGCTATTATTAATTAGCCGTGTCTGCCGATAAACCGTACACGAGTTGGCGGGAGAGTGAGTATGGTTGCTTTGCGATACCGTGCTTCGCACGAATGTAACTGCGAATGTAACGCGTGCAATTATAGAAAAAAAAGGTAAACACGACCGCTGTAAAGACGGTGTTATCTCGCGTCAGTTTCTTGTTAACAAGGCGAGAGGGACAAAGGTAATTCAAAGTACGTAACCTCGCGCGACGGAGTTCGTTTGAATTTCATTAAAATCGAGCAGGGAGGAAGGACGTCGAAGTCGTGCGAGTAAAGTATAAATATTCACGAGGAATTATCCACTTCTTCTTGGAAATCGAAAGAAGAGAATTCGGCTTGAAATTTCTTTTTTCAATTTCCGATGCCTCGACGTTGTCAGTTCGACGAGACAGTGGACGCTGTGTCGACGCGCAAACGTCTGCAAACAAAGAGCGAGTATACTCTCCGCTAGGAAACGCGGACCGATCGCGGTTCCGCGGCGTGTTCCCGGCCGCACCGGAAGTTGCCTGGCTGCAGAAAAAGCGACGCGAGCCGCAAACGGCGCAGCGTCGCGACGTACAATCGTTCTTCTGTTCGGATCCTTCGCACGTTCGGGCTACGGAGTTAATAAAGTGTGTAAAGAGAAGAGACAGTGGCAACAGTGCCGCCTCTTATCCGGAGTAATTATTCACGCGCGAAACGTTCGATTCGACTCTGAACAGCGTTTCGACAACCGTAGACGCGCGTTCAACAACGAGAGAACGTCGAAGAAAACGGAACGAAACGTTCTGAAAAACAGACAGAACGGTTGGACAGAGGTCTCCGTCTTCGTGCGATTTATTTCTCTTTTCGTTTTCCTTTTTGCGTCTGTTTTGGTCGAAAGAAGGGAAGAAAGACGAGGGAGAAAATGGGGGAGAGGATAACGCGGCGTGGATGAGCGGACGAGTAAGCGAGCCGATCCCGAGCCGAGCGTGTTTTCCGGGATCGTGGACGCGGCGAAAGGAAAAAGAGAAGAGGCAGCGTGGACGGAATGGAGATGAGAGTAGGCGCAAGAACAGCCTGGCCTGGGACGGGGATGAGGATGAGCAGGAGATGCCAAAGGAGGCGGAGGAGCAGAAGGCGGCGGAGGAGCAGGAGGAGGAGGAGACACTACACAACCGGCGGAAAGCACACCGGGCAACAGAAGAACACACACACACACGCACGCACAAAGGGGTGTATATACGTATATATGTGTACACGGTCGAAGAGGAGAGTAGACTCTCGCTCGTTCCGGCCTCTAGCCAAACAAACGGCCCCTTGCCCGATGCAGCAGTGTGTCTCGTGGTTTTTGCACCGCTCGGCTCGTTCAACTTTACATTTACGGACTGATTCCCTTACCCGTTGTCACTGGTTCGAAAGCAGCGCGCCTCTCTTCCCTCTTTGCTTGTATGCAGATGCGGACCTCGACGCAAGTCGAGGCCGCTGATTATCACGACCGTCCCGCAGCCCACGGCTCGATCACTTGTTCGGTGCCCTATTTTCAAACGGAACACAATGCGCCCGCTCTCTCGAGGACGCGTTCCTGCGTCGCGTGGCCTGACCTGACAACAGGTGCCACGCCGCGCAGCGACAGAGCTCGCCGATAATCGGTAATACGCGGCGCACTGATTGCTGCCGCAATGACAGCTGCCACGCACCTGGCCAATAGCAGTCAAACATCACGCGTCTCAACCGAGCTGTGAGATTTGTTTTTTTTTTATCACTGAAAGTGATTTTAGCGGAGGTAAGCCAGAAAATCGGGCCTCTTCAGGTGCAACGCTGATGCAACGAAAATTAGCGATTGGTTGATTTGGGTCACGTGGTTCGCGAGGAGGCGTGGGATCGCGCCTGTAATTTGTTTTCTATCGATTCGAATGTTTGCATATCTGAGCCTTTCAGTGAGACGAATCGCACTGGGGTACAAGTTTCTTGTTCGTTTCTCTCGATCGAGTTGGAATATTCTCTAGCCTGTAGCTCCAATAAAAGAAAATTGAAGCAAACCGACAACCGACCCCGTGCCGAAAGTCCATGATTGATAAATCTTACTCGTGGTCGTTCAAGTTTCGCAACGCGGTATCTGTAAAAAACATTTCGACAATTTGCAAATACCAAGTAGCTCGTATCCGCGTACGTCGGGGAAACGCGACTTATCGGGATCCTCGATCGAAAGAAGTAACATCCACCGTGTTGCGCGCGAAACTCGCAGGTATCCGGCTGGCACTCGGCTGTCGAGTCGAGCGTTCCTGCATTTACGAAGCAACAGGATTCGACGGTTAATACGCTTCGGCGGGAACGGTGCTCGATTCGTGCGCGAAAGTACGACGGTTTAATATGCATGAACCGTCGAGCTAATCGAGTGAAAAGTTGTCAGTCCGGAGGAGGAAAGAATGGCGATAAAACGCGCCGAGCTGTCCCCCCGCCCCCCCTACACTTCCCGTCAACGATGCCATTTTCACCGGAAACATCGAACGACGTTCGCCGACGGTTCGCTCGCCGCACTGCTCGATAGACATCTCTCGGAGCAGAGATATTCTCGAGTCGACCGACTGCTTTTGAAACTGCTCGCGAGAGATCGTCGAGTATTTATTACCAACGTTCTAACGTTTACGAGACAATCGAGAAGCTGCCGCGTGCTTCTTCGAAACTAACGAAAGAAATGGGAAGGATGGAGGAAACGGCCGTCCCCTGATTAACTCTGGAAAATCGCGCGGAACCGAGTCGACGAGCGCGCGGTAAAATATGCTCGATGATACGGGCATACGCTCCGATCGTCCCTGTTCTCCCATTAACGAGCAGAGTCGCGCGAATGGAATAAAGGTGGTGGCAGAGTCTGCAATTTCAAGCAACGAGACGTTTATCCCGCGAGTGACTTATTCACCCGGAAACCATGGCGACTGGTTGTTCGTTCCATGGTTGTAAATTGCGAGCCGCGAGATTGTGTGTGTGTGTGCAGGGGTCCAGTAATGACAGTAATATAGAAACTTTACAATGACAGTAATATAGAAACAAACAGGCGGCAGGACACTTTGGTCATCAGTCACGTATTCCAACGATACGAGCGACACGCGCTGTTCGTCCATAGAATGAATCGCGTTTGAAGATTGCATTATAGTTGGAGCGTTTGGGCTGTGCGCAATTCCAGAAAAACGCTGAAGAAATTCCTTAGGAACCACGCAATGGACGTGGATACTGGGCCATAAACTCTACATCGTTGTTCAAACGTATCGCAACACCAACATACAAGAAGCAACAGTATGAAAACAACAGTATACAAACGACTGAGAAAAAGCTTCGAAAGCTCGAAATTTGAGAACATTAGCGTAACTGTTCTCTGGCAAAATTTGCCCAAAGTTAAGAAGAGGAATAAACAGTACCGTGTATCGACAAAGGCGGAAGTGCGGTAGCGACATCGCGAGACACTTTTACGCGATCCGCCACACAGGCAGGCACGTCGGAGAAAGAAGCGAGAAAGAGAGAGAAAAAAGGGATCAGTCACCATCTTGTGTTTTCTTAATTGCGCACGAACGATCGATTCGAAGAAGACGTCCGATTGGTTCGCGAGGTTCGATCTTAATTTCCAGCAACGTCAAACTTTAGACGGACGTGTCTCCCCGTTATCAGACCGGTTGGATCGTCTCATCCGAGTCACGTATCGTTGAGACGTATCTATAAAATATGCGATCGCTTTTACTACCTACACGTGTACGCGCGCACACACACACACACACACACACATGCGTTCGACCCGAAAGGACCGAGTGAAACGCGTTGGCAACGAAGAGAAAGAAACGGTAAGAAAGGGTACAAAGAGAGAGAGAGAGAGAGGAGAAATTCAGCAGGTGTCGATGAATTAGTATAGATCAAGGTTCTTGGCGCACGTCAATTACATAATCGAGCAACGATATCGGGAATGATAGCGCGTAACGAGCGTCGCGTCAGGGGCCGCGTTGCGCCTTCGAAACTGGTCGCTGGGTGCTCCTGGTTGCGAGGCCCCCCTCCGGCCCCCTGCTCTTTTTTCTCCGGTGCGCCGAGCCACGGTCCCCGGTCCGCTCGGGCCACGAGGCCCCGGAGCAGCAGCGGAAGGAAATAAAAGTGCGGCCGGACCGAACGGCGAGTCAACTTGTCGAACGGGCTCTTTATTTACTTTATTACAGGCTCCGCTAACGGTATCGGTCGCATCTGCGTCGCTCGCTCCTTTTCTCCCTGTCCTGCCTCCTCCCCCCTCCCCGTCCCACTCGTCGGGCTGCTCCTTTTGCAAATTCTTCTATCGATTCCACCGTCCGTGCCGAACGGACGCGCGGCTGGGAACGAGTTCGATAATTGCGCGTCTTAAGTGGTCGCGATGCAAAGTGGTAGAAGAAAGAGAGCTGAGAGAGATGGAGGATCTCTGCTCTGCTCTTCTCGTCCGACGCTGGACGGATCGTGTTAGATGAATATTTAATATACACGAAACCGTAACAAGAACCTCTGTTGCTACGCGATGTTAAAGTATGTTTAATTGCCGCGGCAAAGAAACTCGGTTGCCGGCAGAGCCGAGCGTTTGACACAGGCCACGTAGATGAGGAATTCAGGTGCCCGCTTTCGCGTTTCTCCGTGATGAACTCTCCACGATCGGGAGAGACTTTTTCGCGTTTAATGGACGTCGTTGGCTACCAGGACCAATTCGCTCGATCTCGATCGATCGTGTCGCGCGATTTTTGAAAAGCAACCGAGCGTGGAAAAACTCACATTTGCCGCGTGTTTGCATTCCTCGAAGACTCGAACGTTTGACTCCTTTCGCTCGACTGTACCTTCTGAGGGGACATCGTACTTAAATCTAGCCAATAGCTCGACTAAACAATTTCCCCTTTTTATAATTTGGTGATAATTATAACGAGCGTGCACGATGCGATGTGTGATAGTACAATGTCTGAACAGACGCCAAGAGCGAAAGTTATAATAACAACAAAAGAATTTCAGAAAGAGCAACACCGAGTCAATTGACAGTCAATAATTCACATAAACTGGATTTCTATTGCTTTTTGTTTAAAATTTAGAAAATGACGGAGGATATTGTTTTTCCAAAAATTGAAACTATTTAGGTATCATTAACTCTTGTATATTATTACATGTTATATTATATTATGCGTGTTATGTTATATTATTCTAGCAAATCCGCGATGCACGTTGATGACTGCTTTAAATTACACAGTAGAAATACACATCAAAAAGACAGAATCAACAACATTTCGTTAAATAGCATTCGCACGATCATTTCCACCGCTGTGTCACTTTATTTGAAGCGACGACGCTTCGCAAATAAATTGCTGGTGGATGATGCAGAAAAAGTTCGTCGAGGGCAGACGGTTAAACTAATGGCTAAACTTGGGGTAACAAAAACCAAGGAACAAGCCAAGCAACTAAGCAAACAAGTCTGCTCATCAAACGAGCGAAGCGTTTGAAAAGCGAACAATGAAACGGACGAAAGGCGAGTCTCTTATTTTAACGAAATGGATGGCCAGACGCGGACGTAACATCAATTTCCTTGATACTCGAACAAACGGCGCTCGGTTGAAAACCCGCGAGACAATCGCGAACCTTCGACGCAGCGATTATTCCAAATATCAGACAATGGTGCAGCACATTTTCGTTCTCTCTTTACTCGCGTATCGCGCGTTGAAAAGAAGTTTCATCTTCTTCTTTTCAGGCTGGCGCGTGAATCAATACGCCGGGTGGCAGTTCCATTTCAATGAGAATCTTCCTCGATCCTTTTGTCCGTGCCTTCGATTGGGCAAACGGCTAGAAAATACGGAAACACGAGAGGCGAGAATAATCGCCTACCGGCATTTGCGAAAGCTCTCAATCGGAGCCGGGGGCAAACCCGCGCGAGTCTTGAAAAACAACGCCGTGACAGTTACAAATAACTTTTACGCGGACGTTCCGATTGAAATTCAAATTCCACGCACTCCGTCTTCCAGCCGGCATTGTCTAAGCCGCTTAGGCGCGGCGATAACTCACGCGTTCGGCGCAACGAGGCTACGGTCGAATTTATCGGTGCGCTAAACACCTTTCAGACGTTCGGAGAACCTATTCTCCGCGAACGCGTATGGTACGCGTCGCGCGTCGCTGTGAAAACAGACTTGACGAAACGAATCCTTTAAAGTTTCGAAAACCCGCTGCGAATGCTGCGACAGAATCTGTTCAATTCTCGACGTTTCGTTGTAATCATAAAAATCACGTTTGAAAAGAAGCGAAGCGTCAATTTTAACCCTTTGACCCTCAACAAACTTTTTTTTTTAATCATCTACCAGTAATTTATACGAAGCATTGAAAATAATCATTCGAATAGTATTCAGCACGAAATTTTGTTGAAAATTGTATCTTTCCAACATGTGATCCATCGTTCAAATTTAAAGCAATCATCGACGTGTGTTGTGGGTTTGCTAGAACTATTATAATATATATAATAGTTCCATTCTCTCGAAAAATAATAACCTCCATCATTTTTTAAACTTTCGTAAAAAGCAACAAGAAGTCTAGTTTGTGCAAATTATTCCGAGTTATGTGAATTATTGAGCGTCAATTGGCTCAGGACTGTCTTTAGAAATTTCTTCACTTTGTATTACACTTTGTATTCACTTTGTATTATACACCGCATCGTACAACGCCAAACGTATATGTTCATTATAATTATCAATAAATTATACTACTGTCGTTTTTTTCAATTTTAATAAATATTGCCATCTAATGACAATAATTTAACTTGATATAACATAACCTATATTCTAGTTAAATATATTGATATAACATAACCTATTTCTAGTTGAATTTATTGACATTTAGTGTGTCTTATTGTAACATAACCTATTTCTAGTTGAATATATTGACATTTAATGTGTCTTATTGTAACATAACCTATATTCTAGTTGAATATATTGACATTTAGTGTGTCTTGTTATAGCATAACCTATATTCTGGTTAAATATATTGACATTTAGGTAAATTTTGAAAAAATTTGAGTGAACCCTATAAGAGAATGGAGGGAAAAAGTGTGGATAAATTTCATATTAGACATTTGATGCTTTGTGAGATTCGAAAGCACAACAATGCCATTAATGCTGTTTATTCTGGTGCCTTGGATACGAGAACATGTCACACGTTGGTTTAGAAAATTTAAGGACGGTGATTTCAATCTTTTTGACTTCAATCTGGTGTGAAATCTGTTATGAGACCTGTTTGTCTTTACTTCAAAACCATCGTCATTTTACAAAAAGGGAATAAAGAAAGTTTGTCAGAGAAATGGACGAAGATTGTCCAACAACGATAGAGATTATATCATAGATCAAAACTATTGTTAACTCTTAAATAAAATAAAATTTTTTACCAAAAGGTATCAACAAACTTATGGGTACCCTTATTATAGGGTGGCCACTGAAAAATTCTCAATCTTTTTTATTTTCTTCTTTTGTAAGTTATGATTTCCAGCAACGAGTAATAAAAAAAATAAATAAAATAATAAAAAATTAAAAAAACATGTGTTTGTAAAAGTTATTTTTATATCATTCAGTCTTTCAGTGACCATCCTATACAATGTTCCCTCAAAAGGGCTAAATTTCGTACGCTCGTAATCTCCCTATCGTTTCGTGATAGGTTTTAGTATTCGCAAAGTGCGCGCAACTATCGCATGCCAGGACGAATGCGCTTCGTTGCGTCGTGAAATCATCAGCCATCGACGATCCCATAGACAGAGTGTGAAAAAATTCGAGGAAAGACAAGGGGGAGAGACAATGGACATTGGCGCGGTCACGCCGGCCGTTTATAAACAAAATATTACGGTGATCAGTTGGCGCGAACGAGTCGGCGTTCGGCGCTCCGACCGGTCACCATAAATTTATTCCCATTGGTCACGGTCCAGAACGTCCCGTGCAGAAAGGAAACGCATTAACAACGAAGCTATTCCCCCCTTATTATTGTCTTAAGGTGTCTCGAACGTGATCGGTCGGAAGAGGAACGGAGTGAAGCGAGCCGGGGCCACGCGGAGAAGAAGAAAGAAGAAGAAGAAGAAGAAGAAGAAGACGCGTCCCGTTTCTCCCGGTACGCGCGCGCTCGACAGAGACGGAAACAGTGTGTTTCGCGCGTAGGAGCCAACAATTTATTGCCCATCGGCCGTCGTAGTTGCACAAGACGATGCGTACGTAGGCTTGAAAGGTCTAAGAAACAGTCGGGTCATTACTTTCGGTGATTACCGTCATTCTTTGATTAGGAGCCCTTTTCAATCTCTCTTCCACCGCCACGATCCTTTTCCCTCTCTCTCTCTATCTCTTTCTCTCAGAACTGGCCACGATCGAGCTAGCCCGTAGTCACAATGCTGTAGTCGAATTCCACGCCACTTTTAAGGGGATAACGTTGGGGAATGAGCCGCAAAACGAGGAGAAAGAAAGAAAGAAAGAAAGAAAGGAAGACAGAAAGAGGCAGGAGGAGGAGCATTTCGAAATTCGTGGCGATAATTTATACGAAAAGGTAGAGAGGGCCTAGAACGCGCGGCAGTGCCGGGGCCCCTTCGTCACGATAAGATTGGATCGTCAGGGGCCACTACACGGGCCTCTATCTAAGTACCGGGTAACAGGGCCTCACAGAGAAATAGAGGTAGGTGCTTATTCGCCGGATAGAATCGACGTTTCCTTGTATCTCAAAATTCGATTTACGATCGAGCCTTATCTATCGAGGCAAATCCAAAGCCGACGATACCGACCGATACCGCGCGCGAGCGAGCGAGATCGTAGTTTTTCAACGCTGGCGAGGGAAGCTGTTCCTCGAAGAAGGGGGGGGGGATGGTATCGCGTATGGGTCTCCTTCCCAAAGTTGGCGCTAATGGGACCCCGTTCCAATTTCAATTTCCGATATCTACAGCCTCGGAGATTCCGTGCGTTGTAAAAGTTTGATTCGCCTTCTGCGAGCTTGGAAGCTCGGACCGGTTGCGACGACCGTGAATTCTCCCGCGGAGAAGAGGACCAGTTCTCATTTTTACGTCCGTTGATAAACGATACGCGCGTCGAGCGAATTTTAATTTATCGAGACAGCGGGAAATCAGTCGATCTTTCGTCAATCGCACGACGCACCTAATGATAGGTCTGTTATCTCTCGTTTCCCATACAGAAATTCAATTAATAATTCGGTACTTGGAGCTCTTCTTTTCAAGTTTGCTATCGGTGATCCCGTTGACAGTACAATGTGTGGAAGAGAGACGGTGAGAAGGAGAAAGGGGAAAGGGGGGAGCAGAGTCGACCCTGCGAGGCGTTTTAGTCGAACAAAAGGATTCGAGCCCTTACAGGCAGGATAGCTCGGACGTCGTTTCATAAAGATACGGATTTATCGCCAGAGCAGCCGAAAGGATTTCGCCGGATCGTGCCGGCCTGTCGACGACAAAAATACGAGCCTTCAGCATCGACACCTTGCCGCGTAACAGTGTCGCCCATTACCCATACGCGAGAGAGGCGGCCCGTCATTCTACGTATAAAATCTCTCGTCAACTGTTCCTCTTTCAGGCCTACTTTTGCACCGTCAGGAGCCAATCGTTTCTTGAACGAACTGGTACGGGAAATTCGTTTCCACTTTGACCTCGAGTTTATTTCGTTTGCCACAGTTTGTCCAAACTCCTTGCAGCGTGGTTCAAATCGCGCCACACTCATTGTCAGTGACAAAAGTCACTCACGCGTTGGTTTAGGTTCTCGAAGCTCATACGCTTGAATTTGTTCAATCCTATATGCCCTACGATATATAAAAATAGATACAAACGTTAGGAACAACTTTGTGAGGTAACCCAGATCAATTTGCTTGAGAATCATATTAAAACAATTTTGAAATATTAAATTTTATTAATATCAAGGAAGTCTAAGTGTACACGTATTGTTGTAAGATGAACATATCGAAATAAAACAGCATTTCACGAGAGATATCAGCGAACAAAAACGATTTATCATCCTGAAGTGAGTAATGTATCAGCGATGCTTTATTTCAATTTGCAAATAAATGCTTACTTTAAATTACCAACTTTTCGAAAAACCGGCAGAAAGTTAACAGTTTAAGATTCGCAATATACTTGCACGTCCGAATGTGACCAAGATTAACGCGTATAATGAATCAGCCCGGCTCATGCTTCTCGCGTCTGAACCGACAAACTCACCGCGATCCCAACTCGATGTTATAGGTGAAAGGATTCGTTTCTTTCTGGATCGAGTGATCTAAAAGTCTAAATCAACTTGTCCGATATTCGCCGGGACGCGGGATATTAATACACGTACGTACGCGGCAATCCCACTCCGTCGTATATAATTCTCAGCTAAGTTCGAACGACACATTACGGCATACTCAAGTTCGCAAATTTCGTTTTAAATTGTGTATCTGAATTCCCCGTTAGATGCGTCAGGCAGACTAGATTTTCGCCGCCGCACGATACTCGCGCTCACGCTATCAGTTGCTCGGTTTGAGTTATGCCCGGATCAAGTATTACATTACACAAGTTAAGCGTCAATTTCTCATGTCCGTACGTAGCGGAGCGTTATTTTTACACACGGCGAGATAACTTGTCCGATCGAACTCTCCGCGCTGCGCGCGTGTAAATTATGCGTTCAATTACCGCGCTGAATTTCGCAGGCGAATTTTCCTCGGTGTCGGGGAACACCTACCGCCATCCACGTTGTCCACTGCCTCATTTAGTATAAATTCAAGTAGACTCCTAGCTGTGTCTAGATTAGGTGTTACGTTACACCGGTCGAGAGTCGGTTTCTCGAGACTAGACGGATGTCCCCCCCCGGCTGGTGTTTTCGCTTACGTCGTAAGCTCTCGCTCGCACTTTTCGTACTTCTCGAATCGAACGCATCTCGAGAATTTCGTCCCTTTCGACTCCAAAAAATCGGCGGTTCCACGATTTTACTTTTAGTCAATCACGCGTGAAACGGCTGTAAATTACAGTTTCGCGCGACGCGAATTTATCAATAGCGCGTAATTCTCGTCCGCCGTATCCGCGAGATTTATTGACCGGGACGGTTTCTACCGACTGAGCGGTCGAGCCGAGCCGATCGTTCGTTCTGCTCTCTCGCCTGCGAGATGGAATGCGTACGGAGGTAGCAGCCGCGAAAGACACGGCGAAGACCGGGGTCAATGCTGCCGATGTCGATGTCGATTCGATTCGACTCGAGCCGAGCGTCGATGCACGCGTAAGGCGATCCACGTCGCCGGGTCCGGTCGATCCGCCGTGCCAGAAATCGACCGATCCGAACCAGTCTCCGAAACCAGTCGAAATTACTTATCCGACAGGTGTATCGTTATCTCGGCTCTCAATCTGTCCCTTCCTCGTGCAAGAAAGACGCGCCTCGAGACTCGAGTCTTCGCGTCTTTCTCGCACGAGCGAGCGAACGGACGACGAGTCGTCAAACGTCGAGCAGGACAGAAGACTGTCCGTCGCTGTTTGTTTCGGAGGAAAATTCAATCGGGACGTTTTTCGAGTGATTTACAGTTTCCGACTGTAAACGATCGCGCGCAACGGACAGAGCCAACGAGAGGGACAGTTATGGCTCGTAATTCTCCAAGAGACGAGTCTCTCTCGTCTCTGCCAGCCGCGATTACTCGAAGGCCTGTCGTCGGGTTGCTACGTTGCGCGCAACAACGATCCGCTCGTAAATCAGTTTCCGGCGAATTGTCAGAAATCTCAGTTCGCGGATCTGGCCGAGTGCCGGGTCTCTCGCAGCCAAACATTCCAGAGTCCTCCTCTTCTTCTCTCCTGCTCGTCCCTCATTTTCCTTCTTTCTTCTCACACCCTAAACTGGAATTTTTCAGGCTTCGTTCGGACGCTTTCGCGCGGGAATCGCGAGGCTCCGGAGTAAAATTCGTCTCCGGAGCGAGTTTCGGAAAGGAGCGGAGAAAGCTTTCGAGGAGAAAGCACGCCTCGCTGCAACGATTTGCGTCCGAGCGTTCGTGCGAGCGCTCGCAAGTCGCGTTCCGACGCGATGCGTGGCGTTACAGTTTTGAGAAATGAAAGTGCGTGCCGGTCGCCTTCCGCGCGAAACTCGACTCTGCGAAATTAATAGAGTGCGTAGCGTGCTGGAGTTGTAAATTCCACGGCACGATTCTTGTTTTTGCACGGTCGTTTAGCAGCATTCTCACGATGCGCGACGATTCGAGCGAGTTGCGTGGACTATGGAAATTCCAATGGAAATGTCGCTGTGCGTTAGGATCGAAAAGAGAGGAAAAAAAAAGCAGGATCGGTTAATGAGAACAGTGTGGCGGTACCGGTAGCCAGAGTGTGTTTTTCAGCAATCGGGGCAGCGATCGGCGCGCCGCGGCCGTGTCATTAAAGGTGATAAAAATGAATGAACAACGATGATCGCCGGCGACAGGCCGTCACACACACACACACACACTCACACACACACGCACACACACACACACATATATATCGCCTAATGAAAATTTCTCTTTGGCTAAACATATACGTAATTAGAGTGATAACTGCTTAATAACGAGTGTGGCATCGTTACGGCGGATAAGCATGGGTGATGCGATAGCATCTCCGTCCGTGGATGCCCTTTAAGCTATCTCTCAGTTTCCGATAATGCATCTTAATTAACTAAATTATGGTAATTGCTAAAACGGCCAGAAAGAGATCCGCGGGGAGGGGCGGCGGGGCGGGGGACGGGCGGAGGCAGCAGGTTTAACCGTTTTCCATCGTACATGTCTTACTTAATGTAAATGAAGTATTATACAAACGCGCAATTATTGCCGTGCCGCGCGTACAACGTGCTCGTTCCCCGACGAAGCTACTATTACCCGAGACGCCAATTTTGACGCTAACTATCAAATAAACGCGTTCGAATCTGACCGAATGATGTTACACTTATACTTTATGTAGCCTTATGTAGCTTTATGTGTATACCTGTGCGCGATCGAGACCTATTGTACGTGTGTGTGTGTATATATATATATATATATATATACACTCTTATTGCGTTTTCAAGGCTTTAACGACCGAAAAAGAGGAGCCTCGCTCGCTCTCGTTCGTTCACATTCATTCGTTCTCAGTCTCCTCCCCCCCTCCTGCCCCCCGCTCGAGCCATGTTTCCGCTCGAATCGCCTGACTTCTATCGATTTATCACGTACACGTAATCCGCTGGTTAATAGAACGATCAAGGTAACGAGCCTCTTCGACTCTCTCGGCCTCCGCGTAATAGTAATTATTTAGAGCCTCCTCGTGTCCGACGAACTCGCTCCGACTCTGCCTCTTTGCTCGCGTCTCTTTGTGAAATCCGGTATCACAATAACGCCGCTCGTTAATGTTTATTTAGACGTTTCCGGCACGATCGTTTCTCGTTGCACGCATATTTTCGCTCAACGTCCGAGGCGCGTTGTCTAATTGCTCCGATGGCTCTTTACCTCCGTTGTCAACTGTTTTTATTGGTAATTCACAGATAGCAGAGATCGAGTTTGTTTCAGTTGGTTCCATTTTGCAAAACTGCAAAGAGGCGATTTTTATCGTTTCGGTCTCGAGAGGAAACGATCCTTCGATCGGAACAATCGTCGAATAAAGAAACGGAGGAAGAGAAAAGGGGTAATTTGTACGTTTGCGCAAGGGGCAATTAAAGGCGACGAATTCGAGCCGCGAGTAACGGGAACGGCAAACTAGGACAAAAATGACGAGGAGTAACGAGCGTCAAGGATACGACGAATCTTCAAGGGGGTTTCGTTCGACGTTACGCCCCACGTTGTCCACGTGTTCCACGCTCGGCGTTTAATGACGCCGTGTGCCTCGCTCTTCTCCCCCGTCAGACCTTGGGCAATCGTCGAATAATCGAAATATCTCGATGAAACAGAGGGGGCCCCCGTGGCCCGTGCATTTACGAGGTCCTCGAAACTCGTTTTCTCTCTAGGCGATTCGGTAGGCGACATCGTTCATCGAGCGACAGATCGTAAGATCCGAAGGAGGAAGAATAAATTAACGGGGCGGCCGACGGAATCGTAAACCTTCGACGGCTCTCGAATTCGGCGATTCAAAGAAACGGCGCACAATAGACGCGCTATAAATCTCGCTTTACGGCCCGTCATAATTGTTCGCCCGATCCGTTGGATCTCGGGATCCTCGGGTCGATCGTGGAAGCGTTTCGTAATCGCGGCGACGGTTCCATAAATACCGCGAAAAGACACGAAACACGAAACACGAAACACACTGCCGGATATCGCGTGAAAATTGATATTCTCGCCGCGCTACCGTAAACTCGAAAGGAGGTGGCGTGTTAAAAGGGAGATAAAAATCCGGGAAGCTCGAGGCACGAAAATAGCAAAGAGTACAGCGTCAACACACATACGTACAAGTTGAAAAATTGAGTTGAACAAGTGGGAAAAGATCTATAATGCGATACTTTTACTTACAAAGTCATTCGACTCTCTGAAAAACGCAACAATCCGCAAAATTACTCTGAAAAATTATAAATTGGTCATTTTGACCATTTTGGTAGTTTCGGCAATTCTCGGATTTCTATTTAACTGCTGCTTCAGAGCGCTGCTACTGAACAAGACTCTACGTCAAAACACATTGATCGAATCATTTTCGGAGTTCATCCGTTTTGAAACAGAATACTTTCCCAATTTCCTGGTAATATTTTGAAAAGAATACTGTTTTTGAAAACAAACTTTAATTTTTCAAATCTAACCTCAAATTTTCAAGAGATTAACAGTTTTACCTATCGGGTCTTTCCCGAATTGCAATAGATCGAGAAAGATCTTTTATTACAATAATTTCTTGTCACATAAATATTCCACTGTCGAATAGAAAAAATAGAAAAAGCTCGTCTCGATGACTAAAGTGTATCATGTATTTTTAATGTAGACGCTGTACATGTCCGGCGCTCGTAATGAAAAGGTTCGTAATGACAAATTATTACGTAAATTGTTAAGGTTTAGGTTAGGTTAAGTTTAGGTTAGGTTTAGGTTAAGTTTAGGTTAGGTTTAAGTTAAGTTTAGGTTAGATTTAAGTTACGTTTAGGTTTAGGTTTAGGTTAGGTTTAGGTTAGGTTAGGAACGTGGCCATTCTCGCGCGTGGCCAAGACAGGTTCGGAGTTCGCAAACGAATAAATTTGGGACGATAATTCGTTGAAACGCAAAGAGGTGCGCAGATGGTCGTCGGCGGTCGTAAACGAGGAGGAGGACGACTCGCTAAAAAGGAACTGCGTCTCGCGAGAACAAAAAGCTCTCGCTCTCGTCCCGCTGGAAAAAGAACGACCCACGTAAATCCTGATAAACGTATTTAAAGGAACGTCCGCGCCGAATCTCGCTCTTTTACCGAGTCGAGCGACTCGCCGGTTAATTGTGACGCGTTCGCGACGTCCGCTTGGACAGAGACACGCTCACGGGGATCATCGTCGCGCAACCGACCAACCGAGAGGAGCAAGATGGCGATTTTATCGTCCTCGCTTAGCGGTCAGCCTAAGAGTCTTTCGCCACCGCCGCGCGCTACTCCCGTGAAATCCATCGGGGGTGTAAAGTGTAAACGATCCGAGGATCGACGACTCGATATTGCGCCGACGATAACCAGCCGTTTCGATTAATCGGAAGTGGGGAGTCGTCTCTCGTTTAAACGAGAGAGTTGCTACTTGGCGAAGCAGAGAAAAATAAAGAGAGAAGGGGGGAATCAAAGGAAGGATAAAAGATTTTCTCTCGGTCAGTTACGACGACAAAACGCCGGTACGTATACTCGGAGCATACATACGCACGTACGCGCGTATATACATACAATACACGTAGCGGTAACTGCGGGAGGCAGCGCGGGGAGGTAGCCAACCGTTGGCTGTAAAGTATAAAGCATTAAGCGTTAATCTCACCGGTGGACAAGATAATGCCCGGAGTCGGCTCCGTGTGAGGAGCCTTTGAGTGGCTATTTATCTCGAGTTTAAATCGATTTGTATGCTAATCCACCGGAGAAATCCGCCTGCGTACATAAAACTGAAGGAGGCCTACAAAACTCAGCCTCCATGAGATTCCAGATATATCCCTGACTAATTAGGCCCACCGCCGCCCTGCCCTCCGCCTTTCTCTCCTTTCCGCTACAACCCGCGGTCTCTCTCTTTCGCGTTGTCGCCCCCACCGCCTCGCCCTTTCCCCACGACATCGACCTCCCACCCATCGGAATTCGCCTTTTTCCGAAGAGATCGTCTTCGTTGTCGTCGTCGTCGTGCATCCATGGGACAACCGTCGTTTCGATGGAACCCGAAAAGTCCCCAGCGAGCATCTGCTTCTTTTTACCAAAATGTTCCTCAGCCCCGTTTAGCCCCCATTTACGACTTTGCGACGACTTTGACGGAAGAGAGAAACCGCGGCATTTCCAAATCCAGCGGCAGTTGCAACAACGGGATCCTCTACGAAGATCTGAACGGAGAGGATCGATCCAAGCACCACGTAGATCGTTGAGTAGTAAACTCGTTGGGCCGAATGCGTTTGGCCCCCGGGTCGACGACCGCTTCGAGGCAGCTGCAGGTGAACGATTCGACTTTGTCGTTGGACGAAGCTCTCGACGCTTTTGAAAAAAGGCAGATTTCAGATTCGCAAGAATTTCGGAGCTACAGGCGCGCATACGCGTGACTTTTAGCCACGGACGTCGCGAGAAAGATGGAAGGAGCCGATCGCCGAATCGCCGAAATGGTAGCCGAATTTATTCGAGGTGGGCTTAATTTAATCCGATGGGGACGCGCGCAACGAGATCCTATCTTCGTTTCTACTCGTAAATAGTTTAGTGGGCGTGTTGTCTTGGAAATTAAAAAACGGAAATCGCTTTTCGGGGAGGCCAGAAACCGTCTCTGCCTTACTTTATTTCTCAGTTGTTGGCCGTTTTACGGCTCGGATCCTCTCCGCGAGCATTAAACCCCCATCCCCCTCCTCTCTCTCTTCCATCACGAAACGCTTTGATCTTTTATACTTGCTTCGTAGAAGCGCGATTCGATGAGCTTAAGTGGGCGAACGGGTCGGACGAACACGCGTGTTGTTTCATATGGCGCGAATGATAAACGCGTGCGCGACTCTGCCGCCTGGGTATGTGAAATTACTTTTCAACCGAGGGGAAGGTGAAAAATCGGACGATTGAACCACTTTGGATGAGAATTAACGATAGTTGCGGCAATATGATTGCGCGTCGTCAGGGAGAATCGTAGCGAGTTGTGATAACGAGTTAATTCCCAAGTTAATAGACTTAAAACCACGTAGGCTAAACTTGTGTTATTTCTATTTCTTAGAAAAATATAAAAGTATCTGACTCGATCGCGATACGTTTTAATTTTGTAGGTTCTTTGAAATTTGATACCCCGGCCGTCGTGACTTCTCACGATCTTTATAAGGCAACGTATCGAGGGGATGATGCTCCTCGGTTCGCAACGAGATCAGGCATCGCGGAGCAACCGGCGGAAATCGGTTAAATTGCCGATCGCCGCGGAGCCCGGAGGATTGATCGATCGATTGGAAACGGAGCCGGCGAGATCGGCAACCAGCCTCGCTCGTTGTCGATGCGTTGTTCTACATCGAACGGAGCCGGAGCAGCAGCAGCAGCAGCAACAACAATAGAGAGTTTCGTCCAAGACGCGGCGGTTTTCCATGCCAAGGCGAACTGGATTGACTTCCAAGATGGATTATGGTCCACCTGGGGAGAGACCGCGTCTCTCATTGTGTTCCCGGCACAGGCCGGCCTATATGGCGAAAACCACCTGTTTCGCAAAAGTTTCAGACGCCGTCAGCCGATTCGCGATGCGCGTTCCAGCCTCGTTCGCCGGGGCGATCGCGAGCCGATAAACGAAACAAGAA
Organism: Melipona bicolor; assembly: GCA_030673865.1. Lineage (NCBI taxonomy): Eukaryota > Metazoa > Arthropoda > Insecta > Hymenoptera > Apidae > Melipona > Melipona bicolor. The sequence continues at coordinate 1,159,752 of JAHYIQ010000025.1, read as the reverse complement.
TGTAAACATATTCAAATCCGCCCGGCCTCTATCGGGTTCGTGTACACACGCCGCGCGTACACGCCGTTCCGCCGGGAAATCACGTAACTCTCATTCCCTTTGTGCGACCCGACGCGCATCTGATTACCGCGGCGAGTTATGCGAGCGCTGCTTTTTTTCAAGATCGCGCCCGGCTGATTTCCCGGGTAATTAACGCTTTATCTAGTAGCAGGAAGTCTATTAATCTCATCAATCGATGGCTTATTAATTACTTTTGCTCGTCGATCAGATGGACCACTAGCGATCGATTCCTATACTTTTTTGATAGTACTTTTGCGATCTACGAACAGAGCCTACGAACCGCAGAGGCTATCAGGCATCAAGAATCATAAATAACAGTAGGGCGTAAGAATCGTAATCAGTAGGAAAAGCAAAACTTTCCACAGACAATGAGAGAGCATGTGCCGTGTTACACGAGGGTAGCGATGTCACGCTTTAAAGGAATATTTAAAAAATTAGTTCACTTTGTGAAGAGTATCGCGCGAATGTTAGTTTACAAGCAATTAGTAGCTCGACGAACAGAGCAGCCAAAACCGGTCCGGTACCGGCGATGAGTCCGCGCCGAACTGAGTCGATAGATACCGGTAGATAAAGCGTCGATATTTCCATTTTTCATCGTGAAAAATTACCAGTCCGCTCTCGATCGTTTCCCACGGAATCACCTGCCACTCCCTACGTCGTCATCTGTCCGTCTTTTCAATTTTATTTTCCCTCCCGTCCTCCTCCAAACGCCACGTTTGCTGGATATTTCAGACGTGCACGCGCAGTACACTTTGCACTTCATCAAATCATCGCCAGAGGACAAAACTGAGGAAGAATTCGCACGCGTGCGAAGAATCGGTAATCACCGTGGCTGCAGGTGAAGGGGGGGGAGGAGGGAGGAGGGACGGGAGGGAAGCCGATGAAAAGGAAGAAACCGGCAGAAGGAGGAGTTAATTAGCATAGGTGGCGAGTATCGATAACGGAGGCGCGCGAGAACGTCAATACCGGCGCTCGAAACCCCGGGAACGCGAACGTGTCGGATTTGTATGTAAATCGGCAGACGCGAGATGAATATACCTTGGCTTGAAGGATTTCATTTCGAGCGTTTACGAGTGGCTAACGCGGTGTGTTGCGACGCGCGCCGCGCCGCAGCCCGGAGAGACGAGCGTAACTCAACGGCGATCGTTGAAGAGCACGCGAGAAACAAGCGAAGAAGATTTACGACACAAGGCAAACGTACGTATATATATACGCGTGTATATATACGCCTTCGCGGCCTGTCTGCCGTGGCGCAGAGAGAATTCCGTCGCGGAAGAATGAGAGAGGGGCGGCGAGGGCCGACTGGTGCGTCGCAGGGGCTGCGAACGCACGCTCTCCTTTGCGACGTGGCGTGTGAAGGGTTTAACCCTCCGGTTCTGCCCGACGACGAATTCCGCCAGACGACGCTTCTTCCTCCTCCCCCCCCCCCCCCCTCGTTTTTTTTACCCCCGCGAATCGCTCCTTTATTCACTCGCCTTCCAAGTTTTTGTCTTTTACTTTCCATTTCTCCGATATTTGACAGAGACGGCAATGCCTCGATCGTTGGAATCGATCCGCGGAGTGAAACCATGGTAATTGGAGGCCTGCGTAATTTGTTATTACGCCGTAATTGCATTGAACGAAAAAGTAAAAGCGGAGGATGCGAGTTTACGCACGCTGCCAAAAATAATTTGCGTGCAAGAGCGAGACGAAGAGCTTCAGCGGGCAACGTGTAATTAGTGGAAAATGGGAAAAAGAGACTTGGTTGGACAGAGAGTTCCTTGTTTCAGCGACGAATCGCGACTTTTCGCCAGCGAAATCTTTACCAGGCGTCGACAAAGCGAGAAAAATTCGAATTTCTAAAATCGACTGTTGTTTTCAACGCGTAGAGATTCGATAGAAAGTATCGACATTCTACCCGTCCACGATGATTTCACCAGCGCCGCGTCCCGCTTCCCCTCGACGTTCCTGCGTCGGAATTAGAAAATTCAGGTGACCAGGATCTGGTTGGCGGATCTCGAGTTTTTCGAAATTCCGAGCCATTCGTTACATTAACCCGGGAAATCGAGCGAAATAGAACCAAAAACTTGCGTTTGTGGCAACTAGCCACACGTTCGAAAAAGCTATCTTTCTAGAACTGGAGAGTTGACAGACATTGAATCTGCGTTGCACGAGTCATTCACCCTAGAACACCACCACTGTTGAATTTGGCTCCGAGTATTCAACAATATCTCGTCTCGTCCAACCGAGAGTGAAATTTTTGCAACGAAATGCAAACTAACTTGTGTACACGTGGAAATTCTACCGTTTCTCGATCGATTGAAAATCAAAGCGTTTCCTATTTGACATAAAAGTTGAATTAATTAGAACGAAGACGCAGGAAGACCGGAAGGAAAAGAAACAGTAAACGAAAGTGCGTTATTCGGAGCGACGAACGAGTATCGAGACAGTCGCTGGTTGTAATTAAAATATCGGCACACCGACGGAGAAAGTCTGAGAAAGTGAGAAGTTTAGCGCGGCAAGTGAGATGCTCGCGGAGAAGTTTGCCGAGGCACGGCCGCCAGCGTCGCGCGTCCTCGCCTGGCGTTTCCGATTCATCTCGATATTTCATTCACGACTCGAGGAGAGAGAACTCGAGGAGGAGTGATACGAGCGTGACGGCCGACCGGCCACGCCGAGAATGGACTTTTTCAGCAATTAAAACGAGCAAGAAAAAGAAGAGGGGCGGGGGGGGGGGCAGAGGGGAGGAGAGGAGAGAAGAGGAGCGGGGGCCCGGCGAGGAGTCGGCTGTTGGTGGCGTTCGTTCAAACATTCGCGAGACGTGGGTTCATGATTCCAGGAACGCGGAGGCCCGAGGACTTTCCTGGCCTCTCCTCACCATTCGGTATCTGGCTGCCGGACGTTTTACGACGCTCGCCGCGCAGCCATAAATCGTGAAACGCGGACCGATTTATACATCGATATCGGTGCACTTAAGTATACAAATGTGCCCTTAATTGGACTGTCTCCTCCCGTGCGTACGTATAAAAGCGGCACTTCACTCGCCACCCAAATCACCGCTGACAGCAGTTCCTTTTAAGTTGGAAATATAGCCACTAAACGGTGGCCACCGTTCACCCGGGGCGTGCAACCCGGTAAAAATCATTTCGCTTCACGGGGGGATGTACCATCCTCCAGATTATCTTCTGGGAATTTCGTAGACAACATTGAGTCGAACGAAAGTTTCGATCGTTCGATCCCTTTTTTTTTTTTCCAAAGATGCTCATCGGAGAGCGTTACTCGATCAAAGAATACGACTTGCCGGGAAAACTGTGAAAGAATCGTATCCTTCTTTCTTCGATTAACGAAGGAATCAAGGGGCAAACCTGCTCCGGGGAAATTGACAAAAGAGAAAAAAGAAATTTGGAGCGAAAAGACCATTAACTCGCGCAGATATCGATAGGAGAGACACAGGTGGCCGGACTTGTACAAAGTGGGAAGACAGGAACGGTTACACTCGGCGGACCTCTCGGTTTCAGAAACGCATCGATCCGATCGACTTTACGCAATCGAGTCAATTAAAGCAGAAACTCGAAAAGGCCGGCGTCTCGGCGGGCTCGACAACGAGCGCAACAAAAATATCAGGAAATTTCTATTCAGGATAGAAACGTGCAATTAACGGGACTGATTAATAATTTACCAGCACGCGGAACGAATATGCTTTCTCCCCGCGAGGATATTATACTTCTTCGTCGCGCTATATTTCACGAAGCTGCGAGAGGAAACCTGCTCGAGAACGAAAAGGGAACAAATCGAAAATCGCAGTTCGGAGCGTGTACAACGCGTATAAATCACAGTTCAAAAGCTGGGAATTAACGAACTCGAGTTTCTTAATTTCAGTCTTTTCGTCTCAGCTTTGAAAAGTTGAGGATAAGAAGTGACGTTTCCGGTTGAGATCGTTCTTCGATGCCGTTTCGATATTAAAACCAAAGTGATATTAATAGTCTGCGAGAGTTTGAAAGAGAAGGAAAAAACGGAACATTTGCATATTTACATATTTGTGAATTCCCCGGTTTGAAGTGAGTAACTTCCTACTCGTCACACGTTGCACACGATGATTCAGTTCCAGCTGCCGTGTGCATAAGAATCGAAGGATTGTCAAAGTTATTAACGTTTCATCCTCCAAGATGAAACCAGTTTCGAAAGTTCACATCTCCTTTGATTTTTCCACCACCGAGTTTGTTCTACAGATGGAAACATTTTGCGCGCGCCACAATATGGTCGTTTCTATCGCAGATAGAAATGCCACACTGTTCCAAACGCTTCCCAACAGAGTCAAACAGAGTTAATTTCGCGTCGAAACGGATTGATACTCGATTCTGTTCTGAATTATTTCACATACTGCCACACGCCTTTGAACTTTGATTCTTTCCGTCTCCGTTTCGAATTTCTATCTGATTCAGGAATTGCATCCGATTAACTCGTATCTAACAGCGGGCCTGTCTTACAAGCCTCGACTGACGAATTATATCCAATTAATTTTAAGTACGTACCTACGATCTAGGTACCAATATTGAAATGCCTTCAGGAACGATCGACAGGCCGACGAGTTGCCTACGGGGACGAAAAAGTGAAAAATGGCGAACCTTGGTCACAAATATTGCAAATCTAGACAATTCCGCGCGTTCTAATTGATTGTTGACGCGAATAATTTCGTATCAAGTACACCTGATCGTTCGGCAGCTTGCAGGCGGCCAACAGGCGGAGGTTTTCGAAGGATTTTCGCGACGTGGAGAGTTTTGCGGAAAGATTCGCGATCGACGGCGTTACATTACAAACGTGACCGCACGAGCGCATGAGCCAGGCGAGCGTATTTTCACCAGGTTGAAATCGGCCGGGGCCCCGATCACGTGCGGCCGATAACAGGTCGGGTCCGACGATGTTTGTTCACTCGGCGTGTCTACAACGGAGCACCGCCGCGAAACGATTATCGACGTTCGACAATCGAAGGATTTATCGTTCCATTTGCCGGGTCGCGTTCGAATTCGCGGGGCTCACGACTCGCGAAACGAGACGAAACGAAACGAAGCGAAGCGAGGCAAAGGGAACTCCTTACACGTCGCGATCGATCCACACACGATCCACACACACACACACCACACAAAGAAAGAGTGAGAGAGAGAGAGAGAGAGAGAGAGAAGGAGAGGAACGTTCGGTTGCCCCCGTGTCGGCGAACGTGCCGATTCCTCTTCACTTATCGCGCCACGTTGCTTTATTAGGAGATACCTTTCGACAGATACACTCCCGGCCAGGCGCAACGTTTTTACGGACAACACTTTGAACCAGACCCCGAAGGGACGAAGCAGAGAGTTACAGAGAAAGAGAGGAGGAGGAGGAGGAAACAGTGGGAACAGTGTCCTCCGTGCGTGTTGGCGCGCACTCCGCAACTGCAAGCAGCTCCGAAAAATCGTGGAAATATTCTAGTCAGTGGCGGAGTCACTCACCGAGTCGATTGCAGTTGACTGCTTCCGTGCAGTGAGAAGCGTCGAGGATCGCGCGGATCATCGATCACCGCGACTCTTGGTCCGCATAATTGGTGGAATCGCTACGGGAACGAGACACACCGGAGGCTGCCTGCCCACTCGTTCTACAACACTCGCGGCCGAATCACGTAGTCACCCTCGAAGCAAATCGGATCGTTTCACGGTTACACTGCAGGAGCACGAGTTTCGAACTGATTGAGCAATCATCGAGGTCGGAGCCGGAGCCGGAGCCGGAGCCGGTGGCGTTCCAGCGGCCCTTCGCGGAAGATTCCAGCTACGAAGATCCGCGTTGTTGTTTGTCAACGTTGAGACAGCGGCCAGGCGGCGAAAGAACACAGAGAACACTGACGGCACACCGGTTGTTCGCGTCGTTGTTCACTTTGACTCGCATGCCGATGACAACGCCGGACGGTTTAATCCGATGAGGGGCAGAAGGAGAAGGGGGGGAGGGGCCGAGAAAAACTTGCAGAGAAGGAACACGATTAGAAACAGTTGGCCCGGGAGGAAGTGAGAGTAAAAAAAAAAAAAAAGAGGAGAAAGAGGGCTGGGCTGTTGCAAGAGGGAACGAGGGAGAAGAGGGAGAAAAGGGGAGAACGCGTTGGTGACACCGACCGTCCGGTCGAACACGAGACGTCACTTAGCACCCAAAATTTCTTTCTTCCCAGACCTCTCTCATCCACTGACCGACCGACTCGGTCCAGTTACTGTTTCGACGCGTCGATCTCTTCCGAATCTGGTCCTACGAATCCCAGTCGTTCGTCTTGCGTGCACACGCGATCCACCGCTGCGGTACAACGAGAACGAGACGTTCGTAACAGCGACGAGGACGAGAACGATGACGATGGTAGCGGGGCGACAGAGACAAGCGGCGCAAGGGAACTCACGTTCCAGAACAATTAACCCCAAAGTCTAATCGATTTAATTAGGCGTCAAGCACAGCCTCTTTCCGATCAATCCTGCCCATCTCGTCCGTCCCGAGACCTCCTTCTCTTCTTCCCCCGTCATCGGGTCCCCTCGATTCTAATCGGCCAGTCGAGACGTCTTCCTTCTCTCTGTGCCACGGACGGAGAAATCGGCTGTTGGCAAACGTAGAAACGATCGGGGGCCCCCGTCCGCGATTTCGATACTCGCACTCGGATCCGATCGAAAGCGACCGATTTCGGGGGGGGAAAAAAAAAAAAAAAAACACGAAAAGGAGGAATAGATGGAAGATGGCAGAAATGGACGCGCTGTGACAGTAGTAAGCGAGGAAGCAAGGAGGGACGAATCGGCGGCGGCAGAGGCAGCAGCAGCGATTTCCCACGTGTTCAGACGGGTGGGCCGCCCCGTACGCGGCTTGCTGTCAGAGGGCGCAGCGACGGTGCCGTGTGTCCCGTCATCCTTTGACCCTGGTGTTGGACAGATTGGTAGCGTGCACTGCGTGCACCGCGGTCTCCTCTCTCTGGTTTCCGCGGGCTCTCTCTCTCTCTCTCTCTCCGCGTCCGCCCGGGAAAATATACAGGCGAGGTGGCGCGCCTCCGTTACCGGGCGCGACTTTGAATTTCTGCGGAAACGGGTCCGGAACGGGACACCGGCTGACACCGGCGGCGGTGTCACGAACGGGTGAAAACGCGTTCCGCGAGAGACACGGTGGGGACACGGCGCGAATCGCCACGGACGATGACAATGATAATGATATAACAATAGCGTGCGTTCTCCGCTGGTTCAGATCTTACACTGAAGACCAAGGTACACATACACATGTGTGTCGGCCGGGCCGGCAGGTAGAAGAAGGAGGTAGAGGCTGAGAGAGGTAGGAGGAGGTGGAGTGTGGCTCCGGAGGGAGGGGAGCTAGCACGCTCTTGTGCACCGGCCACACACAATCGCGTGCTCCGGCTCCATACACGGACAAGGCCCTCTCGCGTACTCTCTCGCGGTGCGCGCGCCACCGCTAACGTGCTTTCGCTCTACGTATGTTACGTCTATACACGCGCGGGACCGTACCTCCAGACTCTGTGTGTGTGTGTGTGTGTGTGCGCGTGTACTAGGACCCAAGTACTCGTACGCGTACTTGTGTATCGCAGAAACAGAACGGATCGTCCGCTGTGTACAACACAGACGCCCTACCTTTTCCATCGTGCGTCTGGCCTCTCGGTCTCGCTCGGTGTGCGTGGCCGTCGCGTCGTCGTGAACGCGTACCTGCACCGGTGCGTACCTGCGTTCGCGAGCAAGACAGAGAAGGGAGAAACGACGCATGAGGGACGGAGAAAGGAGAGAAGAGGAGCGAGAAAGAGGGCAACAACGCGCGCGCGTGTGCGTACGCGAGTGAGTGTGACCACAGGCAAGGAGACAACGCCATAGCGCGGCATACGCGCGCATACACACACACACACACACAGACAGAGGTATGGACGAGCATCGGGCCAGGCTGGCCTCATCCCGCCTCACGGCACCTCGCCTCACTTACATACGATACGAGCGAGCCACAAGGCAGGCAGGTAGCGCACAAAACTAAAGAGACTCGGGAAGAAGCTCGGTGGCGGAACCGAGATGCGGTGACGGAGCGACGGAGAAAGAGGTCCGAGAGACGCGGCTGAACGCAGGTTGAACCAGGTGGACGGGGCTGGCTGGGGGAGGGGAAGGGAAAGAGAAAGAGAGAAAGAGAGAGAGAGAGAGCCAGAGACAGGAGGAAACGAGAGAAAGAGGCCAGAAGAGGGAGAAAAGAGGGAGCCAAGACTAACCACTAGCGAGGTAAGAGAAGAGAGTGTCCAGAGAGAAGAGACGAGAGGAGAAGAAAGAGAGGCCTGTGGGACCTGTAGTGGAGGGGTGTGCTCCGTTGCTGGCGCTGCTGGAGCTGCCGGTGCTGCCGATGCTGCCGTTGCTGTTTAAGCCGCGAGTACGCACGCTTTAAGGCAGTCGCGCGAGTATTATCTCTCTCTCTCTCTCTCTCTCTCTCTCTCTCTTTCTCCTCCTCGCGGCCATCGGCTCGCCAACCTTCTAGAACTTCTGTTCTAGGGATGAAAGTGGGGTACAGGCCAGAGAGCAGGACGCGTATCGGTCTCCGTTCCCTGTTCATTGATCGGGCGAGTCTCGGTTCGGTTACCGGAGCCACGTGACGAAACGTGGCCAACGTGTACGCGAAAACGTCTGGGCGCGGGCAAATTCGCGAGAACCCGGCGAAAAAATCGGGATCAACGCGGGAACGCGAACGTTTTATCGCGGCGAGGGATCGATAAATGCGGGCAAACGGAACGCGCGAGCAGAAGGATTAAGACGGAGCGCGGAGAAAAGACGATCGGCTCGCGTTCGCACTGGAGCACCGTAACCGGCTGTCTCGATTCCATCGGCCGAATTACCTGTCATCTCTTCTTATCTCGGCCAGCCCGTTCATCCGTTTCTCGGGGCCTCTTGGCTCCTCGCGTCGAGGAGAGGGGCCCCGAGTGACGCTTTCGTTTCGTTCCCCTTCTTTTCTTTTCCCTTACCTCGCCTCTTTCTGTTCCGACCGAGAAACAGGAGGATCGTGAAATTAATTGAATCGATACTCTGCGCGATAGAAATACATGCGCAGCGGAAATACACGTCCCTCGATTATACGTACATCTCTCTCTCTCTCTCAAGAAGCAAGTAGACGTAATACCAGAAGCAAAGTACTCTTTTCCTCCTGCGAGAACGGCCTGTCGAACGGATCACGGGCTGGCGCGGAGCAGCGACACGCGTGAACAATAGCGGCGGCACCGTTACATAAATCGAATTACCCAACAGGCCGGCGAGTCATTGCGCAACTGTATTTGCGTGCGTCGATGGTACCAAAGTGATTTGTTTGCGCGCAATTTAGAACATCTGCGCGCACGGCCTTCGCGCCTGCACGGCCGTGTGTTCGTAGGCACACTCGTGATAACAACCTGCCGCGCGAAGTGGCGAAGGACGAAGCTCGTCTTCTCTCCTTCTTCCTCGCAATTAGTCTCTCCCCTGGAAAGTCCGGAGCGTTCGGCTTCCATCTCGATCCGCGCGACAAGTTGCTGTCCGAGTAGAGGGAGGCTCGACGCGGAGGTTCGACGGAGGAATAACAACAAAAAAAAAAAAAAAAAAAAAAAATCCGGTCACACAGGGAGGAGGGTGTTTGATTTATCGCCTCGAGGTGGCTGGCTGGATCGCGCGCGCGACGTTGCGCCACGTCGCGTTCCAATTTTGACTTCCACCGGCGCATAATGAATCGCTATGCAAATCCACGAATGAGGATCATAACTCATTCGTGCGATATCGTGCTCTCGCACGCGGTCAATCGGACACGCCGGAGAGTGTCCAAGGCGGACACGGACTCCGACGCTACTCGCCCCGGACTCGCATCGACACCCAGATAACAAACACCCAACGCCGAACCCACCGCAATTACCGACTGCGCGTGCCTTTGTCCGTATTATCTGCCACGAACCTTTCGAACCCCACACGTTTCTGTACACACACACACACACAGAGTGGCGCGAAGGTAAGCCGAACGAAACGACGGAAAAATCCGTCCGATCGTTTCCGCAGATCGACTCTTTCCTCGCCGACGGTTTCGCTCGACCCGTTCCCACTCGAGAGCATTCGTCGGATTCGTCGCGATTCGTCGTTTCGTGGATAATTATCGCGCGAACGACTCCGACACCGGGGCCCGCGCGTTTATTTACTTTTATCTCACCCGTGTAATACGTTCGACACGCAGAAAGAACAGAGAGCAGAGCGACAGACGGGAGGTCGAGAGAAAAAGGAACGAAAACGCGAACCAAGTCGAAGTGACATGAAATATGTACGATCGGGTTCGCGTAAAAAATCGTATCGGCCCACCGTCGTCCCTGGTCAAGTGTCCGCGAAACCCACTCGCGACCGGGTTTCCTCCGGCTGCGTTTCGCAGTCTCTTGCGTCGCGAGCCGAGAGATTTCAGCTCGTCCGGTGACAGAGAGAAGGGAGAAGAGAACCGAGACGTGATTAATGATCTCCGGATCGAGAATCCGTGAAACGAGAACCGAGTTCCACGCGAGGATCCCTGCCACCTGTGCGTGCGACCATCGCCTCCGTGCGCGGAGGAAACGAGAATCCGAGAACACGGCCGAACGCTCTTACCGATCCTCCTTTCAGGCGATTCCACTTTCTTTTTTTTTTTGTTCCTTTCTTTTTTTCCCCGAGAGAAATATCGAATATTTCCGTGCTTTCCGTGCCTTTCGAACCTGGTGCCTGGATTCCTCGGTCGAGCCGATCGATCGATCGACGAACCACCGCCGGGACGAACGATTCGAACGTGCGACGAGCACGTGGAATTTACGAAACGAGACACACACACACACACACACGCACGCACACGCACACAAATGCGCGGAAAACGAAAACGGAGCGGAACGATTGTTAAAAGCGTTCCAGGGGGCGAATTTATCGCGTGCCCGATGGACATTAACTGGGCAAAGTGTCAAGGGCGACTGAGCTTGTTACGGTACGGATGCTTCACTTTATCAGCGGGCCAACATTGACGGGAAACCGTGAGAAAGAGAGACGACGGATAGGCAGATCGGAAAGCGGCGCGGCGCCGGAGGAACGTGAACAGAGGCGAGAGGGCGGCTGGTCAGAAGTAGTAAGAGAGAAAGACGAGTGCACGGGAGGAGCGCGCGGAGGGTGTGTCAGGGGAGGGGGAGGTGGAGGAGGAGGAAGGGTTCGTTCGAAAAGCAGGGTACCCGTGTCCATTGACCGTAGGTACGCCAGTGTCGACCGCATCGATAATTCGATAAAGTGTCCTCACATTACCCTATTGATTGCTCCATTGTCCCGCGACGCTTCTCGCCGATGGGCCCCGGTCCAAGCTTTCAACCCCTTGGTTCAACGCTTTGCTTCCTCTTCCTTAGTCTCACCGCGTCGGACTCGTTTGTGTACACGATTATAACGATATTTCCATACGTAAAAGGGATAGTTCTGTATCGATCGACGGGCCAACATTTCCCTAGTCTCTTCGTTAATCACGGCAGCCGGCGGAAGCGGCAGTTATTGAATTTCGAAGAAACCTGTCGCGCCGCGGCAACCGATTCCGTAACTTTTGGTAAAATTCTCCCAGCGTCTGCCGTTTCGTTAAGATCTCTTGGACACTCTGAGGGATAACTTTGTCTTCGAATCGAATCGCGTTTGCTGGACAAAAGGAAGAATTTGGAGAGACGAAATATCGTTAATGTTTGTTAAAAAAAGGTTCCGTTCGCCGCGCGTAAGAATCCCCTCTCTGCGATACTTTTCCATCCAAGGGCCACGCGAGCAAACGGCCGTGGATCTCTCGTGAAATCGACGATCGATTATAGCCGAGGAGGGTCTGGAAAGAAAGCAGGGGCGCAGGCGGGCAGAGGGGCCAGGAGAGGGGCCAGCCCGAATACAACACAACACAACAGGAGGAGAAGATCGGGGCCTCTGCTGCATGCCTGAATCCTAATTGAATCGTCAGGATGCTCGACTACCGGCCCTTCTCCGGCCCGCTGACATCAAGAATGTGACAGACAGTCGGGCATCGTGCCCTTTTCACGATCCCTCCGCGTCGAACCTCCGGCGACCCGCCGTACGATTCCGATGTATTGCCCGTCCGTTCCGTCCGACTCGTTTACGCATAATTTGCTCCGCTGTGATTTGGGTTTACGACGCGCGAACCCCTTGCACCATCGGCTTGCCCGAGGTAAATCGACGACCACTTCCACCGACCGCGTTTTCTCCCGATCTCTTTCTCTTGCTGTGACTTTTCAATCTTTTCTCGGCACAAGCTGAGACTGGAGTCGAGCAATTTGAAAATTTTCGAAAAGTTCAAATTCAAGTTTTTGCCGAGGAAATCTGTTTACGCGAGACAGAAAATGTTTTTTTTCTTTTTTTTTTATCAAGACTTCACGGTGAAACGTCAGAATCGTGGAAAATACTTTTGTCGATAAATACGGGAGTCGGAGTCGAGTTGCTTCCTAATAAATTTTGGTAATCGCGAATTCATTGGCGATTCTCGCAACCAGTTCCGCGTGAAATATCAGTCAGCCAGGTTGGCGAGCTAGGATTCGCTTCTAGCCTCTAGGGAATCTCCTGACATTGGACTTGAGCTAAGCTTATCGTTCGTGGTGTTTGTACCTGTTCTTGTGGGCGGAGCGCGGCGTGCCATTCTATTTTAGCTCGGCTTTCATTCATAACTTGGGGTTTTTAATAGCTTGCCGCAGCAGAACGCGCAGCGCCTCTGGCGACATCCGAGGATAGCCCCGATCTCTTCGTCCCCGCGAGAGACGCTCCACGACTTTTGTCGCGAAAATCAAAGTACACTTTACTCGTCTACTCTAAAATTCTTGTCGACAATTTTCAGTCAACTTTGAAAAAGGAAGTTTGACGAAGCTGAGCAATTCTCATGCGTATTTTTTCACGAGTATGAAAATACTCGTACTGGTGTTGTCGTAGGGAAAAGAAAAGGAAATTAAAGTGGTTTAAAGTTTAGTTGATGTTAAGTTCTCTCACAAGACTTACACACTATTACGACTCGATACTCCCTATCCAAAATTTTACCTTTAACACTAAACCTACAAATACCTCATGTATATCTATTCCTAACAGTTGGCTATTATCTACGTTCAAGCGTCAAAAATATTACCTTCTTTAAGGATAACCAATTCTTAAAAAAATAGTAATAAGCAAATCGTCTACATACATTACTCTCACTTTCGGAACTAATCTCTTCTTTTGTCCTCTACATTTATTCAAGATGCGTCACCATCTTTTCTACCTTGCTTTCAGTTTCAGAAAGTGAAAGTCTCCTTCATATTTTCTGAATGCCTCGATATTTTCAAGATAAACATCGGCCACGAAATAATACAAAATTTCATATTTAGCTATCATCCCTTTGATCTCTGCAGAACTTTGTCGCGCGAAAAGAAACGCAAAGATACAAGCTCGATCAGTATCGACAAACGAATGACTGAACGAGATTCGACGAGACGAAGAGTACAATGATCCAACAGGTGGATCGCGGAGGTTCTCACCGGGCACAGGTGGAATTTGAGGAAGGCAGCTAATGAAGAAATCAGCCTGAACGGCGACCGTGCGAGTAACAGCGTCTAGCTGGTAGGAAAACGGGGCCGGTTTGCTAACATCGCGAGCAATTTCATTCGCACAAGAAACCCGGAATTACGCAACGAAGCATGGCCCCGTCAAGGAATGATATATTACAGATGCGATACCGAGATTAGGCGTCTGAGAGAGCAGAGATAATATTATACACCGTCGTGGAACGCGTTTCCTGTTTGACAAAAGAGAAACGGCGCTAATGTTTCGAAGAGCGCGGCAGCACCGTGGAAAACAGAGACGAGAAACGGAATGGCGAGCGACGGGAGCACTCGCGGGGACGCGAGTCGCGATTTCCGGTTGGCCAGGAGAGAAGCCGGAAGGGCGCTCGTTATCGCCCGAAAGGCGTGCATCTGCTCGCGTAACCGTAACGCGAGCTCGTAACGTGGAATTCTCCGTTTGACATCGGAGAGCTGGATCTCCCGTTCGATATTCAGATCGCTATCGCCGCCTTTTTCTCATACTCGGCCAACTGTTAATTCGTTCTCTTCGAACGTTCGTCTCTCTGCAGAGCAGGCAGACACCGCGGCGAAACGAAACGGGTGCAATTAATCTGACAGTGCACGGACGTGTTTCGCGGTTCGCGAGCGTTTCCGGCTCTCGGACCGCGCCAAACCTTCGCCGACGTATCACACGCCGGGTAAATATTACACGTTCACGTCCGTTCGATCAACCCGGCACGATCGCGCCGTTTCATCGTTGCCGTGCATCGAGTATACCGACGAATGTTACCGAGTTACCGTGTCACGAATCGCCGATTTATTCGAGTCGAAGATGCTCGAAGGTTTCGAACGATTGCACGTTGTCGAATTAACGAACAGTTGAAACGTCCTTTTTTCTTTTTTTTTCTCTCTTTGTTGGAAAGGCAAGAAGAAAAGAACTTGGACCGACAACGCGTCTCATTTCGAAGGAGAAAGCTCGTCCCGGCTCACCCGTCATCGAGCGAACGCCATTTCTGTCGCAGGTGCGGACGAATGTTCGGCAACAAATCATATTCTTCTTTGTTGGCAGACAAACACAGAGAGAAAGAGAGAGAGAGAGAGAGAGAGAGAGAGAGAGAGAGAACGTGTCTCGGTAAGCCGATTAATCCTATCGAGCATATCTTTAAAGGATTTTCTCCCTTCTTCTTCTCCTTCATCCTCTCCTTCTCACTCGCAGGTTGACACACAGGAGGATGAAAGGCCGTGACACGCATGTAGGTAGAAACGCGCGAAAGGTCCTTTGGGCGCGATCATCCTCGGAGCAGCGGCTCTCCAAGGAGAAGGAGAAGGGAACAGGGAACGGAGAGGGGGAGGGGTTTGGCAGGGTGGATGGAATATTCGAACAAAGAGGAGAGAGGGACAAGCAGAAGGAAGGTGTACACGAACGGCGCGAAGACGAGGGGCGGGCGGGGAGGCGAGGGCGACGCCACGAGGCTTATAAATAGACACGCGGATAATCACTCAGGATTTATGGTAACCACGGATTATCAAGTTGTACAAGGGGGTATATTTCATATTCGCGACGTTACCTTATTTCAATGGGGGAATACCTGTTCCGCGCGTTACAAACTGCATGAACGCGCATACACGGGACGACACGTGTGTTGCCTCCGCATCCTCCCATCCTTTTCTCTCTCTCTCTCTCTCTCTCTCTCTCTCTTTCTCTCTATACACACGTACACACGGCTGGGGAACCAAGACGCCAGAGAACTGGCTCGAAGAAGAGGCGTCCAGGTGCTCCCCCTCTCTCTCCCCCTTTTTTCTCTGTCCCCCTTACTTCGTCCCGATACTCGGGTCTCGGTCCACCGTTCGTCCTGATCTCACCGCGGCTTGCCCTTCTCTCAAAATCATTCCCACGTTCGCCAGAGCGCGCGCGCGCGCGCGCCCGCGTGCACCTACAAAAGTGGCTGGCCACTTTTCCGAGAGACCGATCCTCTGACCGATCACCGACGACACCGTACACCGACTCGATACCCGCTCTCGAGATTAGAGCCCGGGACTCTCGGCTCTCAACGCCGGGCAGAACGGCGTCGTTGGCGTCGGCCGTCACAACTGGAATTTCGAAACCACTCGGCCGAAAGGATGAAATTGCAGGCGAGATACGGCACCGCGCCGGTGTCCGTGGCTCCTTCGAGAACGGGAAAGGAGGAGCAGAAATTGCTACCAGAACGGGATTGCGACCCCTCTTCTTCCCCCTTCACCGTCCTGTTCGTCCTCGTTCTTACGAAAACACGGGATACCCGGTTTTTAACCCGTCATCTCGGGACCCGCCCTTTGTAATCGCGCGTGTTTTTACTCGCGCGAAATCCACTCGCTCGTTCGTCCTCTTTTTGAAGCAGCCACCCTTGGGAAAACTACCGTGCTCTCCGCGATTAATCGTTCAAACTCGTCGTTGAAACTATATCGTTTGTCTCGTTTGGTCTACAGAGACGCTGTTTTCGTTTTCCATTTTGGAGCGAGTAACGCGCGTTTCGACGACCGACGAGACTTCTTCTCGAGTCTCGCGTCCTTTAAAACGCGAGTCCCGCAAGAACGCGGGACATTATGCAGGCCACCTTGAAGCCGCCGAGCACCGGTTTCCACCGGAGTATATTTTCGATACTTTTACAAGAGCGTTCGAGCGAGATCTTTGACACGGGACGAAAATAACAGCGCGATCGCGCACCGACGGCATCGCGACGATGGAAATAAATCACGGACAACTTCTCGAATTCCACGGGCCGACCGTTGTCTCGGCAAGAAACAACGGTCCCGTCTCGCCTAACAGGACTCGATTCTTCCTCCCCGTCCAACTTCTTTCCTATCCGGCGGAGAAAGGACGCGTGAGAAACGCCTCCGAACGTAACCCCTCGCCACCTTTATCTTACACCCTCGAGTATATCTATTTATCTCGCGTCGAGTATCGATCGATCACAGCCGGGATGAAAATGGAAAATGATTCCTCGGTGCAACGAGGAAGTTTATCGATTTCCGAACAAAGGCGCGCCGCGAGGTCCGATAAACTCGCGAGCGGAGATCCGCCGGACGATTCGTTCGTTGATCCGTTCGCGGCAATTACGAACGAAGGAGCCTGGAAGAACGCACCGCGCGATCCTTTGAACGCGCGAGTCAACTCCGAACGTCTGTCTCGATTCGCCGACAGAGGCATCGCGTGTACCGCAGATAATATCGCCAGGATGCAACAATAGGCTTCGGAGAGGTCCCTCTTTACCCGCCTTTCCGATCTCTGGCGCATCTTCCGTCCCTTTCTCGTCTCTCTCTCTCTGCAGCCCCTTTGCGCGCGTACACAGTACCCACCCCCAACCTGACGAAATATTCCCACAGAGCTGGCTTAGGTACATATGGGATTAACGCACCCACCGGGCTTCCCTCCCATTGTCGGCGCACCAACACTCACGCACGCTAGGTGCCGCTCCTACAATGCCCCAATATTCCTCGATCTAAAAACCAACCGACCTCTCCTCTCTCTACGCGATTGTTAACCGGCTGCCTCCATTGTGCGGACCTAGGCCCTTGCTACGACCCTCGGATCAAGTTGCTCGCAATGATTTCCACTATCAGATGCCTACGGAGGAGGAACTCTCGACACAGGTACAGGTGCAACAGTTTGCTTGCCTCGCGCTGAATCTCGGAACGACGTTCGTCGCCAGATTTTTGTCACAATATCCATCCTGTTGCATCTCTTCGGTTCTCGAGTGTACGCGAAAATTATTAACCTGGCTGGTTACTCCTTAGGGCTGACACTCGTCACGCACTTGTTTTGCCTAATTGTGACGAGTCTAGCTCGTCATTCGAATTCAGACGATATTTAACATTCTTGTTTAAGAGTAGTTTGCATCAGTTGCAACGGAAGAAACAAATTAAATCTGTGTTCCATGTGCAAAAATTTGTTCGAATAAGTCGGTACCCAAAGGATTAAGCAGCGAATCTCGCAAAAAGGACTCAGCCGACA
Source organism: Melipona bicolor (assembly GCA_030673865.1). Lineage (NCBI taxonomy): Eukaryota > Metazoa > Arthropoda > Insecta > Hymenoptera > Apidae > Melipona > Melipona bicolor. The sequence continues at coordinate 1,142,188 of JAHYIQ010000025.1, read as the reverse complement.
CGCAACAGCGTTCCCAGCGTATTTCTTCGAAAGTAAGCGTTGCCCGCTTTCAAGATTGCAGGACTCGGTTCGGACGGTCAGAGGATAGTGAAATAGCGACCTGTGTCGATATGACGCCAGCTACCGTTGAAAATCGGCAGAAACGAACGGAAAACACGCATTCGGACACGCGCGAGTGTGGTAATTGAAGAAGATGCGCCCCTATATGCCGGGCATTCATCTGACAAATCCATTCATCCGTTCACCTGAGCCGCGGCGGCCTTGAACGATCCAGCAGCGCGCATACGGGCGAGAGAAATAACCATCGCATTCCAGCGGCAATGAAAGCGTGCACGGATCGAGCGCGGTGCGTCGTCGGGAGGATCGGAGGAACGGTACTTAAGGGTCCGCTCCTTTCTCTCCGTGGCTCCCGTGAAAGAAAGAAAGAAAGATAGAAAGAAAGAACGAAAAAAAAAGGAGAGAAATATATGTACTTTCGCTCGGAGGTTCCTGCCGGGACGCGAACGACGCGAAGAACGCCGAAGAGGATAGACAGAGAGAGAGAGGGGGGATCATTCCGAACGATGACTAGGCGATCTCTCCGGTTGGCTGGACGCTATCGGCCGATAGCCGCCCCACGAAAAACATTCCGCGATTCCGTCCTGAAACGCCTCATCTTTGGCTCGAGGTTGTTCATTAGCGCGATAATGGGTTACTCGAGCGGCGGACGCAACTCGCTTCCTCTCCCCGTCGAATCGAAATCGTCGGATTACGCGCATTCCCGGTAACGATTCTCTCCTCGATTTACGCGGACGCGCAGCGGACGATCGTTTATCGTAACTCGAGCGGGACGGCGAAAGGGGGACCAAAGGGGGGCCAAAGGGGGCCCCGAGTGGAGAACGCGACGTGGTCGAACGCGCCAGATACAATGTCAATCATGGAAAATCCTGGCCCCTTCGGAGGAGATAATACGAATCTACTCGCTCCTATTAACATTCCGTTTGGTCGCGGAACGGGTTGCCGGTTCGGTGAACCGCGTCCCGGCCTCCCGCCCCCGTCCTTTCGTCGCGCTTCACCATCCACCTTAATTAGCCTTGAATTTATAACACCGCCAATCGAAGGCCCGATTGATCATTCTGCGAGGAGTCGTTTCACGAGCAGGTGGTTTTATTATTATCGTTCGTTGTCGTTTATTTGGTAAGGACGCGTAAGGAGAGGGTGGCAGCAGAGAGCGCAGCGATCGAACGCGTTAATAAGAAGAGATCGACACGGCCGCGCAAAATAACTCACGGGGGGGGATCATCCCCTTATTAATTTTTCACCCGCCGGGGTGGATCGCCGTCGTAATTCCTTCCGCGGTCGAGATATTCAGCGTTTGCTCGTAATTATATCAGCGACGATTTAAATTCTAATGCCCGAGCGCGGCGAGTCGGTCCGCACGCCGGTTAATGATCTCTCGTCACGAGCGCGGAGCGCGACAGAGCGGGGCCCTCGTCGCGAGAAAGAGAGAAAAATTAACGGTGGAAAGTGCCCGTCGTAGAGCAGCACACAGATCAAAGCGAAACGCGGTTAACGTCGTCACCGGTTTTGTCGAACGTGAAACGACCTGAGCCGCGATATTCGTCGTTAAAGATACGCGCCGAACGAGCAGAAGCTCGCTCGTTCCCGCTCCTATATAAACGCGGCGGCGAAACAAATTCGACGCCCAGCCTCGCTGAGAAATCGCCTGGAAAACCAGCTCCGGTCGCCACAATGCTCCCGCGAAGGCTCCCGCCGTTCTCTCGCTTCGTGTCTCTCTAGGGTACGAAGGCGGTGTCGTAATATTATTCGATTATTTCGAAAAGAAATAACGGGAGGGGAAAATGTAGAAACTAGAGCTGCTTATCGCTCGCGAGTAATTAAATTAGCGTCGACTGCTTGTCGCGATTGACATTTTATACTCCAATCTTTCGCGGGAATACGCGTCGAGTTTATCAGGATATCGGACTATCTGGCAAAAATGTCGAGTTTCCGACTATTCGTCCTTTGCAAGCGGCTAAAACAGGGCCAACTAGTGACGCGTTTCGTAATTTCTAATGGCGCGCAGAGCAAGTTTTCATAAGATCAAAATTTACTCGACTATTTTCAGAATTTAATCGCGATCAATTTCCTTCCAATGATATTTTCCAATATCCTTCTTACATATTTGCTGCTTATAAACACACAAGTTTTTTCATTGGTGAAATGATTTAGTGGCGCGTTGAAGCTCGCTTGAAAATAAATTGTCACCTCGGGTACAAAAGTTTGGACCGAAACGTAAAGAATCGAACGTACCTAGTCGTAAAGCGTGAAACGACGCATGGAAAGTGGTAAATTGTTTTGCATTCTTTTCCGCGAATACGGCCGATCGTTACGTTGCGCAACGTGCAACGATTCTGGCCGGCACCGATCGGCAATTCTTCGCCGTGGAAAAAGCAAATAAAAGGCGGGACGACGTCGCGCAACGGCTGGAGAAAAATGAGCCCCCCGCTATCGAAACCGTTCATTATCCTTCCCCTCTGAGCGACACGGCGACGTGTTCCCCTCTGTTAATGTGTAACGCGATTCGAATCATTGTTACGTAACGAACGAGCGCGACTAATAAGACGTTGTCGCGTAAGTAAACGTAGCTATGAGATTCGCTCGCGGCGCAACGTAAGCGCGCCACGCTCCCTTCCGCGCGTTATCGTTGCAATAATTATCGTCCGTGTCGCGAGTAACACACACGAACGAGGAATGAACCATCTACGCTCGTTCTCCGTCATTTCATTTTAGGCACAGAGGCATTTAGTATCTCAAATGTATTCGAGAAACACTCGGAGCTTTTAAATTAGAAAAAAATTCCGTCTGTTGAAACCGTGACAACTACGTAGTTCGTACACGTGGAATGGACGACTATTTCAGTTGCTTTTTGCGGTTGTCCGCTGTCACTCGATTTAAATCCATCGCGTTACGTATTACGACAGTACGATGAATCTGGAATTATCGTTTTTGCGTCTCTTTCGGTATTTAAATGTACGTAGGCACGCGTAAGTATGTTTATCCATCATCATCATCATCATCATCATCATCGTCGTCGTCGTCGCAACAGACACGACAGCAAACGACATGTTCACTTTTTCACAATGTTCAAATTTGCATCGCAATAATTTCTCGAATTGAAAGTGACACTTGGCTTGATTTTTGCCGGAAGACGTTAATAAAGACACTAGTAATTGATAATTTATCACAGCGTGTAACATTGGTACACCTTAATTAGCGCGTAATTATCAATTTCTGCTCTCTTTATGCTAATTCTGTCAATTTGCATCGTGTCGCTCGCTGATCCAAAACAAATCGATCGCAAAGAGAGAAATTGAGTTCGTGGTAGTTCCGAAGACAAGCGCAATTCGTATAATTGGATTTGATATCGATTCTACTCGTTAAAAAGAAAAAGAAAAGAAAAGAAAAAAAGAAAGGAAAGCAACGGAGGAAATTAAGGCTCTGAAATTGAAAGGGACATTCATCATTCGGGACAGGCGTAAATACACGGCAGGTCGCTGTGAACGTCTTCATAGGAAAAAGGAAAGCTGGCGAAACGAGAGAAAAACCGAAGGGAGAGAGGCGGCGCACGGACCGGAGACAACACTCTCGAAGGTGGCAGTTTTCCAGCAGCGCCGGCAGCACGGGGCCGGTGCGGTTGAAAGAGATACGCGGCGCACACACGCACGGCTCGTTCGGGGGGAAGCATCGCGGACAATGCCGAGCTGTGCCACGACGACGTGCGTACGAGGTGACTGCCTGTGTTCGGTGTTTCGCGAACAAATGGGAGAGCATCGTACCGGCACCCTGGCAAAAGAGGTACCACCACGAACGACGATGACGACGACGACGACGAGGAGGAGGAGGAGAAGAAAGAAGAAAGAAGAAAGAAGAAGAAGAAGAAGAAGAGGAGGAGGAGGAAGAAGAGGCAGAAGAGGAAAAAGAAGAAGTTGAAAGCATTGTCTCGCGTCCCTCGCACCGTGCACCGCGAACCGCTCGTTTTTCGTCCCACCACATTTCATACCGATACACCATGCGGTGTACCTTGGTTCTCCCTCTCTCTCTCTCTCTCTCTCTCTCTCCCTCTCTCATTCACTTTCTTTCTTTCTCTTTTTCTCTCTTTTTCACCGCCTGCCTAAAGCCATCTCAAACGCACCGGCCCGTGCTCAGGTGTGCTCCATTGTTAAACGCCCCACATATCGCGTACGCGGTCCGCGCTTACCCTCTTTATTATGTGTTTGCCCATTATAACGAGAGGGAGAGGGAGATACGCGGCCGAAGGCGGAGCAACAAAGACGGCGAGTGAAGGGGAATGAAATGAAAGAAAGAAAAAAAAAAAAGAAAGAAAGAAAGAAGGAGAAGAGATACGCGAGGGATGAGGAATAGACCAGAGGAGATGGAGAGCTACTGGCTGAGGGATCAAGTGGCATTGTCCGGCTGCGACGATGCCCTCGCTCTTTTGTAAGATCTCGCGCATCGCCTGCCAGCCAGCCAGCCAGCCAGCCAACGGATTCCACGACGCCTCCTGCGCGCACCGAATAACAACGATAAAGCATCCCCGAGGAACGAATTCACCTAATGTCGCGTCGTTTAGAAATGAGGGGAGCCGTGACCCTCGGGGCCGAGAGGAAAGCGCGTGGAAGGCAATAAGTAAGGATTTTTGCTCGTTCGAATGTTTACATTATGTCGAGCCACGGCAACGACGCGAACCCTGGCTCGTTTTGTTGGTTCATTTGCGGAAGCGTTTCGCAGCGCTGAGAATAGCAAGGAAAGAGAGAGGGAGAGAGAGAGAGGGATGAGTCTCCATCGCCAGAGATACGCGACTCGCAGAGATTTTTCTTTTTTTTTTTTTTTTTTTTTTTTGTCGACGGTACGAAACGGCGCGATTTCCCTCGGTTTCCAACCAGTACGCCTTGGCGCACCGTGTACGATCCGCGAGAGTACGTGGAGCCTCTTTGGCGCAGCCTCTCGGACGGGTTGGGATTGAACTGGAGGCGCAACACGCTCGCCGGGAGAGGCATAGCCAAAGGGATTTACGCGGTACTCGGCGCGGACTCGACCTTTAGGGTCGGCCCATTGAAAAATTAGTAAATTATTTAAGACTCCGCCGGCCACGTCCGTGCTTGTTCGCGGTTGATTTATTTCGACTATCGTGATGCATGGGCCGGCTATCCAATATTGTAATACGTTTTGCATACGTGGTACATATATACGCGCGCGTACGTATCATTGTCGACGTACCACGGCCTAGCGATTGAAACACTACCCGGGCTATATCTCAACAGGTTCGCCGGGCGTTATGAGCGGCTGCTCTACACGGCATTATGTTCTCTGGATGGGTTGCAACGACGCCGGGCAAAGGGGGCGGGGGCAGGGGGGAACGAAGAAGATACCGGTCGCAGTTGTCGGATCAGAATCCTATGTTATCGCGGTCTGGAAGCTTCGGGGCAGGTGTATCGGTGACCCTTGTCTTAGCACGTATTCCACACGCATTTTCCACTCTACACCCCGGCCGAGGGATAAGACAAAGCGAAATATACCATCGACCCTCGGGCGGGAGAACCGCTCGTTCCTCTTCCACTCGAGCCTTCCACCATTCTAACCGCGAACGCGCGAAACGCCTACCCGCTTTTAGTTTTTACGCCATTGTTCAAAAACGACCGGTTCGCGACGCTGGATCCAAGTTACCGGGGAACCATTGGAATTTGATTCCAATATTCATTCACCGATTCGCAGTTACGGCGACAAAGTCGTAACGTTACGTTTTCGAATTCGAATTGCACGTTTCGATGCCCGGCAAATGGGAAATCTCGGCCCGATAACTCTCGGCCAGGTGTTTCATCTCCGCGAAATATCGAATTTTCAATCGACGTCGATGGTAAACCAATCCGAGCTTAATCCCCCCCAAGCGACTTTAAATCTGCTTGAACGCGGTGATGTGCGCGAGTACGTCCGACCCTTGAACTACAACAAACGATTTCGTCGAGTTTACCGGCGCACTTACTCACTCGACGTCATTTTTCACGCTCACGACGTTCCCTTTAATAAGCGAGCAACAAACCTCATTTACCATCTCGCCGTACCGTATACCGATGCACCGTTCCCCGACAGAGCAACTCCTCTCCCCTCCCCTCCCCTTCTCCTTGCCCCGCCGGGGAGCTTGTCAGAATCGAAAATCGCAATTTTCCCGTTAAATACACCTCGCCAGTTAAGGGTTACACTAAACTTTCACGCTTATTAAGAAGGCAGAGTCGCGGCGTGCCAGCCAGCTCGTTCGTGCGCACGCACGTCGAGCTTGAAATCCACGCCATAAGTTGTATCAACGTCCCGGACATTCAATCCCCGGCGTACGGCGTTGCGCGAACTCGGCCGGTAATGAAACATTTAACGCGGCGTTCCCTTATCTCCGCATCTGGTAATATACTACAACGAACGGTGAGGCGCGATAATTTGAGCGCGCGCGGCGTTTCGCGCCGTTTCTCCCCCTCCCCGTGCCCCGCCATTCTTCACACCCCACCCCACTACCTGGACCGGAACGCAACGCCGCGCGGCACCGTTCCACCGTTCCACCGTTCCACCGTTCCACCGTTCCACCGTTCCCGTTACATAATGGCGAGCCTCGAAACGAGCAAGAGCAGGACTGAGCCACTGAAAAGCAGTTTCACGCCCGCGGTCTGCAACTCGTTAATCACACAGACCGGCGACCACTGCCGCCGCTTGCTTTCAAAGCTCGCGTAGCCATAGGTGTGCGTATACACGGCTCGACATTCGACTCGACAACGTTCCGCGTCAAATCCGCGCCGATTCTCTAATTCATCGACACACGCATGCGCGCTGGCCGCGAGCCTCGTTTATCGCGCGCGATCTCCGCCGAGGACGGTCCATCGCGATGCCGCGTGAAAACCCGCGCGTTTCCCCGCCGCGAGGTAGAAGCTATACGACTGCGTCGCCTCTGAATGCCAACGTTCTACGATTCGCCTTGACTTTTGTCCGGGGCGCTTGAATTATGTTTAAAGCGAACGCGCTTTAGCGTGGCAGAGAGCCGTGCCGGCTCGCGCTCGCCAACCGAGACAATCGCTGCATTCTACTGTCGCGCCTGTCAGCTCGTCAATATCGACGATACCGCCCCGATACCGTGCCTACGCCATTGATTTCTTTGTTAGAAGAAGCGGTTGCACGTTTCGCGAGTCGACTCATTATCTGATGGAACGTCGAGAACGATTCGTTCGTTCGTTCGTTCGGCGGGAAAGGAAAATGTGAGAAACTCACCAGTGTCGAACCGCTGCACCGTAGATGAGAGTTCACCTGAGAGTCTCTTGTAGATGCGCGAAGCATCTCGCTGTTTACGGGTTACGGCGCCGCACGGGCGCCTCACCGCGATTGTTTACAACGGCACTCACTGCGTTGTTGCAAGACGCGCAGATTCGTAACACGCGAATTGCCAACAAACATAATCGACAAACTCCCGACGACGTTGTAATCTCGGTTGTAATCGATGATCGTCGTTCGAACGAGCACTTGCACGCGTAACTTTTACGCGATGACACGACTATTTACGGCGAAAGGACGAATATTTTCGACCGGCACGCGGCAATGACAACTCAAGCGCGGCCATATTTGTTCGTTAACTGATGACGCGACACGATCTGTTTAGCGGCAAAATTCGAAATCAAGGCGCGACGCGCGTGGCACGAGCGTTGTTGCGATAGTTTGGATATTTGAAATAATTTCTCGTTAGAAGGAGATGGCTGAATCACTGCTGTTGCGCTATTTCAATAAAGATGTCCGTTGCCTTTTACGGTTGTCCGTTAGGTAACCTAACTCGAGTAAGGAATACCCTCGACGTATAAAGCAACGAATTTTACGCTATTGCGATTGATAATTTTGCTTCTGAAGTACGTTTATAATTTTATCAGTTTAGGTTTGCAATTTTCGTAATAGTGCAAAATCAACAAGAAAAGTATCTAGGGTTTAAGATGCAACACGGATCAAAGCGATAAATTTAATCTTAAGATATTATTTTAGCAAACAATTTTTCAATGATGTTCAAATTAGTTTGAAATAAAACATTTTGTTTTAAATGTTTTTAGTATTATCGTTTGATATACCAAATAATAATAATATTTATTACATAGATTATATAATACCATGCAACAATACTAATAAGTAATATTATCGAGGTATCGATACATGACTTTATAACAAATTTTAAAAAAATTCTTTGTTTTACAATGAAAACTCCAAACTTAAACTTGGCTTGAACGGAAGGTTCACTGTGGAGTAAAGGTTCACTACGGAACGTGTAGAAATGTAAGTTCACGCTTCAATTAATAGTATTAAACACGACGTGTTTTAATTGACGACAAAAATGGTTGCGAACGTTTCGTCGGAGGGAACACACGGAGGATTAAAAGGATCAATCTGGTCGCTCCTTTTCCGTATTTTACTATTGGCAGCGCCGATTAATCGATCGAGCCGCGGATTCGATTACTAATTCAGATCACTGCGAACTAAGACATTTACGCGGTCAGAGTAATTACATCGGCGCGTCGTTGCGTCGATACGGAGTTCCGCAGATTTTCCCGGGGCGACGTGTTTCCGTTTTGGACGCGGCGGCGCAATTAATGGATCGGCACCCGTGGCCGTGGCGCACCGATCCGGAGTTAAATTTAGCAAGATTTAGCATAACGCTCGGTTAATTAGCCGAATGGAATCTAAGGTATCCTCCGATTAAAGGGGAGCTGGGAATAGGGAACAGAAGACACGGGGCTCGCGTGCGTGTAGATCGCGTCCTTGTGTGACCAAATAGGTAGTGGCGACATCTACTTGGCGCCAGTCCACTCGTTCTGCAAGCGTACCATCCCGACACGTTCTATACGTTGTCGAGGAAGGGAAGGACAGAACACGGACGACCGCGGGAGAGCAGGCACGAAGACGACGACGACGACGACGACGCGTAGCTCCGCCGTGGTTTCCTCCTCTCCTCCGTGGTACCAAGTTGCAGCTCTCGCCAAGGTGCGCGCGGAGCACACGGCTGGATCGCTTTGGAAAAAGTTCGCCTCGCAAAACCAGCGGCGTAATATACGATCCTAGGGTCCCGACCGAGAGCGTCCAACGTTTATCTCTTTCCGATACGGAAGTCTGCCGGAGGAATTAATTGCCTGCCGTGGCACCTTACCACACGGCTCCGGCGCGGCGTCCCGATGCAATATCTGTTCTCCTCCGAGCCATTAGCCGGGCGCATACTTTACATTAGAAAGCACGTAAGAACCGTGAGCACAACGAGGAGACCTGTTCTCTCGCGAAACCTTGTTTTGCGGAATTCTCGTTTCCCCTCCGCCGGTCCGCGCCGCGCTGCGCCGCGCCGCGCCGCGCCGCACCGCACCGCACCGGCTAGGCTAAAAATCGCTCTCGACGAAAATCTATCGGCGTGCCGTGGATCGTTAGCGGACCGCGTTCGATCGGTCCTGCTGTGACTCACACCTGCGCACGATTCCTTCGTCGTCCTAGCATTTTTCCACCACCGATTATGCATCGCTCCACTAACTAGCGTTAGTCGAGCCAACACGGACGACACGGAGCTGGCACCGACTGGCTTCGTTCGTTTTACCTCGGTGTCGCCGGAACGTTCCGGCCGCGAAATTGCCGGCCATTTTCAAACGTCAAGTATCGGTATTGGACACGGTCGGCACGCACGTTCGATCGATTTGATTTACGTAGTTTGCTACTTCACTCGAAAGAAATACGTAGTCCTCTCTGTGTAAATTAACGAATTTAATAACCGAGATGCGATAACGAATTCGTCCACCGCGCTTTCCTCTCCACGATGAAAAATAACATCCACGATTCACTTCGCGGGAAAAGGAATCTACTGAAACGAACGGAACGCGATAAGGATTGGACGCGTAGGATAATTCGAAATATCTCCACTACGTTCAATAACTTAAATTAAGTAAACATGTTATGACGTTAACATCTAGACCAGATCTCGGGGCATTAAACGAAACTCGAAGATAATCTCCGTTCCTGGTGCAACAACTCGATTTACCGGTCTCGACGTCTCGGAGCAGAAAGATAAAATGAAAATGCGCAAAGTGCAACGCTCGGAGCATGCGGAGGACGCGTTTAGAGAACACGTAGAGGAGCCGGAGGATCGTTGGGTGCGGGTCAGGCGTTAATTTATACCGCGAACGATGCCAAGCCGGGCGTTATTAACCTGGCGTTATTATGATAGCGAGCAGTGTGTGTCTGTGTGTGTGTGCGTGTGTGTGTGTGCGCGCGCGCGTGTGTTGCTGCCGAGGCCGCGTGAGAAGCGTGAGAATTTGTCTCGGCGGTGACTGGATCGGAGATCGTTCAGGATCAACGATGCTGTTTCAGCATCCATTCTCTCTCGGCGCGGCGTTTCCTTCTTCGCGTCAGCCAGCGATAATGCCGCGACTGCGCCCCCGGTGACGAGACAATCGGGGGGGGGGGGGGGGGGTAAAAAAAGAGGAAAAAAAGAAAAGAGAAGAAAAGAAAAGAAAAGAATCGCTCGCTCGCGGCATCGGTACGAGAGGCACTGCGAGAGAGAACTTTCACTTCGCTTCGCGGCGTACCGGCTTCGATCGTGAATAAGCACGCGATTCCAGCGTGTACACCTCTCTCGAGGAAATCTACGAGAGACAGCGAAGTGCAGACGAGCCGATAACCTCGTCGAAGCATAACGCGCGATTCTTTACCGTTGACCGGCTGTTCACCTTCACTTTTCCGTCGTTGGTTTCCGTCGCGGAGAGAAAAGTTCGCGCGTTTGTTGCAGAAGTGCGCAACGAGATCGAGGCGCGCACGTCCTGTTTCTATTTTTACTTTGTTCGTTCCGAGCGCAAACTCGCCCATTGCAAATGAGACGTTCTCCGCGAACGTGGAATAATTTAATAAATAATTAAACGCGCGCGCGAGAAGCCTTCATTTTCTACGATACAGTTTCCACAGACACGATCGACTCGAAAGCGCAAATCACCAAGCACGCAATGCCATCAATTTCGGAACGGACCTGGTTTCTAACCTGTCCTGTTTTCGTTCCATTTTCTTCCGTAGAAAGGCTCGCGCAGAGATGGATCGGTACGCAACCTCGTCGTTTTTTGGTCGTGCGTTGCGTGCTTTATTTTCAATTTTCTCTCCATCGGAGGAAAAGTGGAACAAAGTATCGAATACGCGCCAACGCGAAACGTTGAAACGGTTCTTTTTTTCTTCTTGTTCTTTTTTTGCACGCGAATCGGTACACTTTTCAATCGACAGGAAAACGCGCGTGGCACGCAATCGCAACGATCTGCAACGGCCGGAGCGATGACAAGATTTCCAAGTAGTTACGTCGGCTTGCGTAACCGGCAAATTATACGGTAGAAGTAACGATCTCTTTGCAGCCTCCTTAAAGACACTTGCCGGAGAGACCGTTGTCGTTCGACCTGCAATTTGAATGGCGTTTCGTTCGAACGAACGCGCAGCCATACGTCATGCTACTTTACGGGCCGAATAATTTCGACGTTTTATTCGCTTCTCGGCCGGTCATTGGCTCACCCTGCGAAATCATCGTATTTAATTACCCGCGAAGAGCACCGATTAAGCGATACCTTTTAAAGATTACGACTCGGTCGGCGAAATGCCAGCGGAATTAATATCTCAATTTTACCGATATTCTTTCACCGGCAGGTGATCGCGCGCAGCCACAATAATTCCGCGTGTTAAAAATCGCGCGGCCGTTGTGAAAGTGTTAATTTATACTGGAACAAACGGCGCCGATCTAGTAGAAATCGTGTTAATTTTTTCATGTAGTTGCGCAAGGATATCGCGTTCCCGCCACGTTACTTAATTCGATCGCACCTGTTTGTATCGCGCGACAACTATGCGTAACGTTCAGTCGGATCGACGGTCGCGAAATTTTGCCAGTTGCCCTTTCTTCGAGCGTGGATTCTGCTCTCGCGCAACTTTTTAGCATTTCACAACTAAGAGAGAAAGAGAGCCGCTCGATCGTTCGATTAAATCGCAAACGGTGAATAGTTGCGTGAACGCGGCGCGCGGTGCCCGGCGGCGGAAATTCCGCGGATCGATCTATCGGGCGAACGGGTCTTTGGTCGAGCAGCCATTGATAGATTTGAATTTCGGTGCTGTGACTTAACTGCACGCTAACGGGACAACGATCTATTGGCCGACGATCTATTAACGAAACGAGCCGATCGATCCGCCGCCCGATACTCGCGCGTGTCCGCTATTTATGTAAATCGTGTTTGTTCGAATTATCGAAATCCTGGCCCAATTAATATCTTATTGCTCGTTTAAATCAAGCTCCGCCGCGCCGCTCGCCCGTGCTTGAAACATTTAAACGTTCCGCAGCCGTGTCGCGATCGATACGCGCACGCCGGTTGACCGATTCTTGCGAAATGCGAGATACGCGCGAGCTCCGGTCCGTTGCGACTGGAAACTCCAATGTTTCGTATCGATGCGTTTGCAAATGTTTCTCGCTTTCTCGAAGAACGGAAATTTCGAACCGAGGTCTAATTAACAAGCGTAGACACCGATCGTTGAAATAATCGTTTGGTTTGCGACTCTTAAACAGCCCTTGCATCGGCTGGACAGCGTGTTAGCTGAATGTTAAACATTCTTACTGGACTTTTTCATATCTGACAACCGATGGTAACCGGTGTTCATTTAGAAGATCAACTCAGATTAAGCGTTACGAAGCTAAGAACATTCGATTTCTTTCAAACGAAAAAGTCTCATTAAACTAGTTATTTGAATAATACTTAAAAATAATTAAAATAATAGTTTCTTTTTTCTTCTGTCTATGTGGAATATATTCTTTTTCTAATAAAATAGTGCAAGACAATTGCAATAGAGTGAGTTTTTATTCAAATAACAATTTGGAAAGTTCTTATTATCCTTTTCTGTATTTTATTCTTGGTTTTGTGGAGCAATAAAAAAATAGGGGATTCTAGCGAGTTTGTTATAAATAAATACGTCTTAGCGTGGAAATAAATTTGCAGAAATGGGAGAAATTTTAAGAAATAAATAAGGATGCGAAGACGAACGTGAACTTTTATCGTAAAAAGATAATTCCCCATCCCTGGTCTTTCGTCAGAAGCATCCGCGTAGGTCAAGACGGTCGCTGAATCTGTCATGCGTACAATTAGTGTTCTCTAAAAAGTACCATCGAATTTTTACTAACCTCCTTACTAACCTCAATTAAACAAGAGTCCTTACTTGGAATATGATTGGCTAACTCGAACTAGTCTAGTTTTCCAAGCAATCATCGACGTGAAGAATACCAATACAAAAAGTATTATCAACGAGTGAAGGTCGAAGTAAAACACTTGGTCTCGTTTTATCACGCCGCGATTAGACGAGCTTACCAGCTTACAGTCAAATCTCATTTCGGAATGCCTGTGAAAAGGTCAAACTCGACCATAAAAGCAGTATGTACAGCTACGAGTAGGCGAATTGGCTTCAGGTGCGCACCGATCAATCGAGATGACGACGACCAACAGATCGTGGCGAGGATCGCGGCCGGTGTGCGCGGAGAGGCCTCGTCAGAATGGACTACTAATTTTATCGCGAGGGCATTGAAGTCGCCTAGGACTATTAATAAATCATAACTAATACGCTACACGTCGCAAAAGTTGGCGAAACGTCGCCCGTCACGCCAAGAATAAAGACGTTAGGCCGTTGGTCCCGCTTTTAATAGCGATCTCATTCTTCTTCCGTTAATGTCGCTTGCGTAACACTCTCAACAGGATGTCAAGCTCGTTACCTGCGCCGCTGCCTCGCGCCCTTTGAACGCGATCAACGCCGCGCGGCTACTCGTTACGTTGATATATTGCTGTTTGATTCGCGGGCCAGGGCAAGAACAACCCTTTCTCGTTTCGTTCCACGTTCCACGGTCCACGGCTCACTGTCCTCTTCGCGCTTCCACGCGCTTCGCCTCGAGGGCGCGATTTTGCGGCATCGGGCGACGATAAATCAAGAAACTGGAAGGCGCGAAACGGACAAAGAGCGAGGAAAGAAAAGTGTGGCGGCGGGGAAACGGGGGAACGGCGGTTCCCCCGAGGGAAGAGGAGGAGTGAAACACGGGGAGAAATAAAAATCGAAACACGATCGAGGACACGCGAGGCCGAGCTGTTCCTTACCGTTCGGGCCGTGTCGAGGCGGCACCAATCGGAAGTCGAGTGGGTTCAATCGTTAATCACGCGGCCGAGCGAAAAGAAACGCCATTGGAAATCACGTTCGAGCGGGCTCGATTGTGCACGCGCGTTTCTGTCGGCGTGCCTCGAGCAGCTCGGTGCCCGCGCGCGAGTACCACCGTCAGCCGCCACACCGACTCAGAGTCCCCTGCGCCCCCTTATATTGTGTATCGACGTATTGTTCACTCACGTACACATTTTCGTTCCGGGCAAACCGATAAATCTTCGCCCGTTTCCTCTTACAAGCCATTACCGAACGAGAACTCGGATACCGACGTGACGTTGGATCGCGAGGCGTCGACGACGATGGCCAGAGGAGTATCGAGTCGGAAAAGCAAAGAAGCCGTTGAACGGCAGCGACGTGGTCGGAATTAATTTCATCGCTTGTCACGCTGGCAGCGCGCGGCAAATGAATGGTTCCGCACCTGCTTGGAAAAGAGTCGTTAGAAGAGTGCTCGACGAGTGCGAAAGACAACGAGGGAAACCGCTCGAGCGAAGCAAAGGACCGAGTACGAAAATTTGTTTGGAAGCTTCGTCAACGGGAGCCGACACGAGTTGCGCAACGTGTTTTAAGCAAGCAAGAAAATGGCAAAAATAGTAAGCAAAATTTGAAATTTTCAGCAAACGCCTGTTGTCTGTAGTTGTAACCTAACCTAAACCTAACCTAAACCTAGCCTAAACCTAACCTAAACCTAACCTAAACCTAACCTAAACCTAACCTAAACCTAAACCTGACTTAAACCTAACCTAACCTAAACTTTTGGGTTATTCCTCTTCTGGATTCTCTGCGTCGTCGATAGTATCTACGTTCGGGTAGGGACAGGTTAAAAATTGCACGCCGCTGTGAAACGAACGCGTTCCGGGCGTTGCTCCGTTACGAACGTCACCGAACGCCTGTTTGTTCTTTTCGATTTCGAGGCGAGCAGCGTGCAACACGGTTGGTCTACATGGCGGTAGCCGCAATATTCTTGAGTCGTTCGTACGCATCTCCGCTACTTCAGTGAAGTGGCCAGACGGGACAAGTTCTTGGTTAATTACTGTCGAGTCTTGCGTGTACGTATATATATATGTGTGTGTGTGTGTGTGTGTGTGTGTATATTTTACAGAAGAAGGCCGAACACGGAGAAAACGACAGAGGTTTGCAAAGTTAAAGGAAGAGGCGGAGGGAAAGACGAGGCGGCGCGGCGCGGCGCGGCGTGGCGCGGCTTGGCGGGAAAGAGAGAATGAGAGCTGGACTCTGTGTGCAGCAGCTGAGAGAAAGAGGGAAAAGGGGAGCGGGAGAGGAGGCTGAAGCGGAGCCAGAGGAGATGACCGAACGAGATGCTCTTTGAGACACTGAGAGCTCCAATAAAGCCGGACCAATTACTGGCCGCCGTCCTTTCCCATTCCCTATTGATTTGCATTCAAATAGATGTTATACTCTAAGTAGACGGATCCTAATGGATTATCAGTTCGAGTCATCGCGAGAGCTTCAAAGCTCTACTCGTTCCCTTTCCACACAGAGCCGCCTCCTTTCCAATCCTCCTCCTATATCCACTGTTTCATCCATTTCCTAATGAAACCTCCTCCGGATTGGCCCTTTTTCTAAACTTACCTAATGATCAGCTCGAAACTTATCCCGATGCCGCGTGCACCACCTACCGACCGACCCACCCCTCCCCGAGCGCGGTCTCTCGATTTCTCGGCGGCTCGTTCCGCCTTTCTTACCTCGACTGCAGCCAGCGTGAAACTCGATCGTCGTGGGAACGATTTTCTCAAATTCTGACTCGACGCCTGACAGAAAGAAACTGTCGTTGATCAGCGAAATGGACCATCTCTCTCGAGTGGATGAATTATTTAAGCGAAAAATCACCACGGCCACGGCGACGCTCGGTTTCGACGTCTCGAGGACGTCGCGGGTAGGGGTGCGCCGGCACACTTGTCGGACGCCATTCTGTGGACCGGTGGACCCGTGTAATGAGTTCAAATGAGTTTGGAATAATCGCGGAGTCTGATTCGCTTCGCGACGACTGGACGACTGTGGGGAGAGGGGGGGAGAGAGAAGGCAGAGATGTGACTACTGTGGGGGTTGGAAAAAGAGAAGGGCCGGCGATAGAGATGGAGGACGCGCGCGCGAGAGAAAGGGACAGATATATATAGAGAGAGAGAGAACCAAGTGTACGGGGACGACTTTGTAGGCATACACACCAACCGGCTACGTACGTACAGCAGACGCGAACAAGGGAGGATGGGGGCAGTGGAAGAGCGCGTGTCCGGTATCCGGCTCGCTAATTAGCTGCAAGGTGGGATAAAGAGTGGCCGAGTCGAAAACATTAAAGCCAGCAGCAGGGTGGAAGTGTAATGGACGTTGACGTATGGCCGGTATAGCTACCGAGAGGACCGTGCCGCTGATGCTAGAGAAATAAGTACTTGGCAACGACCTTCCATATACAGGGAGTACGCGAAGTACGGCGGTCTGCCCCGGTCTCATTCCATCCTCGATCGTTAATCGCGCGTCAGCCCGCGGCCACGCGTTCCGTATCGTCCTCGGAATCGCGTTGTTATTCAGACAGGCGTCGGCGAATCGGCCCCTCTCGTCGATGTGTAATTTTCGCGAAATCGGGCCCGGGTGCAGCCATCGCCCGACACTCGCCTCTGTAATCTCGCGGTCGTTCTGTTACATTGTAGCCAATAATCGCTTGCTGTGATTAACGCACCGCTCGCCGAGAGATCGTTTCTAGACACGCGCGCGATTGCTCGAAACGCGGAATCAAATGCGGATGATTCTCGGAGCGGTGAGATTACAGGTTCATTCGTTCGAGTCGCGACAGAAAGGCTCGAGAGGTGTTGCAACGCGTTGATAACGTTCGAGCTACCGCTCGAAAGATCGCGAGGATTGGCTGCTTCGTTTTCAGCAGAGAGACGGAGACTCGAGCAGCTTGTTCGTCAACCGGTCGTTAAGACTCCGAGGGAAGAATCAGAGGGACACGGAGTTGCATTTATTCCGAGAAGAATCCTGGTCGCGTCGTCGTTAATTCGCGCGGCATACGCGTGACACATGCACGCAAACCGCGTCGATGCGCCGGCGATGGAAGACGGCTGGGAGTCCCAACGCACGCAGAAGCGAGTTGGCGAGGGATGACGCGGGGTTGGTTGATTGCTTTACGATGACGTTACTTGCGCGGCGGGTGAAGTGACGGCACCGCGCGTAATAAAGTTACGTGCCGGGGTCAACGATAAGTCGACTAAGGTTGCCAGGTGGCGTACGATCGTTCCGCGTTTTCAGTTAAATCGGACTCGACGCTCTCGTGGAAGGATGAACGGTCGCGGCACGTAGGAAACGAGCTGCTGCGCGCGTCTTGAAAGAGGGGCAGAAGCGGTATTCAGACGTACACCGCGTAGGTAAATCCTCCACTCAGCCGGACACACTTCGTGCACAAATTAAAGCATAAAAAAGCCCCTTGCCATCCGCTGGAGGCGGGGGACGAAAGAGAGGGAGAAAAGAGCGACGGCGGCAGACAGAGAGAGAGAGAGAGAGAGAGAGAGAGAGAGAGAGGCGGAAAGATGAGTAACGGGGGCTAAAAAGGGGGTTCAGGCCGACGACTGAAAGAGGAGGTCGCGTGTTGGTTGGTTGGTTGGTTGGTTCCGAACGGAACGTAGGGAGGGAGGAGGGGATCGGCCGGTCGGTCGGTCGGATAGGTTATACCATCTTTCATGTAATTACTGACATAAAATGCCAGAAGATTTTCGCCCTCTCCTTTCCTCCTTTCCTCCCACCTACACAACTCTGCGCGCGGTCTCCTCGATCGGTCTCACCTTCTCTCTCTCTCTCTCTCTCTCTCTCTCTCTCTCTCTCTCTCCTTCTCCCCTCTGTGTCCGTTTTCTCCGACTGTCTTGCTCCTTCTTTCTCGATCCGTTCCTCCTTTTCACCCCGTTCTCCGCTCGCCCTTTTCTGCTCGTTCGCCCTTTCTCGCTCCCTCTTACCTCTCGGTTCTCGGCTCTTTCGTGTCTTTTTCTCCTCCGCGGAGTAGAAAATTTTCAATTCCATTCATGTAAATTATTGTAGCGCACCGACTCTCGACATGTGCAACTTGTATTAATGACGCAGTAAAGGAGCAGACGGGCGGAGAGCTGCCCATTAGCGGATGAAAGCGGAGGGCTCTCAGCGCATAGCCCGATAATAGCCCGACTTATACCCACCGAGGCTGTGTAGTTTAGCCCACGTTACGAGTCTGCCGTGCCTCTGCCGTGCCTCTGCCCTGCCTCTCTGCCGGCCTCCCTCTGCCCTCCCTGCTCTCTTTTCTATCCCTGGCCGTTCTCCTATCCCTATCGCCCGCGCTCCTCTTCCACCGATAGCCCTCTTTCTTATCCTATGTCCACCCAGCCTCCCTCCTTCCCTTGTCCACTTTCTTCTCTCTGTGCTTCTTTGCCTCCTTTGACGTTTCCCAATCGACGCACACCCTCGCCCGTCTGTTTTCACCTTTTCCCCCTTCTCTTCCCTTCCCTCGTCGCTTTTGCGTTTTTCCGTCGACTTTCCGCGGACGCGCGATTGCAGTCGCAATTAAAGCAACGTCAGCCGCGAGCCACGCGATAAATCATGCATCCGCAAGCCATTCGTCACACTGCGAATTGTCGCGGTACCGTGTTCGTCTCGGTTTAGAAAGCACCGTGCGACAATCTTTCCGCCTCGGCCGTCTCTGCTTTGCCCACAGCGAGCGAGCCGCGTCGAAAGAACGCGTTGGAACGATTTATTAACTGGCGTCGATACTCGATTATCCCGCGAGGCGGCCCCGCGAGTGGGAGTCGCGCCGAGACAAATTGTAACGTTACGCGTGGCGGAGGAACCGAGCCGTGCCCGAGCCCGAGCTCGAGCCGTGCCCGAGCCCGAGCAGCGATAACGGGGTACTCTGGTATATCCAGCGCCGAGCAACTGGAAAGAAAGAAAAAAAAAGAACGAAAAGAAAAAAGTTGCGCGGACGCGGCCCACGGTGGAACACAGAGAGTGCGGTTTCAGTAGCAACGACTATATCGCCGCGCCGGTGCAGTAGCGGTAACGGTATCCGTACATCGGTTTAAATTTACCGGATCACCAGTCCTCCTACCTGCCTGTTTACCTGCGAGTTTCTACGAGTACGAGCTCGTGAAAATCGAGACGATCCAGTCCCCCTAATAGGATATTCGCACCTACCGGCCAAACATGGACGGAGAGGATGCGAAGATCGCCTTCTGGCGAAACTTTTACGGCTCGCTTCATCCCGCTTTATTGTTGCCTCGCAGACGCTTCGGGAGGAAAACACTCTATTAGCGCGAGGATGTCAAACGCTCGCGCGTATTTCTGTTTCCACGTTCTTTCGGTAATTTTCAAACGTGAGGAAAAAAGCACGTGTTTGTTTGATCGAGGAGTCCGAGGCGTCCACCGAGTCAAGGCCACGCACGTTGTTGCTCGACCGAGGATAAGAACCACTTTTCATTAATTCGTCACATTAATTTTGAATCGTCGATTTGATATTTGACATTTTGCAGACGTAATTTGATTATTTTTATATTTATTTTGCTATACATTAATTTAAATATAAATTCAATAATATATATATATAGAGTTACCAATTTAAAAAATTATAATTTAATAATGTAATATTTCTTATTTTCATTGTATTTATTTCTTTAATTATTTTTAATTTTAATAAATTTTCATCAATAAATAAAAAAATTCCATTTGAATGCGGATTTAATCCTAAATTTAATTTCTAAATTCGTCCTACCATTTTGAGAGTCTTCCAGAAACATTTGAAACATTAGTACAGCCACGTGGCACATTTGTCGGCGTTGTCGTTGTCGACTGAACAATTTTTGGCAAGTTCCAAATTTTTGGTGCAAATTCCTCTGGCTCGCCACGTTCGCTGATTCTTTTTTCAACGATGGGAGGATTTTCGTCGCTCGACAGCTACAAAGTCCAAAGAAGTCTCTATCCGATTAAACGTCGTAAACACGTTCCTCGTTCGCTTCTCGGTTGCTGCTTCCCCCAGCGCTAATCGCGCCAATATCCCTGGGATCGCGAGCAGAAACATCCATTCGAGTCCGTTCAACGATCCCTTTCCCATCGGCGCGGATCTTTGTTCCACAGCTCGATTTACATAGACAGCGAACACACAGCAGGGTTTTCCCCCGGCTGAAAGTGAACCGATCGTTTCGTAGAGGCCAGCATGTGGTAAATAAGGTATTAATAGGCCCCGGTTTGACCCGAACAAACTTTCGAACGCCATGCCCGCGTGATAAAGTGATTTTCGACTGACAGAGTAGGAGAGAGAGAGAGAGAAGAGAGCGAACGAGAGCGAACGTCGAAAACCTGTTGGCGCGTTGGATTTATCGGCCAAGTTGACCACAAAAAGTTTATTAATTTTATCGTGTGATTATTTCTCTATTATTTCTCTGGACGACCAAAGCGTGGAAGACAAATTCTGCTACGTTGCGGTAACGCGCCAAGCATTTCTCTCTCTCTCTCTCTCTCTGCGGATCAAGAAAAAATCGCGAGAAAGAGGAGGAGGAGGAAGGAAAAGCTCGGGGCGGTCGGAGATGCAGGGAAAGGGATGAAAGACGGGCACGTAGCGTATTTACATTTCCCGTATGACTTTTTTAAATTAACGCAGCCGAGCGTGCGGGGCACAGAGCGGCCGGGTTACGATAAAGAAACGAAAGATAGTCGGGGACGGGCGCACGGAGATGAGAGACGAGATATTTCTGCCTTTCCTTTAACAGAGAGCGTTCTGCACTCTGTACTGTTTCACAGCCGGAAAGAGAGACCAGAGAGTCCGCACTGTCCGGCACTATCCATCGTCGCCTCTTCTCTCCTCTTTTCTTTCGCGTTCCGCTTTCTCTCGATCACCGGCCAAGATTTGAATCTCATTTCGTCGACGACGCGAGACCACTCCTCGCCAGATGAAAAAAAAAGAAAAAGAAAACGCGAGCGCGAGGAAGAGTCGCCGATTTCATCCTTGGTCCCCCTTTTCACGAATTGTGCCGAATTTCGCGAAAGAGTGTAAGAATATTTCACTTTTTCTCGTGCAGAAGCACGAACAAAGTGTCCGAGTTGAGAAGAGGAACGGAGAGAGTGCAGTCCGTTCATTTCTGCCGGATCATTTCGTTTCAGAAACGTTCTCTCGTGCAACCAGGACCGGTAACGGGATTGAGACGCGCGCGGCTCGATCCCCTCGAACGTAGATCGTTATATCGCGCATCGTTATCTCGCGGGTCGTTAAAGATCGCGAGCGTGACGCTTGGCAAAGCCGGCTGAATTCGATCTAACGGGAACGCACGCCGGGCTTGTCAATTGTTCGCGAGAGAAGCGAACGTCGAAGCCCGAAACGGGAAACGCATCCCGGGAGTAATAGATTTGCCCGGCGCTGCTTTCTGTCGGTCCGCCGGCGACTGCCGCGTCTCCCTCCGGTCAACGTTCTCCGGAGAACGTGAGCAGCGAGACTGAACCGAGACGCGCGCGTTTCGTTTCAGGGTCGTACGTACGGGAAAACTGCCAAAGAGCCCCATAGACAGGGGGTTCTCTTGCTTCCAGTCTCGAATCTTCGAATCTTCGAACAACTCGAAACGTTACAATCGCGAACGAACGCGAGAGCTGCGGTCTCCAACGTCTCCGCCCACGTTGCGCTCGACACCCTCGGAAGCCAACGAACGCATCGACGCGGTATCGAGGCCGCGCTCGAATCTAAAAATCCTTATCCGACGAGCGGACGCAACGTGCTCGAGGAACTTATCGCCTCTAATAGCTCGCGCAAGGATCACGGCAACGGGTCCCTGATTACGGGGAAAAGCCAACCTGTTAATTCCGAAACCCGTTATGATCGTTTCTGGTGTACGCGGCACGGTCGTCCGTCTTGTACGCGACGTTATTACGCTCGATCCCCCGCGCCAGGGCCAGAGCGGAGTTCAGATCCTGGAAAAACCGCGATTAAAGCTCTCTCTCTGTCTGTTATGTGCTACAAATTCAACCGTCAAATGCTACAAAATCCCCCGCGTATCGCCGGGGATCTCGAGCAAGGCGTGCGCGCACGGGGATTATACGGGGTCGTTGTGTCTTCGATTTACGCGGAAGTGGGCTCCAATATCGCCGGCGCGAGCCTACGTCCCGTTTAAGAATCGCGGCTCTCGCCGCGTGGGTGTACTCCGACGAGCAGAATCGGCTTCTGCGGGAGAGATTCAGTTTCTCCTTTCCTCGGTCGCTGATCGATCGATCGACCCGGAGTGGACCGCTTTGGCTCTCAGTTTTCAATTTGTCCCCCTCTTTTTCTCTCTTCTTCTTAGCTAGGATTCTCGTTTGTATGCAATCACGTCCGACGATCACAATGGCCATCTAACAGACGCGGAGGTGAATTTGGAAACGGCGAGGAGAACGTAAATACCCGGATATCGGAAGAAGAGCAAAAGAACGGAGAGCGGAACGCGCACGGCGTCTCTGCGACGGGGTGCGGCTTCTCTGACATAGCCCCAATAACATAATACATCACGCGCGTACCGGCAGACAATACCCGGGGATTACCTCACAATGGCCCATGATTTACTTCTGCTCTCATTACCCTGCTTTTGTCGCCGGTCGCCCCGATTGGCGCCGTTGTCATTAGAAAAGTAACGGAGGCAGCCGCCCTCTCGTATTATCCGGGCTCGCAAAGGGCAAAAGCGAAGGAAAAAGAAAAGAGACGGTGACGCGGCGCGGCGCGGCGCGGCGCGGCGAGATTAGAAAGAATCTCCGAGGTGAAGCAGCAACTTCGAAAACTCGATTATCGTCGCACCTTCCGGGGCCCCTCTTTTCTTTCTTCGTCCTCTTTGTTTGCTCTGCGTTCCTCGGCTTGACTAACAAGACTCTAGTTCTTTGCTTTGCTCGACGTACGCATTATCGAACTTTCGATTGATAGGAAACGTTCGAGTAGCTTGATCGTTTGTGCTGGCAAAAGTGCACGCTCTTGTAAATGAAACAGTTACGCGCGCGTAATTCTCTGAAAATTCTTTCATCTCTCGTTTTATTTTTCTTTTTTTTTTTTTTTTTTTTCCATTCACGCACCACGTTAAATGAAAAAGAACAAAAGAGAAAAAAGAAACAAAACGCAGCGCACTGAATGAAAAATGAATTCTCATTTCGTTTTCAATCAACGGCGATCCAACTAACCGGCAGCAACCTAATAAAAGGCTTCGAATTCGAATAACGTTTCTATTCCACCGCAAAGAATAATAAATGAATTTTCAGCCGGCCGATGCTATCGAGCCCGGCCCGTTTCATTAGTAAACGACAATTCCATTTAAACCGTCGAATCAATTCCAACGTCATTGCCGCTCTCAGCCAGCCACGCTGTTTACTTCCCGCGCCGGCCAATAAATCACCAATTTCGTACGATCTTCATCCGGGCCCCCGTCGACCATATATTCACGGGAGTATCGCTCGTGGCCATTCGCGGCTCCATCGACGCAATCGTTTGCCCTTTTAACCAGATTTCACTCGGATAAGATACCCGATTGCAACCTTACACCTGCTATCTTTGCTCCTCGCCCTAACTTGGCACATCCCTCCAACTCTTTTCGCAGTCATCCGATTGTATTATGTTTGTTTTATATATTATATCATGTAGTCTTTTTGACAAAAGACTATGAGAAGTCATATTGGGTCAAATTGACTGTGCGTCTCAATTTTCAATGTTTCTCAAAGTTCCAAAGTGTTCTCAAGATAAAAGTGCAAATTTGAGGAACGTAAATGTGACATTTTGTAATATCCGAAAAATAACAACACGTTCAAGAAAGTACGAGGTTATTAGAGAAAATAATTAAAGATAAATAGAGAATGTAGCTGATGCCAAGTTGATTTATCTACCGTTGTCGAGTGTAAAAAATATTGCCTCTTTTTAAAAGACCTTTTGACCGGTCACGACAGAAACAGGTACATATCTATACGTGTATGAAGTATCGGTAGGTCTGGTGCTAAAAGTAATCGCTAAGAGATATCTCGGCTCGAAACGCACGGCTGTCTCGAGTGACCCGGTGATACATCCCACGATTAACCGGGCATCGGTCGCGATTATCTCCAGTGATTTATACGGCGAGCGGCGTGAGCCACGGTGGCCGGAGCTTCGCCGGTCGAGACGATATTGGCGGCAATTGAATTGCCGTGTCGACGCGGTCCGAGTGCCACACGTGTGTGCAACGCAACCCCGCGCCGTGACCCCGCCGATGCATCTTTCGTTCGTCGGCGACCTCATCGCGCGAGGAACGTGTTGAACAAGTTATGCCAGTCGCCGGGACCGGTGCTTTCGCGAGCCAGCGCGACCTTCCGAGACGCTCGCCTCGCGCCTTCTCTCGCCTCTCCTTTCTTCTTTCGCTTTGATACGCTTTGTCCCCTCGCTAACCCCCCCCCCCTCCCCTCTCTCTTTTTTTTCTCTTCCGACGGAGAAGCTCGATGGACCGTGAAACGGCAACCGGCGTTCGGAGACGGAAATCGATTTCATTCTGGTAGCGACCAATGTCCTCCGGCCACTTTGCTGCCACCGTGGATAAACAGGTTGTACAGGCAGATGGAGGCGATTACGAGTGGGTGGCCGAGTGGAAGCAGCCGAGACTCTCGCTCCGAGGATTGGATTATTGGCTTCTGGAGATGTTCGGCGCTCGTTATCTAATTAGCGTTTTTAAGACTGACGGGGCCGTGGGGTGCGTGTACTCCCGACGACCTTTTGCGGGTTCGTTCGGCTGGGAACTTTGGGATATTATTTGCACGCGTGTAAACGTGTGTAGGTGTGTGAGACGCGAACGAGGAGCCGTTGAGCGCGTTGCATCTTGTCAAGAGGCTTAAAATGTTAATTTCTCTTTAATCGGACGTGTACGTGTCGGCTGTAAGTGGAATCGCTTGCCTTATTTTTGCATACGAATTGTATCATTAACGAGTTCTACGACGAATTCATTATATTGGCAAAATGGAAGAAATCGGAAATCAATTAAAGCCGTTCAACGGCTTCCAACGTGTATTAGAATTTAGTAGTTGCATTAAGTGAATTATTCCTGATGGGCAGAGTCACTTCTCTGCGCGATAAAACGCCGAGGCAGAGAGAAGGTAGAAAAGTAGCAAACGGTGTTTAAGAAGGAAACTAGTTGGCAACTCGCAACTAGTTAGAAAGAAAGTTTCCACTTTTCAATTCGAGCAGCGGCCATCGCGAGATACAAAGATGTATCAAAAAAACGCACGACTCGTCTCACTGAAAGGGCCAGAAACAAATTTTATTGATATGCAGACATTTGAATCGATAGAAAACAAATTACAGGCCCGATCACCGAGTATCAGACTCGGGGTCTATTCCACGCCCCCTCGCGAATCACGTGACCCAAATCAACCAATCGCTAATTTTCGTTGCATCAGCGTTGCACCTGAGAAGTTACGCAGTCGAAAGTTTTTCTTTCCAAGGTGTAAGAAGAGAGAGAGAGAGAGAAGAAAAGAGAAGAAAAAGAAACGGTCGTCGATGCGCCGTACAGATAGAAACTTTAAACGGTCGCAGTTCACAAAATGAACCCGCCGATAACTCGTCGGTAATTGCTTGCCGCGTGCACGCGTATCCCCGTGTATCAAAGAAACACACAGGATACGTATCCCGCTTTCATGCAAAACGGAATACATTTCCCAATCAACCCCTTCCTTCCGTGCCACCCTACGAATCTCTCTCTCTCTCTCCCTCCGCAGCGCACCCCTCCCGATACATTTGCGCCTATTAACGAAACACCCATCACGCTAACCAAAAGCCTATTACTCGATTCCGGCATACACGGCGCAAACAGACGGTCGCACGGTCAAGAGATAATAGTTCGCGCGCTACAGGTTCGCGCGAGGCGGTCGGGGTCAACGGACGACCCACGTCCGTGAACGTGCAACACGGCCTGGGTAAAATACTCTCTCCCTTCTCCTGCACGGCGCTTACTTTCGCAGACGTCCACGACAACTACCTTTCCTTCGTCGTCGAGGAAGCAACCGAGGCTCGCACCCTCCCACCCCTCCCCGTCGTGTCTTCACCCTCGTTGCAGGCATTCTAGCCGATGCTCGCCGGGCTGCAGCAGGCACCAGCCTCTGCCTTGTCTTCCCCACCCGGGGCATCCACCCATCCGAGATATCCGAGATTCGAATGCAGCGTAATCCCCCGACCACCCACCACTCTCCTCCTCGGCAGCAGCCACCCCTCGCAGCAGCCATCGTCTCTTCTCTACTTCGTAGTTTCCTCCCCCTCCTCTCCATCACCACCGCCACCCACAGCCCCCTTTCTCCATGCATATTTTATCGCGTTACTCGCGATACGCCGCTCTTCTCCACACCCCTGTCGCGTACGTCGCATCATCGACCTCCTTCGCCTCGCGTCTTACCTCCTAACCCGTCCGACTACAGACGGGTCAAAGAGCGCACGCTCTCCGCGTCTGTCGCGCCGCCGGACGATCCGTCCGGATATCGGTATTGACGTTTCATTAGCGTGCCGCTCGATTACGCGGCGTAACGGCTCTTATCAACCGGTGCCGATCGACCGGCAGTCTCTCGCGTGTCGCGTGAACCACCGAGACGAATGTCGGAAAAGAACGATTCACGACCATTTTGACTTTTACTCGGACGATCCAGGATGAGGCTTTTTCCTTGCGACGAGCGATAGAAGGACACTGGGAGAACTGGTTCGTTACAAAATAATCGCGGATCAAAGCAGTTACGGAAATGGAACGTCGTCGAACGTCGAGGCAGAAGTTCGACGCATAAATCAAACGACCGAGCTTAAAGCAATAAATGTAAATCGAGGTAACATTAAGCCGCGTAATGTTGCTTTCTTCCTCGCGAAGAGAGTTTTTTTTTCAGCAGCTTGGAAACGTTTAAAGGTCAAAGCGGAGGATTTTCCTAGCTAAATATGTACGGCGATAATTATCGCGGTTGGGTATGGGTTCCGTGTGATTTATCACCTTCTGTCTGCGTGAAAATCCGAAAGATTCTTCCACGAGCGGGTGTCACGCGTAGAAATTCCAAATTTCGAAACGAATCTCGAAGTGAAATGCTGAAATTTCAAGCACGCTACTCCCCACGAACTGTTTCTATCCACCGTCGAAGATAAATTACAACCCCCTTCCCCTTCGCCCCTCACCTCTTGAAATAAAAGCCCGTTGGTCTCGTGGATTCTAACGAGGATTTAAACGCGAGGAGGAGGCACGCGCGCCGGGATCAAACAATTAGAATTAATGCATCGTAGGTCGGCGTAGGCGACTTTAAAATAAATACGGTTGTCATATGGCGATTAGTGGGGTGTTGGCGGCGATCCTGCTGGCCGGACGATGATCGATGGCGGCCATAAATAATGCAACACCCCTCGGTGCGATTCTGAGCTGGCGGGCCACCCTTGGAACGTTGGCCAGAGTTGCCAGCCTGTCTCGTTTCGCAACCCTCGCAACCCTCCACCCCTGCCTCTCTCTCTCTCTCTCTCTCTCTCTCTCTGTCTCTGTATCCACGACCACCGTCGTGTCACGCCATTTCCGATACAGCACGCGCGCTGCCTCCGCATTCATTGCTCCGTGTCAGCGGCCACCCTCGACCCTTACAGCCATTTAATTCGGACCCGGGTTATTAATTATTAATTAGCGCCAGTCCTATTATATCTCTATATCGCGGCGCAACGCCTCCCCGCGTCGATGTAACGACGTTACGCCATTAAATTGTCGATGCTTGTTAGCGTTCACAAAGGAGCATCTCGCCACCGCTTCCTTCCACCGGGCTCTTTGTGACGTCCCACCCACCCCCGGCAAGCGAATCCGAATCGCCTCGAAACCATTCGCGTCGCCAGCCTCGCGTAATTAATCGCCTCGTCGAGAGGAGTATCGCGATACTCCTACTCCTCCTCCTCCTCCTCCTCCTTTCTTTATTAGTACACCTTTTCAATCGTCAAGGGACCTTTTGACAAGACGCGAACGCTTTCTCTCTCCACGCGCGTCTGTCCTCCGCTCAGCCTGTTCACCTTTCTTCTTCGGGAAGAAATTCAAAAACAAAACCGCGACGTGTCAGCGATCGTTGCTCATATTTTTTATTCTTTTCCGTGTTTAACGTCAGCTTGAGACTCTGGAGATTGTCGAAAAATGTTTCTCTTTCTACCTCGGCGCAGAAACGTCGAGACATCCTCGAGGGGAAT
Organism: Melipona bicolor; assembly: GCA_030673865.1. Taxonomy (NCBI): domain Eukaryota; kingdom Metazoa; phylum Arthropoda; class Insecta; order Hymenoptera; family Apidae; genus Melipona; species Melipona bicolor. The sequence goes on along the minus strand of JAHYIQ010000025.1, from coordinate 1,113,801 downwards.
GAGTCACGATTTAGCCTGTATTTCTCGTCTTATTCTTTTGGCAGAACTTTTTTTTCGAATAGAAAAAGAACATGTCCAGTCGCATATGTCATGATCCTGTTTTTTCGATAAGAAGACACCTTGAATCTTCTAGAAACATGTGGAATGGTTTAGGTTAGGTTTAGCGTTGCCACGCAAAAGTGATTTGGCCAGTTCTCTCTGGAGGCCAGAATTTCAGTTTCGATTGAGGTAAATATTATTCACGCATCATTATATTGTGCATTGCAAAAAAAGAAAAGGTAAATCAATCGATATGATCTATATTTTTGGTACAATTTTTCGCTCTGTTCTACCTAACTGTTTCGAATTTAGCATAGTTTTCTCTATAGGCTTGTGCCGGAAGAAAAGCAACCCTCAAAATATTGCAAGAGATGAGTAAAACTCGTAGTTACTGTAAAATCCATCAAACACATTTATACCTTATCTGTTGCAGATAAAATACTTGTATAATAACAAATTCATGTCGACATGCAAAATCAGCGAGTTGAGCACTGAACGTGTTAAATGTAACCCAAAAGGGAAAGCAAAACAAATAATAAATTTATTACTTCTTAGTAACTTCTACCCTTATTTCAAAAATAGAAAGCGACGGTAAACTTGCATCACTATACACGCGTATAGTACCAACAGAACGAATTTTCCAAGGAAATGGAAATTTATTTATTTTTATTAGTACAGACAGAGCAAAGTGTCATTTTTGCTGCCATCCTATGGAGCAAAATGAAAAAAAAAAGACAGCAAGTCAGAGTCGATCAGTATCAGCCACGAGTCTTACTTGTCTTCTTTTCATTTTCGTCCGTCGTGACCAAAGGTATCCCGGACACGGGAGAAAAGCGTCCGTGGAGTCGTGACGCTGGTAGCTCGAATCGGGCAACCGGCCGCGGCGTAATCGCGTCGAATGAGAGGGGAGTCCGCGTCGCCCGTGGCCAACGTGGCGGCAGAGTGGAATCGTGGTTATCGTTAATCCCGCGCGGCGAGCGAGCGGCGAGGCATTAGAAAGTGGAAAAAACTGGCCAGCGAGGGCAGCGAGGCCAGTCGTGACCTTTCGCACGCACGAGACCGAAGAGCGCCTGTGTTTGAACCGAAGGCTCGCCATCGTCCTTCTGCGGCGAGGATCTCGCGGCGAGGAGAGAGATCGATTGTTCGCGGACTCGGCAGGTTCAAGTGGCGAGATAAAGTCGAGGTCGTTCAACCTATTACAGCCGCTGATCCCCAGGCGCATACGATATAAATCTCTCCTCTCCGTGGAGAGGGAGAGAGAACCGACGCGAAATCGATCTATCGGCGCGACAATCGACGCGGAAATGTCAGGCGACAGGCAACGCCGAGACAATGGCTTGGTAATGGATCCTCAGGTTTCGTCGCTTGGTTTCGCGTCCGGTTCGCATCGGAATATAATTGACTGCGTTTCGTCGCGCGACCTTAATCGATCGACTGAGAAAAGGCGAAGAACGTTATTTTCTTCAACGTTCCTGCTCGTTCTGAATCGTGATTTAGTTTATATTTCCGTCGGATATTCCTTCGAATGTTTTCGAAGGATTATTTTTTATGAAGACAGAAATACGCGCAGAAACGGTGTAGTTTTCACGTCGTAAAGAAACGCTAAAATTTTCAATCGATCAAGAAACGGTTTAATCCTCATTTACATACGTCGTCAAGATAGGTTACAATCCTGTTAGAATCGTCAGAGTCGTCGTATCTTTCAATCTGAATCTCTGAAGTAAAGTTTCTCGCGAGGTTAGTTGTTCACATTTACATAATTACAAAGAATTCCACTTTCGATTGGACAAGACCAGTTGTGATATTGCACACATTGCTGAATACCCAGGAGCCAAACTCGACATTACGGCTAGTCATTTTCGTAGTTTCGCAACGATCGACTGTTTTCTTTCAACGGCGAAAAAATACGATTCTCGAAACTTGGAGTCGTCTGGCGCGTGAGGGCAAATAATCGCTGCTGTTCTCGCATCAGCGACACGAGAGCGCAGGTTCCGACGAAGCGACAAAGTGGGAAAAGAGATCACCCGGTGCTTTTGAGCACGCGGCATCTGGAAACGAATCGAGCGAGGCACGAACGCGCTCGTTGGCTGAATAATTGCTCGCCTCGTCGCGTTGTCATTATCCACGCATCAGCCCGGAGGACTTCTCTCGAGATTCAAATCTGGAAAATCACGCGTGATGGATTTCTCGCAAGTTGCAAACAATGAGTTTGACAATCTGTTCCCTGGAAAAATGAAAAAACAAGAGACAGAAGAACTGCACGACTTGTGCCCCAGTACGATTCGTCTCACTGAAAAACCCAGAAGCAACTTTTTTGCCATAAAATTTTATTGATATGCAAACATTTGAATCGATAGAAAACAAATTACAGGCACGATCGTTCAGTACCAGACAACGCCACGTGACCCAAATCAACCAATCGCTAATTTTCGTTGCATCAGCGTTGCACCTGAAGAGTGTAACATTGATTTTCTGGGTTACCCCCGCTAAAATCACTCTCAGTGATAAAAAAAAAAAAAAAGGAAAGACAGTGCAAGATCGTTGGTAAAAATGCAAGCGGCATTTCGCGCGTAAGTGGCGAGGAGAGCGGGATGGGCGACAATGGCGCACAATGAGACGTAATACAGTTATCCAGGGTGAATGGATCGGCGCCGGAGGAAAAAGAGCGGCTCGCGTAGGTAAGTAAATTTTGTAGGCTTCGGCGAAAGGAGAGCTGGAATTTATTCTCCTCTGTGGAAGCTGGCCGCTTTCTCCCGCGAGCGAGCGAGCGCGCGCGTTTTACTCGGCGCGGCGGCGGAATAAAGAGCGCATTGAAGGTATTGTGACGGCCGGAATGGGCGCCCCCGAAGAGGGTGAGCTTTCCGCTTGTTGCCATTGAGAGGCATTCGAAGCCCTTCTTGACAAATCGACGCTTGTCGGGGAAACTCTATTCTTCGCGGCCCCCGGAACACGCGCGCCTCTTCGATTTATCGCGTGCCGTTTGCCCGGCCATCTATCGCCCAAATATCACCGATAATCTGAATTTATGCTTTGCAGGAGCCACGTATCAGGAAGCACGCATGATGCACCGTGAAGCAGCGAGAAAAATAGATAGTTTTTGGTATATTGGCTCTGGTACGAGCCAGTATCTTTCGCGAGATGTGGCAGAGAAATTTGAAGAAACTTTAAGACGATCAGTGTTTCTCTTTTTTTCGATATACAATCTGGAATGATCATTTATTTTATTCTAGTTCTTCTCTCTGTCCAAAGAGCTTCTATTGTCCGAGAAACCACTGAAAGGCTCCGACAAATCTCTCCAGGTTCGCGCGGTCCAACAGTTTCGCCGTTTGAAAGAATTTCGGAAACAAAGAGGCCAGAGTGAGCGCGGAGGACGCGTTCGGCTGGCGAGCGGATGATCTGTAAAAAGTTGGACGGCGAGAGACGAGGGAGGGTGAGTTCCGGGAGAAACGGGCGGCGAGGAGACGGTGGATTATCGGTAGCCCGGCTACGAGAACAGACGCGGGAGACGCGGAGGAAAAAGAAATGGGAAGCCATTTCCGTCGTGTCCTTATTTAGAGGAGGGATACGCGTCCGGGGTAAGCCCAGGGAAACGCCAAAGAAGAGGCAGTGTTTCGCGCGTAAGTTATTGCCTCGGGCCGCGGTGCATATAAATCCACGCTTAGCGTATTGTTTTCCAGATCAGGAGAAAATATATGTGCGTTCCCGCAATACACACGGCGGGACTGTGGCGCGCGCGGTCCGTGGGCCGAGCTCTCGCTGTCGGGGACGAAGTGAGTCTCGAAGGAAGGAAGGTCGCGCCTTTATGCGCGTTTACTTTGTGCTGTCCCGTGCGCTTGCCCGCGAACGAGCACCGAGATTCTTGGATACGAGAGCCTGCGAGTACGTCGGATAGTTAAACGATACGTGGCACCGTGGAATGTCACCGCGGCGAGAGACGTTCGAATCCGCGTCCGAATAAAGTAATTCGACGCGAGGGGAACGAGCCTCTGCTGCACCGATATTGTACGCGGAGATCGCGAACCCTATTGTTCGATGGAATCGACAGCTAAAAGCTACGCGCGAATGGTCAATTCTAAAACAAGCACTCCTCAACTGCTGAGAAAGAATTCCGAAAACTCTGTTAAACTTGTCCTGCAAGTAACGTTGAAAGGTTAGTTGAAAAGGAGTAATGGAGGTTTCAACTTGAGCGATGATGTCTATTATTTTATATCCAAAAATACGATACTACTTGGGACAACCCAATGTGTCAAACTTGGGACAACCCAATGTGTCAAACTTGGGACAACCCAATGTGTCAAACTTGGGACAACCCAATGTGTCAAACTTGGGACAACCCAATGTGTCAAACTTGAGACAATCCAATGTGTCAAACTTGGGACAACCCAATGTGTCAAACTTGGGACAACCCAATGTGTCAAACTTGGGACAACCCAATGTGTCAAACTTGGGACAACCCAATGCGTCAAACGATCGCACTCGTCACGTTTCGCGTATCAAACCTCGACCACACACAATCCAAATAGCCCCGCGATCCAACCGTTCGACGTTCAATTACGAATGCAAACGATTAAATAGCCTTCTTGCTTTTCACAGTCGGTCTGCGATCGCGATCAGCAAAACGCAATAATCGAGTGAAATATATTCGTCGTTGAAGGCGCAGGGTGGGATAAGGAATGCTAAAGAGGCGCACGATTTAATCCGGTGCGCGATAACGCGGGTGATAAATGTCACCGTTCGACAGGTTTCTTTCCGTTGCTTCACGGCCGTTCGTTTGCGCGCCCACGCGGCCCGCTCCGCCACCGATCGTTCCCGGAGGCGCTTGTAATCCCGATCGCACCTAATCGTCCGTGGATACGCGTTAATTGCCCACGTGTGTGTCGTGCGAGGCGTGATTTACCGATCGTGGCAGCTCTTGCACTTGGGTGCGAAAAAAGAAATCAACGATTACCCGCGTCGGAGCTGAAATCACGGAGCGCTCCGCGATACGATCGCAAGTGAAACAATTGTGAAATTTCGCGGCCCACGCGCGAGGCCTTCCACAGAGGCCTGCGTGAAGAACGCGGTTCGCGCGTTCCGACAAAGACGCAGAGATAAATTCAAGTTATAGTAAGCAAGACAGGTGAACGAAACGCGTCAGATCGTTGGAACGCGGATTGATTTTAGCGTTGGTTCTGACAAATTGTTCCCCTCGTTGACGAAAGCAATTTTTTCATTTATCGAGGAAGTTGTTATTCTTTAGACTTTTTTCGGTGTAACAGAAAGAGTTGTAAATCTTGGAAAGAATTGCCAGAGAGCTCAACAAAGTAGGTGAAACGAGACGTATGCCTCGACACACATGCAGCTCGTTCCAGCTTGCCAGTCCTTTCGCTATCGTTTCCAAATTTATGAAGCCGTAATCGATAGACACGATAGACGTCTCTCCTACGCTTTTACGTTGCACGCTTTCACTCGATGGCAGTACGGATCGATGAAGTTAAATTTGCCGCAACAGATCCGCCACGTGTACAGATCAATTGTCATTAGGAGTCGCAACGTGTTTCACATTCGGTGGATCGATCGACCGGAAACATTTCGCCGAATTTATAGAGCGTAATTTACCCGCGAGCCCCCATTAATTACGCGAGATCGAGAAGCCGGACGATCGATTCGAAGTTATCTGCTTTCCGCAGAAACGACGACGACCGTGGCGTCTAATTATATGCGGTGTGCTCGGCAGCCTGCGCGGCACAGGTTCCGTGGAAAAAGGCAGGTGATTGGTTTGACGGGGCGCAAATGAGCTGAGGATGCCGGTGGTGCGTGCACGCTTGTACGAGTTTGCCCGAGCGTTCTTACGCGTGAATCGCTTTATTAACTCTGGACGGACCACGTGCACCGCGAGTCGTCCCGTCGAACGACCAGCGATCTCAATGAATGCGACACTTTACAACGTTCGCTGAACAGCGCGGGCTCGGTTGCACGTTAGGCGTTGTCGTTGGTCGAACCACACGACTTGACGCAACTTGACGTCTGTTTTTCTACTTTGTGAATATCGCCTGATTAACGATAGCTGCTCGAGCATTCGTGCATAATCTTCCGCTCCCTTCTTTTATTTTTAAGGGATTAAAGGGAAATTTGTGAGTTTCGACAATGAAAGAGTAAGTGAGAAACTAACGAGACTCGAGCCACGTACATTCCGCGTCCGCTTTCTTGCAAGACGTTGTTCACGCTCAACTAGGTTTCAGCAACTCCAGGGAGATCGGACGCGGCACGAAGCAGGTGCGTGGTCGCGTATACGCGAATGACAGGTGGTAATCAATCGAAAGATTTACTCGGCGATGCGATCGACCGATGTGCTTAGAATTGCACGGACTTTTCTAATTAGCCGGTGCAAGCTAGGCAGGCTCGCCGCTAGTTGCCTAGCGAAACGGTACAATTACCGCATTGACACGTTTGATGGTTCGATGTAACTATTTGCAACGACTGCTTTTCACTGTAGATTTATGGCGCCCCTCGTATATCAACTTCTCGAAAAAGGTAAGTGTACGGTTTGCGTGATTTTCATATCGCAATTAATTTTGAACGATATTATCTTGAAGATAACGTAACAATGGCGATGTTATGCCTTCAAAACTTTGTCAAAAGACAAGAAACTGAATTCACTTTAAGACTAAAAAATAAAACTTGAATCCATTTAAACCTGCGGCAGCTAATTGTTAATTATTTATCAAGCTGTATGTGCGGAAATCGAGCAGACTGTAACGTGTAAAATGGCACAGTGAACGCGAAGTGGAGAACTTTTCACGTGGGATGTTGGATATATTTAGTCGATGTAAGAGCGCTCACGCTCCCGCAGGTTGGCCTCGAGATACCGGGACAATCCTGGATTCATGGGGTGCCTTCGTGTAGCAAGATAACCAAGTTGGCTACCGATTTTCCAACGCCGGGGAGATTTATCTCGCACATAATCTCACCATCAAATAAGAACTCGATTCTATTTCGATCGTGTAGTAGCTTCGTGTTTGAAAAGCGAGCGCTTTTCGTAACAAAACTACGCATGCGCAGTAATGCAGGAAATTCAACGGCAAGCGTCAGTGGCAACGCGTAGCGTGGGTGAGAGCGAGTGTTTTCGAAAGTTAGTGAGGAAGAGTGGGTGCAACTGATGGCAGTTACAGCTTTTGTACAAACAAGCGGGATATTTATCTTTCTGAAAGGCTTCTCCGATTCATCTAATCGTAAGTCGAAACGTATTATTAATCTTTTACTTTTAAAATGGCATGGCGATTACACGTACACGTATCATCGAAAGCTCTCAGTTTTGCAAGAAAGAATTGAAACTCGAATAAACATTAAAGATTGCCCGCAATTGATATACATATATATATATATATAGATATATACATTTATTGATATACTAATTAGAATGGTAATTAGTTGCGTGATAAGGTTATGCACGCGAAATAAACGATCAGCTAGTGCGCATGCGCAATGCAACGGAGCATGTCTTATCTGCCTAATGAAACGCCTAGCTAACTGGTTTCATCGCAACATGCTGCGTATATCTTTCGTAGATATTGTCACGTCTGTTTTTGTCAGTCGCGTTTCAATTTGTAGCAGTGATCTTTTAAATTCAGCTAGATTTACGCGTTCCATTGACAAGCTCTTTGCTCCGATAGAAACAGAGAAGCCAGAAGTCGTTGAATGCGCCTGCGCACTCGACGCGCCAAAAAGAGAAAGAACGAATAAACTTTTTCGCTCGCAGTTTTGTTTCCTTCCTATCGGAGATGAAACAATTTTTGAATGCTTAATCAAATAATGTGTTTGAATTGTATTATCATGATGGGTTTGCGGTCGGTTAGGTATGTTACGCATAGAAAAAGAAAACTTCGCCTCGTGTTTAAGCAAAGGAAAATTAGACAAAGTTATCGCTTGGACAAATAGGTACATTGTTGGTATTGGCTGCGGATCGTTGATGACTTGATGCACGTGCAAAAACAGTTTTCGATTAGTGGTTATAGAGCTGGTAGTTAAATATGATTAATGCAGAAAAGGGTTGTGTAAAGGATTGTCATTACTCATGGAGATTCTATAGACACGTAACGTTTCGTTCCATTTTGTAATTACCTATCTTGCTAAACTGGCACGAACATGTAACGTATTTCACTGAAAAAAAAAAGTAAACTCTTCTCAAATGTTGCTTCTGTAATAATTCTCGCCACGAATGTACAATTATTTAGGAACCGGAGCAAATTAATCGATCGATCTAATAATTACCATAACACTAAGACACTTTGACTTTAGCGTCAAATCGACCACAATACGTACTCCGAGGAATTAGTGAAACAAGTCGCCAAGTAAAAAATAGACGCGCGTAACAATATTGGACGTTAATTGGTTTGGAATCAGCAAACAAATTGTGCAATTGTTCTGATCGTTGGGTAGCTTTGGCTACGATTCGACGAGCACCCAATTCTGTGCGTGTCTAATGACACGTGTTTGGAAGCTGTTCAGCCGGACGATCGACGAGACACGATCTCCGGCCGAGTAGGCGACGATAGGAAAATGGTGGTCTCATGGGCCAGGGTCCTGCTGCTCCAATGATCCCACAAATATAAATCATACGCGGCCGGCTGGCTTCTGTAATTTCCTTCAATTTTTACGCGATCGTGTTTCACGTCGTGGCGTTCTTGATTTAATGGAGCCATCTTATCGTACGGAGAGCGGGCAGGAGGCGCGCGCGTGAAACCAGGCCCGCGCGATTACTCGCCTTGTGGACGTACCAATTACCGGTTAACCTTTCGTCACCGGCGTACGGTACTCGGACGACCACTTCGGGAATACTATCGCAGATGCATCGTGCCAGGTGATAGGTTAAAGGCTTCACCGTCGTTCAGACCTTCCGCAACGTCTCGCACCGTTCTCTTCGGCCCGTCTTCTCTTTCGTTCTTCCTTTTTCTCGCTCGTTACTCTCGTTCCTCTCGTTTCCTCCCCGTCCCGTCAGCTGATAGAAACTTAACGAGCCGTCCTTCTTTCTGTTCCCCCCAGCCCCGCGCGCCCGTTCTCATTTTCCCATTTGTTCACGCTCGCAGACCTTTTTCGGTAATCGGCCATTAATTATCGACCACTTGTCTCCGATCGACGTTCGGGATGAGAAACGGATGGGCCTTGTCTCGCCGAGAATGACGGAGAGGCACGGTTTCCTCGGAATACTGTCGGTACGGTATTGTTAAATCAGAATCCCGTTAATTGAACGGGAGGATGATGGATTAAACAATTTGCGGCAATCTTCTTCTTCTTTTTTTCTGTTATTTTTTTTTTTTTTTTGAAAACCCGAACGAGTTTCTGCTGAATTTAATTTTATTAACGTTGAGCGTGAGTCGTCGATTTGTCGTATAATGACCCTGTGTCATTTCACTCGACTCTCGATCTTACAAAATGCTCAGATTATCATCAACTCGGTGTACACTCTCGATGTAAATATAGACAACGCGAAATTAGCATTTAGAGGACTTGCAAATGATATTAATATAGCGACAATCAACGTCAGCTCGTTAGGATTGACGCCTGGGAGTAACGAATTAATCGCTGGTGAAATTGATAATGTACAGTTACGTTTAGCAAACGCGAGTACAAGTGTACGAGGAAAGACACGAGAACCACGATAACCTAATAATAGTTTAGAATTCGTTTGGCGAGCAATTCCGAGTCTGACGGTATACGAGCTTAGTTAAGAGTTCATTTAGCGATTTCCTATTACTGCTGCAATAATTGCCGAGCATACTCGGGCCCGCGAGACGTGTAAGGATATCTTGCGATTATTCAACGTCACAATGTAGATTTTGCTTCAAGCAGCGAACAAATAATTGCATTTTTCACCGACTTTAGCCGAGTTGAGACTTTGTTGCGACGGCGACAAGTGCCTTTCATCTTTTCATTGATTTCACGTCTAACGCTAAATGTATTAATCTGATGATCTTGCTATCTCGTGTTCAAACATGCGTGTTTGCACTTGTTGGAAAAACAAACTTCTTGCAGACAGACAGCCACCTCTTGTAAACCAGTGGCACATGAAAGGCGACTGCCTTCTAAGTAACAGTATCGACGATTTCTCCAACATTTTCTTTTTCTCTTTATCATTACGTTAAATATATATATTGCTGTATTAAATTTTTACAAAATTCATTGTCTTGGTAAATTTCAAAGAACAACTCTTCTCGAAAAATCTGTACAATCGTGTAGATTTGGAATCTCATTTAATTTCAGTTTACCGTTCGTTTGATAGCAGAAGAGTTTGAGCTCGAAGGTTCAGCCAACGAGCGAAACTAAAAATAAGACGGGCAGATACTCCTCTCTGGCAGACTAATAGTTTCAATCTCGACCGCAGCTACCTGCGGATCCGCACGACATTTGCAAATTAGAATAGGCCTGGCACGCAAAGCTCGTGTGCACGCGTGCTAGGAACAGCGGCCTCGTACACTCGTATGCGAGTCGATGAGCCGTGAGAGGTGGCTGCTTCTGTTCGGAGGCAACTGGCGTGCTCTCGGCATAAACGCGCTGCATCATTACGGGACGATGCGCCCGCGGCCCTCTTTGTACCCCACACGTAATTTCATTGCTATCGGCGTGCACTCGCTCGGACAGGAGAGCGCGACTCGATCCAATACGCGCCGCCGACGGAAAATCTTTGCCGGTTCTTGCTTGCTTGCAAGTCCGTTGTTTCGAGGATTAGCGCTGATTCCGACCTTCGAGAAACGATGGAACCAACGTTGATCGATCTTTTTGGAAACGAGTACGCTCCTTGCGTTGTTTGCCGTGTCTGCAGGATGTTTACAACAGATTTAATTAAGCTCCTCAATTTTAGAGTTTTAAAATTACCCGTTTCAACTTGCGTGTCAAACCCTTTTGTCGAGTTACCCTGCAAAATGTGCTCTCTGAAGGCTTTGTTGCTTCGGTTTTATTGTAACGAGAAAATGACGCAATTGCGCAACGTTCTTTCCTTTTTCTTCCTTTTTTTTTTATCGACTACTTGCAGTTTAAGCGACGAGCGTAATTGCTAGATCAGTTGTTCCTAGAAACAAATTGGATTTTGAAGTGCAGTTGAGAGTATGGTAAACGGACAGGCAAACAGGCGAACAAATTGGACGTGGCCGAAGGTTTTGCGCAATTATCCGTGCTCGTCTATCTATCGAATACTCTGTTGCTCCACTTTTTCTTCCGCTACGTTGCGCCGTTATGACACTCCGTCGGTTAATGAGCGCCAACAATCCGGACATTGAATTTAATGGCAATAAGTTAGGGCGTACGGACGAGCGCGTATGATAATTTAGTGGATCGTTAGGTCTCTCTAACGGCCGTGTGTGCGGCAATAACCGTGACGTTGCGAACAAAACGCTTCGAGATCGATTTCTCTCGAACGACGGCAGCTTGTCGCAAAATACACGCTACCGTTCGTCAAAACGGTTCTACGGTACTTCCGTATAGATGTGGAACCGACATAGACCGATGGAAAACAAAGTCAGATAACTCAAAAAATAATAATAATATAATAATGACAAAAATAATATATAATAGTATATATAATAATAATAATATAAAATAATATGTAATAATATTGGGTTGTCCGGAAAGTTCGTGCCGATTTAATATAAATTAAATTTAATAAATTTATACTTAATATATTTATATTTAATAAATTTTAGTATACATTTATTATTATTAAATCTTCTGCGTTTCAATTTTCCTTAAAAATCGGCGCGAACTTTTCGGACAACCCAATATATGATAATAATAAAAGAAAAAGATAGAAGCAAGAACGAGACGTTTGTTTCTGCGACACGGAGAGAGTGGCGGGAAGCGGAGGGAAAACGGTGGCGCGCGCGCGATGGAGGAAAAACACAGAGGGGGTGGCCACGAGGGTGGCAGGGAGACAGAGCGAAAAAAGTCGGGGGGAAGTTCTTTTGATTAATAGCATATAGGAGAAGCGAGAGCTGAGCTTTCGGTTATTGAAACGGAGAGAGGGTAGTTGGCGGATGGGTGGCGGTGTGGGTGGGTGGATTGGGTCGGTTGGTTGGCTGGTTGGTCGGGCGAGCGAGAGCGGCCCCTTGTGAAAGTTCCCTTTACCTTGATGACAAAGAACCGGGCGAACGGGCGAACCGAACCTCACTCAATGGAACGGACGAATGGTTATGGAAACAGCATTTAATTTGCATAGAAGGAGCCTCTTTGTCGACTGGCTGAGAGTCGGAGTGCTCCTCACTCGTTCCCTCTCTCTTTTCCGTGTTTCTTCGTGCGCGTGCACCCTCCCGCGTCCGTCCCCCGCCCGCCGGCGGCGGCAGCGTGCTCTCGCGGCTGCTCTCCTTCTTCAGCCGCCGCTGAAAAGAGCATTGTCCTTTATCTATCGATTCGATCGTATATTTTATTCAGATTGCGCGACGCTCGCGCAAAACGGCGAATCTCTTTATGATTGCCAATCGCCGCCCATTGTCACGGCCGGATGACAGGGCTTGCGTAAGAGCGGCGCAACTCGAACCAAGGTTAATTAACGAGCCACCGCGGCCTCTCATCGAGATCTACCAGTGCGCTGTACGATTCTTTGGGTTTTTGGCCGTCGAAAGGGAGCAAAGATATTTGTCTCTCCCTCTCTCCCTCTCTTTTTCCTTCCTTCCTTCCTTCCTTCCTTCCTTCCTTCCCTCTGTCGGCGCTCGTAAGTAGATACAGAGTCGCGCGTACCCTTACTTTTACCGTGGAAAGCTGTCAAACGAATGAAAGATGGACATTCTCAGCGAACGATTGATCGAACTGGTGTTAATTAATAAGATTGATTAACGTACAAGTACCGACGTACAAGAACAGATTCCGATGCGTAGTTGCCCTTTAAACGCACATGCGTCTGCCTCGAGGTTGTTCTTGCGTCTCGCGCACACGGACATCCTTTTTCAGCGAATCGCGAGCGAATTTGGAACGATCGGTCCTGGAAACCTGTTCCCTGCTTTGCGAACGTTGACGGACAGGTAACGCGCCGTGATTTACCGCACGGAGACAAACGTGGAGCGTGGAATGTCGTTGAATATCGTCGACAGCGTGGCTTCCGTGCACGAGTGTTTGGCAAATGTCGTCGATCATTCGAAAAGTAAATTCTCATTGCCAGGCAGGTCAAGTAAGTTGCCACCAAGTAAGATAGAGCGTGCATTGGATTGGATTGCGCAAACTATCGTCACCTCTACCGTAACGTAAACAGTGGGATAATAAATTTGACGAGAATACGGATAATTGAAATTACGAGCGAGATTAGAGCAAATCCTATCCAATTAACCCGGTTCTACCTCGCAAGTTTCTGGCCTGGTGGCTCAGATACGTGAAATATTGCGGGATACGCTCTCTCGAGTTTATTAGAGAACAAAATGATATGTAATTTCATGCACGTGGAAATTATGTCTTCTGAAAATGACGAGAAATAACGAGCTAGGTGTGTCCGCGGCTAAGAGAACTAATTCTATCGAGTTCCAAGCTTGCAACGTATTAGTTGTACAACTATATCTCAAATATAGTTGTCAGGCTGTCTGAGCAAATATATACACCGCTCCGAATTTGCTTCTTTCTAAAAAGAAAAAATTACATCTTCTTAAACACGTAAACACGCATTTGGAATATCAAATTTCGCGTTGATCACCGCGAAAGCCCAAAGAAGCCGAACAAAGGCACGACGCGAAAGCACTTGTGCCTTCCTTGGTCCTCGAGGATCGTTCGTCTCGGTCCAAGCAGTCAAAGGTGAGCCTCCACAAAAGGTCCCTTCGATTCTCGCGTCCCTTTCATTTCTCGAATCGATATCTCCCTTTTCACGGGAGAAAAGAGAGAAGAAAGAAAAACATAGAGGAGGCGGGGTGGAAGAGAGCAAGCGTGGAGAAGAAAAGAAGAAGAGAAACGGAAATGGTGCAGAAACGAAGCGGTCAATTCGCGAAGATACTCGAAAGAGAGAGAGAGAGAGAGAGAGAGAGAGAAAGCGAAGGCCTGGGCTCTCCCTGGTTCTCGAACGAGAAAATATCCTCCTTTCCGCGGAGAATCAGCGATTGTTTGCGGAGGGTAATCAGGCGACATCAAACGAGCCGATCATCAAGTGGAATTGTTTACCTAGCTACGAGTCCCCCGGGGTGCGCGCCGTCCTGGGTGGCCCAGGGCCGCCCCCCTCTCTTTGTCACAACAATAATGTTAATTTAACCCCACCCAGCTCCCTCCCACCCTCTTCCCAATCGACGTTGCTGCGTCTCCTCTGCTTCGCCTCCGCGCTGGCTTCTGTACCGGCGGCGACAATTTGCCGTGCACACAAAAAGAGTTGACAACTTGAAAGGGAAATCGAGCCTATTGACACAGGAAGGGCACGGATGGACCCGGGCAGCGGGCTGCTCTCCTCTGCCATCGTCCCGGCATAATACGTCCCGTTGCCCGATTCTCCCCTGGTCTCTCCCTGGGTTTTTCGTTCGGTCCGCCGAGCATAACATTATCGCGTCCTCCACGAAATCACATCCTGCGTCTGTTCGTCCGCGTATGTACTTGTCCCCCTTTCCCCTTTTCTCTTTCTTTTTTTCTTTCTCTCTCCGAAGGATATCCTTAAACTCGCGTTCGTCGGGGTCGAACAACGTTCTTCACACGTCGCTTCTTAGTTCTTCGCAGACTCTGCAAATTTGACAGATTCGATTTGAAAAAGCGAATTTCTCGCACTTTTCGGAATAAAGTACTAACTGAGCGAGTATTGGAACAGAGTTCAGTCGCTTTCTTCCCGCTCCCGTTCCTTCGAACTGCTCTCTCGATTTCGATTCTTCTTCCTTTCGAGAGCCGCCTCGCTCGCGCCGTTACCTCGTGCTTTTTTTCCTCTCTGCTTTTTTCGGGGCCTCTTTTATCGGGGCGGGCCGTGGCTCGTTCCCGTTCGAAGCTGGCGAGAATTCTATAGATCGGCGGCTCTCGAACGGTAGTATCAACAGGCTGCATCTAGAGGGCTGATCAATCACCGGCCGCTTTTGTTCCATCGGGCTTTCTAAGCCTCCTTTATATCGTCACGTTACCACCGCTATGATCCCCGCATTCATTATGCTTGCCCCCTATACTCTCTGTCTTCCCCTCCCTCCCACCCTCGCCCTGTATCGCCGCGCGTCCGCTTTCCCCCCCTCCATCTCCCCCCAACCGCCCAACCGCCCGCTCGTTCTGATCCATTAGGAAAGATTGCATTTTCTAATCCACCCCTTTGCATTATGATGCCGGGAAAGGTGTTGCGCATTGTGCGGTTGACCCGGTTCACTGTTCTCTCCGCCAACGGAAAATTAATGAGCGAGACTGGTCTCGAGGAAAAAAGACCTCGAGCGAAGAGTGGACGGAGCGAGAGGGATGGTAATCAGCGCGAAAAGGAAGGGAAAGAAGCGCGTCTTCTGTTCGTCGATTTGGAATACCTCGGCGCCGAGGAAGGAGAAGAACCGGAGACGTATCATACACGCGCTGCGCCGCGCCGGTGTACGACGATCCGGTTGCTCCGTCACGCGAGAAATTTACATGACGCTCCGCGGAGTGTATTCCGCGACAAGTCGATCGATCGGCGATCCACTTGTGCGCATCGTGAGAGAAAAAACGACCGTAGGATCGGTGGTCGCGTCGATTCGAACGAAGAGAGCGGAGCGAGAGCCGATCCGCTTCGGGTTCCGCGTCTCATCATGCGAGAAAGTCGATCGGTAGCGAAGTTGATAAGCTTAATAAGGGTTCTTCGAGGGGAACAGCGTTCCCCAGCGCCGCGTGTGTGCGTATCCAGTTCAGGTCCGAGCAAACGCTCGGTGTCGCTATTCAAACGCTCTGGCAGATCGTCGCTCGCTGATCGCGCATGCTCCGCTTGCACACGCCGATCGCCGACTCGAACTCGGGGGATTACCTCGCGGCAATTACTTCTTCGATCGTTGGAATTTCTGCTACATGACGGTTCAACCGGCGTGTACATGTATAGAGTGTCATCTAGATCCTGCGCAGATGTAACAAAATTGTGTTTAGTGTTTTCAAGAAACTTTTATTTGCACTAATAAAATATATATATATACAGAGATGCGTGAGTATACAAAGACAATGTTCAACGATGATTATTTCTAACATCCGCTTATCGCGAGAGCGAAGTAGGCGACACGATCAGGACTCACAAGACGTGGACCACCTAATAATAAACTGAGGGTAACTGACTGTCCTGGCGCGTTTATATCCTGACTCTCACTATGTCCTTTCTCATAAAGGGATCGGAAAGCGTCTGTTTTCTTGCAGTGTGTATAGTCAGACCCATGAGAGGTTTTCGACAATTACCTCATGGCCCTGCCGACACTGCATCCTGAGTCCACGTCGTGAGAATGTTTATGACGCTGCCTGGGTTGTGTCCCCTACCTATTCTGCTCGAGTTTCTCTGTAAAAATTGGATAATTTCGAACTTTGCATGTTCGAAGCTTTGCTACTTAGCTCTCTCTCTCTTGTGTTTCCAACTTCGAGCCCGTGTAAGAGCGAACAAAAGTCGAGTCGGACTGCGAATTATCGAATCGAACGGCGACAAGAGGAAGTAAGGTTCGCGCTCGAATTACACGCTCAAACAAGTTAGTCGGTTTCCGCGTCCGTCGACTCACGAACGCCTACCGGGCGTTTGCTTCTGCGTCTGCGACGATGTTTGTACCTCGCTGCTTTTCGTTTGACGTCGACGACTCGGATGGATAAAGAGGGACGGGAAGGGGGAGGGAAACAGAGAGTGAGAGAGAGAGGGGGGAGAAAGGGGGGTGAGGGAGAAGGGCAGGAAGAGAACGGGAGAGAACTAGCGTAGGTAACTACGGTTGATTCGGCGGCACGATACCGGGAGAACGGGAGAGAGAGAGAGAGAGAATGACAGAGGGTGGGGGAGGGAAAGCAGGAGAAGTCCTGTAACTCTGAAACAGAGTTAGCTGATGAGTCTGTGGGTGGCTGGCGTCGTTTGTCGGGGATAAAAGGACGGAGCAACGGAGAGAGGAACAGAGAGGAGAGAGAGAGAGAGACAGAAGGGGGTGGAAAGAGAAACGAGAGAAAGAAGGACGGCTGCGAACAAGAGAAGGAACACCACTTCGCAGCGTTCTATATAGATATTTTCGTGGAAGTACGGCGTTTCTCGTTCCCTCGAATCAACCCTCCTCCCCCCTCCCTCCCCCCTCTAAACTTGCGCCACCTCCGCCACCCCCCGCCACCCTTCGTCACTCCTTCAACCGCTCCCTTAGCGAGTTACCTCTTCGTTACCGTCTCTTTAGCATCACATGAACCAATAAACATCTTCTTTGATGTACAGCGCATTAATTAGTAAACGACAAAATTGTATTTAAACAATGGCGGAAGATTCGCAGGAGCGGGCGAGCGAACGAGAGAAGCGGAAGGGTAGTCGGGAGCGAGGAGGCAAGGTGAGGCAAAGAGACAGAGAGAGAAAGAGAGAGAGAGAGAGGGGGGGGGAGCGGGAGAAAAGGAGAAAGGGACACACAGAGAGAAGAGAAGCAAAGTAAGCGTACAAACAAGCGACGGAAGCGCTTCGTCGTTACCGGCGAGGTCGTTTGCCACGATGATTCGCAGTAAGATCTTTGCGCGAACTGGAGTACGCCCCGGCTCCGCTCGGAGGGGAGGGATGAAAACGAACGAGGAGCATCGCGCGCTGATAGATCTTGTTAAATTCACGAGCCCGCCCTCTTGGCTCTGCGCTCGAATAATTGTTAACCGTAACGGTTTCTCCTTCCAGCGGCTGCTCCGGCTAAAGACCCGGAGGTCTCCTCTCGTTTGTCATCGGATCCGAGCGTAATTAGTCCTGAATGCAACAATCGCGCTGATCGAATTGACCTACATACGTTTGGCCTCTCGTACGTTTCTTCCTGTTCGTTGATCGTCCCGAGATAGATATAGCTACGCGACGACGTTTCAGCTTCATCCATCTTCGCTGTGTTTCACGCTGAATCTCTCCCTCTCCTTCTCTCTCTCTCTCGACTTGGTCTCTTTTTCGACCGAGTGAAATTGCGTTCACGCAATCCCCGGTTTTGATCGTGGTCGTTAGCGTTAAGATTCGACGAGGCGTCTTCTCGACGAAGCGGCCGCTTTGACCGTGTCAACCCCCTCCTACCACCCACCCACCCCGGAGGCGAAAAAGGAGCGAGCCTTTCCTGCGGAAAGGACGTAATCGGGAACACAGTCCTTGAACCGGTCGAATAATAAACGGAAGGATGCTGATTCGCCGAGGGGTGTGTCCCGCGCGACCATTCATTTATAAATAGCCGACGACCCGGCCCGTCGTCGCGCCGCACCAGCCCCGCAGAGACAGAGAGAGAGAGAGAGAGAGAGAGAGAGAGAGAGAGAGAGAGAGGGAGAGAGAGAGGCCAACGCTGATTGCGAGCATCCCACGTCTATTTGTACAGCTTAACCGAAGCGAAACACAGGCCGAATATCCCTTTAAAGGATTACATCTGTATGGCGCTTAGTAACGGATGCGTCCGATTCATTTATATCTGTCAGAGGATAAGGGCAGGGAGGGGGGCTATTTAAATCAATCAAACACGGCTCTGCGTTCGGATACGCGGCTGCCTATCCGCAGGTATTAATCGACAATGTAACGGGAGCGAGCGCGCGCTGCGAGATTCAAGCGATGCGGACGCAACGGGGCAAAAGTCTTATCCTTTCCGTCGGGAGGGACGCCTCGTCGCCTCGAGTATCTACGCGTGATTTCCTCACTTGCCAGAGAAATTCATCGGACACGCGCGTCAATCGCGAGGATTTTTGACAACGAGCGGCGTGAAATGGAAATTCGCCGTGACTTATTAGCATGTTGAAAGGACGCGTTGCGTAATGTGACTGCAACGCCGTTCCCGGAGGTCGATCGAGCTGTAATTAAAATTAATGGCCAATCATATTTTCCCGTAAGGTACGTCGAAATGTCAAGTCCGTCGTTCCGGATTGACATTCAAGACAAAGAAGATACCTTTTTCTCATCTCGCACCTAGCTTTATACTCGTTCGAGGCTCCCATTCACTTGCTTTTCTAATCCAACGATACATTTACCGTCGTTAGGAGTCAATCGTTCGTCTTCCATTGTCCATTTTTAACCTATCGTAAATTGAACTTTTGTACTTCAAACACACCGACTCTAATCGACGATTGTTTCACTTTGGAAATTCGTCTTTTCCCTTTCTCGTAGAGAGGCAAACGCATCATCCGCCGAGCATATTCAGTTATCAATTAACCGGAGAGTTCACCTCGTTTGGTCTTTGGTTGAATTCTTCGCGATAGCACGGTCGCGAAGGCAGGGAAGACAGTTCTCATCCCCGCGGGGTCTCGGCGCGCTGGCGTTCGCGCTCTCGGCAGCGCGTCTGACGCCGCCTTATATAGATTCATCTTCCCGTTCGCGGCCCTCGTGTTTCTCTGTATCCGCGGCGAAACACGGCTATCGGGGATTTCGCCGAAGCCCCGACTTCCCGATATGTATACACGCAGATTGCAGAAACTCGGAGAAACTTATGCGGGAGAGAGCGATCGTTACCCAGGAGGCACGGAACGGGGAACGGAAGCAGTAATCCCGGGGTACGGGCGCGCGCCGCTGTTTGTTCTATACGTAAGATCTGCGCGGCGCGGCGCGGCGCGCTCTGTGTATCTTGGCCCGCCGATATCTCCTCAGTCAGCCAGGAATATTTAGTCAGATGAGGAGACTCGAACAAACGCCTCTAAGGCTTTCTATTAAGACGACTCTTTGATGTGAACTACCGTGCACGCCGCTTTGGTCCCAATCTCTCTCTCTCTCTCTCTCTCGCCGTCTCATCCCTCGTCGGTCCTCCTCTCTCGCACTTCTTGTTTCCTCTGTGCCTTGGTTTCTGCTTCTCTTTCCTCGAACCATATCGCTATTCCTCTTTCACCCGGGTCTTCGAATCCCTCCTATCCCCTGAAACTCTCCCCCACTCATCGCCCACGCGAACCGAAACACCTATCCACCTATGGGCTAAAAGGGGGTTCTTCTCCCGTCCCCTCTCCCCCCCCCCCTCTCTCTCTCTCTGTGTGTGTATATACACGGTTGGTCCACGCGTGGCTTCGTATCGCTTCGACCCGTCTCTCCCGCTATTTGTTTCCACTAATTCAGAAATTCCCGACTCACCCTCTGCGCGCGGCCACCCTTCGTTGCTCGTCTCTTTTACTCGGGCCCCCACCGATCCTTTTCACCGCGGACACACCGCACCGCGCCCCAAACTTTCTCCTTTCTCGTTTTTAGACCTCCAGCCTTTCCCTCCTTCCTCCCCGTCTCATTTTTGCTTCTCCCAACTTTTCCTTTCTCCTTTTCCACAAACGTGTCTCACGGCTGATCGATAAAAGCGAATTTCCACGTTTTTCGTCTCCCTTGATTCAAGATTGATTTTCGCGTCGTGTTAATCGATCGGTTAAACCGTTGCACCGTGATTTCAGTCGTGATAGCTCTTGCAGCTCTTCGGCCATACGCTTGAATTTGTTCAATTGTACGTATAATTTTGTATATAATACGCATTTTGATATATACATGTATACGACTGTTTTAACTCTTTAACATAACTGAGATTTATTTCGTTGCTCGAAGGTCACGTTAAAACAATCTTGAAATATTGAAATTTTATCAAGGAAGCCTAAATATATGTATTGTTTGAGACGAATATTTCAAATTAAATGTAAACGTATTAAAATAAAATAGTTTATAGAGAGATGTCAAACATGATTTATCATCTGGAAGTGAATAATGTATCAGTAACATTTTATTTCAATTTGTAAATAAATGCTTATTTTGAATTATCAACTTTTTGAAAGTTAATACTTTAAGTTTTGGAATATATCTGAACGTGGCTAAGATTAACAATGAGTCTGCATTATGAATCAGCTGACTCGTGCTTTGGATCGATAAACTCGATGTTATAGATGAAAGGGTTAGGAACGAGATACTTTCGTATCATTCTGTCATCGATACACGTCGAAACACGTTCAGACGCGTGTACATCGATACACTGACACGCGATTCAGTCGAACGTTTCTGAAAAAAAAAGAAAAAACGTAACCACCACGCGAAACGAATTCGAGCGTGCAATCTGCGACTCGTTACTCGGGTATAACGCGTCCGTGTACGTTTCCATTACTTCTCGGCGCGGAAAGAATTAGCAAGAGACACCATTAAACGTCACCTGGAAACGATCCTCGCGCCCCTCGCACACACTCGGGATCGTCCGATCCGGGATTCTAACGAGAACATTAATTTCCCCGCGAATTTTTTGAGACGTTCCGACTCTCAGCATCGAGGATGCAGAGAAGAAAGGAAGGGTCACGTAGGTTGCGTAGCGCGAGCTAGGGGCAGCAGCCATCATCAGCTAACATAGCTCGTGCTCGACCACCGCGTGCCGACAGCTACTTTAGATTCCGGCCGAGCAACGACGTCTTAATAAGTGCGGTTACTCCTCGCTACTTTCCGCGATGCCCGCTGGCCATTTTTCCGCGAGCCTATTGCGGTGGCGCGCATATTGCGCGCGCGTCTAAACGAGAGACGGTGCCGGGCCTGCACGCGCATTGTGGTCGTTGAAATGGCTTTTGTGGCCTGCCGGGCATACCAACGGTTTTCCATCAACTGAACTCTGTTAACATTGATGCCAGCGCGCATCGCGTTGCATCCTCCCTGCCTCTGCCCCCAGCCCACTGCGTTTCTTCCTCGCATTCCGAGGGAATTCGTGCCCTCAGCTATGCAAACGGGGTGGAACAGTGTGTTTTCTTTAACCGTTTTAGTGCTAAACAACGATACGTCGTTGTCATTGGCTACTCGAATAAGTTTCCGCCGTTTTTTGTTAAAATTTACCATCGTTAGCTGACAAAATTTTGCCACTTTTCAGGCAATAGATAAAAAAAAACTGCACGACTTTTACCCCAGTACGATTCGTCTCACTGAAAGGCCCAGAAGCAAATTTTATTGATGTGCAAACATTTGAATCGAGTATCAGACAACGCCACTCCTACTCGAGGTGTACCCCACGCCCCCTCGTGAATCACGTGACCCAAATCAACCAATCGCTAATTTTCGTTGCATCAGCGTTGCACCTGGAGGCCTGATTTTCTGGGTTACCCCAGCTAAAATCACTTTCAGTGATAACGACATGCATTCGTCTTTGTCTTTCAAAACGTGTGGCCAGTAGTCTTGCTTGTGAATAAATCCTGCCGCTTCTAAACGATTCATCCACCTTCGACGATTTTGACAATTCTTCAAGTGGGATTTACTTGACCACTTTGGTGGTTCCAGCGTGAGCGTTCGAGCAATATTTTGACAATGCTCTTTCAAGCTGATTGCAATCCTCACTATTATGGTCAAATACGATGACTGTTTGCGCGACTACGTGCGTGTCGCGTAAGAGCATTCTAAATGTCTCGAGGGACATGTGTGCGCTGGGACAGGGGTGGAAGGGTTAATGCAGTGCACGCACCCCGCGAGACCTTCCGTTCAACTCTATTCAAGTACGTAATTGGAAAGCACACAGACGATTCGTATCTATAAACAAATCGGGATATTGCTTTGAAGCTACCACGTTCTTCTTCGAAATGCAACCGCGACAAATACGTACTATCTGTTTGCAAATTTTTATGTTATCCATTTTGAGCGGATAACAATTTTTCTAAATACTTCGAAGCACGTGTCGAAAGATCGCATCCTTTGAAATTCCATTCCATTTGACCGTAAGTCTGCGTAGGTAAGTACAACAAAAACAGGTTACAACGGCAAGCACATTCATACCGTACGATCAATTTTCACGCGACAGCGTTTACACCTCCGTGTTTCACCCACGATTATTCCCCCGAGTTCAACTCGGCTAACGCGTGTACCCGGTGCGCACGTTGATACCTCTCTCGGTTCGCAAATTCCACGCCGTCTCGGTGTGCTCGCGGCGCGCGAGAAGCCGAGGGGAACAAGTGAAACGACACGAACCAGAAAAACAGGTAGGATCGGACACGCGACCGATTCTGAAATTCGCGGACGTGTTGCAGAAACCGATTGTTGGATCGTTGCACGTAAATGGATCGGGTTCTGTCAACTGGATTAACT
Source organism: Melipona bicolor (assembly GCA_030673865.1). Lineage (NCBI taxonomy): Eukaryota > Metazoa > Arthropoda > Insecta > Hymenoptera > Apidae > Melipona > Melipona bicolor. The sequence continues at coordinate 1,090,697 of JAHYIQ010000025.1, read as the reverse complement.
TCGGGCCGACGAGACGACGCCCGATCCGGTTATAATAGCGAGCAGTGTCGCCTCTCCCCTCGTTTGGGCTATGACGTGATAAATCAGAACACAGAACACAGAACAGGTGGAAACGCTTCCACTTACGCGGCTTGTCGGATCGGGGGAGAACGCGTAGTTATTGCAAACGTTCGATTTTAATTAGCAGAGAAAATCACGCTGAACGACGGAATGCCGTTTCAGAGCTCCAACTGCTAGGCGATTCGTAGGTTTTCCTTTCCGACGAAGCGACTTTAACTTTTATGTCGCTGTAATGGTGCGAAACGCTGTCGTCTTGCTTTCGTGCTATGCTTTATTCTACCAATTGTAAGAGTAACAAACATAATCCGTTGTTCGTTCGTTCGTTAACTGATCATCGATTTATCATAGATTCTCACGAACTAGATTAGAATTCGATTAATTCGTTCTGAAGATCCAGAAGTAAATATATTGTACTTGCAACACTATACTACTATACTTGTAAATAAATAAGAAAGAAGTAAATACAAAAATTGTAAAATTTCTTATTACATTCATTTATATGTAACAACAATAATGCATACATATGTATGCATTCGTCTCGCATTTTCATCAGTCATGGTTTTATCTTTCGTCAAAGAATCTGTCCAATGTCGATTGCTTTCTTCTCTTCTTCAGGATTTTTCAGAAGCATTGTGATTCATTGTCGTTGTAGAGATCCCCAAACCTATTGACCTCAACCTACTATAGTTTGGTTGCCATTCTAAGACCGTTGTTCCAACATTCTCCTACTTCTTCGAAAGATCTTTGATCAGCAGATTGGTCCTCTTCGTCTTACTCTTTTCCAGTGTTTTCAGTGTTTTCTTTTCCTAATGTTCATCATCCAAGGAGTTCTTCTATCATTTTCATGTTTCAATGTCATCTTGATTCCAAATCTCTGACAGTTTCATCGTTATCCGAACATGTGTTCATTATACGAACGTAAGAATCTTTCGCAAAACCAATTGCTCGTTAACCAATCAACAAAAAAGCAGCGATAACCCGAATTTGTACGTGCATCGTATCTCGAGAAAATCAACTATTCCCTCTGTAGCAAGTGTCGATAACCTTTGGCAAGGTTTCCACGAAGGATATCCGGCGTCGTCGGCGATCTCCAGCACGTGGACACCAGTCGTTGCGCAACTTTCCGTCCCGTTTGCCATCCGACACGCCGGCGAGCTCGCGCGCTCTCTGTCCTTCACTGGTTTCATCCTCGAAAATATTCCGCGAATATTTTTTTAAAAGAAACACTTAAATCTTCGGACGTTAATGTCCACTTTAAGGTCGTGCTCTGTACGTATCTAAATGTATTCTTTTACCAGCTACACGTTGGTGACCTTGGAAAGAACGATTTTGAAAAAAATATTTTTACCAGTTATTGGCCTTTTGGATGCAAAAAATATTTTCTGTATCGTTACGAAGAGATACTTGGGTGGCCTCGTTTAAATGGACCACCCTGTATAGTACGATGTGTCGTATCAAAGCAAAGAAAAGATGAGTCGGTACAGTTTTTATAATATGTGACGATATGTGTTCTTTTGCCTCTGTTCCATCCAATTGTTTTGAATTCTTCTCTACGAAATCGTCTTTTTTTTTATTTCACGAAAAACACACTTTTCTCACACGTGAAGAAATTCGACCCTCAACTTCACTGTACCGTGAAAATAACATATCGAAAATCGAAGAAATGCATTTCACTATTAACCGTTTTAGTGCCAGGGGTTTCTAAAAATCGGTGTTCGATTGTGCCATGCAGCGCGATAGCGCTTCATTCATTTGTGACCAAACATCGCGGCACATTTCATCACAGTACGCGAACAGCGCGATCGCGCTGCGTGGCGCTAAAACGGTTAAACACGAGTGTGCAACATCTATCGCATAACAACAGATTCATGTTGACGTTTTGGACAAGTCGCGTTGTATCAGGTACGAAAGATTCCATGGCGCATTGTGAACTTACCAAACCCTGACGCGTACAGTGAAACGGGTAAACGATGATCAGACAACTGTTCTCGTACCTTTCGCGCGCGCGCGGGTTTCTCACTCTAGGATTTGGTTTTGCTCTTCGAATCGTGGCGATCTATCTTGTTTTTCGCTCGTACCGCGAACGAAGCAGTACGTCCCCTCCCCCTACCTCCCCCCCCCTGACGTGTATCGGTAACGCGTCGAGAAGAAAAAGATTGGAAAGGCGCGGCCCGATTAAATCGCGCTCGAGAATAGGATGTTTAATGAGAGTTTGCGTAACACGCGAGAATGGCCAGTGAAACGGCACCCCGTTACGGTAACGCCGGCGTAACGCCAACTGCAACGCGCGGACCGCCGCGGCCGGCGAGGATATAGCGAGCGTCGCGTTTCTTGCCCGCCGTTCGCAACTTCACCGATTCGGAAGACGTTGGGTCGCCTCCTTTCCCGACAGGCTTTCCGCGTAACGAGCGCGGGCGCTTCGATCCACGCTCGTTCCTCGACGTTTTCGGAACCGGGGACACGAATTTATGTTTTGCTCCTAAACGAGCCGCAGCAGCCGCGTAACGAGCAACGAGAAACTCCCCGTTTACAGCTGAATTAAAAAGGGGAGAACGTTCTTTGTCGAATATCTCCGCGCGCGGAAGACAACCAGCTACTGCTCGCGTTTTCTTTCGAGAGGCTCGCGCCTTCCTCGCGTGAAGGATTTCTGCAAGTTTCGCACAGTCGCGGTCAATCGATCTTGACCCATCCTGATCGAAGCGCAAGCATTGAACGAGAGCTGATAGACTCGCGAAAGAAAGAACATTCTTTGCATTAATTCTTTGCACTCGACTGCTCCTTCTGAGGACAGAATCTAGCCAATAGCTTCCTCTTTTTTATATAATTTGCTGATGATTGTAATGTATATGTACATTTGGTGTTGTATGATGCAATGTATAATAGTATAATAGAGTATAATAGTATACAGCTCCGACAATTTTAAATCGTTCGTTTCGGAGCGGTAAAATAATTTTCACGACTCTTCGAGCGGGCAATCTGAATCCTCCTGTTCTCCAAATTGGCAAAGTCGAGATTAACTCAAATTAAATTTCGAAATTAAAATTCGAACTTTGCGATTAAATTAAATTTCAGAGAATTTGTACAAATTGTAAGCAAAGTAGTAGTTCAACTCTTGTAGAAGAATTATTACGCGACGCTGTTACTTCCTCCTCTGGGAAGGAGGGTACGAGGGGAAAGGGGAATATGACGCGTTACATAAACGATTTTTTCGTTGCGGGGGATGCGGGCCGCGACTACAATAAGATATATTGAAACGTGATATGCCGTATCGTAAATATTCCGGGTGTGATTTAAACGGGAGAGTCGGAGAAAGAAAGAGAGAGGGAGAGAGAGAAGATCCGCGTCGTACGTCACAACCATTTGTCTCCGGCGTCTCCAGGTATACACGAGCTTTCTATCTTGATTTCTATGCTCAGCCGCGGCACTCTTACAACGAAACACGCCTCGTCGTGCCGCTCCACCCAGAAAAGGCCGCTTTGCGTGTCACGAAGTCGCGAGGTAATTTAATACGCGTGTAAATCTTCCACCTCCCCCCCTCCTACGGCCGACCGCGCGTTCTTTACATCGGGGGAAAAATATATCGCTATCGTTCCGAATCGGAAGAGCCCGCTACTTTCCCGGGCGAGCAGCAGCCCTCTGCCTCCTTCTTCCAACGCTCTCCTAAATTATCGTTATCAACACTTTGGTAATTTCGCTTTTCCAAACTTTCTCCGCTTCCTTTCCTTCCTACTTTCGCCGAGAGTGGGATCGAAAATTTGAGGGGAAGTAATTTGGGAATGTTGCGGTTGAAACACTGCAACTACCAAAATGGTCGAAATGACCAATTTCTGATTATTGGAAATCCACGAACGGTACTTGAGAATCTAGCGATTGTATCTTCATTTCGAATTTTGAGCAATTTGTGACTTACGACTACGTTTGTGATTAACTACCAAGGTGATCAAAATGATCAATTTTCTATGGAAATTATATATATATATATATAATTTTAGACGTTCGAGTGATTTTTTAATAAAATATTCGTTAATAGAAGCGATTTTTTCTTGAACCTTAAACTTTAACTTCATTGTTGCAAATGCAATTATACAATTACACTAGAGTCGTCGGTAGTTCTAGTGTTGACCGTAGATTTTCGAGATCTCTGATTTACAACTTATCCCAACGAACTTTCAAAAAAAACGTTGTTAAAAAGTGATTGTTTGACTTTCTTGGACACTCGAAACCGCATCGAGCGTGCGACCGTTGCGCGTTGCTTTATCAAAATAAAAGAATCAGATAAAGAATGAAGAAGGTAAGAGGGGGCAGGTTATCGGTCGCAAAGTAAAGTTACAAAGAGAGGACTCATTCTGTCCTTCGAGCGTTGTTAACATGCCTCCGCCGCAACGAGTCCGAGCAAACACAAACAAGAGCCGAAGATATACCGAAAGATCAATACCGTTTCGGCTCGCTTCCTATTTGAATTGTCCGTATCGTGACAATATTATCTCGCGAGGCTTTACAATCATCGATACCTCCTCCGTCCTTATCTAATCAAACGTCATATTGACCACGCCTTGTTAAACACCGCTCAGAGACATTTCGCTCGATCTAAATTCAACGTTTGCAACGTGTCCTACGTTTGCAACACTCCATCGCCTATTCCATTAAAAAAAAAAAAAAAAAATACAAAGATCAGCGACCTTGGATCCAGTTTCGATTACAAGCCCTCGATTGTACGAACGTTCTTCATTTTCTTCGATGATCGACGCGCTTCTCTGGCAACGATTTATCAATTCATTATGCACGCCGTGCAATATTTGTTCCGATCTGGCTAGAGACCAGCTTAGAGATCGTTTGTAAATTCCCCGATGACGAAACAGACGGACGAATGGCCAGGTAAAACACACTCGCGACGCCAAGCGTGTTGAACACGGTTCCACGACGAATGATCCACGCGGAGGAAGACGCGAGATTGCAACGCAGCGCGTGCACTCGGAACGATGGCCATCGTTCAGTCTGAGCAGTGCCTCCTAGAAAACAAACAGGCGATCCTACCGTTTATAGATACACACGTACGTGCGTGGAGCCGTACGAGGGTTCGAGGTCGGCCGAGCCACATCAAATATGCCATAGAAAAAGTAGGCAGGCACTGTTTAAACGAGCACAAAGCAAACTAAATAATGTTAAATAGCGGGGCGTCGCGGCCTCTGCTCACCGTGTTTGTTATAACATTTACTTTGCTGCGCCACTGTTGGCCCGGCTTTACGGCCCCGACCGTAGAAATGTGTCTGCCAGATATCCTTCGCGCTCTCTTACGACTCCTCGACAGCGGAATAACTCTTCGTTTCGCCTCGCGCCGCGTCACGCAGGATGCAGTCATCCAGAGAATCCTTTCTGCTTTTCCATCGTTTATCCCACTCCCCAAAAAGGGGCAGAAAACCATCCAACGTTCTAAACTAATTTCTTTCTTTTCTTTTTTTCTATTTAAGCTTTGGAAACCTCGTTCGAGCTACATCTGTAGAACCAAGTAAAATAACAGAGGAAATAAGAGTATAAACTTTGTACATGAAGGTTACAGTCTTTAAGAAAAAGAAAAACTACACGACTCCTACCCCAGTACGATTCGTTTCACTGAAAGGCCCAGAAGCAACTTTTTTGCCATAAAATTTTATTGATATGCAAACATTTGAATCGATAGAAAACAAATTACAGCGGTCGCTTAGACAACGCCACTCCTACTCGAGGTTTACGCCACGCCCCCTCGCGAATCACGTGATCCAAATCAACCAATCGCTAATTTTCGTTGCATCAGCGTTGCACCTGAAGAGGCCCAATTTTCTGGGTAACCCCCGCTAAAGTCACTTTTAGTGATAAAATTATCGACATATTCATTCGGGATGTGAAATTTACTCGGTAAACATTTAATGCAGCAGAACGAAGAAATTGGTAGAATTTTGCGACAGTTTTGCCGTTCAATTTTTTTTTTCAAGTTCCCAGATCACGGGGAACAGTGGACAGTGATTCGAAATTTTTATTCAACAACCCGTGCATGCATACAGGATTTAGATTAAATCTAAAGAGTGGAACCGTTTACATAATCGTTCCATGAATACGTACGTCGCCTAATGTCGCCAAGACGGAAACGCGTTATGCTAACCATGGCAATTAAATACCAACTAACTGTTGGCATGTGCATTTGAGAGAATGCAGCTTCATTAGCGAAGAAATACGGTATAGGGAGCAGAGTCGAGAATTACAGATATCGAATAACGGAAAACACAGTGTTGAAAACGTATTTACGAGTGCCACGGGAAACGGTTTTGGCCTCGCAAATTTTCTTCAGCTGATAATGAGATTCGCGCGGCGCATCCTCCACTCTCCCGTGAATAATGAAACAGAATCTTAACGTTTAAAGGCATCTGTTCGAATAGTAACGATAACAATAAAAGAAAGAAAAGAAATTTTAAAACAACGATACAGTAAACTTTCTTTCGTTCGAGTCATTCGGACAATTTTCGTTGTAAAACGAGGAATTTTTTTAAAAATTTGTTACAAATATTCGTGTATTCACATCTTAATAATCGTATATATAATAAACTGCTGTTTGTCGTATCGTAGGGCGTGACAATTTAATTTTCTGCCAACTGTTTGTTAAGGCCAGTGGGAATTTCTATTCGCTGTAAAATTTGTTATCGAAATAACGTTAAAAAATTTGATTCACAATCGGTAAAAAGTCGTAATATTCTGATAAACCGCGTTTATGTTTACCATGTTTCAACATAGTTCATCTCTGTGGTTGCAAGCGAACTATTATCATTTAATATTATATAATTCATATAACAAGTATCCCAAGTATAGTATCACGTAATCTACATAATAAATTATTATTATTTAGTATTATTATACCACAAACAATAATGGTAAAAATACTTTTAAATTAATTCTGATATTTCAACCATGTGTTTGTTCAACAACAAATCTTAATACCTTCAAATGAAATTTATTACTTTGTTCTGTAATGCATTTTAAACTCTTAAACACACTTTACTCGATAATCACAGTTTTTCTGGACTGTCGTAAAACCGTAAGACACACTTCAGAAGCAAAAGTATTAATCATAGTGGCGTTCTAAATGGAAAGTAACCAAAAATCGACCGAGCACGGAACGTGTTAACACATGTGAAAAAATGTTGGCAATTGAAGTGGACCGGCGTCCACGTTGCCATTGCCGTATCAGCGCGCGGTTGCGAAACGCGATCGCACGCGTGTACGCTTATGGTTTGTCGCTGGTATACAGGTGCGCGTGTCGCGAGGTGCTCAAACGTTTGCTTTTACGAAAGCGCGTGGCGAAGACTCTCTCTCTCTATCTATCTATCTATCTATCAATCTCACTCTGGTTTCTATAATTTATATCGAAAGAAATCGGAAGTTGCAGTCGCGGCGATGCTGGACGCGCGACGCCGGTGTCGTCCGCACGGACTCTGCTCGCCGGGGCCGGGGCCGGGTTTCTCGAAGATCGAGCCTTATAAGCAGGTTATCACGAGATGTAGGAAGCCAGTGGCAAGCAAAGAAACGTATAAGGCCGCGGCGAGTCCACGGTGATGCAACGTTCGCTTCGTTGCATGTGAATCTTCGTGTACACGAAGCGGCGTGTACGAAGGGAACACGTTTCGCGCGACAAAACGAACTAAAACTTTTTCTCACTCTCCCTCTCTCACTCTCTCTGTTTCTCGATCGCGCTGCGTTTGTTAAATGCACGTAGATAGTTGGTAGAGCCGCGATTCCGGCCGCGTAAAGTTTAAGTTATTTGACGCTTCCTTAATGAACGGCGTAAATCATACAAATCGCGGGAAACGCGCGAATCAATTACGTCGTTTTTTCCCCACCGCGGTACACCCGATTTAACGAACCCTTTCTGGTCTGGCTGTCGCGCAAGTTCCCAGTCGATATATCATCTCCAGGTAATTGACGCGGCAAGCAACTCTCATTGGAGGAAATCGAATACCGCTTGCCGCAAGGAGGAGAATTTCTCGCGACGGTTCGATGCTCCTTCGTCTCGTCCAAAAATAACGGATTGTCTAATCTATCGGATTTTAAATCTTTCACGAGACAAAAACAAGGGAGTCGCGTCGTCTGGAAGATCGGAGAAGATTCGAGTTGCTTCACCGCGTGGCGCGAGAAGACGGAAGCGATACGCGAGTGCACGTGGCCGCGACAAGAGAAAAGAGGGAGAAGGAAAAAAGAGGAAGCGGGTGCGTGGAGTGCATCACTCGTCGACACCGGCTAGATGGCACATTTCGGGGCTGACGGCCGCCCCCGTTCCACCAAAACACGCCACGTTACAAAGCCGCGCGTGAAAACGTGCAGGGTAAAGACAGACCGCGGAAAGAATATCAATCAATCGTCTCGTCCCTTTGCGAGCACCCGTGGTTGCACGCTGGCTGTCGTGGAACGTAAACCGGCCGGTTTGAGAGAATCGTAGCAGCAGCAGGAGACGTTGCCACACGGCCCCGCGTGCGTGCACGCTCCAGCCGCTCTTCGCCTTTGCCTTTTCAAGTGCCACGCCGGGGAAAATAGGGAAGCCGAGTCCTTTCTACGACTGTACTCGAATATTACTGTCAGCCGGTCGCGGATAACTAACAGAACAACGCCAACTGCTTCATCGAAACGCGCGCGTGGTTGAAACTGCTCTTTGTATTGCTACTTATAGAGTAGTAAGTTACGTCACGTGCTAACAGACTTGGGCGTTTGGGAAAATGTTGGTTTCAAAGATTACTTATAAAAAAAAAAAATCTCTGATTGCAAAATGTCGAAATTATATTACCAAATATTTCGTACAAAAATTAAATTAATCGATTTTCAATTGAATGATTTGTTTATTTCGTGAAATAAATTGCCAGGATCTTTATTTATTATTTGATTTTGATAGAATAACTGGTTTCTCGTGATATATATTAATAGCTCCAATATTTTTATTTAGTATTTCTTATTCTACGGCATAATTAATTACACTTATCTACAGAGACAAGTTGATACAGATGTCGCTCGATTTTTTTGTGACGATGGAAGAAATTCAGATACGCTCCAAACAAGTATTTGTAAAATATTATACTCCCCTCTCGTCTGTCTCATCAGTAGAGAGACTATTCTCAACAGATGTACCCAAATTTTGTTTATCAACCATCAAACCGAATGTTTGAGGAACGAGTCCTCTTAAAAACTAAGACAAATTTCCGCCATAACGCACAGTGACAAATTATTTTGATTTTCGTTGATTACTATTTTTCATTCGAGTATTTTCGTTTCGTTGTTATTTATTTCGAAGACAAATTTTCAATCATCAAATAAATATTATTTTCTTAAATAATCAGTTCCACAATTCATTATTTATTTTCCCAATTATTTCCATAGCTTCAAATTGACCAAATGACATACCATTAATTGAAATCCATTATTTGCCAAATACTAATAAATTGGTTTTATTTTCATTGATTTTTTTTCTTTGCATTTGAGTATTTTAGTTTCATTTAAATGTTATTTTAAAGACAAATTTTCAATCATCAAATTGAATTAGTTCTTCAATTTATCTTTTCCCCAATTATTTGCATAGATTCGAATTCCTTTAATTAACCAAGTGAGCCACCACTAATCGAGATCCATTATTTGTCAAATACTAAAGAATATTATTTCACAAATTGATCTACAAATTATTATTCGAAATAGATTTCATCCAGATCTGGTACGTAACATTTTGTGATTTGTCGAAGTAATGGATACAAGTACGATAGAAAAAATTTGCTCGAATCGCGTATCTGATCTTTCCCTCTTCGTTCTTCTTCATTCTACACGCAGGTATAGATATTCCTTCGACGAACGAGATTAAACTCTTCTCCCTTGTTCCTTATCCCTCCTCTTCGTCCAGTTTTGTTTCGGCAAACATCGCAATCATTGAACGAAAGCCACGCAGCGCGAATCCCCTGTGCGTGCACGCGCGCGTGTATATTTGCAATGAAAGCTCCTTCGCGGAATCCCGTAAGAGACGCCACGGTTTCAAAGGTGAATAACGGGAAGTCGTAACGCGCGTGTTATTTCGTTATCGTTTATTGGTTCGGCCGGTTCGATACAGTTTTCCGGGAATTAACGAGAATCCATCGACGAACGCGATACAAGAGTTCCTGTTTTGCGATCATAACGATCGCTTACACTTGCCTTTTACCTTCCGTCGTCTTTCTTTATTCCGTCTTATCTGTTTGTTTCTCCGAAGCGTTTGGCTCTCGCTGCAATTCATTGCGAATAGTCGATCGTTTTAGTATCGTGAGTTATTTAAAAAATACCGTATTAGATAGCGCTTCCTTGACGTAACTGCGAAGAATGCAAAGTAACGCGATAAAAATAGATAGTAAAAGCTATTATGCCTATTTATGCAAACCCCGTGGTTTAAGTTTGATTGAAAAGAAAGTATAATAATTAGAAGAAGAAGCTTCAATGTGACTGACGAAGATATGACACTATAACAGAAACTGAGCGCGTTATACATCGCTTCCTTCCTCTAACTATGTAAAAGTATGTATTTGTAAATAAAAATAAAGTAAATACTGCCTATTTATGCTCATTATGTTTTTAGATTTAGGTTAGGCTTCGGTTTTAGGTTTAATTGAAAAGGAAGGTTAGATTTAGGTTAGGTTTAGATTAGGTTTCGATTCATGTTATAATTTAATTCTGTAAACAAAAGTAAAATTATTTATGCAGTTTTTAGATTTAGGTTAGGTTTCGAGTCACGTGATTTAAAGTTTATTCTGCAAGTGAAAGTAGATAAAGTAAAAACTATCTGCTTGTGCAGTTTTTAGGTTTAAATTAGGTTTCGATTCATGTTATTTAAATTTAATTCTGTAAACAAAAGTAAAGTTATTTATGCAGTTTTTAGATTTAGGTTAGGTTTCGAGTCACGTGATTTAAAGTTTATTCTGCAAGTGAAAGTAGATAAAGTAAAAACTATCTGCTTGTGCAGTTTTTAGATTTAGGTTAGGTTTCGGTTCATGCGATTTAGATTTAACTCTGTAAACAAAAATAGACAAAGTAAAAATTATTTATTCACGCAATTTTTAAATTTAATTCTGTAAGTAAAAGTAGATCAAGTAAAAACTGTCTGTTCGTGCAGTTTTTAGATTTAGGTTAGGTTTAGGTTCATGCGATTTAGGTTCAATTAAAAAGAAAGTAAAGAGAAGAGGGAGCTTCAGTATGACTGATGACACTCTATAATCGAAACTGTGCGTTTGTTGAACATCGCGACCAAGCGCTGTGGCACAATTCGACACGAAATCTGAACAGCGCGATCGCGCTGCATGGCACTAAAGCGGTCAAACGACGGCAATAAACGTTTTGCAAATGTTTGCCCGACACGGAAAGCGTACGCGTACGCTTGAGAAACGGTGGCGATGCTTCTTTTTTCCTCTCATTAGTTTATTACTAGCTGCGAGAAATTATTTAAATTACGGCTGGAATTTATACGAACGGGGGGGGAAAAAATGAACGACTGACATTTCTTGCCCCTCTCCGACCAGCCTCGAACGGGAATCTTGGAAAAGCGAATCGTTGCCAGGATTAATAGGCCGGACAGGCCGGACCAGATGAATTGCGTAAGATGAACAGTCGAGTCCGTAACCGGATTACCGAGATCGGCGATCTCGTTCGACGTTATCTCGAGCAGTTGGTGAAAAGAGTCGGAAAACCGAGATTAGAACGCAATCGTGGTTGGTTTGTTCGCTGAGTAAATTCCAGAGTTATTTAACGCTAAAACTACCGGTGATTAAAATTTCCATCAGACACGTTAAAGTAAAACAGAAAAAAAACTAGAAAATTATACAATATAATTAAGCACACTAGTTTTTATTTGTACATTTTACGAAAACTCATTTAAATCTCCAAAAATACACCGTTTTACATCTGTAAAATATCCAACAAAAATTACAAATTGGTCGTTTCGATCATTTTCTACAGATACGGTTGAGAATTTCTGGCAACAGCAAGTAATGCGATTCAGTGCTTGTTGAAACGATCGTTTTCCATCGAATTTGAACTTGGATTTCCTTTTGAACAAACCACGTTCCGTTGTTCGACGAAGCGAGATACGAAGTTGCTACCGGTATGTTGGTAAAAACGAATTGCAATTGGACAGAAGGAAGTGGATAATTAATCACCGAGACATTGGATGACGTTCTATTACGTTTAACAAATGCGGAAGATGTAAAAGAAGAGTCGGCTAGGATACGACGTACGGTTGATCGATTAATCCAATCCGTTGCACTTGATCTCGCGTCTAATGAGTCAACACGACGTTTCTTCGGTGATTACGTTTATTCACGTATTTCATAGTATTTAAATAACGAAAAAATCCCTTGTAAAAACTCTTTCTCCCAGTATGAAGGAAAAATGGACCCTGCTGTTGCGACCACGGCTAACTGTTTGCTCAAACATTCATTTTTCCTGTGTAACGTCATTTTTGAAGAAAATACAAATTAACGATCGTCTTCGTTACAATTAGGCATAGAGTTAGCAAAGAAAAGAACGATTCGAGAAAAATTGAACATCTCGAAATGAGATATTAACGACAACGCTAATATCAAGTTTATAGCGCTCTTCAAGTTATATCGTAAAACCAGCTAAAGGGTATTAACGGAATGTCAAAATCGAAGCTTTCACCATTAGTGGTACCGTCCATTAGGGAACTGCGACTGCCCGAAGCCGCTCATTGAGATCGCAAATGCTCGTGAATTAAACAAGACTGTGCAACGAGTCGGAGAAAGTTCATCCAGAAGACGTGTCGCAACGACAAACGAATTTCCCTGGTCGATCGTCGTCGAAAACGCCGAAAAAAGTCAGCGACGAAAGATCGAGAGTTACGTTGATTCGACAGAGAGCTCGCATTAATTGCAAATCTTGGACGAAACGAGCGACACAAACGAGGAATAATTTTGCACGCGATAAACCAAGCTGCGTCGGCAAGAACAGCGCGCGGGCATGTATCGGCGGCTAGAGCCACGAGGGAAAAAGCGAGCCCCGTGGTTTGTGCCCGGTTCGAGCCACCGTGCCCCGAACAATTATCTCTAATGGGCCACAATACTATAAATCGACATAGGCCAGAGGCTGGGCCCGATGAAATCGGTCGAACACGCCACGGGATGGCAGAAAATAGAAACCGCTCCGCCGTTCAGGTCCGCGGTCTCCTCCATCCGGCTCCCGAGATGGAATCCATCAGGTTGTGCAAGTAGCGGCACCTGACTGCAATGCTGATGACTCGGCTGAAGCCTACGCGCGCAAGAGGAGGAGAAAGAGAAAGAGAGAGAGAGGAACGGAGCGAAAGAAAGGATTCTAGCCGAGCGAGCGCGTGTGCGTGCGAGTGCGAGCGTGCGTAACAGAACAGAACAGAGAGAGAGAGAGAGAGAGAGATTTCTGCTCGCGACCTATCCGCGGGGTAGATGGTGCCCGGATGAGGAGGCCGTGTGTCGCCACCGTGGGCCGCATTTGGCCCGCCAGCGTCGTGCCTCCTCCTGCCTGCTACCGTTCTTCCGCCGACACGCTCAACAGCTCTCAGTTACACGTGTACCAGCCTCCGACACTTTGATTCCATATCGCGAGAGTTTGGTTAATAGATGTCGTGTTATGGAAATGCCGCAGCACCGTGATCATCGTCCGCCCCTGAATGTTCGCTCCTCGCGATAATGTCACGTCTTGTCCCGGATAATGCGTAGGCCGTGACGTTGTATCGACGCGTGTCAAATTACCGAGACGGAGGATCGAGCTGTTCGACAGCGTCCGATTAAATCTTTCAGTCGCTCGAGATCCGAGTAAACTTCTGTTCGAAACTTCTCGGACAAAAGTAAAAAAAAAGGAAGTTGAAGCGTTGCGTCAACTCGTAGTCTCAATCGCTAACTATCGAGGATGGTTGGAGGGATGTGTTTAGATTGCGTTGGACGCGTTTCGCAAGCGTAAGTAGCCGGCTTCGTTAGGCGACCGATGCCGGGGTGAGGATGCGCGAGGATATCAACGTAACGATCATACCGTCCGTTGGTTTCTTGTCGATCGCCGGAGATACTATTGAAACGAAATTAGACCGCTCTTTGCCAGTGGTTCGCCGATTCGTTAAAAACTCGTTCATCAAACGATCGCGTTTCCACGGGCTCGAACATTCTTTCCCACAAAGCCGATTAACAGACGCCTTTCTTCCGTTTGAGAAATAGAAGGAGGAGGAGAAGGAAGAGGAGGAGAGGAAGGAGGGTAGGGCAGAAAGGAAAAAGTCCAATCAGCCCATATAAAGATAAAAGACGCGGCATGAGCGGCCGTCGTTTCTGTGTCGCCCCGAAATACGTTCTTCGCCAGTAATAACAGGCTACGTTTAACCGCAATTATTGCGGCCATTAAACTCACATTTATCTATAATCATCGTTTCCCGTCCAAACGAGCATCCTCCGTGGCAACAGGAACTTTCCTACGAAATACCATCGGCGCTTCTCTATGAACGTTCGCGCGAGCATACCTCTGTAGACAGTATGCACATATACATAGATATACACGTACGCACAAAGTCATACACCTGCGTAGATGATGGTCCACGGGATTAAATACTAAGCATTCCAACCGACTGATTACTTTACAACCGCCAATAAAACAACAACGATTACGCACTGTCACGATCAACGACAATGGACGACTCAATGGAGGGAACGCGGCTCCACGCGGATGAAGAGATCCGGCGATATGATCTCGCGAAGTTTCTCGGCGATCATAAACGCTCGCTGCGCCCGTACGGAGCCTCTCTCTCTCTCTCTTCTCTCTCTTCTTTCTCTTCTCTCTTTCACGCTTTCCTCTCTGCGTCGCGGTGGTTATCCGCCACTCGTTCGTTCGCTGGCAAAGCGCGAGAGAGCTGGTGTATAAACCGGGCATCATAAGTCTCGCGCAATTATAGTTTCCGTATTTTCTTAAGCAGCCGGGAGGATCGGCCCGGTAATGAATCACGCGGACAGTATAATGCGTACATGCGCGCGCATTGTAATGCACGGTGTAAAAACCGCACGCATGAAAGTGTACACGCGTGTACGGGCTTTAAGTTTTGCGGCGGTCGCGCTGCTGGCAATAAATAACGCGGCCAGCCGCGCCGAAGACGAACGGAGACCGGCTGGAAAGAAACTAAAGAGAAGGAGGGAACGAGTGAGAGATGGGTGAATGTAGGGAAGAAATCGAGTGAAACTGGAAGAACCGGGGGACGAGGGGAAGCAGCGGAAGACAACGAGGAGAGAGGGGAGAAAGAAGACGAAGACGAAGAAGAAGAAGAAGAAGAAGAAGAGACTCGGTGAGAAGAACTGATGCGAGGAACAGGAGTGATACAGGAAGCTAAATTTGGAGAGGAAGTGAAAGATGAAGAAGGGATTTGGATTTTACACCGGTGTTAGAAATTAGTCACGAGCGACGACTGAAGGGTGAAGAGAAAAGTTTGTCCGCGGTTGTTATAGATGAATTTGATGCAAATACACGTAAAATTAAATTTCAACCTCAAAACTTTTGTTTACATTGTACTCATCAGGAACCATAGTCCTCTTGAAAAATGGCAAAAAGGTTTCTTAATCTTGCTATTTGTAGGTACCGCGTTTCGTCTAAATCGTCAGAGATTCCTCCAGTACGCAACGAATGGAGGTAAACACGCGTGGTACGCAAACGTCCGGCAGCCACTCCTTCCTTCGCGCTTTCTTCTTTGACTCTTTCTTCTTTCTCTAGAGTCACGGACTCGCTGGGAAAACGGTTTTCTCTCTGGCCCGCGCTCTCCTGCCCCTGAAAGATAGCCGCGTCGTCGGAGCGTGCGAGAATGCAACGTCTTGTTCTCTCCGAGGCAATTTCTCGCTGATAAGTCGCTGGCATGCGCGAGCCGAAGCGAGAACGCGATGATTGCGAAGTACGAAGCACCAAGTCTGGCCATTTTCCGTAGTATATAGGTTCCACTTACTGGGAAGAAATGGTTTCTCTCCTCTGACCGCCGGGAGAAACCAGGAGATTGCCCACGATTATTCCGACCATTCGCGAGAACTCGTTTTTGAGAGATGACTTGTCGTTTTGAGAGGTACTTGTCGATTAGTCATTGTTTGGGAAAACCGAGAAAGGATCGCAACCGCGTGTCGTGTCGGTTACTACACACGTTTCAAATTTCGAGCTTTTGGAATCTTTTTCTTGTGGTGAGTTTAAGAGTGAGTTAAACGCAATTAGACTGTCAACGTTCCCATTATCATCTATCGTGATTCACGCTTGACCCATTGCGTGATCTTGTAAGAATTGAATTTTGTTCTTGGACTTTTTTTGGCCCACTTGTCGATTCGCAGGGAACAAGCCCGGAGTTTGTCACTGTTGGTTTCCATCCACAATTGCATTCCATCAGTCACTCGTCACTTTTGAAAGACGGACACATGGCTGTGTGTTGCCTGGCCTTGAACGTTGTTCAGTGGCCAATTATCAAATCGAAACAAAAGAACGCGAACGGGTGTTGTGTAGAGTTACGCAAGCACGACGGTCGTGTGCGAGCTTATCGGATCATTGGATACGAGTTTCACTCGAAAACGAAAGAAACCACGGCGATACGTTGCATTAGAAAGTGGGAACCAAAGCGGGCAACCTGTAATCAAGACGTCTGGGCGTCGCGCGAATGCGAGGATATTGGGACGCGGTTAAAACTGTCCATAAACTGGCAGTAGAATCGGTCGACGCCGGTGGCTGACAGCCGATCATGTTGGTCATCATTAAATGGTGCGATCGACGATAGATCGACAAGTCGTTTTTTTCAAATTCAATAAACATTGTCAGTGACAATAATTTAAAACTCATTATAACATAACCTAAAATATGTAACTTGCAAATAAATTGACATTTAGACATTAACCTATAAATATATTGACATTTAGTGTGCTTATTATATAATAATATGTATAATATATATATTATAGAAATTGTATCAATTCTTAAATAAAATAAAATAAAATTTTGCACAGTATCAAAAAAACGACACTACTACTTATGTCGTACCTCTGATACTTCTATGTATCCTTACGTAATTCAGTCCTCTCTGTTTGGCAATTTAATTCTCGTCGCTTCACACGTTAACAGAAATCTAAATTACGAAACATTCGTGTCCGTTTGAAACACAATGGTCGTTCAGTCGCTTTCTACCAGTCAGACGCAACGATCTCCTCTATCGGACCCTTTCTTTCCTTCGTTTCGCAATCGTCAGTTGGCCAGAATTCAGCTGCACGTTGCTCTGACAACCGATCACGTACAGTGACCGGACTCACCTACGAAAAGTACTGGCATTCCGACAACACTCTTCGATGGTCACTCGAGACAACGACGCGAAAGCATTTAAATTGAAGTCGAGTCTTTGCAAAAATTCAAGAAAAACTTGCTTCGCTTTGTTCTCGATTTTGTTCCGTGCTTTTGTTCCTCCTTTCTCGATCGGGAGAGGACACGAGAGCGGGAGTGTTATCTACCTACTGAACAGCGGAATCGTACGCGATCGCTGGCAGAAAAAGGGACGCAAGAAAAAGGAGACGAGCAGCGCGAGAGATGCTGGCCGGTGCGGCGCGGCAGGAGGAAGCGGCGACCGGCGGGGAGTACACAACCGACGGGAGTATCGTCCCATTGTTGTTTGTCTTGCTGAATATTTTAATTGGACGCGCAGTCCCCCGGCTCGCGTTATTTATCGTCTAACAATGTCTGGAAGACTGGTAATTAATTACGTTGTTTTGTGTTACTTTATATAAAGATAGCAGGTCGATAGGAGTTAACCGGCTGAGAGCAACAATGGTATACAATGCGCAATTAGCGGGAGCGCCTCCCCGGAGAACAATGCGCAGTGGTCGGACGGTGTCCGTGTGCTGGTTGCGTGCCGCGCAGGTATTATCGGCTCTCCACTGCGCATGCCCCCGTGCGATTCTTCGTGCAACTGTACACGTACCCCTGTACGTGTGCGCGTGCGCGTATGTGCGCGTACGTGGAACACGCGCGTGGATGCATGCACAGAGAACGAAAGGAGGAGCTGGCGTGCTTTTTACTCTACTAAGCCAAGTCCAACAACGGGGAATTCTTTCGCCCGAAGGTAGAACTTCTCCGATCGCGTCGTATCGGGAGGACAGGTGCCTGTACGTAATAGGCCGTTTTTTTCTCCTCCTCCCCTCCACCTTCCAGCAAATTCTATCCAAGTCGATTCTTATCTCGCGCACGTAAAAATAAACGCGCGAGCAACCGTGATTAATCGCCTCGCGTTAAAACGAAAATATCGTAGCGAAAGCAACATTTATTTTATTTCCTTTTTTTTTTTTTTTTTTTTTTTTGTCGAAACTCGAAACTCGCACGCGAAGACGAATCGTTTCTCTTTCTCCATTTCGTTGATCGCGTAATCTCGGGCCGATGACGTCAGCTGGTTTCGCAATTGAAACAACTAAGAAGAATCAAATTGCGGATCAAATTGAATTCAGCGCCGTTGAACGGAATAATGCGAAACGCAATTAAGGGGTCTGCGGAAATGCAGCCGGCCGGCCCGTTTTGTGCCGATTACCGGTCGGACGGTTCCAGGGCTGTCTCGCGATTATTATTTTCCCCGATGGAATTATATCAACGATTTCCTCGTTGAAATTACTTCCTGCTCGTTGGCGAAATATCGCAGAAAAATCGGGCCGGCGATGCTTTCACCGGCTCCGGCCGGCTCGCCTGCCGCCGATTCGCCGGCTAATTAATATGAAATGAATTATTCCGCGCGACGTGGCGACGTGTTTCACAGCCTTTTAGAGCCGAGGGAGCAACTTCTTCGACGATTTATTTCGTCGACAGCAACGACCGGTTACTCGATAGCGTGTCATCGTATGGTAGATTACAAAATAACGTTGTTTGTCGGCCTTTTCAGAACTTTTGAGTTATCGATCGCCCTTTGTTTGCAATTCGCCTCGATCGTCGATATTTCACGAAACGTTTCCACTTTGCGACTTTAATCGCCTTTAATTTTTTTTTCTTCTTTTTTTTCCCCCCGGGAGCGTCGGCGGATTCTCGCTTATCTTTAAAGCTTTAATCCTCCGGTAGCGGGACGCGCGCTTGCAAATCACGGCGCATTTACATGAGAAAGGTCAGTTTCATTGAGTTGGCTCCGGCAAGGGTGCCGGAGAGTGCGTGGCGGGCGCAGATAGATGAATAGCCCGAAGGTGAACCGTCAATGTCACTAGGTTTCTGGGCGAAAACGCCCAAGTAAATGCAATTACGTCGAAATCAATGAAAGGGCGCGTGGTATTGATCGACGTGACGTGACTATTGGCCCGGCGTTATCGGCCATTTGAATGGCCCCGTAATAACAGTTCCGCTGCAGGAACGTCTCTCTTCTTTCGTTTCTGCTCCATCTGTTCTCTGTTCTGTACTCTTCTGCGTTCGAGCGATAGAATTTCTATATCGATCACGCCCCAGACACGATTCTATATTCGGTAAAAACGGTAACACGATTTGACAATTTGCGCAAGTTCCTTTAAGGATTAATCGGTCTGAACGTAATTATTACGTTGTTCGTAATACGTAGACTGTGTTATTTACGCGATATGAAGGATCACGTTTGATTAACATGTTCGTGCGCGACGGACGATGCATTCGCAAACGCAAGTTCCCATCTAGCTGATATAAAATGCAAAAGGTGTATTGTTAATGTCGTTGCGTCGTAATTCTAGGACAATGCGTTGGAGTTTCGATTGTTCGAGGCACGTTGTAGCGGAGTAATAATGTTAATCGGGAGATTGTACAGATTGAATTGGAATACAATAAGAAAAGCCGACCTTTGTTTCGAAACGGCGAGTGCCCGTTCTTTCCTCCGCGTTCGATGTCGCGTTGCACGGTGTGCACGTTCGTTCTAGAAAACTTTTGCGACTTGAATTTCCGCATGTGACGTATCGACAATGAAAATTCACTCACGAATTCAACACAAGCGCCAAATTTCCATCGGAGACATTAAAGTGAAAGAAACGGAAAATCTTTGTAATATTTAGAATACGCAGACTTTCATTTACGTACTTTACGAAAAATCATTCAAGTCTCTAAAAACACACTGTTTTTTATCTGTAAAATATCTAAGAAAAATTATCAAATATCAATAGTCATTTTGACTATTTTGGTGATCCTAGTATTAAATAGAATTTTGACAAAATGTATTTTACGAAGAATCGTTCAAGTTTTATAGATAAAAATATACTGTTTTATATCTATAAAATATCTGACAAAAATTATCATCAATGGCCATTTTAACTATTTTTGTGATTAAACAGAATCGTATATTTTACGAAGACTCCTTCAAATCTCTAAAAACACATTGTTTCTCATCTATAAAATGTCTAACAAAAATATTAAAATGGTTGTTTCGACCATTTTCGTAGCTCTAATGTTAAACAAAGTTGTGTATTTTACGAAGAATCGTTCAAGTCTCCAAAAACACAGTGTTTTATATCTATAAAATATCTAACGAAGGAAATCTTTCAAAAAAAAAAAACGTATCTTGTATCTCTGAAACCTCTAAAACCTTTGCAATCTCATTACCAAACGCTCGCCAGCGTGAAAATTCCAAGCAGAGAGGGAAGAGCGCGTTACAACGGCATCGTTACCAGGAACATCAGCCTCGACTCACGACGCGATTTTGCGATTTCTCGGTCGGTGGAAGGAAGCGCGCGAAACCCATCGGCAACCTTTGTTCCCCCGTCGGTCAGGGTCGTGTCGGCGCGAGAGAGGTCAACGCGCGCGTGTATCACGCGCGGGACGGGAGGGAGGGAGGGAGGGTGGTGGGAGAAGGGAAAAAGCAGCGGCAACGACAACGGGCAACGGGCACAATCGTTGCTCAATTAACTCTGTCGTCGGAGGGCTTCTCTGGGAACCGCAACAATAACCGACGACGCGGCGTGCGAGGGTCGAGGTGTGAGCCACCCTCACCGCGGGTCGAGGTGCGAGGGCGAGGCGACGGATGAGAAGTCACCAACCCTTCGACGACGACAAAGTCTCACTTTGGGGGTGGATGGTGGTGGCGTCGGAGGGAGGGAGGGACGGACGGAGGAGCGAGAAACACAGACACGACACTTCATCAGTTCCACCGGCAGCCGGCGCATTGTCATTTATATGCGCGATACGTGTACACCCTTTGTGACTTTTTCTCTCTTTTTTCTCTTTCTCTCTCTCTCTCTTTCTCTGTGTTGCTCCGTCGCGCGTGTTGCCCCGGCTCCTCTCTCAGTTGTTCCACACGCCCGTCCCCCGACCATCGTTAGTCGCAATCGCGCGCGTACAACGTTGCGACAGCGTCGCCAGCAACGAGCCAGCAACCGCGAGGCGAGGCGTCCTCTTTAGAAATTTGTTTCTTTGTCTGGCCGTGCACTTTTTCTTCCCTTTGTCCGTTGTCATTGCCATCGTTTTCGTCGTCGGCGACGTCGTCGTCGTCGTCGTCGTCGTCGTCGTTGTCGTCGTTGTCGTTGTCGTTGTCGTCGTCGCCGCCCTTGTGGTTCCCTCGTGGCTCTCGTACCTGCATGGTGTTGGTGTACATATCCCCAACGTGTCGCGTAATCCGCGCACCGTGCCGCGAAAAAAGAAGCGCCTGCCTTCTTCTCTTCTCCACCGTGACCCTTCTTCGTCGACCGTGCTGTTGCTGCTGCTGCTGCTGCTGCTGCTGCGCGTCGACTCGACAATGCCGGTATTCGTGCCGCGCTACATCGGCTCGGAGGGAATGGCGCGAACCAGCGCGTTCATTTAACCACCGATCGCTGCCGACTCTCTCTCGTTTTCGAACTCGGTTATGGTATCTTTTTTTTCCCCGCCCTTGCACACTCGCGGCTCGTTGTTCTCAAGCGCGTTCAACCCCTCTTCTTCTCCCGGCTTTCTTTCTCCCTGCGGATTTCGAGAGGCGAGTCTGGCTCGCTGGTTGAACTTGTCGTTTCGTTGACGAAGCTCTGGCAATCGCCGACAGTTTCAACCGGTCCAAATACCGCGTATACCGTGTTTTGATCGTGCGATTCTCAATTCACGAGTACAAACGAATTGTAGATCCGTTTGAAACAAACTCCTTCAAACCTCTCGCCTTCGTTTGCAATCAACTCTCAATCAACTTCTCCGCTCTTCGACGTGTCCTAACCCTAACGCAGCAGCGACCGTGCGCGTCGCGTCGGGATAAATTTGCATATTCCCGTGTTTGACTAAGACAACAGCGCGGCCGTGTGCCGTGCAAAGGTACAAGTTTCCCGAAATATTACGCGATGGTACTGGCAGGGCACGTAGCCCGCCCGGGCATTTGCATGGAAATGGCGCGACTTAACGTCCGCCGCCGCGTATCCTTGCGCGTTCTCTGCCGGAGTTTCGGGCGATAATTGCAATAATTGTCGCGGCTTTCTATTGTTCGTCCACTTGGAGGAGAGACGAACGGCCCCTGCATATGGAACAAGCGGCCGCTTGATTCTCGCCTGATTGTTCCATTCTGAGAGGATCCATCCATCCCCCCGGCTCCTCCACACTCGAGGCGCGCCACACGTACGACCAGCGTCGCGTCGCGTCGCCTCGCCTCGCCTCGCGTCGTGCTTCATCGAGAAAACCACGTCCATCCGTGTCCGATTCGTACACTCGTGGCGTGTCGCGTACGTATACACAGAGGAGGAACAGCAAGTGGCGAGTCTATAGCGCGGCTTCCGTGGCAGTTTGCCGACCGCCTAACCTAACAACCCTCTCTGCCGCCGTGGCGCGAGACGAAAACGAAACAATCACCGATTCCTTCATACGGTGATTGCCCGTATTGTCTGCCACCGCTGGCGGACAATGGGCCCACGGGTTTGTCACGCGTCCTCGTCTCTTTTCAAGACACAACCCCCCCCCACCCCCCCACCACCCCCCTCCTCCTACCCCTCCATCAACCTTCGTTCTCTGTTTCGAAGAAAAGCCTCGTGGAAAAGGGCGAACTTGTTTTCGACGGACCAATTGTTCGCCACTTGCGCGGATCGATCTTAGACGACAAAGTCTAAAAACTATCGTTGCAAAATCACCAAAGTGTCTACCTGGTTGGCGCGTTGTCGCCCTGGAGTCCCCGCCAGCGGGGATTTCCCTCTGGCATCCCGCGCGTAGCTGCAACGAGACCTGGATCCCCTCGAGCCTCCTTCTCTCGATCTCACCCTGTTCTCTGCGCTGTCGCGACGTGCGTCGTACCCGGTTCCGCACACACACGCGCACACACACACACACACATACACACGCATACACATACACACGAAGCAGCAGCACCGCGACGGCAAATAAAAATAAAAGCAATTAAATATCTTAATTAAGGCTATTAATCAAGCTGTCGGGACGTGCGGCTACCGTACCGCGGCCTGATTCAGGAATGGCAGCGGTTTCTTGCCGGGGCGACTCCCGGCCTCCCTTGGCTAACTACTTGGCTCCGGCTACATATTATATTCCGTGCACACCGATCGCCGGATCTCCTGGAATGCGATGTACGGCCGCGATCGATCGGTACGATCGCGTTCGATCGCGGTCGGCTTGCCCGTTTTTGGACACGTCCCGACGTCGTCTCTGCCCGATTCCTTCGAAAATTTTTCCACCGCGAGGCGACCGGCGCTTCGTCGCGAGCGCGGATCAGCGTCCGCGCGTCGTCGTCTCGCGTGTCTCCGGCGATACGACGGCCGATCGCGACCATCTTGGCTCGCTCGTACGCAAACGACGGCCCGTTGCGTGATCGAGTTCGAAGTCGAGCAGCCGGACCATTCAGACTCGCGTTGCGTGTGCGCGTTCCGCTGAAATTTATGCGGTTATTACACGATCGTTCGTCGAACGGGCTAAGCAACGTCAACGCGATTGTTCTCTCCGACTCTTGTTCTCTTCAATTTCTGTAACGATCTGAAAGGGTGACTTTGAGCTAGTCTTTCAGCTTTCGCGTTCTTTTACGCAGAGGGGATTAAAAGTCACTTCCTACTGAAATAAATCTGTAATCTCTTTATTGTATATTTTTTTTTCCAGATTGACGTACTAATTTGAGCTTGTGTTTGAACTTAAATTTAATTCAAGATTAATAGAGTTGGTTTCTTCTTATATTTTGATGTTTCATTTAGTAAAAATTGGTGGAAAGGAACTTTTGGCTCACCCTACATTATCTTTACATTTTTGGAGTATAGTGTAGTGTCATTGTCGTTGATTAATACCTATAAAGAATAAAATATATAATGCAGATTTACACAATAGTAAGATAGTTAAGAAAAGATTTATAAATGTACATTTTATGTAACATTTTAAGTTCGTATGTCGTCTGTTCGAAAAACATTTGATTCAAACTTATGAAATATCCAGTGACTTTCGAATCCAAGTAGAATGTAAGACTGTCTGTAGACTATCTGTAGATTATCGCTTCCTTAATGGCATGTTAAATTCAGCTTTCTACGTTATTCGTGTTTAAATTATTATATCCCTATCGTTGCAATAAAGTTTTGTGACGTGCGTAAAAAATAAGAAAATTACTGTACGTTCGATCATTTATCATGAAATCGTTATATATTCAAATTTTATTACACTTTCTCAATTCGGAAAATACGTATATGGGAGATTTATCACGCAAATTATTATACCCCTTATGATCGTAA
The DNA here is from genome assembly GCA_030673865.1 of Melipona bicolor. NCBI lineage: Eukaryota > Metazoa > Arthropoda > Insecta > Hymenoptera > Apidae > Melipona > Melipona bicolor. The sequence continues at coordinate 1,066,005 of JAHYIQ010000025.1, read as the reverse complement.
TAAAATTTCGTGACACGCGACGAAAAGTACGATCATTAAGATTACTATATGTTCAATTATTTATTATGGAATTATTAGTTATTCAAATTTTATTATACTCCTTAAATTCCATTAACTTGTCGATATTTTCTCGATGCGTAGAACATGTGAAAGATTTATTCCAGATGATTGACACCTTATCGTAATGTTGATTTCCTACCGCTAAAGATGAGAAGGAAATGTACATCCCAATTTTTTATAAATGTCTCTACTTCATTGAAGACTAAACATTTTTTACTCGAAACTAACAAAGCTAAAAAATTTTATTCAAATTTTACAAAAATAGTTAAATTTTATGAAAGCAGAAATAAAAGTTTATTATAATAAGTATTGAAACATTAAATTTTCCATGTGTGAGATTTTACTTATTCGCTTTTCTTATTATATATATATACGCGACATCGTTTTTTCCGTAAACTTATTGGTTCCTTCAATTTTTATTCTGTCCATTATTCTGTCTTTTAAAATATAAATTTAATCTAAAATATTGGTCTTCATCGTCGCTTTTAGTTTCTACATTCTCTGTAAATGTTATTTCCGAGTTTATACCTCACTTTTTTTCACCAAGTCACAGTGATAAATATTATTTTATCACTGCTGCGTAATCTTCACGACTGCAAATGAGGGTTACTGCGCCCAAAGGTGGTCATCCGTGTCAGATAACAGTATTCAATTTGACGTGAAATGGCGTCATCCGTAGATAAGGTGTTAACTTCCCGTAAATTCATCCACTCTCGCAAGCGTGCGAAATATATTCGACAAGCATACTATCGGACGGAAACGTGCAAGTATGCGCCGGCGCGGCGTATTAACGCGGCATCTCGAGATTATATTTGAAATAACTTTGGAACAGCTCGGGGCAATTTTTAAGCGCAGCGTTCATCTCTCCCCCTCGCCCTCCCCCCATTCCGCCCCTCGTAACGTGGCAAAAAGCAACGCGCAGAAGGGAACCGGGAGGAGCCGCGTTCCTCGATTCGAGAGAAACGTGGAAAAACGAAATTGCCGGGTCCTCGCCTGGAGCGATGCCGGTTCCCCGAACCGAGACAAAGATGTAATTTCTCTTGGATGAAGGATGCCCGCGAATCGAGCGAAATCGCGAGGCTGAGCGCGCGTCGCAGACGTACCACGTTTGCCTAATGACAACCTTCTTCCTTTCTTTCGTTCGTTCGAGTACGCGCGCGCGTCCGACTACGTACTGGCTGCGTGTCCTGGCTCGTTTTCACCCGAAGGTCAGTGGCCAGCCACGGTCCGCGAGAACTGGTCCAAGTGACCGATGAAACGGCCCGGCTGCACACCCACGCGCGATCGTTTTCAGCGCGTTGCAACAACGATAGCCGAGTAATGACGAAACCAGTCATCCTCCGCCGCGTATCCGCCGAGCAATTAATATCAACGCCGCGATGGGTTTCCCCGAGCAGGAATGAAAGCTCGTTCCGTTCTTTCTCTCCGCTCGCTCGGCGAGTGAAGTTCGAGGTTGCCTTCGAGGTCGTTCGCCCGTCGTGTCGTAACGATTACGTTATTTATTCACGGAGGTAAGGTTCGGCTTTAGCCCAATATCGCTCCTCGGCAGTATGGAAATTATTATAGACGTTGGTCGCCGAATGGTCGAAAGATTCGTCGATCAGGAACTGAAGGATTTAAAATACATCGTCGGAAGAATTTAAATGTCTCAATTACCGTGCTGCGTGAACATGCCTCTAGATGTAAGCAAGTAGATACGTCAAAAAGACAACAAAATAGGAAGAAAAAACCCCAGTACGATTCGTCTCTACCAGACAACGCCACTCCTACTCGAGGTCTACGCCACGCCCCCTCGCGAATCACGTGGCCCAAATCAACCAATCGCTAATTTTCGTTGCATCAGCGTTGCACCCGAAGAGGCCCGATTTTCTGGGTTACTCCTGCTAAAATCACTTTCAGTGATAAAAAATGTTCAAAGGCTACACTTTATAATTTGTTTGTTGAAAAGAAAAGAAGAAGCATCCGCGGCAGAGAATCTCTCTTGGTGATCTCTCGCAATAGGAACACCTCTTTAAACGTATGTACGTAGCACTGGCGCACGCTCGTAATCAAATGGCTCGTGTTTATTTGCATCGCATAAAGAGTTGCAGCGACCGCTAAAGGGCGAGCGTAACGTAGCTACCGGTTTATTATTGGTCACAGTTTCTTACTTTATCCGGCTTCGGTTCTTCTTCGCTTCGGGAGTCTGGATCGGCACCGCCTGCGCTTTCACGGTAATGGCCACCGACAAAGACGTTTCGGGAAAAGTACGGCCGCGGAGAAAATGTAATTGCTGCTTCGTTAGATTCACCGCCAGGCATTTCCTTTCTAATTATGCGGGATGCCTGGCGTGGCGTGCGCGTAGATCTAATTGGTTAATGGAATCTCGCCGGGGGAAGGAAGCCGGACGTTCTTAATTGATCGCCAATCCGATCGTCCTCGAGAAATCCTCCAAGCGGTTTTGTTATCCTTCCAAACGGATTCCTCCAAGATTTCTGAACGTTACCTTTGAATCGCTCTCGAACGTCCGTGTGATAATTCGAGAAACGTACAGATTTCCTTTCGTCTTATTCGTCGACCGAAATTGTTTGTCCAACTTTGCCAACCGCTCTCTCGAGAAACCTACATAATAGATTTGTCAAGCAAAGTCGTTCTCCCATCGATCCAATATACCATGCATATATATGTCCCAGTTGGACGAACGTTTGGGTTAACGAACGTGCAGGGAAGAAGGAGGGGGGGAGATCGGTGACACGCGTTTATACGAGTTTCCACGACGGCGTGTAAAACTTGTTTATCCCGGCAAGAAGATTCCACCGGCCTAAGAGATCCGCCATTACATATAGTCCATAAATAACGTTAAACGCCTAACCTAAACGCCGCGGAGATAAATCGCCAGGCAGACGCCATTGAAGACGCGCGCTGCGGGAAGATTCCTGAAAAACGCGGATCAATCTGAAAAACGAGCAGAAAATCGCGACTCGTAATTTCACTGTCGCCCGTTCGTTCGTTGCGCGCGTTACGCGCAATATGATCGGCACGATCGATCGGTATTCGATCGTTCAACGTTCGTGTTATTGTTCAAGTCGTCCTCGTCTCTTGGCCGTCGAATCCTGTCGGGGAAAGTTTGCCGTTGATAATTAATCGGCGATGAAATCGGCACGATCGTAAACCTAGGGGAATCCGACGGGTGTCAGCGCGCACGATCGGGCCGCAGAGTTTATTTGCGACGCATAAACTTCGAATTCGTTTTTAAACTGATTATTCGCCAACTTTCACGTCCTTGATAAATCCTCGAGGTAGGCGCTACATCCGTCGAATCTGACTTTCCTTCTTCGATCCGTTCTCGATCGCCCGATCTCGAGATATCAGCCAGAACTCGCGAATGCAACGCGCGTTCGCGGCGATCCGGCTCGTGTCGATTATTACGAGGTCGTGTTCCACTTAATGTGTCGTTAAAATCGCCGAGACCGGCGCTCTCTGCCAGCGACCGACCAGCCATCTACGGAACGAGCTTTCATCCGGTTACGAAAGAGCATCTCGATTTATCGGACGCAGGAACGCGCGCGCGTGAAAAAATCGTTAACGGGCCACCGCTTCGACGTCCCTGCGCCGTCCCACCCGTGCAATCTGTTGAAACGTCCCCGTTCGTTAATTGGTACGTCGCGATCCGCTGGCAAGCAAGCGGCGTGTGCGCGTCGTCGATAGGCGATACCCGAGCGATTAGTCTACTTCGCGGGAGTAGCCATGCTTTTCCCATCGAGCGTGCTCGAGCGATACCGGCACCGGTGGCCACCGATTGCCAGACGATGTTTAACTCGCCGATTAACCGTATCGTGACCGTAAGTGCCCTTGACTCGGTCGGTCTCCCGGTGAAAGTACAGCGAAAGGGCACGTTGGAACGCTTTCGGCGATCGCTGCATGAATGACCGTCCCGTCGCGTCGCGTTCTGCGTCCGGTATCCCATGTATCTCGTTTAATCGACGTACGAATTTTTTTCAAATTGTTATCGTTGACTTTGAATTTGTTCGTCCGTAGAGTAGGAAATTGTGGACGGATAATCTGTTTTCAAGTCGGCCCTTTCTTTAAGAGAATTGCTACATTTTAAATGTAGTCGATATCTAAAAAAGAGATATGTATTTGTGACAGAAGATACATATAAATTAATAATTTTACAGATAGAAAAATAATCATAGATTTACAAAACAAAAGAGATGACGTTTTATGCAAAAGATTCATGGTCCAGGTTTTGAGGTCAATTTTTAGTTTAGTGTTCAACCTGTTTTATCTATATTAAATATACTTCTCGGTTTGCTTAAGAGATCACTTCTATCCTATTTATACTCTGGCATCGAGACAAGAAATACTTTCTGATTTTCGACACTAACAACAAGATCTAAATCGGTGCTTTTAAAAACGTATTTAGCCAATAGTTGAATCATATCCAACTGATTTTTCTTCTTTATTAAATTTATGATTCATCCCCGAATTGAATGCCAAATTGAACGCCATAGATCTCACGTACTCGCGTGTTGGCGCGAGACCGTGCTTTTGCAATTTTCAGTTTTCCCTCATTTTCCACACCTAGCAACGAAGAAGGTGGTTCTAAAGTTTCGTTTGAATTATCTCTCATTCGTCTTCTCAACACAGATGTCGCATTCACATTTATATTGTCACTTTTAACTGCCGGTTATGACATCCAACTTTATTTGTCCATTGTTAGATTTGTCTCTACTGTTAGATTTCCTTTTATATTCAGTTGACGTGATTCTCTAGACACAATTTCATAATGGGTCAACTCTCTCTCTAAAAAATCTAACCGAGCTAGTCTCAATGATAAGTCACTTTTTCTTTCCATTATACAGATGTGACCATGAACTCCAAACACTACATCAATACACCGAAATTTCGAAAACGTCATTACTTTGTACATTGTTAGTAAATTATAGTTCAAGGAACAAACAGAAAAGTTTTGAAACCATTCGATTACATGATAGATATTTAGTGCTATAGACAATTCATTTTACTTTTTATACACAAAAACTGCTCAGCACCAAACAACGCCACTCCTACTCGAGGTCTACCCCACGCCCCCTTACGAATCACGTGACCCAAATCAACCAATCGCTAATTTTCGTTGCATTAGCGTTGCACCTAAAGAGGTGCTAAAATCACTTTCAGTGATAAAACGAACAAAAAGAATTAACCATTAACGTTTAAAATAGCTCGTACGTGTATCTGATCAAAATATTACACTTTTCGATATATCTCAATATAAAAATGATTGAAAATTGAAGTTTGACAACCAGGATATAAGATCGAGCCACTTCGCCTCTACTTATCCTTATCTTTGTTCCTTCAAATCTCTCGAAAATCGCAGAAGAATTGCCAAAGTTGAGTCCAACCGCCCAATCGTCGTAGATACAAAAGAAAGTAAATTATGTGTTCCAGAAAGAGTGTAGCCGAAGCCGTAATACAGATGAGGGTTGGAACGGCGGCAAGAGGTAAGGAGAAAGGCTGAGGGGGTGGTGGAAAGGTGTATAGATGCGGAACCGACGAGAATATAGGAGAGGGTGGCCCGTAGCGTGGCGCTATGTTGTGATGTAATTAGGTTGTCTGGAACACTCACGTCACGTCACGCGAGGTACGTTGCAAGGCGGACGGAGACATAATGCCGGAGCATTCCACGAACCGAAGCGACGCGACGCGACGCGACGCAGCGTCTCGGAATCACCCATCTATCGCTTTTCCACCCTCCGGCACACCACCTATTCAGCCAGCCTTCCTTCTAACCGATTTCTGTTACCGCGAGCACTAATAATGTCGACAATAATTAGACCTCTTGTCCCGAATCCGGGACGCGGCTCGACGCTTCTCCCGCTTTAATTATACGTCGAATATATTTGCACGTGGGGAGGATCTCGTTAGGATTCGATATATATAAAGTAGTATCGTCTTTTATCAGTCCAACTTCATCCTTGTGCCCTGCTTCTAAAAATGTATTTCGACATATACATAATTTAGATAGATTTACTCGGATGTTTTATTCCAGGCCCTTTTACCTCCGTTCGTTTTTGACTCGTTTCCTTATTAAATTGCTGCTGGCCAGATATCTCATCGAATAATAATCGAATGTATTCGGAGGATATTCGGAAATCGCGGGTCGACTCCCTCCCATAAATCTTTCCGCGATTTATCGAAAACCTGTTCCCGTAATAAGACCCGGGCGTTCGAATAAACCGAGCTTGTACATCAATCTCCGAAAGATAATTTAATCGTAACCGTATTGCAGAGTTTCAATAACGAATGAAGATCTCAGAGTAATTGGCGATTATTCACCGAGCGAATTAAACTTTTACCTCTTCCCATGGAGAACGCGATCTCTCGATGATTCTCTGGTTCTCTTTCCAATCCTGCTATTTTTTTTTTGCTTCCGTTATTTCTGCTAGAAAAATTTGCAGTCAGTTGTAATTAAGTTGCAAAGAAAAATTATTACACACGTGCTGCAGCATTGTCAGAATTTTTCGTTTCTCGCCTAACGAATTGTTTTGTCTATTCAACGCAATCGAGCGGGGTGTGATCTAGTAAATTAGCAAATTAGTTAAGTTTCGTGGTAAAATTTCCGACATTTCCGCGCAAAATCCGACTGCAGAGGCTTGTTGTTAACGAAATCGTTGAGAACAATGTCACAAATTACCCGTTCCAAACAAGTAAAAATATCAGAGACATTTCGCAGAGAAGTTTCGAAACTTACGCACACGCTGTGAGTATAAGAAAAACACGTACATACCTCTGAGGCTAAGTGTATTTGCGAACGCGATAGAGCGAGCCCGAGAGATAGGGCAATTTTTCAGATTTCCGCCCGTCCGCAGGCGTCCTACTGCAGGATATGACTCGGGAACGGATTTACCCTCGCTTATGCCCTTATCAGTTCGACATTGGTGCGTGCAGACACTCGTGAATCTAGCAAAAAAGCAACTTCCGCCGACGCTACGACGTTTGGCGAAACTGGAGGGACCCGGCAAACGGGGCTGGCTCTGCTCGTCAGTTCGCTAACTGGGATTGCTCCTTCTTCCAGAGTTATTTCCATCGGCGGATGGAAAACCTTGGCCCGGCCGAGAGAAATAAATCGCTGCAAATTGTCGCGTCTCGGCGAATTTTTCGAAAATGTTCTTTCCATTTCTTCGTCGTCGTCCCCGCCGGGTTCTCGAGAATTTTATTTCCATTTTATCGGTCGAACCGGTTAAACGGATTCCACGCTCCAACTGTCCGCGAATCGAAATTGGCAGATCCGATGAGAAACATTTGTAAATACGTTTAACGTAGACGCAACCCGCATCACGTCGCGATAAAAAAACAAAAAACCCACGGCTAATGGAAACGGGGCGAGCACGCTCCGCGGTCGAACTGATCGGTCTTTTGAGCCTTGAAATTGCCCGTGACGCGCGGAACCATCGACCCTCTCGAAATCGGGCTTAAATACTCTCTATCCGCGCTCGCCATCCACCCAATCGCAAATGCAAGCTGCTCATAAGCTACTTTTTCTCGCGATTAATCCACTTTACGTCGCTTTATGGTTCCGTCGGATTTTCTCGAGGAATTCTCCGCGCACTGACCGAAATCGGAAAGAAAGGAGAAGTCCCACGCTCGTCGTTAGAACGTACGCTTTTCATCCCGACGACGACGAACGAATCGCGAAAATTATTGCCTCTCGATGGAACGTTGCGTTTCAACGGCGCGTGCGTCGATATTACGTTATCTTGTATCGCGTTACTTCGGAGCTATAAGTCTTCCTCCGACGTTGCTGTTTTTTACAACTCGTCGTATCTTTTTCACAAGCATAGACAAATACGTTTAACGAGAATAACGGATCGAGGAGTCGATAGCGACTCCTACTAACCTCACGCACTCTATCGATCCCGTCTTCTCGGCTCTGCTAGTCCCACGTGTACGAATAAGGTTGTTCTTTTAGTGCTGGAATTATTCTTACGGTTGTTCCTTTAACATTACTCTGATCTATTATTTTCCTGACCTATTTTCGGTTTTGATAATCCACTTTGTACGAATATAGTTATTCTTTCAATACTTTATTTAATTGCAAGAATGACGCCATTTTACCTCAGCTGCAGTTGAGAAGATTTTAATATACGCAGAAGCGTAATATTTATTACCGTAACTTTACAATTTTAAAAATATGGCATCCAAAATGTGGAATATAAGCTTGAAAATCACATTTACAGAGAATGTAGAGAATAATACCGATATTGGCGCTAATAGTGAAGATGTTGACGAGGACCAATATTTTAGGTTAGGTTCATATTTTAAGAGAAGTATATACACGCAACAAGTCGCAGGTTATTTTGAATAAATGAAAAAGATTGGAATTATTTACTTCTTTAACAGAAAAATGAACATTTTTTATTTCATGGATAAAAAATCAGCCTTCCCATCTCAGGGATAGAAAACCAACGTTATTTTTCGTGGGAATGTTGTATGTTTCTGTTACTTAAAGGCCAAAAAACCAAACCTCTGTCGTACGCGGTTTATAAATCCGTATTACAGACACGTTGCGACTTACTCCAGTCGTGCTTGCTTCAGTCGTAAACGGATCGAAAGCTCGCCGAGGAGCTACCGAGGATCCAATGCTTAGAATTAGTCGATAGAGCGTCGGTGGGCTAACGAGGATGGCGGATTGGGCACAACGAGAGCTCGACTGCGATGTCGCGAATTCCGGCTGCGAATCTAATATTGTTTGTTTAATCAAATATCCGTCGGTGGCGTACAATCAAACGTCATTACGGTCGACAGAGGTGAATAGGAGCGGGAGAGAGGCGGCTGCCGCGCCTTCTAACACCGGAGAGCTGCGAGGCATAGTGGCGTTCCAGCCAGCGATAATTGTATTTCCATGCTCGGTAAGCAGCGACAAACAGCGAGAGACTACTTGAACCACGACTGGCTGACTGGTTGACTGACTGACTGACTGACTGACTGACTGACTGCGAGACCAGAGAGGTCTGATCGACTGCAACTGATGGGAAAACGGCTCGCGTTGCCACTTGACAATGAACGTCCTCCCACGTCACGCGTTTCCCGCTTCTGTTTCTCCTCCCGTACTCTCTAATCCGCTTCGATCCGCGCCCGCCGCGTCTCGTTCTCGCTCAGCTCTCCCTTCGATTCGAGATTCGAATCCCCTTCGCCGCGTCCCATCCATCAGCCGGCGGGGTACCCGCGCTATTGTCGTCTTCTGTAGCGAATCCGTTCCTCTCTAACCGAGTGTTGCTTCCAGCCGAAACAATATCCGCAACGATATTGCACGGGCCCGATAATTCTCGCAGGGAAATGCGATTGTTGCTTCACCCTTCGCGAACGCGGCAACCCCCGGCTCCCGGGGACGAGGCAGCCCCAAGTTCGCCCAAGGAAGTCGCCTGGCGGACGTTATTACACACCTACGACCGGCAACCGGTTGAATTCCGGAAGGAGGGGATGTAAACTGTTTATCAAGCAGGCGACAATGTCACCGAGACACACGAGTTGGGGTTCAGCTGCAACTTGTACGAAACGGTTAGCGACAGTTCGAAGCGATACTTTGGGCACGAGGAAATTATTCACGCTCGTGATATAACTGACGCGTAGTAGACCCGTGCGAATGAAAAAGAAAAAGGGGAAAGAAAAAAAATTCAAAAACAAAAAAAAAAAAGAGCGCAAAACTACGTGGAACAGCAGCTCGACGAGAAGCTATCGCGGCGCGGCAGCGCATGAAAAATACAAATTGCACGCACGGCGCAATTTGTTTCGACGTTGCTGCGGCGTGGCGCGGCCCGCTGTCCTTTCACGACTCGGGCGGGCATCGTTAACGTGGAGCATAATGCCGGACTCGATGAGCCGCGGAGGATGAGGTGGAAAAGCAGCGAGAGGAGAGAACCTTAGGCGAGGACAGCGGCGAGACAATGCGAACGAAATGAATGAATACGCTGATGAATGCGTACAATAGGAGAGCAGAAGTGGCAGCAACCCTGACTAATACAATGGGGCGACAAAAACTCGGCTCTTCTCCGCTGCAGCCAAGTCGCGCTGCCTGTCGAAAAGAGACAGAGAGAGAGAGAGAGAGAGAGAGAGTGAGAGAAAGTGTGAGTCGGAGGATGAGGGGCGAACGAACGAGCGACGAGAAGAGAAGAGAAGAGAAAACGTCGCTGGCTGGCCAACGAACCTGCATTATTTGCAGAGAAGAAGCGCGACTGTTTCACGCTGGCTGGTTTCGTCGGTGGTGGGGTGGCCAACACGAGGAAACGATTAAATTACTTTCGATTGGCAACGAAATTGTCTGGGCCAGCGAAACGACCTCCGAGGCGTTCGTTTTATTTACCAGGGCGAATTTTTGCACGCACGCCGATTACGAAGAAAACGCTGCTCTCCGCTGGTATCCGCCGGCGATGAAAAGATGGAACGAACCGTTCACCGTCATTAGCCCTTCGACGCACCGTGGCACCGTTTCTTTTGGGAACCGCGCGTACTTCGCCCGAGCCCCTCCGCGTTCGTGCGCTCCATTGTTCGAGCTCCCTTGTTCCCCTCGTTGCCATTGAAAACACCAATTTTGAATTTAATCGCTGCACAAACGCCGGAATTTGCGCCGAGACTGGTCACAAGTGTGACATCGAATCGTCAAATATCTTGAAATCGGTATTAAATTAAAATTAGAAATAATTATCGATTAAAGAGAATATTCCACACTTTAGGAATAAAGTTGGGACGCGGACAAACGAGGTATTAGGATCGTTTCTTGATACTGTACAAAATTTAATAATATATTAGAATTAGGTTATGTTACATATTAGAATGTAGGTTATGTTACACAATAATATATTAGAATACAGGTTACGTTACATGTTAGAATATAGGTTATGTTACACAATAATATATTAGAATACAGGTTACGTTACATGTTAGAATATAGGTTATGTTACAGTAAGTTAAATTATTGTCGCTAGAGGGCAATGTACGTTAAATTTAAAGAAAACGACGTTACTCGTGGTTACCCTTGATACACGATTATTTTCATCGTTTCTTCCTAGACATGCTCGAGAAAGTAGCTCGTACATCTTACGATAAACACGATTTCTTAATTCGAAATCCTAAGCCTGCGTGAGTGGAAAATTCCAACGTGGCAATTCGTATGTATACATTATGGACGTGACGATACGAGGAAGATCGATCGAACGAAGCGAGGAGGATCGGCGAAACTCGATTGGCACTCATTAACGGAGGCCGGGTCGGCGAATACGATTATTCTATCAGGCCGAATGAGTGGTGAGAAAGCGACGATTTATAATCAGTCGTAGAGAGACACGGCAAATTAACGTTTTACACTGGTCGCTGGCTCGGTTCAATGAAAGGCGAGACATCGTTGGACCATTACAATCCCGAACAAATAACGCGTGTGTCGCAACTGTATAATTATGAATGCCATTCCCCGGTTCGGTACCGTTACGGAAGATGGTCTCTTCATGCCTTTCATAAAGATTCCCGGATTCGAGCATGTACATGTTAGAGAAAGAGAGAGAGAGAGAGAGAGAGAAACGCGATGGAAAAAACGAGATGAGCGGTGGAAAGAGAAACGCCTCACTCTCTCGTCACGGGTTCAACGAAACTATTGTGTTCGAAGATTGTGCAAGAACGCGCGTTGCTTTCAGGCTCGAGACTATATATGTATATAACCGACAAAGTCGCGATCGACCTCGCTCTTCCTCCGAAGAGTGAACGAAGAACGAAACAGGACGGAGAGGAAGATTATCACACGAGCAAGCTGATAGAATATTAAGCTACCACGATTTGTACTTATTCGTCGAGCAATTAAAACGGATGATTGATAATATCTGCGTCGTGGCGTGCGTCTGTGTACTAAGAGGAACAGGAAGTCGATGAAAATGAACAGCTCGGTTGGCTCGAGCGCAATTCGAGCACAGTCGAAGATGATACTTACTCGATCGCCAACTTACTCGTTTGTAAAAGATTCGTTTCTTAAGCTCTGACAACATCGTGATTTGCATCGGTACTCACGTATCGACTAGAGCTGTTGCTTGTTAGATGCTCGTGAGATACTCGAGTAAACAAAAAACTGCACGACATGTATCCTAGTACAATTCATCTCACTGAAAGGCTCAGAAGCAAATTTTATTGCAGATATTTGAATCGATAGAAAACAAATTACAGACGCGATCGCTCGGTATCAGACAACGCCACTCCTACTCGAGGTTTATGCCACGCCCCCTCACGAAACACGTGACCCAAATCAACCAATCGCTAATTTTCGTTGCATTAGCGTTGCACCCGAAGAGGTTACCCCCGCTAAAATCACTTTCAGTGATAAAATTATTCAGGTATCCGTCTATCTCACGAGATATAGTCGAGACTACGTGTCTATTGTTGCCATTCGTATTACTGTCTACAATGTCTGCAACGTAACTTTTATTTGAGCGATAAATAATAAAAGGACAAAGTAATCATTTTAAATTGGACGACCAGTAGTGAGAGTCGTCCGCCTTGAACTAACAATATTTCCAGTTGTGGTACTCTTCCAGAGCTGGCGGATCAATATTTAGCCAACAATTAAGTTTTGCCAATCTTGGATTATTTCTTCTCTCGAGTTCATTCTAGCGAACATGAATTATTTAAATTACTCGAAACATCGGGTGAAATTGTATCGAACGTCTGGATATCCGGTGAGTCGAGTAATAATAACTATAACCTCAATTATCTCGTACCTGAATATTTGGATATCTCACGAGAAATACTCGGGTATTTTTCTTCTCCGACTATTTAACATATTCGAATAAAGATACTAATTCTAGTATCGATATAGTGTGTTTCAAGGATCGAGGTCAAGTTTCAAGATCCAAGGTCGTCACGTATTTACAAAGAGATTGTCTTCCAGCGAGGGAGAAAGTGCAGAGAGAAGTGTCAATATAATTTCCAGAGAAGAGAAAAGTACTGTCTAGTATGTCTCAAGGATCGAGGTCGTTTCAAAACTCAAGGTCGTTACGTATTGACAAAGAGACTGTCTCCCAGACAGGAAGAAAGCGCAGAAAGAAGTATCAATAAAACTTCCAAAGAGAAAGAAAGCACAAATAGCGCAACTTTTCCTCAAAAATTTGACTAACAAATTGCTGTTAAATCGATTCTCCGACACGCTTCTATAGCCTCTCCTCTCTCGTAACATTTTTTCCCCGTGTTTTCGCGTGTGCCAACAGGTGCGCTCGGCTAAAAGCAGCATTATTCCCGCTCGCGTTGATCACTTTGCATAATGCACGCGCCGTGCGCGGACGAGGGGAGGGGGTTGAGGGGAGGGCAATCTTCAAACCGGCCTCGGCTGTATTCAGGCAAAACGAATTTCCGAGAGGCGCGGCCGCCTGCGACTTCGCGGCGACGCGATGATTTAATAAATAATGAGGGGTTCGAGCCCTCGCGTTCTCTCTCGGGGCAATCGAACGCTCTCCAAAGCCATCCCCGCGCTCGCAACCCATCGATATTATATTCGAGCCGTCTTCCTTCGTTCGCGCGGATTCGCGGACGAACGACATTAGTCCCCGCTAATGGTTCAACTTTAACAATTTGCATCGGATTATCGGGGAATCCTTTCGTTCCCTCTATCTCGCGTGAATAAACGAGTCGTTCTTCCACGTCCCCGTGACGACGCGCGCCGTGCTCTCGTCCCGCAATCTCGAATTTCCCAATGTGTCGTCATCTCGAGCCGATCGCCGATGATCGACGAGATACCCCTCGCGTTGCCGGCCCCCGAGATTCCAATTCAAATTCCCACGACGGAGGGTGAGATTAAACCGTGTTAACGCCCAGGCTGCAAACTCGATCTCCTTCTTTTCAATCCTTTCGGCAGTGAAGCTTTCCTTTCTTTCGCCGCCGTGAAGGAAATTGTATTTTCGCTGATCAATCAATCGATCGATCGACGCTGATATTACGTTCTTAAACGAACGCGCGACACGAGGGAGGAAAAATTGGTCTTTACTCGGACACATTTTTAATTACTTTGCAACGTCTGATCTACCAATTTGGAGAAGATGGCTGATTTTTCACGGGGGAAGGAAAGGAAGATCGCGCGTACGTGTCCGTTTCGAGCAACCCGCGTGGGTTTCGCGAGGCAAGGGAGCGGTGGTCGAGGCGACGAGCAAATGGACCGGAAGGTGTAGGGCTTTTGTGGTAGGCGGCGCGATCGTTGTCCAAGTAAAGGTCTTCGTGTCAACAAAGGCCACTTCGGGCATTACACCGGCGGTCCGTCAATGTTTGTCAATTAGTCCTCTGTCGCGATATTCGCTCGTTTCTCTGACGTGCTTGTACATCGAGCGTAGCGCCTATTAACACTAGATCGGACCATAAAATTTCCATCAGAGACATTGGAGTAAAAAAGAAGAAAATAATAGGAAAAGTGTGTGACACACAAAATTTACAAAAAAGTCATTTAAATCTCTAGAAACACACCGTTTCACGCATCTGTAAAATATCTAACAAAAATTAAAAATTGGTCGTTTCGTTCTCTCGTTCTCTTTAGCCGAATGTCCAAATATTTTATTACATCAAAAAATAAAAACACAACGATTTTAAATAATATCTTTCAAAGTTTAGTCAGACAATTTCCGCGATTCGCGTGCTTGTGAACTCCGGTGTAATAATTGTCTTGGCGCGGTGCGTAATGCGCAACGCTCACGCAGAATGCGACAAGAAATGGTAATTCCCAGAGAAAAGAACCGTCCCATTAGATAAAGGGGTTTGGAAATGTTTTCTTAGAAAGTTATTGCCAAGACACTTTGTGCGTTCTGTTTGTAGAATGTTACGTTGTTTGTCGTGTGATGTAACCGAACGTACGCTCTAATGCGCACTGTCGTTAGATCTAACTACATCGGATCCTCGCGCTTGAGAAAAAGTGGAGGACGTAGTTTGTTTAACGTTAACCAGCGAGTCGTCCGTTTGATAATAACAAAGTACTAAAATAGATAATTTTATGGGCGAATTTTTATAATCCGCTTTATAAATCGCATAAAATATTGCGTGTTTTTTATGCTTGACACGTTGCATTTTCAACTGTTCTTCGCAGTTAATAACAACCTTCGTAATAAATAACGTGGCCAGTCTAACGCTTGAATTTAAGTATTAAAAAAAAACAGAAAAATTTAGAATGACATGTGAGAAATATTATTTGTTAAAAACTTTTTAAAAACATCATTCGTTAAAATCAATAAATTTATTGTTTGTTAAAACAATTGTACAATTTTGTATAATATTATTTTAACTCAACGTGCTACATCTGTCAATCCGACTGACGAATCAATATGACTCTCGTATTTTACGACCGTTCAAAAGACACGCATACTCTCGTCAAAGTTATTATTAATTTCTGTTTGGACAGAAACACATTTGTTTCAGTTGCAATGATTTACGCGTGGAATACTTCGTTCCAACGTTGGCAGACATTTTCATTTGTTCATTCGCATTAATATTTTCGTTACATGACCAATTTTTCATGGTGAAAAAAAATATGCTGCATTTTCTTGAGGAGAAAGTAACGAAGTTTTCCCACAAGATAATGAAGCGATTTTCGCGGAAACGGTCTTGCCGATGCTGCGAGAGGCGTCCATAAATAGAAAGAGCGGGTCGATCGGTCGCATCGATCGGTCGACACGCTCATTATTGGTTATTAAGCATATATTAAAAGACCAGCCACTTGATATTGTAATTATCTCGGTTATAAATTGGTTGTCACTTTTTTCTCGCTTAAGGTCGCGCATGATGAATACCTGGATCATCGTGGTTCCGTTACACCTTTACCCTCCTTCGACGTTCACTCCCCCACCGTTCATCTGTCGGGCTCGCGGCTTCGCTCATTTCACGCGCCATATATTAGTCGATCTAAGAGAGAACGAGCAACCTATCATATAGGAGTACAGTTAACTGAAACGTTCGGTTGCATTAAGCGCCCAAAGGTGTTGCTCTCTTCCCTCCTTCTCTCAGCTCTCAGCCAGCTGGCAATTTTTCCGATCGTTGCACGCTCGGAAAGGAAACGGAACGATCCGGCTGAACCATCTACGGGGTGTCTAAACACAACTCGTCCTCTGACTTTTCCACGTTTTTTTCTTTTCAAGCTTCCTCGCTTGCCAGAGCGTCGTCATTGCAGCGATCGATCCTTTAAAGATGATCTGTCGACGTCGCCGTTTGTTCTCGTCGTGAAGCTTCACTCTGTACGTATATACGGCATTTCAAAATAAAAGTGCGAAACAGGTTTACCCGACGTGAAACTTGAAATTCGTCCTTTTTTCTTCTTCCTTTTTATTTTCGAATAAAATAAATATAATTTTGCATCCGTGCGTCTGCGTCATGTTTCAATACCACGAGCGCAATTAACGAAAGAAATTTAAGACGAGAATACCGTACCGTGACAAGAGGTTATTACCGATATCCAGAAGAAAAAAGTCATAGAAAGGCGTAAAACCTTATTTCCTCTTTCACAAGAGACACAGCCTGATGTGTCTTCCTTTCACTCGAGTATAACGTTCACGCGTTACTCGCGAATTATGCATCGATACGCGTGCTTTCGACATTCGTGCGTGTCACAATGCACGCAACAATGTGTGTGCTCTCTGGACACATCCTCCGATCCATTGTCGCAATTTAGCGGATTATTTACGATGGGCGAAATTATGAAACAAGTCGAGCGTCCAAAATAAATCCATTTACACACTACATTTGCGTACATTTTGCAAATATTGCAAAGTATAGGGAAACTAATATATTTGTCACTAAGGAATCTCCCTTCATTTACGCGGCCAGAAAATATATTTGCCTTGTTAATGAAAATTTAAAATCTAAAATCATACTTTCAGTGATAAAATATGTGCACAACTCAGAAATTCTATTAGAACAAGTACAATAAGTGTAAATTATAAGTACGAATGTACAAGTATAAATAACATAACATACGATGAATACAATATTTACAATATAAAAGTATAAAATGCACAATGCAATATAAATTATTATATTTCTAAAAGTAAAAATAACAGTAATATTGATAAAAGGAACTCGTAGCGTTTGTTTTCCACAAGCCGGTTATGATTACTCAGCAAATTTATGAAAACGTGGTTTTCGAAAGATAAGTTTGAGAACAAATCATGCGAAAAGATTAACATTAACAATGAAAATTTGAGGAAAAGAAAAGATTGTTTTGAATTACAGTGACATCGAATAAAATTTGCTTTTGTTTCCTGAAATGTCATTATTATCATTGTTTTTTTTTGTATTCTATAGCTTTTCTTTCTAATATTTTCTTCTCTTTACTGCACCGACAGATTTTCGAATCCACGTGTATAATTTGAAATTTCTTCCAAAAAGTACAAAAGAGCCAAATCGATATCGACAGATTGATAGCTGGCGTGCTATCAATTGTCACTGATACAAAACGGTATCTTCTTGCCGCGCGCGTAATCGAACCCTAAATGATAGATAGGATCTGAAGAACGAGCTAGTCATCTACTTCGATCCAATCGATCGTTGAATATTCTACCTCGAACCTTCCGTGCTGTAATGTTATTGCATCAAGTGTATCTCGGTTTGTGCCATGTTTGCTGGTATATCAATCGGTGTCCTCTGGTACACCCCTCGTGATTGTCAATCTATTGTATACTAATGAATAGAAAGAAAGTAATAAAAAACATCAATAAAAAAAAGAAGATTTTCTATTCAAATTTTCTATTCACTAGACCAGTTAATTATCCGTTCATATTTTGTTCTATATAAATCAATAAGAATTCAGTGAAAAGGCACTCTGTTACGAATTTTCAAGACTCTGCGTGCCAACTTCTCAAAGCATGCAACGGTGTTACTGTTTCTCCTGTGAACCAGGTTTAATTCTCAAGAATTCTAATTTCGCAAGAATTTTAATTCAGGTCAGATTCGGTTTCTGGTAAAAATTCGGTATAATTCTCGGCAAGACACTATGTGACTTTCAGCTTGCACAGTTTTCACGTTTAACAAATGTGATTCTACGAGATATTGGCAAAGTTCATTCGCGCGTAATTACTATTCTCAAATTTGGATAGACAAGACACATTCCACAGTTTTTTAGTGCTGCAGTAATAAACTCATGACAGAATACCCAGTTCCAGTCGTTGTTGCAACGATAAGGAATTTCACAAAAGTTTGAAATTCCCGCGCGAACGAGTCGCCGAGCGGCGGCGATCGGTATCGTTTCGACACGCCTTTTCTTCTCGTTCTGGCAACTCCACTCCTCCCTGTTCTTTTCTCTTTTCGTCTTTTATTTCACCCGGCCTGACGGCGACTTAGCGGCGGCAAACCGTTATGATAAGCTTAATGCACGGCTGTCCGTCCGTCTGCTACGTGCACGTCGATCCGATCCGTGACGTAACAATAAAACATTGTTAACGCTGATTGCCCTGCGGTCGCTATACCGTTCGCCCGTTGGAATTCCTTGGCCCGACGCGGCTCGGCCGACGATGACGACGATAATGATGATGACGCCGTGTTCCACGAGCACGTGGACAACCTCTCCTCTTCTACGCTCTCTCGATGACACGCGGTATCGGTGTTAACACGCGTTAACAGAATTACACGACGATCGTACATAATTATAATTATAATTGGGCGACAGTTTGAGGATGCGTGCGAGAATTCGAAAAAAAAAACGAGTTTGGCTTACACTCTGCGTGGTAAATCAACAAAAAAGAAGTAGGCAGGTGTTTGCAAGTGTCGAAGGTAGAATACGAATGTGGGTGATCCAATTTTGATGTTTGAAGAAACCAGAGCAAACCTAGTCGACGGATGTAATCGCGAATGACGACGGCCTTAAACGAATCGAAACGGATCGAGGAGCTGAGTTTCCCGCACAGTCGTTGAACGGATTCGCGGGTTGCGCACGCGAGTATCGAGAATCGAGATACATTTCGCTAGCAGGGTCGTCGTCGGTGTTACGATCGCGTACGGCGGCCACCGCGAGTAGGATTCCGCGAAACCATTGGAGCTCGATCGACAATGCTCGCCGCCGCAACGAGCGTATAACAAGGTTCGTTGAATACGGCACGCGGGTAGAACGATATACCTTGTAGCCAGGATAATCGTTATTGGCGATTCGACGTGTCTTCATCGATTCCACTCCGATGCGATTCCCCGAAGCCGATTACGGTGTCTTCGATCTTTGCCGGTCGGCCAACTCTCTCTCTCTCTCTCTCTCTCTTTGACGATCATCCTCTCTCTGTGTTCTTGTTCCTGTGCACCTGCGGCACCGAGCCACGCTCGAAAATTCTTCTGTATCCGCGGTCGTATCCGTGGCCGGGGCCTACCGTGCGTGCACGAGCTTCCACGGCCGGTCTGGCCGCATCGAAATCGATATCTCGGATAATGGACGATTGTTCGAGCGTCGGTTACCGGATTCGCGGCTAGAGCATCGTGATGCACTGCCACGGTGGTCGGCGGTGTGCCTCGCTTCCCCATTATCGAGAGCTTCCTCTTTTACTCTGCTCTCCGCCGCTCCGTTCTCTCTCTCGTTTATCGCTGGTATCCTTCTACCGAGCCGAGCGGAAACGTTGCTCGATTTCGCTAAACGAGAGACGAACGAAGAAGCAAGAGAGTGTGTGAGAGAGAGAGAGAGAGAGAAATCCAGCCGAGGGTTGGATCAGTTGGTTTCGGGACGAGTTGGAAGCGAGGTGGTGAGAAAGTACGAACACAGAGGGGGAGCAGCACGAGGGCTACAAAAGAGAAGAGAGGGCAACAAAACGCACATGGAACACGGCTTCGCCATGGGACGAGAGGCAAAACGAGAAGCAAGATAAGCCGTGCCTCCATCAGGCTGCTATTTCTCCCCGTGACAATAAAAATTATAGGCTATCTGGACTGGAAAACAACAGGTCGAGCGGGCTGCCTCCGGATCGTGGTTTGCATTCATTAAGCCTCGACACGCAAGCAGTGGCGGGTTGATGTTTTCTTTCTCTTTCTCTTTCTCCTGCATCCTCCCTCCCCTCTTCTCGATAGCCACCGCCAACACTGCCACCGCCCCCCACCATCCCTTCTTCGATCTTCTTTTCGCCTTTCGTCCTTTTCTCCTCCTTTTCTTTCTACCCTTTCTCTCCCTCATCTCTCGCCCTCGTCGCCTTCGTCGTCGTCGTCGTCGTCGTCGTCGTCTTCGTCGTCGTCGTCGTCGTCGTCGTGGTTGCCCTCGCGGGGCCAGATACCCCATACGACGCCCCTGGGGTCCTCCCCTCCTCCCGCCTGTTTCGCCCCACGGTGCCCCCTCGCAACATCTCTCCGTGGCCGGTTGCCTGGTTGGCTGTGGCCGCCTCGAGACTGCCTCGAGACTCTCTCAACCTGCAGTTCCAGGTTGCATCGAACGCCGGCCGCTACAACCCGGCCGTCCATTACCACTTTACATATTACACATTATAAATTACCAGTCTCTCTCCTTCCCCTCCCTCCCGCTTTGTCCCGCTCGCGCGTTCCCCGTTCCACGGGCTGATTTTTTAGGGCCACGTCCTCCTCCTCGCCCTTCCCCCTCCTCTCGTCCTCGCTGCCCGCACGAAACAGCTCGCGCTCGTCAAACGTTTCGAAGGGCACCGGTTCTCGTTATCCCGCTACCTGCGCGGCCGCAGGTCGACCATCGATCGAGGAAATTTCGATCCAGCCTCGCTGAGAGAGCGGATCTCTTTCTATCTGTTTATCTCCTTGCTATCTTTGCTCGTGTACACGCACGTGCACGTACGCGTTGTTGTGAGTTTTCACGCGTCTCCGAGGCGTAACGAAGGCGCGGCGAGCAGCGGAAATAACACCTCGTTAGGCCACCGCGCGCGCCGAGCAGCTTTCATTGGCCGCGTTTTAATAGATCGATGTTTACAGAAGATCGACGAGAGAGAGAGAGAGAGAAAGAGGAGAAGCAACAACGTGTTGTTAGGAGCGACTGGGCTGTAATTTAGGTATAAGTTACATCGGGGACAAACGGCCTGATCGACGCGGCGCGCTCCTTTTTCTTTGCGTTCTTGCGAAATGCTGCCAGTCTCCCTTTGATCGGTTCTGATATCGACGGGGCCTTGGGCTTTCCGTTCGATTGAAAATGTTCGGAAGCTGTTGCATTCCGACACTGTAATTTTGGTTTCTTATCGATCGCCGGCGTTGCAAACTCGCTCCGTACCCGTAGGTACCTGTGCATGTCAGGGTTTGCGAATTCTACGATCAACGACTGACTGAAATAACGAGATCAGAGGTTGCAATTATGTTGCTGTTCCTACCGTGGCCGGTCAAAACGGCAGAGAGTAATATTTTTTATACTTGAACGTGGATAATGGTCAATTTATCAGGTGTCACTCTCACTTTTGGAACTTAATACTAATCTCCTCTGTATTTATTCAAGATACTCTTCTCTTCATTATCCGTGTCTGCAGACCCTAACTTGTCAGATATGTCAAATGGGTCACCATCTCTT
Organism: Melipona bicolor; assembly: GCA_030673865.1. Classification (NCBI taxonomy): domain Eukaryota; kingdom Metazoa; phylum Arthropoda; class Insecta; order Hymenoptera; family Apidae; genus Melipona; species Melipona bicolor. The sequence goes on along the minus strand of JAHYIQ010000025.1, from coordinate 1,044,482 downwards.
TCCTAGCTTTTGGCACTAAAACGATTAACATTCTTGTGTTGACAATTGTTACGGAAGCAGCGGAACGATCTCGTTTGAGCATTGCCCACGAGTCGCTGGACGTGATGCGTATCGTCAAGACTTTGGGAGAGGGAGTGGAACGGTCGAGCCGGCGTACAATCGCAACATCCCGCGCGAATCTCCCTCCGTATTCCGTTAAGGCGGCTAAAACCCCGAGAAGCAGCGCGCTTATCGGCGTATCTGCAGTTAATAATGCAAGTAAAAAACGGCGCTGCTTCGAAACCCGTGAACACGCATCGAAGAGATGTTGAAGACGATCGACAATTACGGTCGACAGGCCATTACCACTTGGCGTGTAACGTCGCTTTAAACGAACATCCGCGCCGCTTTTAGCTCGCCATCGGAGAGAACCCACCGGAGTGTAAAGTCTCCACCGGCTCGGAGAGAACTCGTCAAAACACTCGCGTGACATCATCCTCTGCGTCGCGCTAATCGAAAACGGGAAAAGAGGAAAGAAAGAGAACGCAGGCGCCGTGAGAAAAAAATATCGAACGTTCGATGTATCGAGCTATCGCGAGCGAGCCATTGAGCTTGCCCGGACATTGTCGTCGTCACAGAGCGAAAAAGGGATTCTTGGCCAAATTGCCGCCGATTATGTTCGCGGTGGGGTGCCTAACGGCGAGCGAGGCCGCCTCTTCTTCTCTCCTCTACTCGAGGCAGACGCGTTTGTTTCGAAAACGCCAGCTTAATGTCGTTCGCATTATGCGGGAATAATACGATATTTACCAGGACAACGTTTACCACCGATAAAAAAAAGAAAAAGGAAGAAGAAAAAAAACAGAAAACGAAGCAACATTCGCGTCCTTTTCTTCGTTCGTCGACGAACCTCCGGTGAATATGCTAATGCGTTCGTGGAACCGGCGAAGAAACAGAAGTGTGTACCAAGTTGTTGGAAAAAAAATTTTCTTTCCGAAATACAGAGTCCGCTCTTTCTTCGCGGAACACCGTTCTCGTCGTCGATTTTTTTAGCTTCTGCTCGCAGGGACAAAGGAATTCGTACTGTCCGCGATCTCAATATCTTCCAATACCTCTTTGCTTTTTCATTGTACTCCGTTAACGTGCATTCGCATGCAGAACAGGCGCACGAGCCTGAATTAATCGGCGATTAAAGCGTGACTGTTAGCCCTGGGAAATGGCTGGGTATTCACGCGACGCAGAGCGAATCGCGATTTATTGGAAAGATGGGAATAGCCGGCGCGGTTGCGCCACCACCCGCGATCGGGGACGAAACCCGCCCGATGGGACGCGGCCCTGTAACGCAGAGCCGTATAATTATACATAAAGTATCATTAAGTTGCCATAATTCTTGTGTTATTGCATTATTTAGCAGCGGCGCCCCGCTGCGGGGGACGTGGAATCTTGGCCGGGGAACCTCGGCGCGCAACTCGCGTTTTACATCTTTGTACACCGGCGGCGTACGGCTGGCTATTATAAGTAATACACATGCCTCGCGTACTTGTCCCGTGCGTCCCCATGCGAAAAAGAGGCATGGCCCGGTCCCGGTGATGCGGACCAACACGACGATCAACCGGCAATCCGTGAGATGATGTAGGGTTCCGGCGACGATGGACCATCGACCACCACCGGGCAACGCTTCCCCGGCCTTCGTCTGTTTACGCGCCAGCGACGCGTTAGCTCGCGATGTTTGCGCGTTTTATTACTTGTGCTACTCGGCATAAAGTTTCTAGTTTCTTTCATTCTTTTCGGATCCTCGATCGTTGGATTCTAAAAGCACATTGCGCATCGGTTGCCAGTTAGTGTGCAAATTTTACCTTTTCGTTTAACGAGCGCCTATCTATCGAGTATTGGAATCACGTATTAAAGATGCGTAATACACTTTAGTCATCGAGACTAAATTTCTATTCGACAGTGGAATATTTGTACGGTAAGAAATTGTTGTGATGAAAAGTCTTTCTCGACTTATTGCAATTTGGATAATATGCGACTATAGATATAACTGTCAATCTCTTGAAAATTTAGATTAGAGGTTAGGTTTTAGGTTAGATTTTTGTTTGATATAGGCATAACTGTCAATCTCTTGACAATTTAGGCTAGGGGTTGGGTTTTAGGTCAGATTTTTAGTTAGGTCAGATTAGGTTAGACGTTTACTCAGGTTAGGTTTAGGTTAGATTTTTGTTTGAAAAATTAAAGTTTGTTTAAGGAAAACGTTCCAAGCCCTCGTCAGAATGTTACCAGAAAATTTAAAAACTCGGAAAATGATTCGATCAATGTGTACATTTTTGGGATGAGGTTCCCCGCTCAGTGGCGGCGTTTCGTAGCGAAATTTTCAGTTTTATGAAAATTACGAATATTTTATGAAATTTTCGAATATCGAAGGTTAATGTTCAGTTCGGTTGAAATTTCAAAATTCAGAATTCAGGAAATTTGGGAAGATATAGATTTCGAACCGAAAAGTAGCGCAAATTTACGCGTAAAATCGACGTGGGCAGCGATGAAATTTCCATCACATCACGTTGTGAGTATTCGCATGGAATTCGGACTCGCCGTTGCATTTAAACACGTTGTTGCAACAAACACGCGAGGTCGAATGCCTGTCAATTCGACGATCACGATCGAGATGGAAATTTCACTTTACCATCTCCAAGTGGAAAGTACGGTAGGCAGTAAGTTGACACGAGGTAGCAAGAACGGAAATACTGCAAACTCGGTCTGCGGGTCATCCCGAGAGACACCCGATTCATCTCTTTCCTCTGGCAGTAATTAGCACGGTCGGTACGCTGGTACTTTCGACCGGCAAGACCGCTTGGTTTGGCGGGCGAGGCGACGCGACAACACGAAGCAGGTGCCGCGTGGTGTCGGCTAGATTTCAAATCGCGTCGTACTGTTCGCCGGGGTAGTCTCGCCGTTTTCGCGCCGCTTGAGTCTCGCTTTTCGCAATACCCTTTTCGCGGACGTTTTGTTCGTCCCGCGCTGGCAGCCAGCTTAACCGACTGCGAATTAAAATTCCGGAATATAAGCGATTGCTTACGACGATTAATCGCACCCCTGCTGCGGTACGCACACGCTGGCGAGCCCGCGCAGACATCCTTTATTTTTCGTACTCTTCTCGACGATTCTCTTCGAGCGGTTTTCGAACGGCCCCCTCCTCCCCCTCGCCCCTACGACACACATATATCGACGCATTTGCCGCGCATCGGGTTTCGATAAATCTTGCCGTGTCTTTTGCCAAAGGCACGGTCACGCAGCCCGCGCGGCTCTCGTCCCACTCTCTCGGATCCCGTGGATATACACGAGAGACACAAAGATCCCGGGGCCCTCGACTACTCGGTAATTCGTATCGGCGACAACCGTTTAACCGGCCGCGCCGCAGATAGATCACCGGATGGACGGCTTTTCGTCCGTTGTCGCGTGTGTGTTTTGCTCCGTTTCGCTCCGTGTTCCGTTTTCTTGTTCCTTCGAATCGCGCCACTCGTCTGTCGCGTGGTCGTTCGTGTTTCTCGTTGCTCGCTTTGCCACGTCCGCCCACGGTGACGTCGCCGCGACATTGCGCCCGCGAGTCTCTCTCTGGAAATCGTTGCGACGCGATGACACGCTGCGATAGAAACGGTCCAAGCGGCGCTGAGCGTGGCTCTCGAACTCGAGAAAAAAACTGACGAACGAGGTTTCGAGTAGCGGGATGGAAATCGGACAGACCGGGGTGGAACAGTAAACTGGAGCGCAGGTTACGCGACGTTGCTTCGACTCGTCCGAATCTAAATCGCGCAGCGCGAAAGAAAGTGGAGAAGAAGCAGCGCGCGCCGATAAAAATGCGCTGCTACACGCGCGCGGCGCAACAAAACGGGAGAAACAAAAACGCGGGAGAAGCGAGACGCGTCACGCGGTGTACGCATGCGTCCGTGCTGCGAGCGTGTCCGAGGCGCATGCGTGGACGCTGGCGCGCAGGCGCGGTGCCGCGCGCCGCAAGAAAAGGAGGAGCCACGACGTGGTTGCTCGCGCAACGGGCGCGCTATTCCCCGCTACAAAAAGTACATTGCATTTATAAGTCATTTATTATGAATTACACGATGGTATATTTAAAATGGGAGGCATGTCTTGTACGTGGATATATGGGATATCGAGATTATAACGCATGCCGCGCGGAGAGAAACCGAGACTACAACGGGCTGGGATACGCGCAACCGGACGTTGTTGTCGTGTAGGTGTTTTCGCGTGCGTACACGCCACCACCGTCTCTCTCTTTCTCTCTCTCTTTCTCTCTCGCTCTCTCTCTCTCTTCCTACTAACGAATCGTCCGCGCTACGCACGCACGCGTCTACAAATTGGTAGTGCGTAGCCGCATGCTGGCTCCCGGATAAGACGTGGAAACTACCTTTTTTATTTTCGCCCGATAGAAACCAGCGCCCGGTATGCATGTGCGCGCGCGTGTGTGTGTTTGTGCGTGTCACGCTCTCGCGCAGGAAATTAATTTCCTTCGTCGATATCTCTTGTAATGGTTTTATGCTTCTACGATGTACGGTTGTGCCTACGATTGCGTTTTGACCGGCGCAATAATCGAGAAACATATATATTGTCCGTTATATTCTCCGCGTTGGATGGCGTGGCAGGAGAAACGGGAGGTACGGAGGACAGCGAGAGACAGCGTTCGATGACTTGCCTCGTCCACCGTTGACCTTGCATCCACCGGTGACACTGCACTCCTTGTCGTCCAGCCAATTGGTCTCAAACGGAGCCAAGGGAGAGAAAGAGAGAGAGAGAGAGAGAGAGAGAGAATGCGCAATTAATTCCGAACAGTTGTCGGACGCGTCGTCGCCAGAGTGAAAAGCTTTCGTCAAAGATAATAATTAATCGAGTCATGTTCCCGGTGACGACGGGATTAACTTTCGCGAGTAAGAGATACGTACCTCTGATGGACGCGATAGCCAACGCGTACATTTATTAACTATTATGCTCGACGCAGTCGCTCGGCGTCGCTCGGCGTTTCTCCGTGGCGGTACGCGGTACGCGCGCATTTTTCTCCCTCTTTCCACTGTCTTGGCAATTATTTACCATTCAACCGTGTATTAAGGCGGTTTAGTCGGAAAGTATCCGACGATAATCACACGTTACTCGCGCGTGTGTCTTCCTATTTGTCTATTAAATCTCGGGGAACGTTTCGATCAGTGAAAGGCTGTCGTATCTCTCTTTCTCTCCGTCACGATGACCGCGTGCACCGGAATCTCGCGATCCAACGAGACGCGTTTCCGCATCTGAAACGATTCACCCGTTTTCACCCGTCGCGTCGCATCACGACCGGCCACGTTCACGATCGATCGCGATCAAGTAGGTCCGGTTGCTGCTGTTAACGTGCCAGCTTTATCGCAGCTTCTATCTAGAAAGCTATCGACTTTTGTGACAAATGATTTTTATCTTTCACAAATTTATTACTTATTAATCGTACATACAGAGGCGTACGTTATAGTTTGCTTCTCTCTTCAGACTGTCGCGATTAATCCGATTTTTTTGAAAAAAAACTGAAACTGAAGTAACGATCGATCAGTCGCAGACAGCGTGACAGAAGCAATCTGCCAGAAAAATTCAGCCACGCGCCAGATCAGAGAACGAAGAGCAGAAAAAAGAAGAGGTTAGGTGTATCAATGGCAGTCTTAAAGCAAACATGACCTGGAAGCTATTTAAATTGCAGAGAGACGGAGCGACGCGGCGCACTGCCATTAATCTCCGGAAGAGAGTCAGCCAGAGTCCCGTGTTGGCGCGTTTCACGCATCCAAGCATTTAATACCCCGGTCGAAAGCCAACCCGGGTCGATCGGACCGACGCGATGCCGGTGCCCGGTGTCCCGATTCCGCGATGCGGGACGCGATGGAACGAGATTATTAGATAGATGCGGTTAGCGCACGAACGTAACCATCGCGTCTCTGGGGTGGTGCTGCGGAGAGACGTAGAAAGAGCGAAAGGAAAGAGGGAACGAACGAACGGGAACGGGAATGGCAAGGGCAAGGGAAAGAAGGAACGAAAGGGTGAAAAAGGAAGAGAAAGGGAGAAGAGGACGGGTGTGTTGTGCGCGGTGCCAAGGGGTAAATGGCCTCCGAACAACCTAGACGCGCCGTGACCCACGCGTGAGAGAGTGAGAGAGAGAGAGAGAGAGAGAGAGAGAAGAAGGAGAGAAGCGGCGAGAGAGAAAAAGGGACGGCGAACGAAGAGTCGTGCCGCGGAGGAAAGAGAAAGAGAGAGAGAGAGAGAGAGAGAGAGAGAGAGAAGGCGTAGGGGGAGTTTAGAGAGAACAGGTGCGCGACCATTGACCGCCGCCTTTGGTTACCCACAGAATTATCATATACGCGCGTCGCGTCGGCTGCGTCGGCGATCGCTTGATTTAATCGCGCCGATTACCAGCTAACCACGCATCGGTCACCCCGTGGGGAGGGGGTTAGATCAATTAAGATGACTTACCGGATAATGATACGCTCGGGGATCGAGCACGAGCATTCGGGAACAACGACCGATTCCACCGGCCGAACGCACGTTGAATCGAACTCGGCCGAAAGGATTTTGCCGCTTACACGTATGCACGTACGGCTTATATATTACGCGCGACGTGCTCGTGTTCGTAAATTGTCGTTCGTAAATTATCGGGAATTTTATTAATTATCGCGTGCATTATCATTGTGAATCGGCGCGTAAATCATCTCCAGCGGTGACTTATTGGCGATGGCCGAGCCGCGGCGCACTTTGAAACGGTACTCCTATATTATAAATTAAATAATTCAATAGTGAGCTGATAGACGCCCGCAGCGTCCGAGGCCTCTCTTATCGGGTGGACGCGTTCCTCTTTCGCCGGCCGTTTCGCAACGGCACGCACCGAGACTCGCCGCGTCGTCGTACTCTGTTGTAAATCAGCACTCCGTTTTCAGTGGAGTTGACGATCGTGACATCGACGCACGAGCATCCTCGCGCGTGCGATTAATGCGTTCTCTGGAACGTCGGAGGAACGTCGAATTTGCAACGTGCACGAGATGGCGAACGCCGCTGAAACGTTCAGTCCCGTGGAAAAATTTGAGAAAAGTTTGAGAAGGAAAGTTTGAAAAGTAAAAGTTTGAAAAATCTCGTTTCGTCGTTATAAATAGAATGCACAGTAGCAATTCTCGAACAATTGAATTTTAATGCATGTATCAACAACTCGGAATCTAAGTAATTAACAATTATGAGGTAGCGTTTGTTCGAATCGTTGCGCCGTGCAGGTATGCAGACACTTATTTTCCGCGTATCAATTAATGGATTTCAAAACCGCATGAAATGCGTGAAAATAACAACGAAGGAAGCGGTTTTCAGAAGTTAATTAATTTCGGACGTCATCTGGCGAATAGATAAGCCGTAAGATAGACAAACGCATTCAATTATCGAACTTGCAAACGTTGTTCGAAGGAAACCGTAACTAACTGCAAATTATTATCTGAACGTCTGTGACTCGTTATCCTACGATTATTTCACCGTAACAACCCCTTCGATGAATCTCCCTGTTCCACCGGAAATTAAACGATTCTTCTACTTGTTGCTGGTAATTCTACAGGGTGGAAAGAAAAGTTTGTCCGTGGCTATTATAGATGAATTCTGCACTTTTTATTTGATGGAAATATTGATCTCGACTCTTTGAATTTCAAGATCAAAAACTTTCTTGTATTACGTACTTTTTCAAGCAACCTGATAGTTTTCTTGAAGAATGGCAAAAGAGTTTCTTAATCGTTTAACGCTGCGGACGCGTGCGTTCTAACAGCGACCTTATGATTCTGGATACGAGGATGTAATGTTTATATTTCGAAAAAGGTTAACAGTTAATTTTATCATTTGATTATTTAGACTCGCACTGATGCTACAACCATGATAAATCAAATGTTAGTGAAACCTAATACGAAAATCACTTCCACTCGCGTCCAGAATCATAAAGTCGCTGTTAGGACGCATGCGTTCGTGCAGTGTTTTCTTCCATTTTTCAAGAGAACTATCAGGTTGAGACCTATGGTCTCTTGGAAGAGTTTCCTTCGTGATAAGTAGAATACAATATATATATATATATATATATAGAAAGAAAAAAATGTTGACCTTGAAATTCAACCACCTGTACAATGACAATCTATGTTGATAGTGTACCTGTATCAACAGTTGCAGAGTGGCGAGTTTGTTTCACAAACAACTTAGTCACTTAGTTTCGCACTTTATACACGTACCTATGTTCTTCTTGTGTTAGTAATCGGGAACCGGTTGCACCGATTTAGTCGAAAAGGGAAACGTCAACGAGGAAAGATTAGAGCAACTTGTATCTAGTTTTATAGTCACAATGAACGAACAGATTCGCGTTGAAGTCAGCAGCGAAGAAACGATACATATCAATTCACTGATCTTCATTTTATTTGCTAGTTTTTCTTGATCGTATTATAATGCAACGACAAAGTTGCTAATTAATCGCAAGCTTTATCGACGGTCATCTCGAGTACGATGAAATTCCCAAAAGCACGTGTTTCTTATCACGACGCGTTTATTTATTCTCAGTTACCCAGTTAGTTCGGTTCGATCGTCAATCAAGAATCAAAAAATTGTCCTTCTTGTTCAAGTAGCTGCGCAAAACTATAGTTGGAGGAACTAATTACAGAGCGGCAAAGTTTACGAACGATCCGAGCACCGACGAGTTTGCGAATTCGTGTTATCGGTAATTGGATTACCTATATCCTTCGAATTGAAAGAAATCCCGCGCAAACCCGATAATGTGAACATTTGTACACCGTCAGACTTAATTGGCCAATTACTGCCTTTTAATTAATCACCGCGTAGTCATCTTTCCGCCTGGCGTAGATCCCGATTATATTAATTATCGCAGTCTCGGCCGTACGAGCCGATCTTTGCGTGCGAAGGAGTCTCTTCCTTTTCTGCCATCGGTGAATTTCAAAAGGTCGAAAATTGTCGATTGGATTCGCATTTCGAGATTCGTTCTTCTTGATATACAGGGTGATTCGCATAACCTGCACATCTATAACCTTTAAATTATGCATTTAATAAAAAAATTTTTTAATAGTTTAAAATTGTATGGTTTTAAAGGGAGGCAAAGTATAGCGATTTTTTTCATTTTCATTGCCAAGGACGAAAGGTGTTTGTAACACTAAAACTTCCAAACTGGTCAAAACGACCAATAGTCATAATTTTAGATAAATGTAGAACAATAGCATTTTTTAAAGATTTTTCTCAAAACGTAAAACAAGTATTACAAGGTGCACTATATTATAAAGTGTTTTCTTTATTTTGATGTCTCTGATGAAAAGTCTCTTTACGCCTCAATTATCGGTAGTTTCAGTGGCAATTGGGCAATTACGCGACAACGGATCTAAGACCCAATTATCACGTTAATTAATAAATACGTAGCTTGTATCTTTGCATTTATACAGCGCATCTAAAATTACCACCGACAGCGATACGAAGAGAATAGGGGTTGTTGGTCACTTTTGTACTTTCGTCGGAGGGTGCCTCGTGTGCGGAATCCGAATCGAAAGAGGAGGCACGTTCGCGTTCGGGGGGGTGAGAACGTCGCGCGGAATTTTCGACGAGCGCTCGTTAAAGCGGATCGAAGTCCACGGACACGACGTCCTCGCTGCCGCGACTAATGACGTGGCCGTGTAAGCCGCGGATCGGACGCCGAAGTCCGGCCGACGGCTACGCGTTAGCCGTGGGGTATATATACGCGGTCGGAACAATGCGTGTCGAGAGGAGAGGCGGTGAGGCTGTGTGCACAGGCCGCGCCAAGTCAGCCAGAGAGTCGGTGTGAATCCACACCGGGGCTGACTGGCGCGGTGCCAACGTGCGTGGGCTGACAGGCTGACAAGCTGACAGCGAGCCGGACCCCGACCACCCGACACCTCACTGTCAGCCGAGCCTCCACTCTCCCGTAACTCCTTCCCTCTCGTCTCTCGTCTCTTCTCTCCCTTTGCTTCCTTTCGGTGTCCACGCTCTTCCGTGATCCTTCTCAGGGTCGATCGGACGAATTCCTCTTGCTGCTGCTGCTGCTGCTGCTGCTACTGCTGCTGTTGTTGTTGTTGTCGAAGGCGTCTCAGGAGGAGTACAGGAGTACAGGAGTTCGATTAGTTTGGACGTCAGAAAGTGAAAATTCCGATGCTGATTTACGGATGTTTGCGTCAACAGTGTTTGCGTTTTCCAATTTTTCCATTTTCGTTTCTTTCGTTTACCACAGGTACGACGAACCTCATTGATTTGATGGCCGTTCACGTCCGTGACCTCGGACGAAACGCGAGAAAACATTGTTGAAACGAAGGCTGCCGTTTGAGCCTTCCAATCACCATCGTGCAAATTACCCAACAATTTCGTCACATAACCGAGGCGCTCGTCCACCGCGCCGGTTAAAAGCGGCCGGTTTATTAAGGATCGCGTTTATGATCAACGCAGCGCGGCGTCCCGCTGTAAAGCCGAGTATTTACGAGGAGTGAGCGCGCGAGAAACGCGTCGCGAGGAATTCGTAATAATTCGAGGGACGAGTCGGGTTTTTAATGGTTTCTCGGCGCGTTTAAGGGACCGAACGCGGAATCCTCGGTTGGCCATCGACGCTAATGCATCGTAGCAGCGGCGCCTCTGACTGAGGCCACGCGCTTCTCGCCGCGTTCTCGGGCGCCATTGCGTCGACGCGTCGAAGATATGCGAGAATTATCCAGGCATCTCTCCAGCCAGCCTTCGTCCCCTCGCCAGTGTTTTGCCAGAGATAAGCAACCGGGTGTGTATCCCAGTGCGCCACGAGAGATGGCTGAGAGTACAATTATTGAAAACCAGTAGAATCCAACGCTTGTCCCCTTAACCCGACATCCCATCGCGCCTAAGTACCTATTTGTTGCTGTCGTCGTCGTCCTCCGCGGCTCTGCCTCCCCCGGCAACACGCGCGTCCCGTGTTCAGTGATAAATTTCATCGGAACAACGAATGGTCGTTCGGGATTTGCACTTCCTGGCCGAGGGAAAATCTTCCCTGGAATTTATTCAGTCTTCCGCTCGTGTGTTGCCTCGCCGCGCAACTCGTTTCTGCTTCTTCTTCCTCTTTTGTCTTTGCGCCCCTCGAAGTCTTTCGGATCGCAGGATTCGCAGGATGCTGCTTTTCTTGGCTCTGCTCCTTCTCGTACTCTTCCCTTGGAACTCGACGATTTATTTTACTAGAAGCGAATCGCAATCAATTTTCAAAACGTTTGCGCTTTGACGAATTGTTTGTTCGTTAAGTTTCTTTAATTTTCAGACCGTCGAATATTTATGGCAGGGCAGTCATGACTGAGAGATCGTGTACTCCTGCGTATGTCCCTTGGCATTCGAAGGACCACCCACTGATATGGGAAATGAACGTCTGGAATTTGTGCATAGAATGAGCCTGATGGCTGGATTCTTCTTTTTCGAGTTATGTGAGTATTGAATACTAGGCAATGATGTAGATTGAATACTAGTGATATACGTGGCAGCGATGGAACGGCAACTAAAGTACTGAACTGATGAACTGACTTGTGTGAAATTGTTCACCAATTCCAAGCTTTATGTGAGGTCGACTCTATTGTGTCCTTCCCGATCACGTGATTGGGAAGGTAAGTCCAATTTTAGTCCAATGCATGAATTCGGTCGAATCCTGTGTCGATCGTCGACTTGTCTCGCCCGTTCGCTACTTTTCCCCGGAAACTGACGAAAGAATTCAATCGTTAAACGATCGCTCGGGGCTACGCCAAGATTATGTATGAGAATTTGCGTTGCGAAACGAACGAGCCTTGACGCGCCGAGATTTGTTGTACCAGTTGCAGAATGTAAAATTAGTGGAATTCGTTTAAGTCGCCGTCAGCCTCAGACACAGACGTTTGTTGGAAGCGTATTTTAGACTGATCATAAAGGGAAAGGGAACTTATTAGTCGGTGCTCATTTTTTAAAAATTGGATTACTCACTGCAATAGTCGGGAAGTGATTATAAATATTGGTAAAATAAAATTTTCCATCAATGATCGTTGAAATATAATGTAAATAGTTCCTAGATGGTTATTTGGGATATATTTGGGATATTTTTCTCTAGACTAATATTATTAATATTATTAATAATATTAATTAACATCGTAGTATCATAAATGTAGGAATTTATTATTATTATTTATTTTAACAAAACGGAATAACTGTTATATTTATCCATTTGTTTCATTAATTATCTATCCAATGTACATGCAAATATATCAAGACCCGTCACTCTGGCGGGCCTAATTATCTCAAATTATTCGAATAGTAATTTGATGAGTGTACCCATGATTGCCCCTATCCTCAAGAATTTCTTCTTTTGAAATTTTATTATTCCTTTCACATCATACCTTCGTTCATTCCAATCATCAGCAATTATAAACAATTTGATCACTTTGGCCAAATTTAAGTATGATGTCCCCTTATAGGGGGCGGTCGAGCGCAAAGTCTCAATACCAGATAAGAACGAGATGACTCTCGAACAATGCACTGGAAATCGAACGACTTGCGAAATATTGTCAGCGCCGGCCCAGTTCTCGCGATTGTTCGAACGCGTGTTAATTTGCAAGCGCGTGTTCACCGGGCGAGCACGAAAGATTGGGATTGTGTAGCGAGATAAGTCGCGCGCTCGTCACGAGCACGCGAGATATATGTATATGCTACTAGGTTCGTGCATCGGTTCTCGAATCGATACTCCGGCAAGCGTGTGTACGTGTAACTACGTGTACGTATACGTGTAAGTAAGAACCGATGCATGTGGCGTGGACACACGACTCCCCAGCCACGGTTCTCCAGTCTCGCATGACCCGATATATCCGTCGATCGATCCACGATGGATTACCACTCTGCCAATATACATATACATATATTCAGCTTTCTCTCTGTCAACACTGATTTGCGACTCGCGTTTCGGGCGGTTCTCGGATTCCTCCGCGATATCTTCCTCCTCTCTCTCCCCAAAAGCCCCCTCCTCCGGGAGGAAGCTCCACGACTTTGAAGTTGTTCCAACTTAAATGTTGTCGGTCGTTCCTAGCGAGTCACAAATATTCATTAATAGTTCGTGCGCCGATGCAGATGGTTAATGTGTTTGAGTTGCTTCGCGAGGTAAATGCGGGTATAAAGCAGCGGGAAAATTATATTTTCCTGTCCAAGGGAAACGCTGATCGCGAGATGACGTTCCGTGTAACGAGTTCTACGTTTAAATCGGTGCTCCTCAAAGTGGGCGCTGAAACGATTCGGGAGGGGGCGAGAGTAGCCTCAGATGCAACTGAGAGGCTAAAATAGAAATGGACGATAAGAAAGAATAAAGAAAGAGGTTTCGTTTGTACGTGTCTCATCGGACATTTTATTTTCCAAATAAACGCGCAAAATGCAGATTGCAAGCTTCAAAGTGTCTCTTTTTACCACGTTGGAGGACAAAATCACGTAAATCTGTCACTGTTAGATTCTCAAAGGGGCGTCAAGTGATTTTTATGTATCTGAAGAAGGGGCGGTAGGCAAGACCATAATTTTCAAGATCCAAACTTCTAAAGCCTAAAACTTTAACCTCTTGCGCTGGCAACTGGTTCACGGACCATAACGAGCGACCAAACCGTATACAATAATTCGTCGCTTTCTTTCTGGCCTCGTCGGTATGATATCACTGGATAGAAATATTTATGTTGTCTGGGTTATATTTAAATATAGTTAAAACTGAGAAATTATTGCAATTTTGGCACGTTATTCCAATGCAAGAGGTTCAACCGTTCAAACGTTCGTCAGTGTCCGGCCGGTTTGAAGAAAGAAGGACGAAACGACGAAACGGGGGCCGGATAAAGGCTATCGAAGAAAACGTAAAGGCGAAAGGGGAACGTCGCCGGCACCGGCGCATTGTTGCTCGCTGCTCGCGATGCTATCTGGCTGGGTGACGTTGTCGTGAATTGTAAGACACCGGCGGGCGGCACGGCGGCCCGCGGACGGAAAACGAACGGATCGAAAGAGGCCCCACGGCCTCTGCGAAATATACGTCCACGTTTCGCCTTCTATCCGGCCCCGATTATCTCAGGCCCGCTGTCGCTCACGCGGTAATTGTCTCTGCCTGCCCCCGGGACCGGGACCGGGATTGGCCCAACCGTTCGATACTTAATGAGACGTACGATTGCTCCCAATTTGGTATACGTACGATACGTCGGATCGGATCGTAACCTGGCCAGGCCGAGTATCTCACAATTGAGAACCTCCGGTTCCCGCGTAAATCTCACCTGCGTCACGCGACTCCGTCTTGCGGCTATTATGTCGCGGAAAATTTACGGTGATCCGAGCGAATTGTCCCGAACTTCGGCTGACTCGAACCTTGTCGGTGATCTTCCTTCGCCAGGATTTATTTATTATCACTAAAAGTGATTTTAGCGAGGGTAACCCAGAAAATCGGGCCTCTTCAGGTGCAACGCTGATGCAACGAAAATTGGCGATTGGTTGATTTGGGTCACGTGATTCGCGAGGGGGCGTGGGGTAGACCTCGAGTAGGAGTGGCGTTGTCTGGTAACCGCGCCTGTAATTTGTTTTGTATCGATTCAAATGTTTGCATATCAATAAAATTTTATGGCAAAAAAGTCGTCAAAATAGTTGCTTCTGGGCCTTTCAGTGAGACGAATCGTACTGAGGTACAAGTCGTGCAGTTTTTTTTTTTTATGAACAATCTCTGGCGTGCTTGTTACGGAACGATAATACGTGAAATCTTCGAGAAATGTTCAATTGTTCGCTCGATGAATCAAGTATTGTATCATGGATAGCGGCGCTGAATGTGTGAGACAATTAGCAACCGCATTGGTAAAGTAAGAATCTGTAGAATTTTCACCATTAAATTTCCTGATCATCGACGCGAAGAATACCAAAGTGAAGTAAAGTAGCCTCGTTGAACAAATGAATTTTGCGATTAAACAAGACCATCATTCGAAGGTGTGGAATTCATCTATGATAGCCATGGACAAACTTTTCTTTCCATCCTGTACAAGTCTATAATTGTATGTTCTTTACGCTTGAAATTTATAAAAAAATAAAGAACAGTCGCGTCTTTGCGAACCTGCATTTCTTTGCGGTGTCCGATTGTTCTCAATTCTCGAACCTGTAATTATTACTTACGTTTATACTGCTAACGACGGGCCCTCGCACGACACCGTAATAGAATTGCTAATGGCTTGGGCGTCCGCGCGCCACGGCCACTCTCAATAGGTACTGAAACTCATTACTTAGCCGGACTAACTAATTGGATACTTTTCGATTGACAGAGACGCGTACGATCGGTTATTAAATCGGCTAAGAAAATCCCCATGTTAATGCCAACATTAAGGAATAGGAGCACGTACGCAAACATTTGAATTGATACAAAACAAATTACAGGCGCGATCGCTCAGTACCAGACAACGCCACTCCTACTCGAGGTCTACGCCACGCCCCCTCACGAATCACGTGACCCAACCAATCAACCAATCGCTAATTTTCGTTGCATCAGCGTTGCACCTGAAGAGGCCCGATTTTCTGTGTTACCCCTGCTAAAATCACTTTCAGTGATAACATAAAATTTCCATCAGAGATGTTACAGTAAAAAGAGAAAAAAAGAAATAAAAAGCTTTGTATTTATACGTTTTGCGAGATATCATTTAAATCTCTACACTGTTTTGCAGCTGTCAAAACATCCAACAAAAATTACAAATTATTCATTTTGATCATTTCGGAGAGAATTTTGAGATGAAACGCAGGCACGCGTCGAAGAACCGAAGCGAATTCTTCGATTCGATCGGTCACGCTGGCAGCAAAACAAACGTCGTGCCGACGTATGCGATTGTTAACCGCTTATCTGCTCCGAAGCAGTCAGTTTAACCGGAGAGTTACGAGCCTCGGACTCGTTACGCATGCATAGGCGCGAACATAAAACACAGGAATTGCGCGCAGGTTGCCCGCCTTCGTCCCTAAACGAGAGCTCTTCGTCCTCTCGGTTGCCCTCCTCGTTGCCCGCGACTCGGCCCGTGCAATTAGTTCAATTTCTTCCCAATCGTTCCGACCACCGCCGCGAATGACTCGTCATACGAGAAAAGTAATTATAATGGCAATTTGTTACTTTGATTAAATTTTTTGCAAATCCTAGATATTTTAGAATATTTTGAGATTGACTCTCTTTACTTCTCATTTCTAAATATTTTCTTGCTGTCAATACTAGTTATTATTAATTAAGTTGAGCAATAAAATTATTTATTTGAAAAAAAAAACAGTTATTTCCTCCATTATGACTCAATTCCATCGCGTCGTTTAGAGACACACTTTTAAAAGTGGTACCACAGTCAAGAGGTTTATCTTGCATGCTAGCAAGATCATAGTCACTCGAGGAAGCCTTTTTTTCTTATCGAGAGCCTCTGACGATTCGCGGGCGAGAAGAACGGGCAGCGTTTTTCGCGCTGACTTAGTCGAAGGCAGCACAAATTTACGGCATTTTTCCGGGGAGAGCGGAACGGGGGGAGGATCGAATCCATCGCGGCGAGGCCCCTTTCTCGTTAGCCGCCTACATTATATTACCCATCGAGCGGCATACATCATTCCCTCTTTATGCAAGTATCTGTAACAGGCCGAGGAACATTCGCAGTTCGCGCTGCTCGCCTCGCGAGGGAGACGCCCGCATCCGCGCCTCACCGCTCGCGTGGGCAGCTCGCAGCTCGCTCGCCCAATTGATGTACTGCGGCCCAAGAACAATGCCTCGTACCTGGACGACGCGACGGAGCCTCGCCCCGAGTCCACGTGTTCTCTCCCGCTCGTTTTCACCTTGTCTTTTCCCTCTCTGTACTAGAAAGTGCTTCAGTTTTCTGACGGTTCAACCCTTAGGGGCGCGCAATTTTAAAGGAAAAGGAAAACTCTACCTGCGCGGAATTTTTTTTAACATAAAAAACGTTTATTTCAATTGTTAAACATAAAGTGTTTCTTAAAGCGAAAGGAAAGTAATATTTAAATTTATATTTAAATTAATATTTAAATAAATTCTTTCTTACAGAATGGGGCATAAATAATCCTACCACGCAGCCAACGTTTTAAATGAAATTCATTGAAACACATCTTTAGGTGAGTTAAAAAATATCCCAAGTCGAAAAAAATGTGGGGCAATTTTAAACCCACCTAACCCCAATAAAAATACACTCACGATCAACGATAATAACAAACAGTGATAATAATGGAATGAGCAATTGGTTGTGCCAAACGGGAAAACTGCGGTGCACTTGTAAGAAGCAAAGGAAAAGAACAGACAAAGGACAGATTATACTTATCCGTGAAACCTCTCTCAACCGGTCCACCAGGTTTTTTCCGTGACAAATGAATACGCGTGCAGCGGGTAATTAAGCGTTAAAGACGACTACGCTCGTGACTGCGCTTTGATTTCATCTCGCTTGCGAGATCTGGAGACTTCTGCACAACGTACAATTGGTCGCGTGATTCTCGATAGAGCGACGCATCTCGACGTTATCTCGACGAATGAACGATCGTACTAATCCCGCCTTTTCAGATTACGCAACAGCTACAATTATTGCCTCACTTTGACAGAGAAAATAAAATGATAATTACTTTGCATGTTTAATTACGCTTTCTCTCTCTCTCTCTCTCTCTCTCTCGGGCCTTCCCTGCTCATCCGCTCGAAGGCGGTGCGTCGAGGGGCCGGTAGGCCGCGATAGCGCTTTAATGGCAGAAGAATTAATTATACGCCGCACGCGATACGAAGGAAGAAAGTACCTCGAGACGGTTTTTACCCGCGGGGAGAGACGGCATTAGGCGCTTAATTGACCGGGCATTGCATTAACGAAGATCAACGACGGTCAGGCCATCCGCGATCGAACGAAAAACAACAGCGTTTCTATTTGGGCCATTTTCTAGGATTCAATCTGATTGTTTAGTATAGAATTATTCTGTACAAACATCACGAAGGTAAATGGTTGCACCACAGGTCGCAATCTGATAGTTCTCTTGAAAAATGGCAGAAAATTTTCTTAATCGTTTAACACTATAGACATTACAGTGCGTGCTAACAGCGACTTTATGGTCCTAGACGCGTGGATGTATCGTTTATATTTCGAATAAGGTTAACAGTTGATTTTATCATTTGATTGTTTAGACTCATGCTGATGCTACAATTATGATAAATCAAATGTTAGTGAAACGAGAATATAATACGAAAGTTGCGAACAAACGTTAAGTCGCTGTTAGCACGCCCGCAGTATTAAGTAGTATCAAGAAACTGTTTCTCAAAAGAACTGTTAGATTGCGATCTATGGTTTCTTCGTGATGAATAGAATACAATACAAAAAGGAAAAGAAATTTTGACCTTGCAGGTTCTTTACACGTATTTCCACCAAATTGGTGTAGAATTCATCTGTGATAGCCACGAACTTTTCTTTCCACCCTCTACAATTCGACGTTTGTTCAAAAACGTTGCAGTTCGGTAGCTCGAATAGAATTGAATTGACTTTACTTTCGAGTGTCATTTACAGTCTTCAGGTAGCACTCGCAGTTCCTAAAAGGTCCGAGGATCCTTTGCGTCCGTTTCATATTTTTCCTTCAATGTGAATTTTACGTGCCATCGACTTTTTTCGCAGAAGCGAGTCTGCATCGATCAATTTATCGCATGATCGTCGAAAATTTCCTTTGAAAATTGTCGAAAATCGTACTCTCTTGCCCACCAATTCTCCATCCAGGTTTTTTCCGGTTTGACTCTCTGCCTGTTAGCCGTTAGCCGACCTGTCTCCTGCCTCTCGAGACCCGTCGCGCGTCTCTCCTTTCTCCGTTTCCCGTTGACTCGCAGCGGAGAGCGCCGCGCCGCTCCGAGCGCTAAATAAAGTAAAAGTTTAATGGCGCACATCCGTTGTTCCGATAGATATCTTAATGCGACCGGATTTTCAAGTCCCTTGAGATAAGTGCACGCCGATGAAATTCAACGTGGCGCGGTGCGGCGCGCAACGGCCCCGATAAACGACGCTCTACGTTTTCTGGCGACGAGGAAGCGGGGCGCGGAGGGTTGGAGGAGAGGAAGGGTGGGGTGGGGATGCCAGACGGGGCCAGAGGCCCTAATGACCGGCCCATAACAATGTCGATCGGCCGAAAGGTTATTAGGCGGGATTCCGCGTCCTCGCCGAGATTACGCGCCCGATAAACGGTTCATTCCTCCGCCACGATTCATTGTATTATTTTTTTCGGCGATTCGCGCGGATACAGATACGCATCTGCCTGCGTTGCGTATCCTCCCCGGCTCGTCTCTCGTCCACTGCCACCCATTTGCACTTCGGGGAGAGGGGCAGGGCGATACAGACGGTCGCATGGAAACAGGCGACCACCGAACATTCTTGACGTTGTTGCTGTCCGGTTGCAGTTTGCCACCGATAAAGAAGGACCCCTCCCCTTTCCACTGGGGAGCTGGAGTTGGAAAGAAAGCCGATTCGTTTGGATGCGTGCAATGTAGCATAACGTATCGTCTCCGAAACTGGCAAGATGTAGACCGATGAAGTTGCTCCGTGAACACGGTGGGATTCCTCGGTGATTTTCGAAACGGAAATGCGATTCGAAACGCAGATCTTGGCCAACTTGATTTTTTGAATTTTCGACGCGTGTTTTTCTCGTCGCCTCGTGGCGATATTTGCATTTGTCACATTGACAGTCGATAAAAGTTTGTCAAATTAAAAATTTTTACACACATTTTACGTTCCTCGTGTGTAGACAACTTAGAGAATTTGGGGTTTTTCCGAAAAAAAAAACAATTGCGTACAAAAGGTATTATGTAGGTAACGAGATGGAACGTCAATTGTCCGAACTAATTGGGTGACAAATTTGTTCGAATGAGCGGTCTGGAAAAATCAAACGCGTGATCATGATCATAAATCAACTAGAAATTAAACAGTTTTCAAATAGGGACGTTTATTACGTACACATACGTACGTGTAATAATCAGTGGATGCTATGAAATTTCCATCATTCTCTTGCACCTGGTGTGCAATTCAAGAGCTTTCTCTTGAATCAACGCAGGATCTATTTGTACATATACAGCTCGATTTAATTATCATCGTTTGTTATTTTCTTACAGACTTCTGTACAGATGAAAATTTCCTTTATTATCCGAGTTGTTTTGAAATTCTAACGGTATCAACGTTATATTCTACAACGAAATCATATAATCTCTTTTTCTTTTAACAGTACTTTCACAATACAAATGAAAGACAGTTTGCTTGTTGTTTGACGAAAGGGTAAATAAGGTGATACGTGTCCCAAAAATTACCTGATATGTATTCTCGGATAATTGAAATTCAAATGATCGACTTTTTGGACAATCGACGTCCTACGATGGTATAAATTTTGTGTAAATAATAAATAATCGCCAAAGCCACACATACACGACCAAACCCACGCGAACTTGCTAAACTCGTGGTGGATTCGTTATCGATCTTTGAAAGAAGCTGGACGCCGCGGTTGCTAACCGATTCGCGCAACTCTCAAGCACGTCGGGTATTTCAGATCCCGGGCGAAGAGGACGGTGGTTGGTTGAAACGATTCTCCGCCGTGCACGACGGAGGAATTAAGCCGCGATTAGTTACTGTTGCGTTGGAGATTAATCGCGCACTGTCCAACGTTAGAACAGTGGGCGTGAACGAGGAAGTGAAGGAAAGCCACTGGTTATTACCAACTCCAGGGCCATAATAACTTGTGCCGCTTTCATGAGCGGTTCGCCTTATCCCTCTCTTCGCTCCAAAGCTCCGTCGGCAATCCCTGTCCCTGTCTGGCGTTCTTGTTGCAAATAGAATTAGGCAACGGCGCGTTGAACACTGAACCGGCTGAATGGAAACGGTTTCCAGCGCGTAATCAACATCCCCGGGACAATCCGTCGATAATAACGATCGATCAACCGCCGAGAGTCGGTTTCCAACTCTCGATCGCTGCAATCTCCCCAATGGCGAACGTTTTTTCCTTTGTTGCTAATCAATTTTCAACGAAGCAGAAACGTTACAATTTTCACTATGCGCCAAATGTCTGTAGGTTTCATCGAGCAAGGAAACGTTGCAATTGGTTGACATCAGAATCTCTGAAAGAGCTTTGTTCGTGGAGCAAAGTAAAATTCGTTGCTTGGGTTGAAATTGAATGCACGTTTGAATAGAAAAACACAGAAGCCACACTCGACAGTACGAGTACAGTCACGAGTAGGTCGCAACGTTACATTTTTGTTGGTGTCCTCCTAAAGTGATCTGATCTCATCCATCCACAAACAAAAACAGACATAAAAAGACGCATTTAGAAGAGAAGAGTCTTTACATTAATTGTAACGTCATCCTTGACCTCTAATAACGTAAAATTAATCAAATAAGTATCACTTCTTTGCGCAGAATCTGACAGCGGATTTCAAACTCACGCGGAATTACCATTTTAGCCTGACACAGCGAATGATGACTCGCTTCGACGACGGTCAGTGCCGCTCAAAGTTGCGCGATAGTTTCGTTGTCCTGGACGTTCGAGGGAGCGGCCGAACGAGTAAATATTCGGCTGACGACGCGGTGGCGGGCTCTGCGTAGGAAGGCACCCGTGTACGGAGCAAGAGCGGAGAGAGCAGAGAGCGCGAATCGTGGAGGCAGGGTAGCGGTGTGCCTCGGCAGGTGAGTTATATTCGTTAGGTGGAGCGCGCGGATGGGTCGTTGAAGAGGCACGGAAACCCCAGGGGGAAGAGCCAAGGTATCCCAGCTTTATTCCAGTTTAAACGGTCCGTCAAAGTCACCATTACCATTCCGGTTCGCGCGAACCATTTATTTACGCGGTGCCGGGGCTCGCCGCTTATTTATAGCCGTCAATTAATTATCGCTGAATAATGAGCGCGCAGAACCGCGGAATACATTAGCCGAATCGCCATTCTTACCGGCATTTACTCGCGTCGGGGGCGGCCGATTCTCCTCCGCTCTTATTCCATCTCCGTTCCACTAACCGGCATGGCCCGCCATCTTCTTACCCTTTCTCTCTACCTTTTCTTTGTCCGTTGTTTGCTTCTCTCTCTCTTTCTCTCTCTCTCTCTCCTCGTTCCACGAAGGACGGCTTCGATTTGTTCGGAACGAGCTTTCCTGTCCATGCGTGGTTCATTGTTCGTGTCCCTGAACGACACGGCACGACCGCGGTCTTCGTTGTACGCTCCCTGTTAAGCTGAAATAGGATCCGGTTCAGGTGTTGTCCTTTATGGCCGAGGACGAAAAAACGGACGCCGCTGTTCGCGAGCTGCGCGCGACCGCTCTTCCTTCTTTCCTCCTCCTCTTTCCCTTCGTCCTGTTATTAGCTACGCGACTTGCGACTGTTTCCAGTAACATTTTCTTCTCCTCGATTTTTGGCATCAAAGTGAGTAATTGCAGAGCGCGTGGGTCGATTAGTTTCGTTTCGCTCGACAGCCACCAACGTTTCGAGAAGAGTGACAAACCTTTCTTTCGATGTTCGATGTTCGTCGTCGATGTTTTATTCATAAACGACACGTTTAAATGGCTTGTTAGTATAACACGCGTCCCTCGCGGGGAAGTAATCGGATTTGAAGTGGCTGCAGGTGGAGAAAGAATCGGACTGAAGAGGGTCAAGTCCAGAGTTAATCGAGTGTTGGACGAATGTTCAGATTCGATCAACTCGGAAGCGAGCCACGCACGGAGAACACACAGGGAAATCGTGTTCTAGCGTAGTCTCTGATTTACTTTGATACGTCACATCCTTCCAATATTTTATGTCGTTTTGTATCGATAATATTTCGTAGCCATTATGAAAATTCTGGCAAGCGCCAAATGAGAGAGATAAGGGACAATGGATGTCCCTTGATCCGGATGACCCGTCTCAAGTTTGCTCAAATCAAAGAGAAGCGTGGATACCAATTTATAGAATTTGTCCCTTCGGAGGACCATTTCCGACTCATTGTCAATGTTGGCACTGAGACAATGTTGGCACTGAGACAATATCGTCAGGCCTCCAGGTTGATCATTGAACACTATCTGCGAGAGAAGCGGCAAGATCGGTGTGGAAGAGCGGAAAAGAATCGGCGTGGATGCGCCCCCGGATCCCAGGGAACGAGCTGACATTCCCTGGGAATAGCTCCTCATCGATTACGCGGGTACACAGTGTTGAACGTGGATCGCGGAGTATATATATGTATATATATATGGGCTGCGGTCGAATAATAATAAACGGGGATAAATAGCTAACGAAGGACGCGAATGGTTGCATGGCTATTGGCCATTCATATAGACCGAGCCGGCCGGCCATCGGCTCGCCTCTTCCTTCCTCTCGTTCCCTCTCTCGTTTGCTCCTCCGCTGCTCTCGGAGCTGTGTGTCCGTGGCCAGGCCAGGGGGGTGCGCTCTGGCAAACTGCGCTTGTCCACCAGGGACAATAAATGACATTGGACCGTGGTTCTCGCGACGATACGACGGCACGACCGCCAGTTTCTACTCGGTTTCTTCGTTCTCCGACTCCGATCTCTTCTCTCTCTTCTCTCTTCCACTTTCACCGCCGTCGTCGTAGCCGTAGTCGTCGTCGTCGTCGTCGTCGTCGTCGTCGTCGTCGTCGTCCTCATCCCCAACCTACTACTCCACTCCTCGTTCTCTTCTTCTTCCTTCTTCGTTCGCGGGAGAGAGCGTAGGCAGGTTGGCATACGAGCCACGGTCAACTCGCCAGCTCCTCTCTCTGCTCTAATGAGCTTGCTATTATTTGCTTTATTGAATGCAATTAGAGCTTACTCCGTGTCCCTGTCCCCCTGTCCCCTTCCCTCCCCGCGTCCCTCTCTGCCTATCCTTCGCCTCCCTCCTCGTCGTGCAACTCGGTCTTCTCGCGTCGAGGTGGTTCCAGCCTCGCATACACAATCTCCTGCCCGGGCCGTAATCCTTCGTTTCCCCGTCGGTGTTGGTGGATAAACGCGTCCGTGCGTTCGCGTCCGCGATGCTACGCGTGCACACACGGCAGGTACGTACGTACTGTACGGAGGCACGGACGTGGACGTATCGCCGTGAGGATGGCAGGCATAGCAATCAGCCGCAGACATGCATCCGAGCACTACTGTGTAATTTCTAGAACAAAAAGCTCGCCGTAATTGTGTTCATTATCTTCGGGGGGCCCTAGAAACAAAGAGAACGCCACAGGGGCAACGGCGATGGCGCCGCTCGACGGATAGAGCGTCGGATATATCGCGGATCGTCCGTCAAACTTCCGCCCTGCCTGCCTCTGTCTTCTTGTCCTCCGATCTTTCTCTCCTCTACGTAACGATCGATACCGAGTACTTGTTTTTCATTGTCATTTGACTAAAATCGTCATCCACATTTTTCTTACCCTTCGATCGACGATATTTGTCTCTCTCTCTCTCCTAGGTGACGATCGGTACAAAATCGAATTAACCGAGCATTTGTCAAGTATTTGATCCATCCGTGTGACTAAAATTCGCGTCATCCATGACATTTTTCCTAACCTTCGATCGACGATATTTGTCTCTCTCTCCTAGGTGACGATTGATAGTATTTGCCAAGTGCTTGCTCGATTTGACTAAAATCGCGTCATCCTCGAGTCACCGTCCGACATTTTTCTTATCCTTCGATCGGCCATCTCGATACATCTCTTCTCTGCGTAACGATCGATACAAAATCGAAAGGACCAAGCATTTGATCGATCCATTTGACTAAAATTCGCGTCATCCTCGAGCCACCGTCCGACAGAATTGGACAAAAGTATTCGGAAGACGATCAGCCAGGTAGCAATCAGTTCGACATCAACTCGGACTCGAACTCGAACTCGGTGTTTCGAGCCTGGCTGCGAAAACGTTTCTTTCCGCTGTTTACTGGGCGGTGTGAGCCGGCTCGAAAATTGCTATTCTCAGTGGTACGTGCGTCTGGAAGCGTCCACCTCGGACGATATCGTTTCGGCGGGGCACCGCGAGAATTCGGCACAAATTGCTTCGGGGGAGCGTGTTCCGTTTAAAAACGAATCACCCGGGTATTATCCTAAGTGAGTTTTAATGGCTCAAATCGGAGCGTGGCGCCGCGATCCGCGTGTGTCCGCGGAGAGAACGCACGAAACTTGGCTGGACATTCGGTTAATCGTACGGACTCTCGTTCGGACTCTCCTCTCCTCCCCCCCCCCCCCCCCGTTAACGACGACCAGCAGAGCGAGCCGAAGCGAGGAAAGAAGCGCCAAGCGTCGGGCGCACGCGAGAATGCGTACACGCTGAGTAATTGCCGCTCGCGCGTAATTGAAGTTTCTGGAAAGGAGAGAGGATACATTGTGCCGGAACGCGACACGTCCTACCCGTGAACGTAACGCGAGCGCGCGCGTCTGTAATTGCGCCAGTTACCGACCGAGCTCTTCAGACTGCAAACTCAACTATAATAGCTTCGCTCGACGAATGCCTGCTTACGAATTACGCTTAATGGGATGCGAGCATATTTAAATGTCACTCAAACTGAAACCCACTTGGGAGAGTGTTGGTGTTCCAGGATGGATGTCTTCCTCATTCGATCCATCTCGGTTTTCGTCGATTCCGTACTTGGATGGCGCGTACTTGCAACTGTCTCGAGCTAGCGCGTCCTTTTGTACTTTTCTTTATGGCAAATCGAAGAGTTTATGACTGACGATCAGTGTCAAAATCGATCAGTTTATCCCCGAAATTCTCGTCGACGATACCCGATACGTTTCGAAAGAACGAAGCAACAGAGCAAGAGGGAGGGAAGAAGGAACGAAGAGAAAAGCAGGGAGGAACGCCACTAATGCGGGAAGAGGAGTCTCGAGGTGGTGTAATCTACGTAGCGAGTAGGTAGGATGAGGCAGTGGGTACAGCGTATACGTGCAAGTATAATGACTGGCACTTCTATGCATTATCATACCGGTGCGCCGGGGCTGGGGCTTCGGTGGTGGCTGGCCGGTCGGTCGGTCGGTTGGTCGGTCGGTCGGTCGGTCGGTCGGTCGGTCGGTGCGGTGGCTGGGATCAGCCGTGGTCGGGGAGATGAATAATTTCAGGACGGGCACGCAATTACGTGCGCGTACGTCTCGCGTACCAAGTAGCCAGTCGACGGGCCACGCACGCATACGCGTACACACGTGGCAAGCAGTCACGGACGTCCCCCCGGACCGCTCCACAATCTTCGTATCATTTATATTTCACTGCGGGCAATTATTTCGGGCCCCGGCCGTGCCCATCGGGTGTCCGATAAGTTCTGACTTTGGCCCGCGCTTCCCTCGTACTTACTTCTCCCTGGATTCTTTGTTCCCTTTTCCAGAAGGAATATGTATCTCTCTCTCTCTCTCTCTCGCTCCGTGAATTCGATGATACGATCGTTTTCGAAGATCTTCTTTTACTTTGCGTTGAAACAAACTTTGTACTTGACCGAAATCTACCAAGAAAATTCGACGCCAGAGAGAGAGAGAGAGAGAGAGACGAATGCCAAAGTCTCATTGCTGGACGGAGGGATTGGCGAAACTAATTGAAACGAGCAACCGAGGAGGAAGATCGGAGCTGGCCGCGATCGGAGCCGACGCGCGTTCGCAAACATATTGCATAATCGGTAATAACCCCCGGAGCCCGGGTTCGGTTCGGTCGGCCGGCTCGCCTTAGCGTATCGGGACATTAATTATCGCGCCGTGACGTTTCGCTCGATCTTCTAATAACGGGCGTCCAGAGGCGGACACGCTTATAAGCCCAACCAATTCACCGCGTGCACGCTTATTCCCACAGCCTAATTTTACACGTGTGAACCTCTGCCACCAACCTATGTACACACACACACACACACACACACATGCAGGCGCGCGTGCTACAAATATCTCTCTCTCTCTCTCTCTCTCTCTCTCTCTCTCTCTGTGTGAAAGTTGGCACGGGCTATAATTTATACACACGTGTGTCCGCGCGCACGGGCAATAGTTAAAGCCTGTTAATTTCCGGCAGTGAAGTTATATCCGGTGCTAAAGTCCGATGCAATTAAACGTTAGATGGTAGCGCGCGCGCGCGCGCGCGATCCGGCTTTCGCTTCGAAGCGGCATTCACTCGGCTATAACGAGGACACTTTGAATCCGAAGGCTGGTAAAAGGGTGGAGAAGGGCGCGCGTGGTTCCAAGGGGAGGCGAACGAGGAAGACGGCCGTTTATACAGCGTATCGCTTGTACGCTCTCCTGCATACTCGATCGTCTCGAGGATTTTCTTCGTTATGAGCATCAGAACCGAGAATCCAGTGGCTCGCGAGACTTCCGCGCCGAAAAGGCGCTGGCCGTGTCATCGCACTTTCCTTCTCGAGTGCTCGCTTGCGCTTCAATTCGCGCTCGCCGGGCATGCACGACTTACCGACATGTCTCTTAACGAATCGCCAGTTTGAGAGATCGGCAGTTTGCCACTTTGAAAACCACCGGCGTCCTCCGGGTCTCGATTGCCGCGGGTCTCGAATCCCAGCTGCACAGCGCCACCCTCCTCACTTGCAGGCTTCGCTCGGCCTCAGAACCTTAGCCATTAATCCAACAAGAACAGAATCTTCGTCACCACTTTTTGTTCATTCTTTTTCAATTAGAAATTTAGCTACTCTTTTTTCAATGTTTTTTTTTCTGTTGAAAATGGGAAAACACTTTTTCTTTCTGTGAATTTTGGTTGGAAATCGTTTCGATTCAAGATTTGGATCGTCCTCAATTTAACGATTCGTTCCTCCAAATTAGAAGAAGTTAAATCAGAGATCGAGCGCGAGATCAAAATCGTCCTCGATCTTCGAACGACTCGAATCGGCGCGCGACAGAGCCGAGGTCCCGCGACACACAGCGTTTCGCCGAAGAAACGCTAAACAAAGACACCGTTACCGAGATACGTGTATCCCGCGATCTGTCTGACACTTACTGACCGCTCTCCCTAACTGTCGCGTCGAACAATGTCGCCGGATTATTACACCGGGCTCACCACGTAACCCTGTCTCTTTTCTTTCACCGTGGCGTGTTTCTCGCTCTCGCGTTGCCCGATCTCGTAGAGGATACGTATATAATATATATTATAATAATGCGAGCCACAATGGATTCGCGTCATATCCTGGCTCTGTCCCCAGCACGGCCATCAATTAGATCAGCGCACCCCAACCTGGGTCGCCAGATATCACTCACACCCACCCGCTATGATCCGTCTTCTCTCTCTCTCTCTCTCTCTCAGTCCCTCATTTTCACGGCTTAACCTCGTCCTTCTTCCACTTTCTTCTCTCTTTCTCCCTTTTCCTCTCCTTCGCGTTTCCGTTCAAGTAGCGTGCGATAGAGTTATTACAGCCGGACAAGCGAGAAACTCAATTTAAATCACGACTTTTTTTGCCGTTGTTACGACCGTTATTATAACGTTTAGCGTTTCACGGCGATTCCTCTGGCTTCGCCGTGCGTGCAGCAACAGAACAGAACGGTTGGCCAACTCGCAATCGGTAGCCGGTAACCCGGGAAAGAAACGGAACGGTGAAATCGTCATTTCACTCGGACATCCTCTCCGAGAAGCTGAGTTTTGTCTATCGTTGGCCACGATCGTGATTCTCACAATGCACGCATAAATTATTCTAAACCGAGGACGTTAAATTTTTTTTAGCGCGAAGAAACTTGTTTAGTTCAATTTAGAAGTTTACGCTCGTCTCAAAATACGCTCGTTTTTGCTTGACTATGACAAAAAGGCTGTCATATTCGATCACGGTTATTGCTTTTGTTGTCATTCTCACTGAATTGAGCTGATCTTAGACAATTGGAAAAAATGATCGTCAAGCCTCACGATAGGATAAACGCGGGGTTATCAAGTTATCAATGTTAACGCATGGCTTTGTAATAAATTTTTCGTTAAACAAAAGTCTTCGTTTCACAATAAAAATAAAAGTTTCAAATGACTTGATCGGAAAGTTCACTCCCACACGGCACGGAACGTTATCGGAGAATGATAGTTTGCCTGAATTAATTAATTCATTGATTTCCTACGTATAGTCTCCGAACGTAGACGTGTCTTGATCGTCTCCGGAAATTCGCTTCGACCGTCGCAACAGCGTATGCAAATTTACGACGGTGAATACATTCGCGAAGATGCCATGAATCAGCCGGACGACGGGAACGTTCGACGTGTTCCGTGAAATTTAGCGCGTAATCTCCGGGTTAATTTAACGATCGCTCGCGCAACGGGGAGGGCAAACTGCGGAAAACTCGCGAAGGATTCGTTTCGGAGGCCTGCGATATCGTTGAACCGACCGAAGAATGTTTGTTACTCGGAGCAAGACCGAGTTGATTACTCGTCTAAGTCGATGAGAAGATATAAACAGTTTGATCCTTATGAATGGAAGACGCGATATTTTATTCAAAAAAACGCGGCGAGCGTGAAACCCGAGGCATGGGATAATTGTATCTTTTTACCAACTGTACGATTACACTCTTGCGCGTTTGTACTTAATGAAGAAACAAAAAAAAAAAAAAGAAGAAGAAACTAGTAGAAATGTAGTACGCCTAATGAAATCTGGAAGAACTAAACTAAACTGCACGGAACTTTACGAGCGACACGGTACCGAGTCGTTCCTTCAATCGAGGAATTTCCACGCCGAGTTATCGCAATACCTGTTTACGTACCGCGTCGCAGTCGATCCAAGTAAGAAACTTAACATACTCGAGCGTAACAAACCGTGCAGTTTCGAGTAAACACGGCCGCCAATGTCTAAAGTAAAACAAAAGTTAAACGTTTTACGCCATAATCCCGCCCATCAGTTTTATGATATACTGCCCGAGGCAATTAGGATCACGCCGTATCTACGAATCGCGAAGCAACAAGGAAAGATATTATCATACAACGCGAGAGAGAATACGATGAAAGCGAGAGAAGATAAATATGATAAATTGATCGTGAAACCGAAGAGACGATGAACAAAGTAGCTCTGTAATTAACAAGGATTACAATCCGCCCTCCCATTGTTGTTCCATCGTTTTGTATTTAAATCCACGACAGATTTTACATAAAAACTGTCGAAACCCCAAGTACGGGCATGTTTATATCGGTGTTGGAGAGCCACGATCCCCTAATCATTCCGCATCGTGCGCGCCAACAATTAATTATTCCCACGGATATTATTATTATTCCTACGGCTCGTTGGAAATCAAAACTGTCGAGCGGCTGTAAATCTGATTTGCAGTCGACGACCGCAATTAATCGATAAAAACATAGTAATGTATACAATACGTTTGGCGTGGCGCTCGCGTTCAGCTCTTCGCACAAAATCGCAATTAGCGCGCGTTTAACGGAAGTAACTGATTGTCTATCTTCTTTTCCACTCACGCTCCCCTTCCGCGCTTCCAGCAGCGCTGCCACCCTTCCTCGTCGCCTTCCCTTCTCGACCGTCCAGGGACAATGATGCCCGACCTCCGGCCGAGCGAACAAGCGCAGACGGGTGGTCAAAGAACGGAACAGAAAGAAGAAGAAGAAGAAGCGAGGAGCGGTGAAGAAGAAAATCAAAAAGATGAGCAGAAAAAGACACGATGCCAATGAGCGTGGATGCGGGTGCAACGGAGAGGAGGAAGAGCGGAAAAGGTGAGAAGGAGAGAGAAGAAGAGGAAGGGGCGAAACAAAAAGACAGTGACGCGGAAGGGAAAGAGAGAAGACGAAGAGGAAGAATAAGAAGAAGACGCGAGGAGATTGACCCTCTGGCCCGCTCGCCGCGGCGCGTACGCAGCCAACACGCACGCGACCGGTTTGTTTCACCCCGATGCGATGCTAAACGAAGTTTTACCCGCCGGCTGCTCCTCCTGTTGCAAATCGTTTCGCCTGCGTTCCCCGGTGCTCGTCTCGTCCGCTGCACTTTGCGTCCAAGAGATTGACAACGTTCGTTGCACTGCCACACTAGCCGGCGCTCCCGATATCTGCGAGAGTACGACGTCTGTCCGTCGAGCTGAATCTCGTCCATTGTTTCGAGGCAAATGTTGGATCATTAGCAAGTATTAAGGATTCTCATCGCTTCGTATAAGTGTCGGAGGACCACCCACTCATGTGGGAAAACACTGAAGTGTGCCTGTTTTCGGTAACACCGACTTCATTTGTACTTACAGGGTGGAAAGGAAAGTGAATTCATGAGTGAATTCTGGACACCTTCGGTTCGATGGAAATGTTAAGAACCTGCTGCAAAATTGATCTTGATTTCAAAATTTCTTTTTTTTGTATTGTATTCTAGTCACGAAGGTAGAAACCACAGGTCGTAATCTAAAAGTTTCTTGATCATTGCAAAAGTTCTAACAGCGACTTTATAGCACACGTGGACGTTTATATTTCGAATAGTGTTGGCAGTTAACTTTATCACTCGATCATTTAGACTCAAACTGATGCTACAACTATAATAAATCAAGTGTTAGTGAAACCTGATTGAAAATGTGAAAATTACGTAAAATAAATATCCACGAGTACAGAACCATAAAGTCGCTGTCAGCACGCATCAATGTTAAATGATTAAGAAACCGTGGATTGACGTGCAGAATCGTGGATTGATTCTTGGAGAAATTTAGAAATCCTCTCGATGGATTTAGAAAATCAACGAATTCGGCTCGATGCAACAACGAAACGGTTCGAGACTCTCGAGACTGCTACGTATCTCGGGGCTACGTCGTGGTTTTCGTGCGCTGACCGAGAGCTGTCGATCAGAGAGGCTGAAACGAGAAACAGTGTAAACGCACACAGGCTGTTATCTCGCAGACAATACGGAACACTGTAACTGGATAATGCCGGCTGTTGGAATAATGAGGGCTGGCACATAGAATTCCCGACACGTAAGCATCGCTTCGTGTAATTTACTTTATTCAGCTTGACGGACGCGCGTGGCGATTAACGCAGTGCTCGAGAAGAGAGAGAGAGAGAGAGAGGGCAAGATGTTTCGAAATTGTAGACCGAGCGAAATATAAATGGCCCTTGATACGTAAACGCTGTCTGCTTACACGGTTGCACATTGTTTGACGGTTAACGATCGCTTGATCGATCGTCAAACATTACGCTGTTTCGCACCTTTGCCTTTCCATTAGCGCAGCTTATTCCTTATCGGTTCGTTGAACCTTGATCGTCGAAGCTTCGGATGTCGGTAACTTGCATTCCCTTCGTTCTGCCTCGTGACTCATCGCCGATGGAAATATCTTTGAACGTGAATATTTGAAAACGAGAAAGAGAACTGGTCAAACAAAAATATTTTGTATGTACATCTTTATGCACGATCTCGTTAACAGCTTCAAAATGGAAAATCAAAAGGGAACATATTTTTATAGTTTACTGTGTAGTATCTCCAAAGGGGAAGAAAACACTGTGCAAGCTGATAAAAAATTATCGTGTATGAAGAAAGAACCTTCAAAATTGTGTCAGAATTGGTTTTCTATAAATCCTACTGCTGACTTTCGAGAAAAATACAAACTTCGAAGTTGACTGAAAGATGGCAAAAGATGATCGAACAAAATGGATAATAAAATTTCCGTTTCTCACGAAAAATTCCTCTTTCGTTTGTAAACGAAAAAGAAAACGCAGTTACCAGTCTGACAACACGGATAAACGAGATAAAAAGTCCTCGATCGAACGCGTACTTGCCTCCAGCCGAACGCTCACTTAGAATGCGGATGACGTGCCGTTCTAAAAGCTCGTGGCGAACAATGGACACGAGGCGCGCGAGAGAAGGAGAAAGGAAAAAAGGAAAAGGACGGCGCAGAGATAAGGATGAGTCGTGGTTGCGTGTCACCCCTGAGGAGAAGCGCCTAAGTGCTGTCTAAAAGTGTTGGTTATTCAACAACGGGACAATGAGCGCACAATGGCGCGGCAAGATCCGCCCGATATTGCCATCTGCGATTTCGGGCTACCGAGCGTTTAGCTTTGCAAACTCATCGTGAATTGAAAGAAAAAAAGATCTACTCCGTCCGAAGTAAAGCAAATACACTCGTGGGAACGCGGCACCTTTCTCGATGCCTCGCACTGTCGCACCTTTGCCGCTCTTTTGTTCCTAACCTCAAATAAAGTTTGGTAAGAATGTGAATTTTCGATCAAACTACCGAATTGAATATGTGGTATCTTTCTGAAAGAACGAAAAACGCTTCAACGCTGAATTTTGTTACTCTTGATTTTCGAAACGATCAATTTCATCAACCTAACCTAACCTAACTTAACCTAACCTAAGCGTCGTTACTTACGGTACCAAGCTACAGTCATATGGCGCCATTTGGAAGAAGACAGAGACACCGATACGACGAATCGGTATAAAAATAATAATGTAGCGAGCCTTTTGCTAATTTCGCAGCTAACAAGCGCGTGACTTGTATACACAGTGGTTGGGTAATGTTTTGAAATTACTCAGTGAAAAATAAAGAAACCACGACGTGGGTATGGTTAAACGGAATGATCGTTACGGGGATTAATCTACGCCGCGTTTATCTGATCTGTGTGTGCGTTGTTAATTAATAACAGAAGCAGAAAAGTACGCCGCGTAACACGCTCGCGTTGAAACGGTTGCGTCACTTCTTCTCTCTCCCAGTCAAAATGGTAATGTTATCTCGTACGTACGATGATGGTCCGGAATACCGACCGTTTAACGACTTTGGCGGGTGAATAGAAAACTTATCGGGAAATCCGAAGAGAGAGAGAGACGAGAAGAGCGACGATTATAAATTAGAGGCATTGGAGCGTTCAATCAGCGAGCGTATCGCGCTCACGTTTGTCAGCCCTGCGTCATTGTGATTCAGCGGAACTTTTAAACTTGCTTCCTTCGCCGAGTGAAATTCACCCGTTTGTTATAAAATCTTCTCTTGTTTCTCAATGAGTTGCCAGCATGGCTGTTTTGAAAAATTTTCAAAAATAATCTATTTGTAAAACAACGAAATTACATATAAAAATTAAATTAATTTAGTTAAAGTGAAATGATTCATCTGTTATTTCCTGAAATAAATTACTCACTATTTACGCCAGGATTTTTATTTGTTTCTTTTTTTTATTTTGATAGAAATAACTGGTTTCTCAAGGTATATATTTATAAGTTGCCTGTTTATACTTACTACTTCTTATTCTACCACATTACGCTTATCTACAGACTCAAATTGAAATTGCTCAATCTTCTAACGACGATAGAGGAAATTTATACATGCTTCGTGATGTTAACAAAACAAGTTATTATTTGTAAAACATAATACTTCCCTTCTGTCGTCCTCATTCGTAGACAGACTATTCCCCTTTGCAATTTCAACAGATGTTCCCAAAATTTTTCTTCAAAATTCGTTTGAGGAACAAGTCCCATTGGAAGATAAGATAAATTTCTGCCTAAATTTAATTTGAATTTCAAATCTTCAATTATCAAAGAAACATTGTTCTCTCGAACAATCGGTCCTCCAATTTATTATTTTTCGAAATTCCTTTAACTGATCAAATAAGCTACACCACTACTTACCACGTATTAATTGAAATCCATCATTTGCAAAATATCAAATGCTAAAGAACATCATTTCAAAAATTCATCTACGAATTATTATTCGTAAATTTATTCATAAATTTCGCCCAGGTGTTCCTTCGTGCGAGAGTGTTAATTATCGCCTGCCTCGGCGTGGTAAGTTCATACGGAACACAATTTTCAATTGACGTGTAATCTCCGCGGCAACGAGGAAGCGCTCGGCGTTCCTCCGAACCGTGGATGTTCCGCGAAGAAACGACGTGAACGCGAACGTTCAAAGACGCACGTAGATCCATCGCGGACAATGGCAACGCGGTTTGAAAAGGGCATCGCGTCGAGCGAGAGGATCGAGGAGCAGGAGCAGGAAGGCAATCGGTGATCGGAGTTTATCAAAGCGAATCGCGGCCCGCGATCGTAAAAACGTCCGAAGGCGAAATTGCCGCGCTTAGTACTAATTACCGGCTTCCACTTAAAGTGATTAACGCAGGGATTATAAGACACGGTGCTTTTCTCTGCGTCTGATAGTGTCGATTTCCAATTAGCTGTAATAACATATAGCTCCGTCGCGCGGTAATTGCTACGCGAATAAATTGCATCGAACGGGGGAAAATCGCTGTCGTCTAAACGTTACATCGAGCGACGAGACGCTCGCTGAGCAGGCTCGCGTCCCTACGTGCGCGTTATTTATGTTAATTAACCGCCGCATCGCAGAAACCATCGCGCGCTTTCAAATTGTAACCCCCCTCCCCCCCCCGTGAAATTTTCTTCCTATCGGTACGGTGGCTTGTTCGTGCGTTACTTTCTCTCTCTCCCTCTCGCGAATTATATAGAGAAATTGAAGAATCTTCGTGTTGCACAAAATCACAAGCAACAAATTTCGATCGCCGTGACAGACACACTCTCGACGAATTTGTAGTATTTCCACGCGTAATTAGTTGGTAATTATCGCGGCCGACAGGATTGTTACGCGCGCTCTCTGATGAAATTTCTTCGGGCCGTCGGATGGGAAAAAACGTTTGGAGGATCGGCGGGCGTTCTTTCACGTTGCTGGCTCGTGTTTACACCGGGGGAGGGGACGTGACTTGCAGTTGGCGGTAGCCGGAGCGTGTGCAATTGCAAATTTCGTAAGCGCCGGCAGGCCACGGACGGTGGCGCCGGAAGCGCGGCCAACCGGGCGTGTCAGCGCTGACCAGCGCAACGCCGCTTCTTTTGCCACTGTTCCGTTGCGCTGCACCTGCACACGCTCCCCAATGCATACCGCCGTCTCCGCCGCCGCCGCCACCGCCGCCGCCGCCGCCGCCGCCGCCGCTACCGTGATTGGTCTTCCACCCACGCGTGCCTTCGCCGTTGGAACCAGTCCCAAAGCCACATAAAACCCCGCGCTTTTACCTGGCCGCCGCTGCGCTCGCCCGCCCGCCCGCCGACACTTCAGACACACGTATTCGTCGATAGCCCCGTGACAACCTGTGTTTAATCCTCTTAACACGCCGATAGCCACTCGTTGCCAGCTGATTATCGCGGCAGTTCAATTAATTAAACGCGCGCGTACGAGACCGGACGCGATACTTTATCGCGAGCAGAGAAAAACTGATAGAAACTTGCTTCTTTGACGGAAAAGAAAATTCGACAAAATTCAGAATAATCGCCGTTCTTTCAGAATAATCTCCAACCTAAACTTTCGCCTTGAACGAAAAGTGAGCGAGAGTTAAAACATACACCGTTTCGGCGACAAGAGCGATCTTCCCTCTTACACCGTCTCGCCGTCTTTCAACCGCGGCGTCCAAGTGGAAGAAAGAAGGGTACAAGGTGGCTCGTCGATACCCGCGAAAAGGGAGAGAACGAGGGGCCGCGAGAGGCGGGGGGGGGGCGGGGAGGGGGGTTCACGGGGGAGAAGAAGGAGAAGAACCGACGCGGAAGGAGAAAAGGAGGAAAGGAGAGGCGAGACGTTGTCGGGAGCGAGAAGCACGAGAAGGGGGTGGGGCGGGAGGAGGCAGGGGGTTGGCAAGGGGGTACGATCGAAGTACGTCGGACAGCAAGGAGGCGCCGGTACTGCGCGCCACACCCCAATGCAGCAACTCCATTGATTATTGTTGCCGGTGCACTTGCTACCCCGCCTTGGCGAACAGGACAAGTATGCCCCGATTCCAGGCTCCCAGCCAGCTACCAGCGGCGGCTCGCAAGGTGTTTCGACCGGTAACATTCCATGTTAGGAAATTTGTAAGAGACCGTCGGTCCCGCAACGGAACAATGCTAATGCACCTTCGCGTGTCTGTTTCTCTCTCTCTCTCTCTCTCTTTCGCGGTGCTTTTTCTTCTTGTGCGTGCTCGCTTGTATGCCCAGCGTACTTGCGTGTGTGCGTGTGTGTGCACAGCTACGTACGTAGGACGCGAGTTTGCTCCGATGTTTCGACGAGAGGCTATTTCGAGACGAGGCAGATTCGTCGTTGAGGGTGCGTTTTTCGAAGAAAACGCAGTGTGTCGTTATCAAGATCCCTTTCATCGCGTGATTTATTCATTCGACGTTTTCAAAGGACGTCGCAATTCTTCAGAAGTCGCAAGCATCACACACGGCCGTATTTACCTCCGATTTCGCTTCGATATCGCGCGCGAGATACGCGCGTAAAATCGACAAAGCGCGGGGGAGCTGCAAGGTACGAACGACCATAGATGCCCGTGTCCATTTCGCATCAAAGTGGCGAGCGTAAACAAGCGCGAATGCAGGTCACGTTGGGCTTGGCGCAGGGTTGCATGCACGCGGAAAAATAGGAGAACCGGTGTCAAGTCTGGTGGCGGTGCAAAACACGCGGCGCGGCCAAAGCGCGCGAACCTGCTACACACACACACCCACGCACACATCGGCCGTCTCTATTTCCCCGTCGGATTAATCTCGATAATTAGAAAGCGTATCACCCACTCGTTGCACGCGCCGTCGACTTGGAGCGTTTCACTTCATTCGCCTCATTCACCAAACTCGCGTTACCCGCTCACTCGAGTCGCACACCTCCGCTCACGCTACTCGCTAAACCTTCTTCTCTCTCCTCCCTTTTTCGTCTCGGCAGGCGAGCCACCACCGTCGTTCACTTTGCGTCCTGCCACCTGCCCCTGTGCTACAGTTATATATATGTCTTTCTTTCTCCGTCGAGTGACGGCGAGACGTCAAGAAAACGCGCCATCAGGAGTCACGAAATCGAAGGGTAATTCGCGTTCGAGAGATCTCCGGGCAATCCTCCTTCCGCTCTACTCCTCTCGCAGTGTATCCGTCGGTATCGATCCACACCCTCCTCGTTCATCGTCTGATTGTTCCATTTTCTCGCCTTCTCGTCTAGGCACCTAAGATGTACGAACTTGGATTCAATTATTGGCAATAAGAGAAGTTGGTACCTTCGACTCGTGACAAATTGGAGAGAAACTGTCGATCACCCAATGGACGAGAATTTTCGCGCAAAATTGGCAAAACGAGCGAAACGATACGGGCAACGTATACGGGGAAGAAAATGGAACTGCTAACGCGAGGTTGTACGACGTGTCTACGCGTTTGACGTGATTTATAGCCAGGGAAATAATCTCAGCAGCCAGAAACTTTGGGTCTAATTATAGTACAGCTCGTAGTTCGTCCGAAATCAATTAGCCGCTCGGAGCTATTAACGGGTTGGCGGAGCGCGCCGTCATAATGCCGAGCTGCTGTCTCTCTTGCCCTTGCGCTGCGCACAAGTGTTTCACGGCCTCGTCTCGTCTCGTCTCGCCTTTCCCCCTCTCCTCCTCTCCCCGTTGAAAATTGAAAATTTTAAGGCCAAGACCTGCCAAATAGAAAAACCACTCGACAGCTGACTACTCTCTCTGCTGACTCTTGCGCAGTTTACTCGGAGGCAGACGCGAGGAGAGACACGCACGAGTCCCTTAAATGTAAAGCGCGCGTCACGAGCGACTGCGTGACGCGGGCAGTACGATCGGGCAAGGACGGTGGACGGTGATTGTTCTCCGGAGAAGGCGCCGCTCAGAGTTCCGGGAATGCCGGGATCGTCGCGGAGCAGGTAGACGACGGACGCGAGCTCGGCAATTACGGTTAACCGTGTTGGATATCATCTGTTGGTGGCATGCGCGCGGTACGCCGAACCACGCACACGAGATCCTCTCGAGCCGCGGCCCGATGACGTCTACGTACGTGCTTCCTCTTCTTCTCTCTTCTCCGCCGTCTCGCTTCGGTGCATAGATATTTAATACAATATCGAGAAGAAAAAAAAAAAGAGAAGAAGAGAGAACGAGAGAGGGCAAATTGGAAAGGTTACGCAGGGTGAGAGAAAGACAAGAAAAAAGAGAAAGAGCGAGAGAGAGAGAGAGAGAGAGAGAGGGGGAGAGACAAGGAGTCTTAGGTAGGAGGACGTGTAGAAGAGTAAAGAGGGGCAGTCCATGGGGCAGCCCCCTGAAAATTACAAGCTATACGTTGTTCCAAACCGACCATCTAAGATAATACCTGCTCAGCCTGCAGCCATAATGAATATGTAAGACAGATTGTAGGCTAAGAGGGAGCCTCCGTAGCTACCGCAGCGCGATACGGT
Source organism: Melipona bicolor (assembly GCA_030673865.1). Classification (NCBI taxonomy): domain Eukaryota; kingdom Metazoa; phylum Arthropoda; class Insecta; order Hymenoptera; family Apidae; genus Melipona; species Melipona bicolor. Next base: position 1,005,487 of record JAHYIQ010000025.1, on the reverse strand, counting down.
TGTCCATGCGCAGATTATATTCCAGCCCGATTACGCACGGCCGGCTGATAATTTATTATTTGCCGCGAGTAAAAATCACCGAGGAAACGACCCGCGGCGTTCGTTCCGACAACGCTTCTTCTCTCTCTCTCTCTCTCTCTCTCTCTCTCTCTCTCTCTATACATTATAGACACACATACGTACACATACATATATACAAGCTCGCGTACGCGTCAGAATGTTCGCCAGCGCGAGAAGTACCGGACCTACCCTGTACAGCCAGCGGCTCCTACGACGTCGCGTCTCGTCGCAAGGGCGGACAACTAGGCCGGAGAGTCGCATCGCGTGCCAGCGCGAAAGAGGCACCAGATTAGATAACAGGCAATGTCGAAACACGGTGCGCTGATACAGAACGCCACGTCCTTCCCTAGACGAAGCTCGAGCTCTCGGAGAATCGATGAATGAAGAGCCGCGCGCTCGTGTGCCCCAGCGCCGTTCGCCCCGTTCGGTAGCGCGGAATGCCGCGCGCCGCGTCTCGAATTATCGTTATTACTATCGTACGTTAATTATTGTACGTAAGCCGGCGGCCCGCAGGGAACCGGTATTTCATGATCATCAAGGATAAATAACGCAACGTATAATGACCCGGCCGTCGGAAATGTATTTGTTTTTCAGCGCTTCGTATAAATTACGCGTCGTTGATGTTATCTCGCGGGGTTGAAATTCAGCCGCGGACCGATACGCGACGGGCTGCTTGAAGAAATTACTTTTAATTACGCCGCCAACATTCCTCTCTCTCTCTCTCTCTCTCTCTCTCTCTCTCTGTCTCTTTGCGAGAGGTTGCCTGTCCTCTGTTCAGTTCGTCGCTGTCCCCGGAGAATCGTTCCTTTCCAACGTTCTCGGATCGTCCTTGTCCCTTCGAACGGCTGATTATGCCGAGTCTGATTACGTCGTCGGTCTCTTCGTTTCTTTCACTCGGAAGCACGCGTGTTTCCATCTCCGTCCACTCAGACACGAACAATCGAACTTTTCTCTCTCTTCCCATACTCCCTTTCAAACTTTCTCCAACGCGCACGTTTTGGTCCAACGTGTGCCGTCACCGTCGACTCGAGTTTCCGCCACTAGAGGGAAGCAGACAAAGCGATCCAATCACGCGCGGCGAGTCGCGGTTTCGCGGACGGAACCACGAAAATCCTGCCCGACATCCGGATCGATCATCGACGAGGATGAAACCCTCGTTGCTTGATGCAACAGAGATCCCAGAGAGATCGCTCTATCCGGTGTGGTCGAAGAAGGAGAAGACTGAAAGAGAGAAAGAAGGAGCGAGGGGAGAGCACGAGGCTCTCAAGGGGGTGGCAGGTGACAAAGTCGGGTGTTTAGGCGTCTTTGCAGGTTAAAATTGGGACCCGGGCGATCAAACGGCGGGGTGGTGGGAGCCGACGAACGACGAGAGATGCGGCCGAGAGTGTACACAAAGGGGAGGAAGAAAGAGGAGCCGATAAGAAGAATGAAGAGGCGACTCGGTCGGTGGAAGGAATGCCGTCGGACGAGCGCCGGAGGGCAGCCGCGCGCCGTTTCTCTCTCTCTCTCCATCTCTCTGTTGCTTCCAGAACGCTTCTCCCTCCACCCTTTGCCCTCGCGCGGTAACGGAGAATACTCTCCTCTCGATGCCTTCGTCCTCGTTCGTCCCGTAACATCCTCACCTTCTATCTTTCGTCTGATTTCTCCTGGTGCACATGCCCCGTCACCCTTCCTCCCTTCTTCCCTCCTCCTTGCCACGTACGCATCTACGCGATTGTACGGCGATGATGGTGGTGGTGGTGGTGGTGGTGGTTGCTGATACCTCCCGGGGTCTCACTTGTCACACACGCAGCGCGGCCGCTCCCCTCCGCCACCCTGACAGGACCCTGGACCGATCTCCCTCTCGTGTTGCACCCCTCGTTCCTGGGCCCGGCCGCCAGGTTGCATCGGCACGCCAGCAGCAATAGCCGTGGGCCGTGGGCCGTGGGCCGAGCACCGACACAGGTGATGCACGGGCCTTCTTACATCTTCCATCCACTACCTCTCCTTTCCCACCGGCTCGGAGAACGTATCGCGCTCTATCCCTTCCCCTTTTCTCCTTTTTCTCCCTCGTCTCTCTCTCTCTCTCTCTCTCTCCTTTCTCTCCTTTCTCTGTGTGTACGTCTCGTGTATCTACAGTCCTCTACGCTCCTCTACGCTCCTCGTCGCCCCGTGCGAACGAAGACGCGTCGTGTGCACGGTGCACGTCCAACATCCTCGACCCGCGCGACGCGCTGCAACGCCTGTTATTGTCCGTCTTGTTACAGGTATGCGACCGACCGACCGACACGCAGCCCCGCCGCCAGCTGCACGTGTTCCCTGCGGTCGTTCCGTGACCCTGGCACCTGGGTCGCGTCACCGATACCCAGTCCATCTACCTGCCGCTTCGACGCCAACTTATTTCGCTTTTCCTCTTTTCATCGCGCTATCACCCTCGTTCTCCTTCCAATCTTCGGCTGCTCGTTCGACGAACAAACGAGCGCACTGTCGGTGATACTTTTGTAGAAGCGATCGGTGCGTACATTTTCAAGTTTGACACTAGAACTACCAACGACCAAGTTTTGAAGGAAAATTGAAACGCAGAAGATTGAAATTTTAGTATACATTTATTAAATATTCGGCACGAACTTTCCGGACAACCCAACACAATATTCGTGGCAAAGAAATACGATAAAGAACGCAAACTTTTGTTGTTAAAATATGTTTCATTAAAAATCACTCGAGTATCTAAAATGACGCTGTTATAAACGTATAAAATTATAAGTTGGTCATTCTGACCACTCTGGCGGTTCTAGCTCTCTTGAATTCTGAATGATCATTCGTCTCGTTCGTTGGAAAGACCGAGTTGTCGAGTGCGAGTACCGAGCTGAAGGAAGACGAAAGAGGGAGGAGGTTGGGAAGGAAAATTGATCGAAGCGACCGGTATGAAATAAACGTCTCGGCGAGAAGTACGTTCCGCGCGGGACGGGGAGGAGGAGAACGCGGAAGAGAGCGGCAGGCCTGACGGCAACTTTTCCAAATGGAAGAACGGGGCGATCGGGAATAAACTCGGCCATATACGCCTCGCGATACACTTCTCTGGATGATCTCGTTAATTGGTACCAAATCGGACGCAAAGTGCCGCGCCGATCTGCTCCGCCTCAATCGCGGTTTCACACCTCCGGGGTGGACGCCTGGCGGCAGTTGGCGCATACTTTTCGATTCCTCGTCCGAAAAGGAATCGGCCTGGCGTTCCTCGGTTACGTAAACCGCAAGCTGCGCGCTCGTTTTGCAACGCTCGTTGTCACGGCGAGCGGATAAAACTGCGCGAAACGCGTGCATTCGTTTGACGGCCGCGGCTGAAATTGCGAAACTCGAAATGCAACTGCGCGAGTGGAAAATACGAGCGCTCGTGGACAAACGAAAGGACGACACTGCTCGTATTTTTCTGCGGAGAAATAAATTTCACGTTGGCTTGTTCGTTTATCTAGATGGACGCGGGGAATTTATAAATTGTGTAAATTGTAACTTCGGGAGTAAGAGGTTCATATTACGTGGTTTGATCATTCATTTACGCGAGGCAAGTTTGTAAATAAAATTATTATATATTTAACATATAACAATATATTATATTTAATATTTTTATTATATATTCAAATATTTTATGAATACGTAGGTAATTTATTTTTATGCTTCCCAGGATGTAATATATAATTATACATCTGAAGTCAAATAGATAATTATCAGTATATATCTACTTATAATATATTGCAGCATTTCTTTCTTTTCCAATGTTAAATATGTGTGTGTATTATTAAAATTGAATTTTACATTAATTTACATAATTCACAAACTGCAGAAATAAACAGTTCATTTTTTCGGTATCTGTAGAGAAACGAATTTTACGTGGCTCGATCATTTATTTACACGTACGTGAGAAATTTGGAAACTGTGTAAATTTTAATCTCGAGGTACAAATAAAAACGTCAGAAATAAAAAGTTCTGCGGTAAAGATTTTAGAGTTCGATTGTCGCCAACAGTGTGTTTGAAGAAACAAGCAGTTTGGACACGCGGAGTATGATGTGTTTAATAATCAATGGAACGGACACAGAAAGAAAGAAGCGGAAGACTGAGGAATGTCGGAGCTGCGTTTCAAGTTTCACGCACGACTGCCCACAATTAGACGAGCGTAGATTTCCAAGTGTCCTCCGTGCGTACGACTAAATCAACGCCAAGTTGTTGTTAACTTTGAGACTAGACACATTAAATCACATTTATCTCAGCGCGAGCGATAGTACAAACCACTTGGGTAATAACCAGTCGGGAAGGTTGATAAATTAATGGGAAAACGACCGGCAAATGGTAGAATCTCCGATCTCACGGTTATCTGCAACATTTTGTCGCGCTCGCCCGACAATCCGTGCGAATTTTCACTGTTTATTGTCGCACTTCAGACGTACCATTCCCTCGGAACAAATTGTCACGCGTTCGTTTCACTGAACAGAAAACCAAGCCAGCATTTCGATCCATCCGGTTTCGTCGTGCTAGAAACGACGGACGAATCGTGTCTCTGGCGATCGTCGTTCGCTGGATTTCGTGGCCGCGGCCGATGCGTCTATCGCAATCACACTCCCTCGAGCTGTTATTTGCCTTCGAAATTGCAACCTGGTTTGCAAAATTGCGGCGAACACCTGCCGACACGTAGCGACGATCGAGCAGCGCCGAGTCGCTGCGTTCTGGTAATACACGACACGTATTAACGTATCCGCTTTCCAAATGACTCTGGCAAATTATCGATTACACGAGGAAACGCAATCTCTCGCTGCGAATATCCGGCTACGATGACGATGATGGATCGCTGGCTCAGGCTTTTCGACGATCGGAAGATCGTCGCAGTCAGTTTCGAGAAGCTCGCGTGTGGACACGAACGGGGACGTGATGGAAGAGAGCAGAAGATGTGCTGTGAGTCGATGGGAATTGAGAGATTCTGATTAGCGAGAGGATGGAAAATAACTTTGCGTCGATTGTTGCACGAGTTGTATTACTATCTGAGAGTATGAGCAATCTCTTGTTGTATTACACGTCCCATGTTGTTTTGAAGTAAAAATCATTCTGTAAAAAATTATTAATTATTTATTTATTTACTAACTGTTATTAATTATTACATACTAAATTATTATCATTGTTAATTATTATTATTATATTAATTATTATATATTAATACTATTAATTATTATATATATATCTGTATAAAATCTGTCTATAAACAAAAGTATCGTACCTAGATTATGTACAGAAACAACTTTCCTTCGGTCCTATCTGCCCTGTCTGTCCACGGCTCGCGTCAAACTACTGTACACTGTCCCGCGAATCAGTTGCCAGCGCAAAGGGAAACAGCGAAAAGAATTTCCAACGAAAGTACAGACTAGACCACGATTCAGAGCGCGCGAGTGTTTCATACTTGTCGCGCAAACGGTACACGATCAGAGAGAAGAGCGAAGATGACATCTTCGAACCCGTTTCTCGTGGCTAACGACGTCCGAGAGCCGATTGTTCCTCGAGACACCGGCCCCACCGGGGCGAGTTAAAACGGGATAAAAACGGTCGCCAAAGGCAATTCAGAAATCAGGACTTCCTAATTGCCGCGACCGCCGGTGGATCCGAACGGTGGAGAAGAAATTCAGCATCGGCGAAAGAAACATCACCGGAACGGTTCCGGCAAAAAGACTTGTTGCTTCGAGCGAGGGTTCGGCCGCCGCCGCCCCGATTGTGTAAATCTCCTCATTTGGAATGCGGTACATTATTCTCGAGGGGGCCCTAAGCAAGCAGCTTCTTTAACCGGGAGGGACTCTCTTCGTGACGGGCGAAATTTAATTGGTCTTCTTGCTACGGCTACGCGCGCTCTCTTTCTCTCTCGCGCGCTCTCTTTTATCCGCCAAATCCACGCAATCCCCCGATGGGACTCGCGACTCGAAAATAACAGGTGGACGAGCGAAAAATGGTTCCGAGCGGATGAAACACGTTCTGAGCATTCACGGAACATTCGTATGGCAATAGCGAATATTTCATGCAGTGGGTCTTCAGTAGAATAGGCCACGTGGTCAGACGACGGGGCTTTTCTCTTTCTGTTACAGTGTATAATGTTGTTATTTAACCCTTTGTTATACTTGGCTGTCCCTTCTGAGGATTCTTTATAATTTTGGTTCTTTATAATTTTATATTTCTTTATAATTTTGGTGACAATTATAATGATACGATGTAATGTGTAGTATAATATCTGAATGGACACTTAGATTGAAAGCTACAACAACGACATACTATTTCTAAAGACAGTTCTTAGTCAACTGACATTCATTGGAACAATTCGCATGAACTAGACTTCTTGTTGCTTCTTACGAAAGTTTAAAAAATGGCGGAGGATATTATTTCTTCAGAGAGAGATACATCACTTGTACAATATTCTTTCTTCACTCTTACTATACTACTATACTGAACTGCTATGTTGAATTTTTTTTATACTGAATTTCTATACTGAACAATTTCTGTACTGAACGTCTATACTGAACAACTTCCATACTGTTATACTGAACTGAACTGTACTGTACTGTACTGTCTAACCGGTCGATTTCCCGCGTATTTGTGTCAATTAGCCTACTTTCGAGTTTGGCTGTTCGCAATTAGACACTCTGCCCAATTATTTCGAGCTTATTACCGTTTCCTCGATTACTCGCATATTCCAACAATTTTTAAAAGAAACTAATTTCTGACAGAACCAAACTTCCTTTTTTCTCGACAATTTTACATCTCTCTTGAAAGACGCGAATGATTTTGGGTTGTTTAAAATCAGTATATATCGCAGATGATCTTCTACCATTAGCCTCTACAAATGCCTACAATCGTGCCTTGAGCGATGAACCGACACCAGACAAAGTAGTTATATTGGTAGCTATTTTGCACCGCTGGAAGCAGTTCCGATGCTTCCCTTTAATCGATTCTACATCGATGCAACCGGGTCCCGGTTGGCTTGTTCAAACACGGAGAATAAGAAATTACAGGGGAGGGTTGGGAGGAGAAATATGAACGAGCGCGCCGCGGTAAACTCTTTCGCGAGACGGCGGGAAATGTACGTACTTCTTCGTTCTGTCAGGGGTTATAGCACCTTTCGATCAATGGCTTCAACGTGTCCGTACCGAAACAGTTACAACGAATTAATGATACAAGACAGAGACTCGCCTCTTGCGCTTATTACACACGCTCGTCGGTAGTGCCATCAGAGGTGAAGGAACAATTTGTTTGCGTTAGATCGAATGACAAGGATCTGAGAAACCAACGACGTGCGCAAATGCATCTTGTCGATCAAAGATTCGGAATCATCTGCACGTTACTACTTTTGTACCTATCTCTTTCTCCAAAGATTGAAAAACGCACTCTTTCGCTCGTTAAAATACCCATCGACTCGACTACAAATTCATAGTTACGTTATAATTTATGTAACGACAACATAAATTTCAACTCAAACTCTCGGCTCCCTGCCTCAGTGAGCATCGCCTCTATCCGCGAATGTACGCCGCGGCGCCTCGTATATTCGTAGTTTCGTAGGCACGATAATCGCGCGTGTGTCCGGATGCAAAGAGTAAAAGTAAAAGGGAGTCGCCAGGAACGACAGCGTGCCTCCCGTGGCGACAACGTTGTAGGCAGAGGCTATGATTGATATAAATTAGCGTTTACGATGCCACACAGGAGGAGAACGGAGGAGGCGAGGTCGATCATTTCTGCCCCGGCGTGGCCGACCCTCTCTATACTCCCGATCGCAGCTCTGCCTTGGTCCGCGTTGCAATTTCGGCATCTCGATTAACGATAATTGCCGGCTACCGCAACCAATCGAATCGTTCGTAGGTAATCGCGGCCGACGCGCGACAACGCGCTGCTTCCGAGACTAAAACCTAACCAACATTCTTACGTTGGTCCCTTCATATTTGGACACTCGTCAAACGAGCGTGTACAATACCGATACTGCGTATCACCGCGTTCAACACCCGCCGCGACGGGCTCGAGAGGATGAACAAACGAAGGAACGAAGGAACAAACGCAACGCGCAAACCGTCCAGGTCTATAGTAGGCCTGTTGTACGATGCAGCAATCTAGCCGCGTTGATTAGAGTCGTATGTAGAATCGAGAACCGGATTCCAAGAACCTGTTTCCATGTTCACGTAAGATCCCCGGAGTAATCGACTGACGGATCGGCGACCGTTCGAGTCAGCGACCCCGACCGACCGAGACGCCGCGCTCACGCTCTCGCGCTCGCTCGCTCCCTCCGCGAGAGAAAAGAGCCTCTAGCCTCCGTCGTCGTCCCGACGACCGTCCGGCCGACCTCCCTCTCTCTCTCCCCCTTTGTCCGCGCATTCCTGCGGGACACCGTTCCTTCCTACATCTACACCGTTCCGCCTATCTTCCACCTTCCACTCCGGAGAGACAGAGGTTCCAAAGAGGTTTCACCGGAGTAAAACGTACTGCGCTGCGCTGCGCTGCACGCCGAAGCAGGATGAAGGGACACGCGAACGCGCGGGTGGGTGAGAGTGTTTGGGTGTCTTGGTTCGCGATCTAGAGGGATTAATGGATGGCTGATGAGGGGGTAATGGGGTCAGAGGCGTTTGGTTTTTCTCGGGGAAGGTTAAAACGCCGAGTCCGATCGCGATGACGTTGGCGGACTTTCGGTAGCCAAAGTGACGAGGGTTCGAGGCGGTTCGATCGTGGCACACGCTGTACGGAGAAAACTATCGCGTTGCCAGATGCGATCAACAGAGCAGAATGGAGGAAGAATCTCCGCGTCAGGAAATTTCAACTACAACAGAAAAGAATCTCAAACCGCGAGAAACTACAAATGAAATTGTTGCCATTCGCTCGTGGCTGTACCGTCGAGTTTGGCATATTGGATATTCTGTTATGGACTGGTCAACGATTAAATGCGAACTATTATAACTTTGCGACTTGGAAAATTAGGTTGTCGTACAATCTCTATTGTTCGTCTTGGTTGGATACTGTTTGCTGTTTGATATGAAAGTTGGACCGTTTCTCTACTTCGTTTCTAGAGATTGTACCGCGTTTCTAACGCGAGCCTGTTTCTATTAGAACTATTAGAGCTGGTCCAATCAGATTTAAAGGATCAAAGAACCGTTCAATTACACTGCTGTAGGTCATACAAAATTGTTTCCACAACTGGCTCGCGGTTCAGCGGCTGTCTTGACCTAGTTATACTATATCACGACTCAGGTCGCGCGAACGAATTTGGTTCACAATAAACAGGTGAGCGCTGAGAAACAACGATTTTCAGGTTGCTCGTCAGTTTAACAAACGTCCACTTAACGCGAAACGAAACCGACTGGGCTGCTTACCGGACGTCTCGAACTTGGCCTGTCTCGTTACAGGATCGTGCGCGTTCGAAACGAGTGGACCCCTAACAGGCCGCTACCAACTAATAGATTTTCATTATTTTGCAGCCGTCTCTGCAATTACCGCCAAGATCCCAGCAGGTATACACCTATTCGCGCGGCGCGGCTGCAGCGGCGGCTACGTGGAAATATGTGGTGGCGAGCTGCTGCAGGCTGCTTTTCAAAAGGCGACGTCACTCGCCTCCCTCCGGCTTCCCTCTATTAATAGTCCTTCGTTAAACGTATAATGCTTGAATTAACTGGCCATTTCTGTCGCGAATTCTGGCTTTATCAAACGCGATTTACGCAACGCATCGCGTCGCGTCGCGTACCTGCTTCAACAGGTTGGTCCGTCGGTCTGTCCTCCGGTGATTATCGCGTCTTTGATCGGGCGCGTCTTTTTCCCTTTTTATTTCCATCTCCTTTCGCGGTTCTACGACCAAAGTTTATTTTACGCGTTTCACAGTAACTGTGAACCAACGGAGGGATCTTCTGGATTAATTGGACTCTTCGATGTCTGAAATTGTGCGGTGCTTCGTGTTTCTCCTAGTTTTTAATTCACTCTTCGCTAAAATTTGGGCCGATACGTTTCTTTGAAAAAGAATGCATAAATTTTGCAATTTTTACAACTTTTCGTTAGATCTCGATGATTCCTCGAGCCGAATTGCGCAACTTTTTGAAAGGCATTGCAAAATCGGTTATCTAATCGTCAAAAGCCGCGTCCGATGAAACTGCAAAAAAGACGCGAACGTTTAATAATAACTTGTACGGTACTCGACCACTATTTGTGTACGTTCTTAATCCTCGCGTTTATGTAACCGAATTCCTGACAATATCAGTATCCAGCAACATTTCCTCAGTTAGATAGCAATCGCGATTAACACGTTCCGTGCCTCGTATACGCCTCACACTGAACTTTGCGTTCGAGTCATTTACAATTTTTGTTGTAAAACGAAGAATTTTTTAAAAATTTGTCATAAAATATTGATATCTTGGTAACATCACATATTATTTCGACTGTCTGCTAAGATCAACTCAATTCGGTAAGAAAACGCTGTAAAATTTGTTACCGAAATAACGTTAAAGTAAACATTTATTTCTTAGTATTTAATATTATTGTATAGTATTATATAATTTATATAACAAGTATCCCAAGTACAACATTATACAACTTGACTCCTCGATACGCTGTGAGATCATTGAGCCCGTATTTGACGAAGCTGTCAGAGCGTTGACAAAGTCTGCCCTAATTGGTCGTTCGGCAAGCGCGGGAAACAAAGCGAAATTCCAATCGATGCAACTTGGCGCGTCGATCCGATCACGGGAGTATCAGCAGGGTCAAGTTCGTCGACGCGATTCCTGGTCGTTGACACGCTCGAATCGGCTGCTGCGGAACGTTTCCTCGCCGCGCGATCTTAACGATAATCTGGCGTTCCGAGAACGCTGCGACACCACGTGGCGTTTTATCTATTCACCGCGGTGAGAAAAATGCATCCCGGCTTCTAAGCCCTCTGGAATCCTATTAATAGAGCCGGTGGCGCGCGAGGCGTTTATTTGCACACCTATCCACGGGTATCCGCCTAGATCCAGACGCGGAGGCGCGCGTCGCGGCAGCCAGTCTATTAAGTAGTGTGCTGGTCGGCCAACATTATCTGTACTAAGCGGCTTATCTGCGAGAGGGTGTTAATTAATTTTTTCCCCTCTTTTCTCTTTCTTTTCGCGGCGCGCGACCACGTAAACACGTCGAATCGATCTCCGGTTGCCTGGGTCGGGAAAACTGGGAAGACAAGCGTACGGCGTGTTAACGCGCGGGGACAGCAGCCGCCAGATAACGCAGCGGCCCTGTTGCTAAATCGAAGCGAGTTTTATCGCGAGCGAAGAAAAGAACGGAATTCCGTTCCGTTGGCGATATTTGTCTGGCCGCGTGGCTGATAACGCGAGTTTAACGCCGTTAGATCGGCGACGTTTCGCACGCCTATTCGCGCGTCCACTTTGCGCACTTTTAAATACCAGCGTGTGCGTGTGGTAACGGGATCGTTGAATTTATACGTACGTACATGCCAAAAAGAAGTTGCAAATGTCGTTGCGAGTCGTCCTAAAATATTATACATCGACTAAGAACCAAAGTACGATTTGTTCGTTTTCAATCTCTCTTTTTTGTTATAAAGCATTCCTTGGAGATTAAAAATACACAATACTGGAAAAAATCCATTAATTACATTTCCAAATAAAATAATAAAAAATTGAAAGAACGTGTGTTTGCACAGGGTGGTCACTGAAAGACTGAATGATATAAAACAAAAATAACTTTTACAAACTGAAAGTGATTTTAGCGGGGGCAACCCAGAAAATCGGGCCTCTTCAGGTGCAACGCTGATGCAACGAAAATTAGCGATTGGTTGATTTGAGTCACGTGATTCGCGAGGGGGCGTGGCGTAGACCTTGAGTAGGAGTGGCATTGTCTGGTACTGAGCGATCGCGCTGTAATTTGTTTCGTGTCGATTCAAATGTTTGCGTATCAATAAAATTTTATGGCAAAAGAGCTGCTTCTGGGCCTTTCAGTGAAACGAATGATACTGGGGTACCGTTACAAGTCGTGCAGTTTTTTAATTTTTTATTATTTTATTTGGAAATATAATTGATGAATTTTTTCGGTTTCATGCGTGAAAAACAACATTCCTCATAAATTGAAAGGGCTCTTTCAAACCCTTCAGTTTTTCAAGGCAGAAACAGTTTAGCGTTGCAAGTATTGTGATACATTTACATCCACGAGTTCCGGGCCGGAAGTCTTGTCTTGTTCGAATAAACAGTTCAGCGAAACTTGGTAAAGTAAAATTTTTAATTATACCCTTGCCACGTAACCAACGTCGCTGAAAGGTGACTTGGTTCGCCTTCGTGGAAACGGCAAGATTGGCGAAAACGCGAACGTTTGTAAATTTGAAATTGGACCGTCCGTATTCAGCATGTAAAATTATTAACAGAAGTGTACACTTTGTGAATTGAATGTAGAACGAGGTAGAATATTCTACTTTTCAATTAACCGAGAAACAGTCGACTCAGCCGAGAAAGAGAGAGAGAGAGAGAGAGAGAGAGAATTCCTCAATCAGAGCCTCAGTCAATTGGTCGTGCATAAAAAGACCACTCGATTCAGCCGTCGTCGTGCATTTCAGCGAATATTGAGAAGAAACGGTGAAAAAAAACCGCGAGGAAAGTGTCGGTCCGTAACACCTGTTACCGCTGCGCGTCGATATCGGAGAAATCCTTGAACAAACGATGATCATCGACGACGGAGGAGGACACGGGTGTCCCATTGGAAACCACGTTTCGACGCAACGAGAAACATACGTCCCTTGCATTCGCTTTTCCCCGTGGAATTCCCGAGACAAAGGGCAATCCTTTAACGAACCACGCGCGTATAATACGCAGTCGATTGAAGGTATCCTGTCCCAACTATTTACCGCGGAATACGTTCTCCAGGTTCAATTGACAGGTTTCCACGTGACGCCGTGGCACGCTACCTCGCGTATAATAACAATAATCGGATTTCCCAAGCGTGTCGCGAGCCACTGAACGTCGAGGTCGCATTATGCCACAGTGTTTCGAAGGGTCGTTGAATAACCTCGTTGCCCTTCTCGTCCCCCCCCACCCGTCGCATCTGGACTCGGAAGTCGAGCGTTAAGCTCCTTTTTTACAAGGAAGCGAGAGTCCGATTGAAAGAGGAAGACGAAGGAAAAGGAGAGGGAGAGGAATATAGACCGAATGGAAGAGAGAGAAAATGGGGGCAGTAGGAGGGATAGGGGGGAGGGGGGAAGGAAGGAAGAAAAAAAAGGAGGCCTTCCGTTGAGAGACCGTGGCCGTCGAAAGCTCGAGAGAAGCTCCGACGGACCTCAGTCTCCGGTACTTATCTTCCCCTCGCAATCGGTGCAATATATTCAGGGTGCAAAGCGTCGTTGTCGTTCGGTGAATGGACGTTTTCACTTAAAGTCGCGTTCACTCGGGGCCGGACAAAGGGATCATTACCCCGGGAGCCGGGGCAGGAGAAAAAGAGCCAGCACGCCGCGTCGGACACTTAAATACGCGGAATTCACGCCCCGATCACGTGAATACGGAAGCGCCGCGTTGACAAAGCGCACCCCGCGCTTGTCCTCCCCCCCAAAGTTCTTCCCAATTAAGGTAGCCCAATTCCGAAATACCTCTACGCGTTCCGCTGTCTCCCCCTTCCTCTATCTCTCTCTCTCCCTCTTTCTCTTTGTGTCTATCCATCTGTCTCTCTCTCTCTCTCTCTCTCTCTCTCTGTCTGTCTCTTTACGAGGTTTTTTCCGCGCGTTCACGTCCAATCGGACTCTCGTTGGTGAGGGAAGCACGCCGCCTTAATTAAGACGCGCGCCCTCCCAACTTCTTACCACCGTTCCGCTTTCTTGCAGCCTCGATTCCCGACGAAACACTGGAACTGGAGATACCATCTCTCCTCCCGTGACGTCCACGTTCGATTTATCGGCGCCAATCGGGGATAGGCTCGGTAGGTACCTAGGCTATTGTTCTAACTGTGAAGCTGGTTCGTTAGTCCCGACGACGATGAATTTGCGTCGCATTTGGACTTTACACCCCGTGTAAGACAGCTTCCTAGCCTAAGGAAATGAGATAAAATTAGTTTGTACAAACATTCGTTACGCTTTTCAATAAAAGGAATTTGGAACTAATCTCTGTTACCGTCTACTCTACGGTTATCTTACGAGGTTAATGTCGAATATTTTATTTCGTGCCTGCGCGTTCTCCTTCGTGATCAGGATCTGACGTTTGACGACGTTTGATCGCAAATCGCGCGCGTTTCGAAAAACACAGTCTTGACAAGTCGAGAGATAAATGTGTAAATGAGACGGTGATTAAGATAGATAAGCTTCGTCTTTATTTCCGTCTTCTCCTGAGCCAGATAATGATCCGGTTTCGGAGTAGTTGGGGAGAAAATCGATCAGAGTGTCTGCATAATTCTCGAGTTTTATCTGTCGCTGTATTAAATCTCGTATCGTTACTCTTGGTGAATTGCATATACGGACCAAAAGAAGATTGTACATCTGTATACAGTTTTCAATAAAATTGAAAGCAAATTACATAACGAATTATGCGCTATTAAAAACCTATTTGGAAAGGAAGCGTGCACGTTCGAAATTCCACTCTCACCTTCTGCTTTCTCAACTTCGCTCCGCGTCACGAAATTGTACCATCGAGTAAAAACGGGAATGCACCTCGACGATGTTCGCCCATTAACGACGTTCCTCTCTCCCCTAGACCGAGGTATCAATCAAGGAAACGACAGAAACGCAATTCTGTCCGATGAAACCACCAGTTCGTGGAAAAACGTGAGATAATTAATTTGGCCTGGCACGCGTGCAAATCACGCTCGTTCGATCGGGACGAACTGTTGGAAGAAAGTAAATTTGAATGGCTAGCGCCTAAGAACGTCGTTGGAAATCAATTTACTCCGATCGAGCGCGTGTCCACGCGAGAGGGTCTCACGACAAATGACGACGAATCGCGAGGTACGCGATTTCTTCACCGGCGAGAGATAATTCACGGTAAACGAGGAGATCTCTTTCAAGCGTGTGCGAAACAGGTATACCAACGAGCAAGCAAACAAACAAGCAAACAGCGGCGACGACGACGACGACGACGACGACGACGTTGTAAAGTTGAATCCGCGCAATTTCCTTTCGCGTCAAACTTCTTATTACACGTCACAATGCCACGTCCGCGAGCGCGCGTTTGAGTCCCCTCGCGGCTCTTCATTTATCTTGCTCCGTTGCGACATCCGCTGCTCGGTGGATGGCTGGCTACTTGTTCCTCTTTCGGGTAGGTGCTCCCCGATCGTGCGATAAATTAATATCTCGATAGGGATTATATATCTCTAGGTGAGGATGTGTGTCGCAACGATTCGTTCAACTATCAATGAGCGCCACGTTGTGAAACGGAATTCCTGCGTGTTCGTCGAACACAGTGAGTGTATTCACGATTGTCGACACGATTGTGCGAGCGCGCTTTCGATGCATGTCGCGTGATTACCGCTGACTAATTGTGCTCGGTTACACCAGCTGACGGCTGTCTTCTCTTCGTGTTCCTCCTCGCAGTTCGTTTTCCACGATAATCTTCTGGATACATCGCGGCAAGGAGGAGAATGGAGATTATTCAATCGTCCATCGGCTATCGAACTTCCGTGACGCGAAGGAGATTCAAATGAAAAAATGACGGCCAGCTTGCGAACGCGCGAGATTTTAAAACGAGCGGCGACGTTGATTGCGAAAGAAGAAAGGAAGATAATTTGCAATTTCAGTTGTTGAGAATGAAGCGGAGCAAGTGGTCGTCGGCAAAGATCTTGTCGTTGCAACGACAACGACCGAGTGTTCAGTGATGTATAACATTTAATTTATTCAGAGTACTGTGAACTTATCTTGTCCAACCAAAAGTGGTATTTTTGTAATTAAATACGAACTGCTTTCAATACGGAGATTCAGATTGAAATTAGACCATTTGAGTACGACTTGAAAACGCTACTTTTCCGATTGATGTGAAATTTCTACTGTTTCTTGATCGATTGAGAGTTAAACCGTTCCTTCTTGACAAATAACCCATTCGATCTTCATTCGAAAACGTAAATTAAATAAAATTAACTTCTGAGCTCTGATCTAGCAAATATTAAACCGAAACGTTCAAAGGAAATATAAACTAAACCTAACCTAAGTGATTCAGAGCGCAGGAATGTTGAATAGCTCTTGTTACACATAAATTAAAGCGTAAAAACAGTAGTTGTCGCGGTTTCTCGTTAATTCTCGCGGGTACGTTTATTAAAAGAAGCGAACCTGCTGTGTTGCCACAGCGGCGAAAAAAGGTGCTGCTTGATCGAATTAATCAAGCGTGCCGCGTAATTAACGTTCGCGGTGCTGGGCCGCGACTCGCGGCACGCTATTATTACCTTTTAGAGATAATATCGCGTGACCGGTCGCGATACCTCATCGACCGGTGAAACGTCGCGCTGTCAATGAATGAACGCGACGCAGAGAAAGAGAGAGAGTGAGACAGAGAGACAGAGAGAGAGAGAGAGAGAGAGGCGTGCACCGGCGCATTTCTAATTGGCCACCCGGTGCTCCGCCAGTTTCCTTTCGAAAGGAAGATCCTCCTCGTCAACTCTCGACTCGGCTCGCGGCGAACGAACGAGTTGACGAGGTCAAACGCATAGGTGGTTTCGATCGAATGGCGCGTCGCCGCGCGTACGCACGCACGCACGCACGCACCGGGCATCGTCTTGGAATCGATGCTTGTATTCAATTCGCTGTCAGTGGCCATCCATTAACATTTAGCCGCCGCGCTGGCTGATTGCCGGTCACGTGGAAATAAATGGCAATTTCACCGGGGTATTAATTTTCCCCTAAGCGCGGCACCAGCGGTAGCAACGGCAGCGCTAGCGCGCCGCGATTTCGTGGATCGCTCGATCGCTCGCTGCGTTATAAGCCACGTCAAATTTCCGGAATTACAGAACCCGCAAGCTGATCTATGAACCAATCCGCGCTCCTTCCTCTCTATCATTCCTATCCGCGGGTGCAACGAGCCGGCGATGCGATGTTGCAATCCGGCAGAGCGGTGTGTTACGCCTCGAGTCGAGATCAGCCGCACGCGAGCTTCATTCCAGAGATGAACGTCTCGGAATGATCCTCTTCACGAGAATCAACAGCGAACGCTCGCGTTAAATCTCCAACAATCGGTCTCGATCAGCGCACCGTGGCCTGGTACGAGATTACTCCAGAAAACAGTGATCGCCTTATGTCAGTAAACGTACTTCCTTCGTTTAGAAGAAGTGGCTTGGCGATAGAAGAAGGCGCAATTGTTTCATTATAACACGATAACACGTCCGTGATTCGTTATAAGAAAATAAAAGTTGCAACACCGACTATTAAAAATACTGTTATATGAGAGAGAATGTGGGACAGAGAAATTTGCTCGTGACGCTACTGATCAAAACATCGCTCGTCCTCGATTGTAAATTACTGCTCGATTTTAATTGAAAATTTCGCACAGTCATCGCGGTGACGAGACGATTTGCGAATGAGGAAGAAATCGAGTTGCTCGTTTCCGAGGCTGCATCCACCGCGCGCGCAGGAGGATCAGAGAAGCCAGCTGCTTAACCACCATTTAAACTGTCTACGACGAAATTGCCTCTCTCCGCGAGGAACGCATGCGATCGGCCACTGTTAACTGGAAACAAAAAGCTGCAGATCCCTTTCAAACGCGCGGGATGAAACACGGAAGCGTCGGACAATTCACATCGGTGCAGCGGGCGTTACCGCCCGAAACCGAGAGGAGGAAGAAGAAGAAGAAGACGGACAAGCAGTCGAACAAGGGGCTCGCATGCGAACGGTGCATGCATCTCGGTGCAGAGATCTGCGCCTGGTGCCTGTGGTTTATCGAGGTTCCACGTAGAGCATTGTGGTCGCTGCATAATATTAACATTAGCGGTGATTAGTGGGCTGCCGACCTCTCCTCTACACGCGACCCTCCTCCGTCCCCTTGGCCAGCCTCCTGCCCTGCCCGAGGCCCACAAACTCCGATTTTAGGCCCTGCCAATCCCTCCACACTTCGTTGGGATACCACGACCATCCTCTACGATAATCTTTCGCGTTTAACATTAATCGCAAACACGTAAAATGTCAAATTTAATTTAAAATTATAAATTTTTTAAATTTAATTTGTAGATGGCGGATCTAAGTTTTCTTCAACATCCTTGATTCGGCCAGTATCGACGATTATTTTAGTTATTATTTAAAAGTTATGCCGTGTATCATTACACAACCTAAAATAATCTACAATAAATTGAAAATCATCCGTGCATTTAAAGAAACAAAAAAAAGAAATTTGTTTCGCAACCGGTTAAATGACCGGTTACGATAACACTAAGTATATGTAAAGATACGATTAGTATTAAATATTATTCCTTCATCTTCGTGCTTCGAAGGTACGAAGAAGCTAATTTTCTGATAAAACTTCTCCTTCTTCGAACATCCAAGAAACGATTAGCCAACGGGCTGAGGAGTCGCATTGAAGCTCGCGTCGAAGCGATCGTTATCTCGATCTCGGACGATCTCGCCGCGCGGATGGCCGATTAATATTCATTAATATAAAAATGCCAATAGGCATTAGCAAGATTCGTGCCCGTGGACGAGAGTCGACGCTTCTTATGCTAATTGCGTTTATTGACAGCCACGCGGGAGATTTACGAGCGTCTTTTAACGCGTCGAGGTAGTTTGCCGTTTATTTATGCGACGATTTCAACGTCGATCGCCCGATTCGATGGAATTTATAAGCTTTCAGAGTAAACGCTTTCAGCTTAATGCTCCCGACTGACATGAGTTGGCACATGGCTGGTCTGTCTGTCTGTCTGTAATTAATTAATTGACTCGTGACTGTTCGCGATCGTCCTCGCATTGTTGCTTCGTCCAATACGTGAAAAGTCAGCGTGAAGAGCATTTGTCGATGGAAAATTTCAGAGAGTCGTAGAAATAAGATCATCGGGAAAATAATTTTTATTGACGAATTGCAAAAAAAAAAGAAAAAGAGGCGGAAGAACGATACGTCCGTCTGTGGAAAAAGTTGCAGGCGTTTATGCGTTCGTGCGTTAATAATAAATATCCAGCGATCGGTGTCGCGAGATAAATCTTTTATCCCGACGTCGAATATTTCTTGGCACAGGTGTGCCGCATAGACAGTTTTACTAACGAGTTTAACGCAGAGGACGAGTCACGCAACTGGAACAAGTTATGTCTGTCCCTTAGTTGCGGATCGAAGAAAAGAAAAAAGGAAGGGGGGAGAAAAAATGGAGAGGAAACGAAGAAACAGCGGCGGAAGCAATTGAATGATTCGAGGCAATATATCTTCCCATCTTCCTACTTTCTACATAAATTAATGTAGCTTTGCAACGGCACGACAAAAAGGGGAAGATGAAATTCTAGGTATGCAAATCAGCGACTGACTTTCAACCTGTTCGGTCGCGGAGAGGATGAAGAGAAAGAAGGAGAGGAAAAAAAAAATTATTTTAATAAAATATGAACGATCGAAGTTCCTCTCGAACGAGAAGGATACTGCGCAGAAGAAACAGAATTTTATAGCAAGTTCAAAGTCCTCCGAGCGAAGTTTCTTTTTTTATTTTTTATTTTTTTTAAGTACAAGCGCAGAGCAAGGTAAATTTTCCTCTCTTGGAATAAAAATAGAAAGTTACACACATACTCTCTCTCTCTCTCTCTTTTCGTGAATTCTACCACGTCAAACAACTTGAGAGAGAGAAAGAGAGAAAGAAAGAGGGAAGAATAATAGAAAATTTGAGAGATTTTTCAGCACCTAATCCGCGAAATTAATTCCGCAGTTTCCTCAAAAACTCAAACTTTATCTCCGCTTGGTGTACGTTGCTCTCATAGCTTGATCACCTTGCGATCGTCGCAAGGGCCAGTGACTCGTCTCGATGCAAGAGACGATCGGCACGCATTTTATTCGCCGGTTTTAGCCTACGGACCGACTTGTTTATGCCGGCAACCCGTCCTCGCTTGGCCTCGTGGCGGCCAACTAAATCACACCCCGCGGATCTTATATTAAAACAAATAATTAATTCGGATGCTCGGCGCATCGGGTGGTCCCTGCGGTCTCGCGTCGTCACGGAACCTGGCCAGACCGCAACACGCTTTTGTTTGCCCGGTCGACAAGAGAGTCGAACAGAGAGAGGATGGTCGAGCGATCGAGTCACGCTACTGCTTCAACGCCAGGTTCCTCGACAAATTCCACACTGGTCCAGCCGCCAGATTAACTTTCGCTATTGTTGCTGGTAACGTGTACACGTTGCGTAGATCACTCGTGAGAAAAGTTCAGAAAAAATATCTAGTAAAACATTCGGAGAGAAATTTTTTCCAAGTGAAATGTTCGAGTTGCACATTTTTGTCTTGAAACGAATTTATTCGTCGAAATACGATCCTTCTTTAGTAACTTATTTTTGCCATTTCTTACAAAGTCCTTTGTCTTCAAACCTTTGCAAACCCTTTCCAACTGATCGCAGCAGATGTTAGTAGTGACACTTTTGACAGCAGATGTTAGTAGTGACGAACTATTCCCTCGAAAGTGCGGCATACACACAGCAATATTTTGTTTGTAATAGTTGCATTTTTGGTGATTGTGGTAAATGGTCATTTGGTGATACTCGTATGTTCAGTGTTTGACCGAGTTTGAAAGGAACGTACCATGAACGTACCATTTATTTTGATGTGACAAATTGTGGGATTTTATGAACAAATTCTCCACGGGTCAATTTTGAATTAATCTCTAAATTCTCTTAAATCTTCATCCTAGAATTGTTAGAAAAACCTTGACATTAGAAAATTGGCAAAACCTTAAAAAAGTCGGCAATATTTTTTTAACTGTAAATCATTTACAGTTTCCTACTCAGTTCATTACTTCTTTGCTGAAAGTTCATTCTTAATCTCTTCAAGGTCAAGAGGAAAACTCCGATTTTACTCGATCACAGTAATGTAAACGGTCGTTAAAAATTATGCCGGAGATAATGCACTGATATTAAAGATTCTCGAGCTGAGGAGGGAACACACGTAAACGGTTCAATTCTGGAAGCCTAATAACGATATCGCTTAACGACTCGCGCGTTATCTGCTCACAACGCGGAACATTATAGTGATCCTCGTAACACAAAAGTTTATTACTATTTACTAAATTAATTTCATTCTTTCCTCCCTCGTTCGTTCCGCTATCGCGATATATATTCCGCATAAAGTATATTTATACCTATGCGTGGCTGGTACTTAACAACGTCGATTACTTACATTGTAACATCACCATCTTTCATATCGCCGTGAATTTAATTCGGCAGTAACCATCAATTACATGCTAATTTAATGACGATTGTTCCCAGGCGGAACGATTTCTCCGCGTAGGCAAAAGGAGCAGCAGCCTCGCATTACGTTTTATGGTGAAATCAAGTTGTCTGCTTGTTATGTACTTGGCAAATTTCATTGCTCCCCGTTATCCCCGATACGGAGTAGCGTGCAAAAGTCTTCATTTAGATGGGTATCGAAATAAATATCGATCGACGTTAGGTACGAAGGCACGTTAGGATAATACCGTCTGCCGTTACGTTTTGAAAAAGATCTTCAAGATTAAAAGGATAAGACAGACTTCCGCGTGCGTAAAAATTCCTCAGACTCGCGAATTAAATTGTATCATCAAGAGTAATGAAACTTTCAAGTGAGGAAACGAGTCTGAAGAATTTTTCGAAAGACTTCGAAGGAGGAGATCCAACTTTCCTAGCGAGCGAGTTTACCGATATATCGCGTTCTTCTGCGAAGAATCGTACCCTGTTCCACGGACGTACGAAACGAACTTGAGCGGAGCACCTTGCGCACCAGGTAAAACCAGTCATTCGGCCGAGCGTTACCCTAACTCATCCGGCGTAATAGCTATATCGCGAGGCGAATATCACGAATCTGATGTTTCGTTCGCCGATACACGATCGATTCCATTCGGAAGAATCGGCCGATTAGCTTCCAGCGGCAAGAACGTACATGTACTTGCTAAATATGTACTCTGGTCCGTGACTGGCATTGCCCCCAACCCAGCCGAGGCACCATAACTACGCGCTACTCGGCACAAAGCAGGAATCGTCGAGGAAGCTTGAGCACGTGAGTCGACGACCTCTCTCTCTTTCTCTCTCTCTTTCTTTCTCTGTATCTATCGTTCGATTGTCCGATCGGTGCGGACGACGCGGTGCGGGAAAACGAACCGACTTCCGCGGTGAGTGAAGGTCAACGCGTGCATTGTAAAGAGCCGAATTTGTTGGCGGCGATGCCGAGCCGTGTGATTAACCTCGCTACGCGCCATTGAGCGCGCGAAAGTCGATACTCGGAGGAAGGAGTTGCTTGCTGGAAATGCGCGGAGGAAATTATTCGATGGGATAGGGGAGAGAGGATTTTTCTCGATTGGCCAACGTATTACGTACGTGCATGACGAGAGTTGCTATTTATAGTCAATTATTTTCGAGTGAAGGAGGACCTGTTGTTCGTTTGAGCGTAAAACGATAGCCGCGTTAACCGCAATTCCGACAGATAATTGTCAACGCCGTGCGATTTCAAGTATTTGGAGCATTAAAACTAGTTCTGTGGGGCGAAATCGATAATGGTGTCTCGAGCTATCATTAGTCGCGACAAGACCCTACAGAATTTTATATTAATTTGTTTTAATATTTAAATTTAATTGGGAGAGTTGTCAAATTTAATAAATTAGATTTGAGAAAATTGAATTGATTAATTGAAAATTAATTTAACATTTTTCAATTTGAAATTAAATAGATAATTAAATATATTGAGGTAACTTTGATTTGAGAAAATTGAATTGATTAATTTAAAATTAATTTAAAATTAATATAATAAATTACCTTAGGGATAACAGCGTTACATACTTTTTTATAGATCTCGTAGAAAAAAGTGATTGCGACCTCGACGTTGAATTAGGATAAACTTTAAATGTAGAAGTTTAATAGTTGCTAAAATCGCTGGTAACTTTAAAATAATATACAAAAGTATCAGGACGCTTACAGAAAACGAAATAAATTAGGAAATTGTTGTGATATATATAACGAACTCTGAAATAAATTATAACAATTTTATTTCATTTATAACAAATTTATTTCATTTTCTGTAAGTGTCCCAATAATTTTGGAGGGGGGTGTACATTCACGCTTCGAGCTTGTAAGACCGTTTCGTTAAATCCCCGAAGTTAGTGGACGTGGACTGTGTGCAGCGATCGACAAATAATTCTCGCAAACGAAGTCGAGCGAAGTCGGTCGAGAAATTTTCGTTTACTTCAACAGCACGTTCGGTAATAAGGACGTTAAACCCGCGGTTGAAATACACGTACGTCACAAAGTCAATTTCGCGGCTGCGTGGATGGTAACAGGTTTATCTGGACGAGAGAAAAACAGCATCGGCTACAAAGTTGCAGGTCGCGTCGCGTCCAGCGGAACAGGCTTTTGTGCCGCAAGAACGGGGACGCTCGGACGTCTGTCTTTTAAAGTTCATCAGATTATTCGATCACGATCCACCATACGAACGTACATCGCGCGTATAATTGAATTTACACTTTAATCAGCGCATCGAGCTAAGAACGATCCGTTCCGTGACACTTGCAACCTTCCAAGTGACAACTGTCGCTATAAATAAACGCCACGCGCACGACTAAATGAAGTACGTTTTCACTGAGGGGGAAATTTTGATAAACGTTGCAAATTACTCGACGATCGTCGTTCTAACAACGGTTGATCAACACTGGGTTTGCGGCACCCGTCAATTTCTGATTTTACGAGCGAAATTGAAACAATCCTTCAAAACCTCCCCTGGCAATTTTTGCTGACTTTTATCAATATAATACATAGAGGGAATATATATGTTGTAGAATGCGTATATTTTCTCAAAACCCTCCAATTTTGAAGCATCGTACGTGACTATTTTCAACACTCGTCAAACGGTTTGACCAATTTCGTAAATAATCGCGAAATCGTTGCTCCAAGGTGACAATAAACGTAAAAGCAGAAATCACAATATCGACGAAGATATTATTGCTGTTTTGAAAATCTGATATCTCAAATACAGCGACGATGTGCCTACTTTGAAACGATCTCTGTGTCTATCGTACTTTGTCAGGAGCGTTTACTGCGTGTGTTGTATTTATAATGTTATAATGATAACAACAAACATTTTATAACTATGTAACAGAAAAAATTAATTTATACAAGTTAATGTTTGTAAAATATAATACAATTGAATCGATCCTTTGGGTAGTTTCATTTGAAACACGTAATGCAAGAAATGTCTGAAAACCTTAATGTTAATCGTCATTAGCTCGAGAGTGCACGAACGCACGGGCAAGGCTTTCGTGCGTTCGCGCAATGAACGAACAGGGGATTGTGAGTTCGCGTCGACTCAGGTTTTGACTCTTCTTTTCACCTCGGGCATCGTTATCGACGCAGCGCGCTGCGCCGAATTCGTACCGAGAATGATATACCGCGCGGCTGCATGCTCGCCGGAATAAAAGTCGCGTGATATAAGAGGGCAACCGCCGAAAAGAGTTATAAGAGAGGCGCACGGCCGAGTGCTGGTTGCAGCCGGACCGGAAGAAAGCGGCCGCGTCATCAGGGATAAGCCGAAAGCAATTGACCGTCAGCTCCAATATCCAGCAGAATTCCTCTCCCCCTTTCCCACTGCAAAGTGCGAAGCTCCACTGTGAAAAGTATTTGTTCAACGTTCCTGTCGCGTGAAAGAGGACTAACCTTAAAATATCCTGAATTTCACTGTGAACTCTTAGTCTGTGACATTTCATCGAATGAATTTTATTGTACAAATTATTTTATTCAATTCTACTTTGTATAGCGTATTATACATTAAATATTTGTTCGACGTCCATGTTGTGGGAAAGAGACCTAACCTTAAAATATCCTACATTTCACTATAACGTGGCTTTTGATCTACATATTGAATCATCATCGAATGAATTTTATTATAAAGTACACTATATTCAATTTTATTATACATTTTGTGTAGCACATTGGATATTAAGTATTTGTTCGACGTTCCTGTCGCTTGAAAGAGACCTAATCTTAAAATATCCTGAATTTCACTATGAGTGAATTAATTAGTTCTTAATTTGCGACATGTTGAATTTCATCGAATGAATTTTATTATATACAATTCAATTTTATTATACGTTATGTGTAGCAATTCAATACGCTAATTAAATTTCACATTATTCGGCAAAGGTTTGTGATATTTTTAGCCAGAGAAGAAGTTCTATTGATTCATTTACGGTTATGGTTAGGTTAGTGGGTTATCCGTTCCTTTTTTTCGACTCTGACCGGAAGTTTGAACAATGTACCACGCCCCAGCGACGCTTAATCTCGATCATTTTATCTCGCGATCCTGTTTTGATTATTGCCTTCAAGAAACGACTCTTTCGATCAACATCCGAGGTCGATCAACCTGCGCCATATTTGAAAATTAAAAATTGAAACTGGCTCACAGACAGTGAAACTTTAATTTCGTATTGCGATTTTCGTAGTTTCGTATTTCGTGTATTTCGTCGTCGTGCTATGAAGCTGTTAGTCGATACTATCGTAATTAATCGAGTAATTTGGAAGTAGGAGGAAATAGTTTTAATAATTTCTCACAGTCTGCTGCAAATAAATTTTCCTCTTAATAAGGTTGTCCGATGCTTGAACGTGCATTGACACGACCGCGACTTTATAAAATATCTTTTCCAGTTATCATTTATATTATTTATACTTATATCGAAATACTTACATGATCAAATTACATTAAATGGCTGATTTCGATCGTGTCTATTTAAAAAAAGCAGTAAGTTCTGAACAATAGAATCAACTCTCTTCGGAACTAAAATATATTTACAACATTTACAATTTTACAACATATTTACGAACAGAGAACAGTTCTAGTATACACTTTTCTACTTTGAGAGAAAGATTTGAAAATAATCAATATCTTTGCAACGCAAAAATCAAGATTTCATTTTATCCGTAACTTGTGTTTGAGTACATAGTTTTTATAAACAAATATTCAAAAAAATTTATTAACATTTACTTGGAAAAGCTTATAAAACATATGATTTTTTTACAAAATGCAAATACACCATTAAATTCATCGTTATAAAAAATACTAATTTTATCAATTTACACAGAAACGGCATCTTTAATAATTTTCGAGATATTTGACAAATATTCACCACCAACTTTGAGGGTAGTTTCCCTCAACGTCGATGATTGCCAATAAAAAAAAAAAAAAAAAATACAGGTCAAATACATTTTTGAAAACTGCATTTATGCCAAATTTCATTAAAATTGGTGAATCACGCTTCGGTACGTTCACGCATTGTTTCAAAATCTACCAATTACCAACAGTCTCTCGACTCTTTACCATGCAATCGTACGCAATAATAAGAGAACGCAAGAAAAGGAATCAAACCGCCGAAACTGACCGCAGACTCGAGTCTCTTCAATAACAAACCGGATAACAGAGAACGTACAGAATTTTCCAAGCCTCCAAGAAATTACTGCGGACAGAGCGGGCAACTCGAGCGACTCGGTTCGGCTTCCTCGAAACGTCATCCCCGGACCAGAAACAGGCAGGTTCGCTCGGGGAATTCTCCGTAACCGTTGCAACCGATCGAGCAAGAAGTCCTTTTCGAAGAAGTCGATAATGAACCGAATGAAGGAGAGCAAGACTGAGAGAGAGAGAGAGAAAGAAAAAGAGGGAAAGAGTTCTTCGAAAGTTGAGCCATTTGTAATGGCGAATTATTCGTCGGAGGGCGCGTTACCGGTTGCTGCAAGTCATAGTCTCTAAAGAACGCGCCAGCTTTCATTATACGCTTGGAAGAAAAGGGCTAGAAAGGAACGGGGACAGGCCGGGGTGAGGGAAAGGGGAGAGCGACCGAGAAGTTTATGAATTTCGCGAATGTTCGCCTCCCTCCCCCTCCCTCCCCCTCCTTTTCACCGACCTCGTTCGTGCCTCGTTTGGTGTCGCGCGGGCGGGCAGCCGCCGCCGCATTGAGAGAACGCGGGGCGAAAATGCAACGCGGCCGCGGCTCATTTCCGTCGCGCGCTCGCAACGAAACGATCTCTACGTGAGATGAAAGTAATCAGGATCGGGGATAGTTGTCCCGTGGCCGTGAGGTTTTTCTCGTCGCGCGCGCGCACGTCGATTAAATGGCTTCATTTACGATTCCGCGGTCACTTCGCATTCCACGCCGCGATCGATCTCGAAATCTATGTCTTAATCGCGCGTTTTGCCGCCGACGAGCTCTTAACGCCAGCGAACTTTCAATCTCCTTGGACGATTTAAGCAGCGAACGTCGTCAAGTTAGATTTATCGATACTTGACTTTTTCATGGCCTGATGTTTGATAATAAACGAACAAACGGTTGTTAACTCGGCCGATTAACGTAAACGATTTTGTAAAAATTTAAGCGTCTATTTAATTAGTTTCAGTATTTCCACTGTTTTCAACTTTGTGCAACTTTCAGCATCGTGACTTAAGAATCGAATCACGTTGATATCAGAGAATCGGTATCAGCGATACTCCGACAATTCGATCTTTTGGAGAAGAAATTTTACGTAAAAATTCGCTGACGATTTTGAGAAAGGAAAGAATTCGCGTTATTATTACGCGAACGTAAACTGCCCTCGTTACCGCCGTGCAGCTTGGTAATGAATTTAATTGGATGATTTCTTTTTCCAGCTGGAAGGTGAAAGAACAGGCGGCAGAGAAAGGGAAAGAGGAAAAATGGTAACCGGCCGTGTGCCGATAATGTTTCTTCAGCGGCTGCCCGATTACGACGTTTCCGGCAGAGGGGCACTTCATTAACTCGCGCCGGTTCTCGCGCAACTAACGGTCGACAGATTCGTTACCGATGGCGAGCTGGCGCGTACGCGAGCGGAAAAGGAAAG